>CM065464.1:22707871-23907871 GCA_032872475.1 Leptopilina myrica (nomen nudum) | reverse complement strand
ATTTTTAACTTTTTTAAATATATAAATACTAATATGGTTTTAAATTGTTTATTTTGTGGGAAAAAGGAAGCGAAAGGTGTTTCTTTTCACAAGTAAGTATTTATTTAAAAAAATGTGTATATATTATTGAATCGTGTATTTTTAGGTTATATTTTGCTTCTTTGCCGATAGGCGTAATATTTTACTCACTGTTGTTTTATTATAAACATATGTTTATAATAAACATATAATTTAACATTTTTTACCTCAGCTTACCTACAAGATGTTCTGACTATTGCCAATATTTTATTTTGACAATTGGCAATGCCCTAGTGTAAGTTATCTTTTAATGCAAAAAAGTTTGAAATTGAAAATTTTTCTGTTTCAGTATTTTGTCTCGCAGTTGCATAAAAATAAATTTAAAAATCAAACAAAAATATGTAATTCTTCCTTATTCATGCCCCAACAAAAATTGACTTTAATTTTTTATTTTCGTCAATTTAGTTAATAAATAATTAAGTGTTTACATTTACCCCGAGAATTAGAAAACTCGGGGTAAATGTAAACAGTACTCCAACTACATTTTAAAAGAAAATAATTGAATAAACTATTAGATCCGACATTTTGAAATTAAAAAATTCGATTTTAGATTCTTATTCAGCAACCTTAAAAACTTCTTTTTACCAAGTTGAATGAAAATCTATTAAAATTTGTTCAAGTTATTCAAGTTTTTACATTACTAATTTTGTAATGGTTGATTGTTTATTTTATATGATACATTATCAGTTAACTGGTTGATTTACTATACGTCTACGAATAATTTTTTTTCAGTTTTTCCATCCCTCAAGACAGTAGTATGCTTGAAATAACTTGTTTCTTAAACCTCGCTTAACTACAGAGGTGTTTACATTTACCTCGAATTTTAGGCAAATTTCAAAATCTCGGGGTAAATGTAAACAGTCAGTTGAAGACGATTCAGGTGCATCAATATTTTTTTGAACCTTATAACATTTTTCTAGGGAGCTCTAGTAACATGTTCATGCAAAAAAAATCCGTCCATTTTACCTTTTAACAAAAAAAACTGATGGTTTTCGTAAAAAATAGAGAAACCGTTTACATTTACCCCAAATGACCCTACACATTTCTGTAAAAGGATTTTCTGTTTAATTGCGTTTTTAAATGAGTTTTAATAAAAATTATAATCATAAAATAGCCTAAAATTTTACTTGTAATGCAACTTAACTGAAAAACAATAGAAATGCATAGTCAATATTATTATCAGTAAGTCAATAAGGTTAAACATATTATTTTCTCAAATTTGAAAATGTCACGTAGATACGGGAAAAAAATTATTAATAAAAAAGAAGATGAAAAAAATAAACGACGTGCAGGAGAAGCATTTACAAAAAGTAACAGAGAAGAGGTTTTACCTTAACTGTTCAATTTTCACGTTTTTATATTTAGGTAATTTTATTTTCAATGTAATTGTAAACAATATGAATATCATTCTTTTGTTTATTTTTAAATATTGTTGAAAATAATTTGAATTTGAAAAATTTTGAACTGCTTGCTTATAAGTAATCACTTAATTCATTATTTTCTCGAAAACAAACAACTTTTTTAAAGAAAACTTTTTCACATTCGATTTATCAATTCAATATTAAGAAATTAATTTTTCAGTTTTTTTATAAATGGTATAATTTTTTAATAATTAATTTTAAAAGAAAATATGCGCAATTGACGTAACCTTAAAAAAACACACAACTTATTCATTTTTCTCGTTAATTTCTGGGTTTATCTCATCAAAATGTTTTTCCTATGATAAAGCATTATAATATCTCGAAACGGTTTTTTTGGTTTTTTTTGATGACCTATAGAATTTTTAAATGTTTTTTTCGCTTCCTGTAAAATCATGAAATTGTTGATTGACCCCTTTTGTCATGCCACCCTTCAAGTATTTTTTTTATAGTTAAATTGTAAGAGGAATTGTTATAATAACAAATACTTTTGTATTACTCTTTTTTATGTTTAAAAGTAAAACAAACAAAAGAGTAAAGTTGAAAAATATTCTTTTATTATTTATTAACAAAATAACTGTACAAAATTTTGACGTTGCTAGCGTTACATCCCTCGTTCAAGCCTGTCCATTTTTCCCATCTAGTTGCTAGAATGAATCTAGCACAACTGGACAGTTTCTCATACACTTCTACGGTAAATTTCTACACAAGACCTTTTTATAACTCTAAATTATTTTATTAACATTTTAAATGAAAAAACATGTAATTAAATTTCTTTTTTAATAAAATTTAACAATTTACGAAATTTTTAGGTAACATTATGTTACATTACACTGTTAAAAATTGTATACAAAAATGTTTGAAGCAATTATCATATACAATTTTGAAAAACTACAACAAACATTTTTATATTTAATACAAATTTTTGTATTAAATTTTAAAACACATTTCCTTTAAATTTTCAAATTATTCTTTTGAAAATTAATACAAAGTGTTTGAATAAAATTTCAAATATTTTTGTTTGAAATTTTAAATAGTTTTGTATGAAATTTCAAACAAAACTTTTTGAAATAACCAAATCATTAAAATGTTTATATAAAAAATCAAAATTGTTTATAATGTTTTCTGATGTGTTGTAATAAATGTAAATTAAGTAAAAATGTACTATTAGCATTATTACGGAAATGCGACAACACGATTTGAACCCTTAAGTCAATATAGTGTTGTCTGTGTATAGTGTGTTTTGTATGGAGCCATCAACCTTGGGAGCTGCGCCTAGACGCGTTCGAACAAGGGAGGCTATGGAAATCTCTGGCTAAGAAAAACATGTGGACCATACCATTTTTTGACTTTCTCTAAATTTCTAAAGATTCAATATCTTCAAAATTCTTCACCAACAGATTCATAATATTCTTATATTTTTTTATCTTCATGTTTCTGTTAAATTTATGATATGTATAAAGATGTTTGAAAAATATTTAACAATTATTTTATATAAAGAAAATTTGTTATAGAAAAATACTTTTTTATTCCATTTAGCAGCTTTAAAATTTCAATTAGTAAAGAATAGCTAAACATATTTATTAATTAATTATATTATCCAGAAAAATGTTGTCCGCTTAACAAGTTTTAAATAATTTAACTAATTAAACTGATTAACAAAAAATTTTAGTTATTTAAACATTTGAAAATGTATTTCCTTAAAAGTAATGTATTAAACTAATTTGAAAAATTATTGAAGATAATATAAGGTAAAAGCACCAGTACTTGGACATTGCAGAAAGTGGAACCAATAGATGGACAGTAAAAAAAAGAATTAAAAATGCTTACAATGTAAATAAAAAGAATAATATATGACCCTTTTGAATGTTAACTTTTGGATAGCATTCAAGTTTTCTATTTCAAAGCCCAAAATTTATCAAAAAAAGATTATATGTCATGAGCTACTCGAAATCGAGTGTCCAACTTTACCTTTTGCTTTTTAACCTAGCTCCATTTAGCACCAGTAGTTAGACAAAACTTTACATGCATTTCTTTTATGTCCAACCATTTGTCCTTGTCATATCCAACTACAGGATCCCCTAAAATAGCATGTCCAACTATTACGGCAAAGGAGCAATTATTTATTTCGTATATTTAAAATTAAATGAAATAGCAATTTAGACTAATTTATTACACAGGATTACAAATTAAAAACTTTTTTTTGCCAATCGAACAAAACATTTTTTTTCGATTAGTAGGTGTTTTCTGAGTAAGAAAATCATAATTTTAATTTTTTTCCCTCGTGTAGTTTTTTTGTAGCTTCAAATTTTGTATTTTTTTAGGAGCGACGGCTCTTAAATTTTGTAGAAGAAAGGCATAACAGCATTTGTCATGATTTCGAGATAAATTAATTTTAATGTTCTCTCACTTCTGTCAATTCAGAAAATCAACAGATTTGTTCGGTCTTTTGCATTTAGTATTATTATTTAATATATTTTCAAAATTCGTTTATAACATTTAATAAAACACACGATATGGTATAAATTTTGATAATTTTTCATCGGGATCATGAGTTTTAATGCACTTATGCGGTTATGCAAGTTCAGTTTGTATATGAGTCCCACTTCAGACACTTTTAATGTCACAATTTATTTTGGTTTGATTTGTCATAATAATAAGATTTGTTCACACAAACACAAATAAAACTATTAATTCGTTAGAAAAAATTATAAGAGTTTATTTTTGTATAAAATGTTTTTAATTTATTAAAACGAGAAAAGAAATGTAGTTTACTGAATTTGTCAATTTATTTTTGAAAAACTTTCCAAAATTTTTTAGAATAGTAATAGCCTTAAAAATAAGTACATAATTAAATGCACAATTTATGTTATAAAAAATTTGTTCCAGTTTTATTAAAATAAATATATTTAATTTAAAGTACAAAAAATGTATTTTACAAAAAAAATATTTCATTACAAAATTCTTATTGTTTTAATTCTTAAAGGTTATTTTTATTTTTAATTATGTCAATTGCTTTTAAACTGAATGCAGTTATGTTATTATGCTGGTCTCCTTTTGTCAAAAACGCAATTATGCGATTATGTTTTCCATGATTTTCTACATTAATAACCATTTTAATAATTTTTTAGCTATTCAACTTTGAAGAGCAATATTAAATATATACAAATCTGATGTTATCTCATTGAGAAACTTTTGAGCCCTTGTGGACCTTGATTGGATTAAAAATGAAAACTCTACACTATATTTCGTGAACAAAACTACTTTGCCAATTTTAGTATACTTTTCAATATTTGCAGCAAACATGCAAATAGTAAAATTAAGTTAAGTGCTAAAGTTACTAAAATCACACATAAAGGAATTCTAGAGTTGCTCAATTCAAATACAATGTCAAATATCAACATTTCAAAATGACGGATCCAATATGGCGGACAAGTTTTTTTAAAAATCGATTAAAGGACCCCGCACAAAATACATTAAAAATCCCTTTCTGTCAAATTGTTTGAAACTTTGGCAAAATGAAGTTCAAGTGATTCTGAACAAAAGCTCTCTGGTTCATACCCCCTCTTTCCGGGTTCGTTTGCTCGCCAGAAGCATTTGTAGGTGAAAGTAACAAATGCATTTTTTGGTGCCACTTTATAGATAAACGTTTTTGAGGTCTCTGATATTGCAGAGTAGTATTCGTAATATTGCCATGCAATGTTTGCTACATTACCATGTTATATTTTGCAATAATAATCTATTGCAATATTTTAAATCGTAAATATATTTTATATATTTTGTTTACATTATTTACATTTTCACAACCTTGATATTTCATTTCTCAGAAAAATGGAAACAAAGTATGTATATATACATACTTACTCACTTTTCGCTTTTCAAAGGTAATCTTTTAAACTTAATATAGTTTTGAAGTTGTATAAAAGTTGTGTTGGTGACGGTGTAGTTCTTTGTTAATGATTAAGACAGTTTAATCGTGAGTGTTACTCTGTACTACTCGTGTTACCTGCATCATTTGGTTTCTAGGATACGCTCGGCATGAAGATAATGTAAAATATCCATCGCTTAAACTATTGCGAAGCATTCAAGATGCTGCCATGAATGCCAACCCCATTGAAATAATAAATGTAATAATAAAATAATAATAATAAAAAATGCATTTCAATTAGATGAAATTCTCTCAAAATACAGTTTGTTACTTTCACCTTCAAATGCTTCTAGCGGGCAAACGAACCCGGAAAGGGGGGTATGAGCCAGAGAGCTTTTGTTCAGAATCACTTGAACTTCATTTTACCAAAGTTTCAAAGAATTTGACCGAAAGGGATTTTTAATGTATTTTGTGCGGGGTCCTTTTTTGTTTTTGATATTAAAGAGGAGTGTTTAAGCTTTAATTTGGTGATATGCGGACAGATTTGCTGTTCCATTGTAGGGTTGTACATTCATTCAAAAAATGCCAAAAATGTGTATTTTGTGAATCGAAACGTAAACTGATTAAAAACTAGAGCCAATCCAATATTTTGTTGGCCTGTGTTATATTGAACACTTGTAGTAAATTTAATAATTTTTTTTTATTTTGAAGATAGGAGTACGTAATTTAAAACACATTACAATAGTAAGCCAGTTTCTACATTTATTTTAAGAAATAACACAAAAATCGCAAAGAAACAAGATTTTTTGAGGATTTAAAAAAATTTAACCACAATTAATAACAAAAATTAATTTTCGTCTATGGGAAATTGTTCACAAGACCTTAAAGGAGTGAAATAAAAAAAATAAATTCAATATCTCAATTTTTTATAAAATAACAGCGCAATTAACCTACAAAAAAGAGAAAAATCGAGTTTATTTTAAAAACCCTCGACAAATGATTTTCATTTTAGGCGAAAAATATTCTAATTTCACGTTTGAACAAATATCTGTAAAAAAATTTTTAGTGGCAAGACTTTTGGGTTAAACTTTATCGAGACTCACCGTAATCACACAAATTTGTTTGATTCAACCATATCATTTTATTTGAGTCAAATAAAAATATTGGCTTGTCTCAAAAAGTACATGTGTAAATTTAAAAATGGCGGTCTCACCTGTCTACAGGCCGCGTTCGCGTCAAATTCATTAGTTAAATCGGTAAATCGAAGAAGCAAAATTACATGTGTCGGTTAAATAATTGCTTTGTGTTCATTGAAACACATATAATTTATGCCAGTGAGAAGAAAATTTCCAATAAATTTTTGTGAAGTTTTCAATTGGTTGTTTCGAATAAAAAATTTCAGAGTGTATGTATGAAAATCATATATAATATGTTTAATGTAATATTTTAAATCTTTTTAGGGTTCCGTACACCTTCGGTGTACCGACGGAACCCTATTGGCGAGACTCTTGTGTCCGTAGCCTGTGGGATTTCTTTAATTAGTTCAAAAATGTTTATTTACAATAATTTGAATTTTCCAGATCAGAAGGCATCCCAACAAATTAAGGAGTTCAGGTTAATTTAACAAAGTATTACTACTCATTATTATATTAAAATTAATTTATTGTGCACGTGTAAAAGGCGTGCTACACTAGCTTGGTCTCAGACGCAACTGTACAATCATGCGCGTACATTTATTTATGATTTTATATATATATATATAATACATTATAATTTAACGAATAATATGTACTAGAAATATTAAATTTGGAAATTTAAACATTATTACAAGAAAATAAATAACAAACTTAAGTAAACAAAAACATTTATTTAAATGAACCAAATACCCAGTAAAAAATTTTTTTTAAGATAGCAGTTTGGACGATTGAGCAAGCCGTCTGTTCAATTGTCTAAACTGCATTTGGACAATTGGAGTGACTGCTTCAATCATCCAATGCATTAGCCGTAATCATCCGAAGTGAAGCTTATGACAAGAAGAAACACTTCATTATCGACACTCAGTATTTGTCAAATGGTAAAATATAATAGTAGATTTCATTCTTTTTGTAAGAAAAAGGAAATAATGCAAAGTTATTGTCGATACTGAAAAATTAAAAACTAAATGAGGAATTTAAAAATTTTTTTAAATCGCAACTCCAAATAATTTTAAGTCGGTATAATAAAATTTGTAAAAATTACTTGTTAGTATTTTTATCTGTTTTTTAATAATTACTTTTTTTTACTTTCGGAAAATACATAGCCCTTAATCACGTGGATCATGAAGGGCATTAATTTCATTTTGTTTACAGTATGAGTAATGAAAATTAAAAAAAAACCAAAGTATAAGGATATAAAAATACAGAGTAAAAAGGAACGTATATAAAAATAAAGAAAAGAAGATTATAACGGGTTTCTTAAAGATAGAAAGTGGTGTTTTATGTAAGTGTTAAACTTGTGGGGGTTGGTATTGAATATGTCGATGCGACAGTTATCAGAAAAAATTTCGTTGAATGAGGTGATTGTGCGATGTATTAGGGCATAGTAACCAGTGGAAGTCGAAGACTTCATGGGGACAAAGGGTACGGTTGACCTGGCTGATTGACGTGGAACTTTAAATAAAATAAGATCAAGTAAAAAAGGAGAATCAATTGTGTTATTAATGAGCCCGAATATGAATTTGCATTTAATAATTTTCCGTCGATCATCCAGGGTTAAGGTATTAAATTCCTTGCAAAGTTCAAGGTAGTCATGTCCTTGAGGAGGATAAGTATGATGTTTTAGGAGGTAGCAAAATTTTAGGAATCTTTTTGGGACTTTCTCGAGATAATCTATGTCTTTTTGGAAATAGGGATCACAAATTAAGGATGCGTATAATAATTTGGAGATTACGAGAGTGTCAAAGAGAATAGTAAGAATATGTATATTGTTGAAGTGTTTAGTATTGCGAAAGATCATTCCTAGTGTTTGTGAAGCGGATGAAGAAATTGTTTTGTAGAGTGGGAAGAAGTTCATTTTGCTTGAAAAAATGACACCTAGGTCTCGTATTTCACTTTTTCGGGAAATGATTTGGTCATTTATTTTGTAGTCAAAAATGAAAGGTGACTTAGATTTAGAAAATGAAACCACACTGCATTTGGATGGATTGAGAGAAAGTTTATTGATTCAGCACCAATTTGAGAGTTTATTTAAACTCTCTTGAAGAGCCTTGTCGTCATCCTCGTCACGGATTGTGATAAAAAGTTTAAGGTCGTCAACAAAAAAAAGATTTTACACTAGTAAGTATTGAGTGACGTCGTTAATGTAGAGGATAAAGAGGGGGGATCCAAGGACAGAGCCTTGGAGAACGCCAGATGTGGGGATAAAAGGTTTGGAAGAGAAGCCTTCATATTGGACTATATTAGGTTGATTGGTGAGATAGGATTGTAATGTGGAAATCAAGTTTTGTGGTAAGTCAAGTAAGTTAAGTTTTTAAAAAAGAAGTTTGTGGTCAACCTTGTCGAAAGCTTTTGAAAAGTCGGTGTAGATTACGTCGACTTGCAAATTTTTGTCAAAAGATTTAAAAAGGGTCTGTGTGAAATGTGCTTGGTTAGTAATTGTAGATCGTTAAGGCATTCTTCCACGCTGATTGGGTGAAATTGTAGGAATTAAGGCAGAATTTAGAGTATGAATAATTAATTTTTCAAAGACCTTTGCAAAGTTTGTAATGACGGATATTGGACGATAGTTTGTGATTTGGTGAATATTTTCAGATTTAAAAATAAGGACAACATTGGTAAGTTTCCAACAATCCGGGAAATATTCCGCACTTAAGATGTGGTTAAATATTTGGAGAAAAAGTTCAGAGATGATAGATCTAAGGTCTCTTATTAAAAAGGATGGTACAGAGTCAACTCCAGAGATAAAGGATGGTTTCAAGGATTTCATTGTGTTATTTATGTCAATACTCTGTAGTTGTTAGTGGAAATATTATGTGATAGTGTAGAAGGGTTATAAATGGATAAGAAGTAGATGCCAAATTGATCAACAATGGCTTGGAAACCGTGGGTCATTATGGAACAAAAAACTCGATTTTTTGAGTTTCTTCTTCACTAAAAATCTAAAGTGAACAAAAAAATTTTATTAACTGTTCCAATATATTGTGAACATTTTTCTAAAGATTTCCTTTAAGTTCTATTTTTAAAAAATTTTTTTGACGGAGTTATTTAAACATAAATATTGCTCTATAATTGCCTTGCATTTGGGGCAAATGTAGAACAAATTATTATAATTTATTATAAAAGCAAGTATAACAAATTTTCTTTGTGTGTATATTAAGAAAACGTTATTTAGTACTGCAGAGTAAAATAATAAGAGACAATAATAGTAAATTAAACGTGAATTTAATTCCAAGAAATTAGTAGATTTTTACACTTTCTTGAAATAACCTTTCCACTTTTTCGATGTTTAATAATTATTTTCTCGTTGCCAATAACAATAAAAATATAAACATCTGTGTAACTTTGTAGGCAATATATTAAACTATTATTTACAACAAGAACCAAATTAAAATAATTTACCACAAACATTTTACATAAAAAAAAATTACGCGTTCCATATTTACCTCTGATGTTCCATAATTACCCCTGTTGACGGTAGTGAAATATTATATACTTTTAAATATTTAAATCAATATATAATTCAACTAATTTAATTTAAATTTAAATATTAATATACTAGACATATATTTATAATTTTAAAATTTTTTAAATGTAATTAGAAATATATATATTCATATTAATATATTTAATTATTTTCAATTTTTACTAATGAGGATTCTTTGCACATTGTATTACAAAGATTATTTACTATTTTGCTTCCTCGTGAGGAAGCTTTGTAGTCGTTTAATTTGCAAAAATTTTAAAAATCCTTTTGACAAATTTTCTTCTATATGGGACTATGTTATATAAGACCCTGACGAATTGTCCGGATGTATGTATGTGTGTGTGTGTGTGTGTGGATCCCGTTTTTTGTGAACACGATAACTCGAAGAGGTTTCAACGAATTCGGCTGAAAATTGCTAGGAATATTTATCATAAAAATATCTCGAAATGGATTGATGGACATTAAAAAATCTATTAAAAAAATTTTTTTTTTACTTTTTTCAAAAATTTTTTTTGAATTGAATATTGAAGTTAATATACAATAAAATCTTCTTCTTTGCATCAAGACGAATCGATTGGTATATATAAAGTATAAATTGTATGAGAGTTTATAGAGGTAATGACAATTAAAGCAAAAAAATTACCTTTTTTTATCAAAAATTTAGTTCTTTCATCAAAATTATATTCCAGTACAATAAGATTTTACTCTTTTTTCAATAATCTTATCCGTTGCATTAAAACGGATCGATTGGTATATATAAAGTATATATTTTATTTGAATTTATAGAATTAAACATAATAAAACCAAAAATTCGCACTTTTATTAGAAATTTATTTCCTTCTTAAAAATTATGTTGCTTTATAATAAAATGTTAATCTAGACTTAAAAACTAACTAAAAATCTTCATTTCATCAAGACGAATCGATTGATGTATAAAAAGAATATATTTTATTAGCATTAATAGAATTAAATAAAATGAAAAAATTCACTTTAAAGCAAATTTTTTGCTTATCGTAAAGAGGAAGCAAAATGTTCATGTAATGAACATCTTAATTCACAACTTGTTTTAATTGTTTTAAATTCCTCATTTAGTTTTTAATTTTTCAGTATTCACAATAACTTTGTATTATTTCTTTTTCTTACAAAAAGAATGAAATCTACTATTATATTTTACCATTTGACAACTACTGAGTGTCGATAATGAAGTGTTTCTTCTTGTCATAATCTGTATGTGTGTTGGTAATGTTTACTCTGCGCCTTCAGTACAATATCGTGGTGTACCCCACGGTTAATCTTTTGTGTCTCCACTGCTTACAATCTTCATTAATGATATCATTAACAAAGTTTACTCTATGATCCAACGTTTCACTGACAAAGTAAAAATTTTTCGACATGTGAATTCAATTTTTAATGCTACTCGTCTTGAAATTGACCTTGACAATATTCATCTCTGATGCACAGATAAAAATTTTCTCTAAATGTTGCTAAATGTCATAACTTAACGTTCCATAAATTTAACATTCTTTTTCTCTTTCCAAATCACTTAAATTTAATACCGGTATCTAGCGTCACTTCCACGCGGGATCATGGCGTTACCTTTACTTACAATCTTAGTTTGACGATCATATACAGTACCGTCCGAAATTGTCAGTCCACCCATTTTTAAAGGAATGAAAAAAATTTTTTAACATTAATTTTATGAAAACTAAAATTTCATTCGGTTTATATTTTGAAAGACGATAAAATTTTGAAAAGAATAAGACCTTACAGAAGTAATTTGACAAATATTTTTTCAAGATATTCCTAAAAATCGTCATTTTCAATGTTTTACAAAAATTTGAATAACTTCTAAAATAATGAACTCTTTTTAATAATCTTAGGCTTATTTTAAAGGTCATTTTCTATGGAATAAGAATTACTTATAGTCAGTAACATGTAATAATATTAAAAGAAAAAGAATTTGTAAAATTTAAATAAATTTTTTTATTAAATTTTCTTGAAAAATCGACATCATATCATGTTTTATATATGTTTTAGAATAGTTTTTAGTACAAAAAATGATTTCAAATTTTTCCAATTTTTTTGTCCAATTTTGACGTCATGCTTATTCCGTAGAAAATGACCTTTAAAATAAGCCTAAGATTATTAAAAAGCGTTTAGTATTTTAAAAGTTATTCAAATTTTTGTAAAACATTGAAAATGACGATTTTTAGGAATATCTTGAAAAAATATTTGTCAAATTACTTCTGTAAGGTCTTATTCTTTTCAAAATTTTATCGTCTTTCAAAATATAAACCGAATGAAATTTTAGTTTTCATAAAATTAATGTTAAAAAATTTTTTTCATTCCTTTAAAAATGGGTGGACTGACAATTTCGGACGGTACTGTAGCATCTATTATTCCTACTGCATCCAAGATGCTTAGTTATCTTATCAACTCATCAAAAATTTGTAATAATGTTAAAACATTTACTCTAATTTTTAACGCATTAATGAGGTCTTCAAATTACCACTTTGATTGTTAAAAATTATAAGAAGTAATTAATTTTAGCATATATCGTTTGTCATACCAAACAAATTTACTTAAATTTGCTGTATGCGCAACAAAATATTTAATCGGTCTGCATGAGCAACCACAAAATACTATTACACAGGCCGACAAATTTTAATCAACTGCATGTTGCCTAAAATATTACTGCCAATTCTTACAGGATTTTGTCCGTAGAATACGAATCTGACCTTGAAAATATTGGATTGGCTCTAGTTTTTAATCAATTTACGTTTCAATATACAAAATATGCATTTTTAGCATTTTTTGAATGAATGTACAACAATACACCGAATCAGTAAATCTGTCCGCATAGCACAAAATGAAAGTTTAAACACTGCTCTTCAATATCCAAAAACAAAAAATGTAATTTATGTACACTTTAACCTGTAATGTCAAAAGAGACATTCGCTGTTCCACAAGCATATTGAAAACAACGTACTTTTGACCATGTAAGGTAATTTAAATAACAATTAGTCTCTCTAGGGGTTTTTATGGTCGCTGCTTACTGATCTGTATTTAGATTTTAATATTCAAAATGGCGAATCCAATATGGCAGAATTTTTAAAAAATTTTAAATTTTTATCATAAAAGGCGTAAATTATCTTTAAAAATTTGGTCCGCCACTTGTAATTTTTATATTTCATAGCAGATTTGTAACTAGCGATTATAAAAATGACAGAGACACTAATTTTTACTTGAATTACCTTACATGGTCAAAAGTAATATTAATTTTAATACGTTTATGGAACAGCGTATGTTTTTTTGGACATTATAGGTTAAAGTGTACATAAATTACATTTTTTGTTTTTGGATATTCAAGAGCAGTGTTTAAGCTTTCAATTGATGTTATGCGGACAAATTTACTGTTTCTGTGTATTGTTGTACAATCATTCAAAAAATGCCAAAAATGCATATTTTGTATAATGAAACGTAAATTGATTAAAAACTAGAGCCAATCCAATATTTTCAAGGTCAAATTCGTATTCTATGGACAAAATCCTATAAAAATCAGCTTCTATTGGTTAGGCCACAAAATTTTGTTGGCCTGTGTTATCTTAAAACTAATTAAGTTTACAAAGACAAAATTATTTTTGTTACACATTTTAGTACAGTTAATCTGGCATTTTTTTGTTGAAAAAAATACGTTACTCGAGATTTTATCATAAAACGTTAGTAGAACATGTGACAAGGTTAAAAGCAAAAAGTTAGGATCAAACATTTTTGGATTCGATTTTGTGTGAAAACCGTAAATCGTACTTGAAAACTTCTCAAACAAAAGCACTCTTAACGACATATAGCCTATTTATTAATTACTACGTATAGGTAATCCATATAATTGGCCCCCTATTTGTGCATTTATTGATAGGTAATTTAAAATTTACTTGAATTTATTGAAATAACTAATTTTAGTAGATTTAAAAAAATATACATCAGTTTATAACAACTTTCATTGATTATAACTTAGGTAAAATTTGACTTATCTTTTAACCTATAGGACTAAAATTTGGTCAAATTAGACGTAAATTTTGATTTTAGAGAAGGATTCGTAAATTTTGACCTATGGTACTTTAGACAGTCCTTATAGGGCTTCTGTTTGGCCTATGGGAACCAGATTTTGAGGAAAATGTATAACAGATAATTTTTCCTCTTTTTGACGTGAAGATAAAAACTGTTGTGAAGTCTCCCATAAATTGTGATAGTTAATTCCAAGAGATATTTTTTAAATTTAAATAAGGTTAGGTTTCTTTTAAAAATTGTATCTTAGCGCGTTCTGTTGTAAATAACCCTAAATAAATTGTACATGTAAATGTATAATAAACCCACATAGCACAAAAACTTCCAGGAAACTTCCAGGAAGTTTACGGTAAGAACCTTAGAAAGTTACCCTTGGTAACTTCCTGGAAGTTTCCAGGAAATACAATAATGTCTGCAGGTTATAGAAGTTTCACATGAAAACTTCCTGGAATGTAGATATATACCGCTATTGCCTAAGTGTGAGAAGGCATTATCGTAAGGAAGATTTGAATAGTTATACTTTAGATTAGGGAAAATGCAGACTTATTTAAAGAAGATATAAGAAGGATCTCTTAGATAATTTTTCCTTACTTTTATTAATTGTTGATTTTTAAGTCATAAAAAAGTATGTCTCTATCTTTCGGAAACAAATTTTGAAAACAAAAAAGGGACTCGAACCACCATAGGCCTCAAAAGTGTGCTGCTGGGATAGCGCTTTATGCGCTCAACCAAATCGTCAAATTATTGTTAAAAATGAACTTTTTAAATTATTTTAATAATATAATTAACCTTAAGAACTATTTAAAGTATGAAGAATAAGTATGACTGTTATAACACAGGCACACAAAAAAAAGTTGTCTGTTTTTTGAACCAGACATACATATCTTATAGTATTTTTGCCCCTAATATGTAAAAATCAAAATGTATTATAAAAAAGTTAAAAACCACAACAAATTGGTTTAAATTATATTGAGAATTAAAACATCATAATTTGTTTTTATTTAATTTAAATTTAACAAAAATTTTTTTGAGAATTAAAACATCATAAACCAATTTGTTGTGGTTTTTGACTTTTTAATTATACATTTTGATTTTTACATATTAGGGGTACTTATTTCAATTTGAAAAAACAAAGGGTGATGGAGCAATTTTGCTAATGCGTTTGAGTTGTTAAAAAAGAAATACATAAGTTTCTTGTTCTGTTTTGAAAAACAATGTGGTTTTTCATTTTTTTTTACTTTAAACTTTTATTTTGTAAATTTAAGGGTTGCGGTTTCAATTTAAAGAAACTGAGAGGGATGGATTAAATTTTGACATTGCTTTTAAGTTGGTGAAAGAAGAAGTACATAAATTTATTGTTTTTTTTAAACAATGTGGTTTTTCATTTATTTATATTATACATTTTGAATTTTTAAATATTAGGTGTAGTTTTTTAAATGTAAACACACAGTGTATGGTAAAGTAATTTTGATATTGCTTTTGAAATGTTGAAAGAGAAGTACATAAATTTATTATGTTGTTTTGAAAACCAATGTGGGTTTTTACTTTTAATATATTATAATTTTGAATTTTTACATTTTAGGGGTAGTTTTTTTGATTTAATAAAAAACAAAGGGTGTTTAAGCAATGTTGACATTGTTTCTGAGTTGTTGTAGCAGAAGTAGATAAAGGACCCCGCACTTTTACTATTGAATTTGGCTCTTAGCCAATTTTCTTGCAACTTTGCAGATTTGTACTTTTTGACCGTCTAAACAAAAAATGTATAGGACAAAACTCAAAATAATGACCTGTTTTTGAGCTACAGAAGTTCAAAGTTAAAAAAAATCAAATAATGTGTATTTTCCGATTTCATTTTTCGATGGCTTGTTTGAAAGATCACTTAATTGCGCAACTCTTTCCCAGAGACATCTATACTTTATCTTTTGTTGTTTAGTTGCTGTGTTAACTTTAAAAAATTTTGCAAACGGTTCGGTTTGCCCCACCCCTGTGGTAAACCGGACCGTTTGGTTTTTTATTTATAATATTGCATTTAAATAATTTACAATAATAAAAAACATAAAGAATCATGTAAACAATGGTTGTAGTAATGAAAATAATAAATACTAATTTTGAAATAATCAGAGAAACTATATTAAATTGTCTAATTCTCGTTGGAAGACAATTATTTTTCATTGTAAGTAAATATTTTAATGAAGGAAACACTTTATTTAAAAATAATTTTAATGAACTTTAATTCAATGGAAATATCCTGTGGCCGGTTTGCCCCACCGAAAACGGTTCGGTTTGACCCACAATAAAGAAAAAATCCGCTCCCATGTGGGATCGAACCTCTTGACAGATACCAAACATACGCCTACGAACGCACCTATTTAATTCGTAAGGCCAACAAAGACTGCACTATGGGACCTGTCCCGGCTTTACACGGCCCTGTTCACATCATTTTCAACTCGGAGGTATATAGATAATTACTTCAATAGAAATTTAAACACACTTTAAATCTGTAGAATTACGAAGTAATAGTTAAAAATAAATTTCTAATATTTTTCATCTAATTCTTATAACGATGTTTTATATTAATCAGAAATGTACAAAAGTATAAGCATATCTTGCGATGTATTTTTTTATCGTATTTAACAAACCAGTGATTCAGTATAGATTTTCCTTATCGTTAATAAACGTTTTATCGTCATAAACCTTTTTAAAAACCCGACATCCGATATGACAAAAGAAATGATGTTGTAAATGATATCATAAATTATGTATAAGAAATGATATCTGAAATGATGTAACATATTGTTTAGAAGCTTTAAATTAAAAATAATTTGCAGTTCGCGATGCCACCAAAACTTATCTTGCTGCAATAAATAAAATATAATTTTTTTCTTTGCAATTGACTTCAATTAATTACAATAAATTATTGCAATTTTGTAAAAAATATTTTTGTCTATAATTTAAATTTTTCTATTAGCCTGGTACTATTTAGGCGTTTAGCTTAACGCCTAGGCATCAAGCTAAAGGGGTTGATTTACGCAATGCATCATATAATCCAATACTTAATTAAGCCACTAGAAATGGCTTTGGGTTAAAATTCTTAAGATTTTCAAAATTTGTTAAAGGTTTTCTGTTTAAAATAAGAATTGAGCGAAAGTCAGGAAATGAATAACTGAAAGCCATTTTTAGTGTGTTTAATGTGGGGTCCTTTATTTTTCATAAAATTAGCTGAGAAAAGTGGATATTTAAAAATCTTATTATACTAGATAGTAAGAAAAGATGCTAATGCATAACATCTACATCTTCTGTTTTAAAATCTCAGATATTAAAAAATATTACGAAAACTAATTTGTATTCTCTAAAAATTTAATAAAAGATAAATACAATATTATACAATATATATATATATATATATATTAGGGTGGCCGTTAAAAACGACATTTTAGAATTTTGTCCATTTTCGGGTCTCTTTTTGTTACAAATTGAAAAAATTAGATACGTATTTTTTTATTTTTTTAAAAATTAATATTTAGTAGTGCCTGTATGCTGGTGAAATTTTGCATGTATTTTGCATGGGAAAAAAACTTTTTTTCGTACATTTCCTGCACTGAGAGAAGTCCGGGAACTAATACGTCCCGTGCAAGGCTTGAGTGATCATTTTGAATGTTCTTATGTGAACCTTCGATCGGGACGTCTCAAGCCCCGATAAAAAACGTGGAACGTCCCGAAGCGGGATTAATTACAACTTTTAGTTTCGGCCATGAGTTGTCTCTCACATGCGGGAACAATGTTTGACCGATTCGGGGTGTCTGAGCCCTAGATTCGAGACATCTCAAACGCGACAAGCAGAGTAG
Organism: Leptopilina myrica (nomen nudum); assembly: GCA_032872475.1. Taxonomy (NCBI): domain Eukaryota; kingdom Metazoa; phylum Arthropoda; class Insecta; order Hymenoptera; family Figitidae; genus Leptopilina; species Leptopilina myrica (nomen nudum). The sequence goes on along the minus strand of CM065464.1, from coordinate 23,889,917 downwards.
CTTATAGCGACGTCTAGCGGAAACTATTAAGTCCTGGACTTCTCTCAGTGTGTAAAATCTTTGGAAATTAATATATTTTGACCGGACTACTCTGTTGCTCTTCATAAATGTTTAAAGAATAATATAAAATGGTTATTAAATGAAATTTGTTAAGTTAACTATTTTTTACAGGATCCAAAAGTTGACCAATAAAAACTAAAATAGGTCATTATTAGCAAAAAATATTAATACTAAAAAAACGAGAAATTTAAACTGCTAATCATGGTTTCTATTGTTTTTAAGGTCGCTGATTACAAAAATGAAGTCAGATTTCAAAAATTCAAAATGCCGGATCCAATATGGCGGACATGAAAAATTTTAAATTAATATATATAATATATATAAAATCGTATCACCTAATTTGTCAATGAACCTTATCTAGCTAAAAAATACTAACCTTCTACTTTCTAATTAGCAGCGAGGTCCTGTTTAAATTTTACACTTCAGATTTGTAACTAGGAACCTCAAAAAAAACCTTGATACGAAGTTTCATAAAAATTAATTAATTTTAAAATTTGCATGAAATCTGACTTTAGATTTGTAATTAGAGACCCCCAAAACCCCTTGATACGAAGTTTCCTAGAAATTGATTAATTTAAAATTTTCATGGCCGCCATATTGGATCCGCCATTTTGAATTTTTGAAATCTGACTTCAGATTTGTAATCAGAGACCCCCAAAACCCCTTGATACAAAGTTTCCTAGAAATTAATAAATTTTAAAATTTTCATGGTCGCCATATTGGATCCGTCATTTTGAATTTTTGAAATATGACTTCAGTTTTGTAATCAGCGACCTTAAAAACAATAGAAACCATGATTAGTAGTTTAAATTTCTCTTTTTTTCAATTAATATTTTTTGCTAATAATAACATATTTTGGTTTTTATTGGTCAAATTTTGGCTCCTGTAAAAAATAGTTAACTTAACAAATTTCATATGTTAAAAATCTTATATTATTCTTTGAACATTCGTGAAGAGAAACAGAGTAATCTGGTCAAAAAATATTAATTTTCAACGATTTTACAGGAAATCTACGAAAAAAAGTTTTTTTCTCATGCTGATGTCATATCCGATGTCGGATTTTTGAAAAGGGTATATTGGAGCGTTAAAACATCTACATTCTGCCTGCGACTGCCTACAGATTGTTATGGTAATGCACAAGAGTAAGAGAATCAGTTAATTTAAATTTAATTCACTTTCTCTTTTACTCGTATTGTTCTTGCAGAGGTATGAATGCTCCTTACTCTCTAAATCTAAATGTGTGAAAATTCACTTATTTCTAGGTTATAACCCACATAGCACAAAAACTTCCAGGAAACTTCCAGGAAGTTTCCCGTGAGAACCTTCGAAAGTTACCCTTGGTAACATCCTGGAAATTTCCAGAAAATACAATAATGTTCGTAGGTTAGAAGCTTCCCATGGACACTTCCTGCGGTAACTTCCTAGAAGCTTCCCACAGAAACTTCATGGAAGTTATCAGGAAGTTTCCAAAAATTATTTTAAAAAATGTTTAGTGAAATTATTATTTAAAAAAGGGACTCGAACCACCATAGGCCTCAAAAGTGTGTTGTTGGGACAGCGCTTTATGCGCTCAACCAAATCGTCACTTGACTTCAAAGGGCTAATTTATATATTATATATTTCATTATATCTTTGAGGATTTTTGGAAACTTACTGGTAACTTACAGGAAGTTTCCATGAGAAGCTTCTAACCTGCGGACATTATTGTATTTCCTGGAAATTTCCAGGAAGTTATGTGGGAAGTCGTCTTCTCGATCAATAAGTGCATATACACTTATAAATAAGTGAATTTTTCACTCATTTTGAGTGAAATTTCACTTATTACGTAAGTAAGTCGTCTTCTCGATCAATAAATGTATATGAACGGAAAGAAATCTGGTAGAATAATATTATTTGAGAAACCGATAGAGTTTTAGGATCAGTAGGCCAATAGAATTTAACAATCTAACGCGACTAATATTAATATGAAAACATGAAATTATTCTAAAAGAGCTTTAGATAGAAATAAAGCAAAAGCCAGTTGTAAAATTTCCATCTATTTGATGTGAAAAATGCTCGTAGGCCTTATTACAGTTTCATCACAAGTCACCTGTTACTATTCCATCTGCTACCACTAATTTTCAGGCTGAGTTTGTACAACACAAACTAACCTTTATATACCTATGCATGAACACTTACACACGAACGTTCGCGTTCGTATCTCACAGTCAGCCAATGTATTGCTTGTGTGTATGTGTTCATGCAGGTATATAAAGGTTAGTTTGTGTTGTACAAACTCAGCCTGAAAATTAGTGGTGGCCGATGGACTAGTAACAGTTGACTTGTGCTGAAACTGTAATAAGGCCTACGAGCATTTTTAACATCTAATAGATGGAAATTTTACAACTGGCTTTTGCTTTATTTCTATCTGAAGCTCTTTTAGAATATTTTCATGTTTTCATATTAATATTAGTCGCGTTAGATGGTTAAATTCTATTAGCTTATTGATCCTAAAACTCTATCGGTTTCTTAAATGATTTTATTTTACTAGATTTCTTTCCGTGATGCACTTATTGATCGAGAATTAATAAAATTTTTAAAAATATTTAGTTAAATATTATATTAACAGTAATCTAATAACCAACTTTTTATTTAGTTAGAGAATAATAATTATAAGAGCTCTAATAACAGTCGGGTGGCTCGGTTACGGTAACAACTTAATCAGTTACGGCAACTAATAGTCAAGGATTGATGACCCAAAACCGTCAACCAAGTTACTCGGTTACTGTAGTCACCTAAAAAGGCTACAGTAATAATATAAACTTAGGTACTGCAGTCAATTAGTTCTGTTACAATAAAACAAGTGAATTAATCAATTTTAACTTCTCAACTTGATTATAATAAAGCTTTTTAACCTATTTACTTAATTAGGAGTATTAATTGTCTCGGTTAAAAACAGCGAAATATTTTCTAGTATAAAAAAATATTTTTTTTATTAAAAATAAATTTATTTGATTACAAAATTGTATTTTAATGCAAAGGTGCTTTTCTGTGAATTAAAATTAATATTTATGTAATCAACTAAGTTTTTTTAAATAAAATAAAATATGTTACAAAAATAAGGTTTTCCAATTTACAATGTTTTTCGATTCATTTTAAAGTATATATTTATTATAAATATAATTTTATAACAATTTATGTTGCTACTTACATACTAGTTGGGATCGTTAAAAATTAAAATATCGATTTTATAAATAACGCATATTTCACAGTGGACTTCTTAAAATTACATATAGCTTTTGCTATTAACTAAGACAAGTTTGCGTATTTAGAATTGTTGGCAACAAAAACAAATAACCATTTGAAGTATAATTTCCTCAAATCGAATTTCAATTTCGACAACAAGTTTTTCACGTCTTCATCAACCATCACAGAAAACTAGAAAACTATCAGAAAAAACAAAACTTAACCACACACGACATGAATTTAACGGCTCTCTTGAAAGAGAAATAAATAGACGATATGACGCATTACGCCTGCTCAGTGTTCACTCGGTTAAAATCACATAAGTCAACGTAATTAACAGTAACCGACTTTCATGCCACTTGTTTAAAATTTACCGACTACAATTAGAAACTTTAAATAAATTGGTTAAGTAAAAATAGTCAAATTCATTATATTTATAAATTACCTGTTTTCATATTAGAATATAACCTATTCCCCCACAGCACCGAAACTTTCCTAAAAATTTATTAAATATTTACTTGCAATATTCGGAATATATAATTACAATGTTTAGTGAAAATTGTATAAAGATTTATATGTCCCGATTAAATAAGTGTTTAGTGTGAACATTTCCTGAAGATTTTCGCCAAATTATAATTATAATTAGGCGAAGATTTCATTGAAATGTTCAGGAAAGTTTCGCGCTAAACACTCATTTAATCGGGACATATAAATCTTTACACAATTTTCACTAAACTTTTCAGTTAAATATGCCGAATATTGCAAGTAAATATTTGTAATGAATTTATAATCTGAATTGTTTAATTATTTATCTTTGTTTTATTTGTTCATTTATTTTTTATTTTACTTTAAGATTCAAAAAATTGCACAACGACAATATTTAGAAATAGATAGAAATAATTTAATTTTTAGTTCAAAAGATGATAATCGATATATTTTATACGAAAAGATTTGTTCTTGTTTTTATATATAATACAATAATTATTAACAACCAAAACTCAGCACACGTACTGCACACATATACACATTACTCTTTCGCATTTACAAAATAAAAATACCATAAAATATAAAATAGGGGAACAGATTAAAATTATGTGAACGTCAATAAAATGTTAATTTAATAATTTGTAGATCGAGGACCAACTTTAATTTATGAAGAATTTCAAACTTACCGCAGCGTCAGATATAAAAATATACAAAATATCACCGAAATGGCTCCAATTTTATCGTCAACGATATATCTATATAAATATTCGAAAATTTCTAGATCTCAGGATCGGCCAATTCCTCTTTAGATGCGTAAATACGTCGTCTTCTAGTCTCGAAGTAAAATGTGGTACACCAAATAAATTATTTTTGTTCAATATAGAGAATAAGATTGAAGCCAAGTACGGTCAACAAGAAACGGTACGAATGATAGCACGTGTAGATCACTATTTACACGATGCTACGTAGGATTATTGCACCAACCGCTAAAATATTAAATTATTATTTTTCTTTATAACTTAATCACATAATACACTCCATATTAACTATATTCTTTTTACAATAAATACCCCAATTGGGCGTGTGTTAAATTTATAGCGATCACAACAATGCGATTCACTATTTCAATATTTTGGTCACACCACAGGTGACAAAGGTCCTCGACCACTGAAGGCTTACATATTCATTTTTCGTCGCTATCCATCGCAACCCTACCACCTACTTTTTCCACTTCCATCTAAGCTTCCCATATTCACTCATCTCACATCAAATTACTCACTCATGCCTTACAATTATCCCCCTTTTTATGGGGCTAGATAAGTAACATAAAAACCAGAAAAACATAGAGGCAGATTACAATCATTACATATTTTTTAAAGATATCTCTTTAAACAATTTTTTGTATACATAAACAGTTATAATACTTCACCGAAAAATGAATTGCCAAGAAGCCACACTCTCGAGAATAATTATATATTAGTCTCATTATTGTTATTTTATTGATGGGATAAATAATACTTGCGAAGATGGAGTCTGTTATAAGTACCTTTAATCAACATATTATTATTGGGATCAACCAAGACGAAAGAATTTCATTTATACTTTGAGATATTCGAAACGGACCCTCATATAAATAAAAAAATATATGTGTAACTCGTGCAGCAGCATCCGATAAATGGGGAACTCTCAAAAGCACTAAATCATCCACCTTCAATTTAACCGAGGTCGAACCCTTTTTACCCTTTGTTCAAATGATTTTTGCAACTTTTCTCGCGCAAATTGAATTTGTACATTCCGATCTATTTCTATTTTTTCTAGATCCGGAAAAAGCTCCATCATTTTGTCTCGCGGTTGTTTTCCAAAATATAACTCATAAGGACTCACACCCGTACTGTGATGTATCATCACATTAAGACAATCCTGAATGATATTTATATAACGCATCCATCCCGTGTGTCGATTTGAACAATACGTTCGAAAATAACGTCCCAATTCCCGCATGGTCCGCTCCACAGGGTTTGACTGTGGATGACGAATAGAGGAAAATATTACTTTAACCCCATGTGATTCTAAACTCGTGCGCCACATTGGAGACGTAAATTGCGTTTCGTGATCACAGAGGATGCGTCGCGGTTTTCCTGTCTGTGGAAAATATTGACTAATCATTTTTTCGAGACAAATTTTCGTATTAGCTTTTTTTATGGGAAAAAGGGTTACTAACTTCGAAAATAAATCTTGTACGACGAAAATATATGTTACTTCATCCACAGACGCCGGAAGTGGTCCATAAAAATCAACCGCCACTATATCATTTGGTTGAGTCGATTGCACGAATTTCATTTCTCCCTCCATCTTATAATTGATTGGTTTAGTCTGCTGACATATATCACATCCCCGCGTAAACGATTTGATATCACGTCTCATATACTTCCAAAAGAAACCTCGATCTAAATATTGATACATTTTATAACTGCCCGCATGACCAAATTTTTCATGAACCGATTTTAAAATTAATTCCACTAAACATCTCGGTAACAAAACTCTCAGTAAAAAAGTATTCAGAATAGAAAAAAAAGTATTGGTAGTGACGTTCGGTGAATGCGTTTTCGCGACAAAACCGTATTGGTGGGTTACGGTGAATACATTTTGCTCACCGTGAATACTTTTTGTTTTAAACTCTCGATTTAAAGACTCCTAAGCAAAGTTTAGAATATATATGAAGACCGTGTGTAACGTGATGTATAAAAATGGCTATTGCGAGAAGGAAATAAGAAATTTTGAGTAAAAAAAGACTCACGGTCTTCATATATATTCTCAACTTTGCTTAGGAGTCTTTAAATCGAGAGTTTAAAACAAAAAGTATTCAAGGTGAGCAAAATGTATTCACCGTAACCCACCAATACGGTTTTGTCGCGAAAACGCATTCACCGAACGTCACTACCAATACTTTTTTTTTCTATTCTGAATACTTTTTTTTACTGGGCTTTCACCCGATTATCAATGGCATTCTTTTTGTACAAAATCTTCGATTTTTCCAGTAATTGAAATTTTGTTGATATCTTGCTATTCAACGCTTGTATATCTGGATCATCTTGTTGCAAACTTCGAAGATCCCTCATTTCAAATAACAGTTCTTTATCGGCTTCAATTATTGGTAACCTTTTGTAACCTGGCGCTTCCATTAGTGCAATTTCTTCTATATCATTCATAATTATTTGACATAATCAAAAATCATTCTTTTGCTGAACCGATACCTCATTGTTGAAATTGCGACTAAAGAAATCCGCAACAAGGTTATCAGAACCCTTGCAATGAAAGATTTCCAAGTCATACTCCTGCAAACTCAGTATCCAACGCATTAACCTCGCATTATGATATCGCATTAAAAGCAAATATGTGAGCTCCTGATGATCGGTAATAATTTCAAATTTGTTCCCGAGAACATACATACGAAATTTCAAAAGCGAATAAATAATGGCTAGTAACTCTTTTTTGGATGTAGTATTAGGGTGTCCGTTATTTACCAATTTGTTTATATTTCTTGCGACGACCCCTAAATTATTAGTTTACCATCTAAAACAAAATGTCAGACTAAAATAAACCCTTAATATTCACAATAAACCTTGCCCCAAAGACAATACATTTCCCCTTTAAAATACATGGGATTTTGCTACTTTTTACAAATTAATTTTTATTCGTTAAATATTTCATTTTACATCAATGAAAAATACATATTCTTATAGGAAATTTAACGCTCTAAAAAAAGTTTTTTTATTATTTTTTAATAAATTATCTCCATTAAGAGTTATTTAAAGTTAAAGTTCAACACTGTAAATTTTAAGATTTTTGTACTTTTACGGAAAAATTATTATGAAGGGATCCATATCATATCATGCAGGCATTCCGACGATATAATATGCGAATTATTTTCGCAATGAAATATGTTATTCTACTCAAAAAATACTAAAATGCGTATTTTTAAATTTTGAATAGGATTCTGTTTGCACTTTTTACAAATATTTTAAGATTTTATCAAAAAATTACTTTCTTGTATTTTCTTCTATAAATTTGCATAATTTTCATATTTTTTGTTGCTCTTGGGGCTCATTTTTTTCATTTTATATACTCTTTTATGTAAAATTACGCAAAATAAAAAATAATAAAAAAATAAGCGATACAAATTAAATTTAAAAAAAAATTCTAAAAATAGAAAACATCTTTTTTCTTTCTTTATTTTTAGGATTGATAGGTACTCATGTTTCTCAACTTTTCAGCTTTCTATTTTAGTACCATCGCTTATTTTTTTAAATTTTAACATCAGTTTGAAAATTCTTGTCAATAGTAAAGAATATGGATAATTAACATTATGTCCGAAAATTATGTTAATTATCTATATGATATATGATAATGATTATGTTCGAAAAAGACATTCAAATTTTTTGAAAGAAGGTTAAAATTTATTTTGGTCTGAAATTTTGTTTTAGATGGTAAACTAATAATTTACGGGGCGTCACAAGAAATATAAACAACTTGGTAAATAACGGACACCCTAATGTAGTAGGGTGTTTCAGCCTCGATTAACACTCTACTCGTAAGCGATATAATTCGAATCTCCTCATCGTTATCAATTTGATAGAGTATCCCACTGATCCCTACATCAGTAGCATCTGTTTGAATTTTAAATATTTTATTCGGCATGTAATGACTGAGTCTAACTGACTTCAAAAAATTATTTTTCATTTCCTCAAACGCTATCATATGTTTTTCAGTCCATTTCCACTCGCCATTACTACTAAGCAAATCCCTAAATGGACCTATATAATCCGCGTGCCTAATGCTAAACCGTCGATGGTACTCACAGACTCCCAAAAATGCTTGGAGTTGTTTCTTTTCAGTTAGATGTGGAAAATTCTGAATCACCGCGACCTCATCTGCCTCAGGACGAATTCCCTGTGCCGAAAGCTGAAAACCAGGAAATGTAACTTTCTCCCTAAAAAATGCGGATTTTTAAAAACTAAGTGTTAATCCCCCGTCAATTAGTTTTTTAAATACTCTGGATAAAGGATCGATATCATAATCGAACGTACGAGATGCAACTAAAATATCGTCTATATATACCGAGACGAATTCCGATAAATCTTAACCCAAAATTAAATTTAAAGCACGTATAAATCCACTACCAGCCGTTTTCAACCCAAAGGGGATTTGAGTAAATTGGTACAAATGCCCTTTATGTAGGAAGGCCGTATACTTTCTACACTCCTTTGCCAATGGAATCAGCCAATAGCCCATTATTAAATCGGTCGTCAAAAAATATTTCGCCTCTTCAAATTTTTGCAATAATTCTTCCATTAAAGGGGAAGAACATCTCTATCAATGCTACTCGTACCGCGGCTCGACGACTAAACGCTACTGGATACGATTTTCTAACTATACACTCGGGTCGCAAAGTTTCAGTACATTTGGACTTTTACTTGTAAATGCTCGCTTTACTTCAAATTCAAATATTTCTGTAAAAATAGGTGCTACAGATATCAAACTAGGATCATTTTAAAGCTCAATAAATGTAGAGTCAAATAGGCAAAAAAATAACCAATTTAATTTTGTAAATTTGAAAATATAATTCTTTAAAGTTAGAGATTTTTTATGAAAATTGCGATTTCGGAATCTGGAGTTCAAGCGAACGCCAATTAATGAAAAAATTTCTTTAAGATTTGACAGTTGTACAATAACAAGTACAAATTCCATTCTTTAATTCTAGACAAAAATCATTTACAAATATGAAGTATTTTTTTCAAATTGTATAAAAATAATTTCTCTTGCTCTAAATTTTTCGAAGAATATAAATTGCAAATTCGTCGTTTTCTATTCATTTGTTTTATCAATTAACCACACTTTTGAAAAATATTGAACCTCTTGACTGTAGTAAATTTAAATTATTTACATGAAATTTATCCCTCTTCTTATAATGTTACAAATTTTAACTCGCATTATTACTTATTTTATTTCAAGGTGCAATTTTTTAAATTTTACAGTAAAAAAGAGATGCACATTTTTCAAAAATTTGGTTAATTGATAAAACAAGTGAACAGAAATGACGAATTTGCAATTTATATTCCTTGAAAACTTTAGAAAGCAAGAGTAATTATTTTTACAGAATTTAAGGCAAATACTGAATACTTATAGAAGATTTTGGTCTCTAATTAAAGAGTGAAATTTGTACATTATATTGTAAAACTGTCAAATCTTAAAGAAATTTTTTCATTAATTAGCGTTCGCTTAAACTCTAGATTACGAAATCGCAATGTTCATAAAAAATCTCTAACTTTAAAGAATTATATTTTCAAATTTACAATATTAAATTGGTTATTTTTTTTTGCCTAATTGACTCTAAATTTATTGAGCTTTAAAATGATCCTAGTTTGATATCTGTAGCACCTATTTTTACAAAAATATTTGAATTTGAAGTAAAGCGAGCATTTACAAGTAAAAGTCCAAATGTACTGAAACTTTGCGACCCGAGTGTAGTTTTTGGATTATTTAAAATAATTCGATGCTCATATGAATTAGTACATCCAGGACGCGCAGAAAATACCTTACGATATTTTAACAATAATTCTTAAAGCTTTGATTTTTTATATTATTAAGTGAATTTAATTTCGCAATATATTCGCTAATTTCTTTTTCAATAATATAATCATTATCAATCGACTTATTTTTTAAATTATTATCATGATTCGAATTTTTTTTGAATATTCATTATCGAGTGATTCACATCCATTTGAATCGTTTATCGTTACAACTCTACAAGTGGGTTCATTTTTTCTCGCCATTTTAAAAAAACTATTGACTCCGGTAATTCTTTTCCTGACATTCTAATTTTAAAATTCTCTACATCGATAACACATTTAAATTTTAATAACGAGTCAATACCGACTAGAATATTTGTTGCCAGCTCCGGCACAATCAAACAGGGTGTAGTTCACAAATTGTCCGCAATTTGTAAAGTTAATTGTATTTGATGTCTAATAGTGGTCGACTTTTTTCCTACAGCTACGCTTATTGATATATTACTAACTGGTAATTCCGTTAATTTATTTTTTCTCGATAATTCTGTATAAAACGCCTCTGATATTGCTGTGATTTCGCTCCCACTATCGACCAGTATAGCTACTTCACAATTTTCAATCCTAGCGCGAATTTTTGGACTTACAATTTTGGTTTCAATTTTTTCTTGTGTTTCTTGTTTATCTGGCATTACATCCCAGCATAATTCATCTACAAATTCCGATACATTCGAGTTAAAAATCGCGTTTACCGATGAACTCATTTTTGTTTTATTTCCCTCTTTACCACGATTTTCATACCTATGATCATTCGTTTGCACCGACTGATACCGTGCATTTTGTGAACTTCCGCTACTCGATTGTCTCCAATTTCGCTGTTTATCGTTGGCATTATTACGCGATCTTAGCTGCTGTTGATTATTTGACTCCGACTCGATTTTTTTTATTCGCGATTGGTTCGTTATGATTAAGCGTTTTATATGATTTAATATAATTTTGATTATTCACATAATTACGCGTGTCCCTGCCGTTAGAAGACATTCCCATCCCGGAATCCTCACGAGCGACGTCTAATCGCGCCAACGCTTGCATAATTCGACTCGTATCGTTATAGTCAATGGTAGCCAGTACTTCCTTCGTTCTTTGTGGTAATTGTTTTAAGCTTAAATAATTAATTTCGTATTCCTTAAAGGAAGATAAACAAAATTTTGGTCGACTTAATTGCTCCATATAATAAGATTGTAATGACCGATCAGTTTCTTTAAAACGCCGATTTTCCCATTCATATTTCGCAAGCATCCGCGCCTCAATTGAATAAAATTCTTCGAGAAACTTCATTTTAAAGTGTTGATAATTAATGAAAGGAAAAGTTCTGGCATCATGCCACATTTTGGCTTTACCGATCAAAGCATCTTCAACAATTATCAATTGCAAATTTTCCGAAATACTTTTTCTCAAAAAATATTTTTCAAAACTTTGAATAAATTGAATAGAATTTTTACTTAAACCATCAAATTTGGGCAATGGAATTGAACTTGCAATGACTCAAAATATGATAACATTCCCTTCATAAAATCTTCTTGTACCCCTTGCTGACTACCACTACCATTTATACTTTCACGATTTCCTTTATTTCAATCCCCCTCGCCATCATACCGATTTTGAATTTGTTGATCAATAACATTTTGGAAAATTTTTTTAAGTTCAATCAAATTGTCATTCGTCTTGCCGATCTCAACCATATTTAAAATATTATTCTGATTACTTACAATATTATCAGTTTGATTACCCACATCAGTTTGTGTTCCATCTCTACAAGTATTAGACTGTTTGTTTTCGAGTTGTTTTTCAAATTCAGCCTTGGTCCTACGAATTTCATTACGCAGTGTGTCATTTTCTTTGTCCGATTCTAAACGCTGAGTGTGGATTCTCCTCAACTCATCCTTCAGCTCTGTCAACTCAGCTTCTAATTGTAAACATTTTTCGAAACTTTCGTCATCGTCTGAGATTTTCTTTGATACTTTCGGCGGCATATTCATTAAAATAAAAGCACAATTAGAATTTAAAATTACACTACTATTTCATTCACAAAACTTTAATTGCCCCACGTTGGGCGCCAATTGTAACGAATTTATAATCTAAATTGTTTAATTATTTATCTTTGTTTTATTTATTCATTTATTTTTTATTTTACTTTAAGATTCAAAAAATTGTACAAATAATTATTAACAACCAAAACTCAGCACACGTACTGCACACATATACACATTACTCTTTTGCATTTACAAAATAAAAATACCATAAAATATAAAATAGGGGAACAGATTAAAATTATGTGAACGTCAATAAAATGTTAATTTAATAATTGGTAGATCGAGGACCAAATTTGATTTATGAATAATTTCAAACTTACCGCAGCGTCAGATATAAAAATATCACCGAAATGGCTCCTATTTTAACGTCAACGATATATCTATATAAATATTTGAAAATTTCTAGAAGATCTCAGGTTTGGCCAATTCCTCTTTAGATGTGTAAATACGTCGTCTTCTAGTCTCGGAGTAAAATGTAGTACACCAAATAAATTATTTGTGGTCAATATAGAGAATAAGATTGAAGCCAAGTACGGTCTACAAGAGACGCTACGAATGATAGCACGTGTAGATCACTATTTACACGATGCTACGTAGGATTATTGTACTAATTATTTTTCTTTATAACTTAATCACATAATACACTCCATATTAACTATATTCTTTTTACAATACATACCCTAATTGGGCGTGTGTTAAATTTATAGCGATCACAACAATGGGATTCACTATTTTAAATTATTATTTTTCTTTATAACTTAATCACATAATACACTCCATATTAACTATATTCTTTTTACAATACATACCCCAATTGGGCGTGTGTTAAATGTATTGCGATTACAACAATGCGATTCGCTATTTCAATATTTTGGTCACACCACAGGTGACAAAGGTCCTCGACCACTGAAGGCTTACATATTTATTTTTCGTCGCTATCCATCGCAACCCTACCACCTACTTTTTCCACTTCCATCTAAGCTTCCCATACTCACTCATCTCACATCGAATTACTCACACGCATGCCTCACATATTTAATAAATATTTAGGAAAATTTCGGTGCTGTGGGGGTTTTGAATTTTGAATTCAAAAAACAAATAGATAACGACAACTACGAAAGTTTGTTTTAATTATGCCCATTTGAGATTGGTTAAGACAATCCATGGGAGGGTTATTTTTAACAGATGTGTTTTAACTCTCCGTCATGTAACATCCCTGTAAAAAAAAGTATTGGGAGGTACGGCATTCCGCATTGCGAGTGCCAACCTGCCAATGCGATATTCGCGAAATAGCGCATTGGGTGTCGTGGTGAATGCGGAAATCAAGGGGTCCCAATGCGGTGCAAGTTTTAACCTTAAAAAAACGAAAATACTTAACAGGAATAAATACACTCAAATCTCGCTATAACGAGAAGTTCGGGAGGCAAGTCTCCCTCTATTACGAGCGCAAAAGGAGAAGTGAGAAATCCCCACTTTTACGATTCTTTATTCATTTTTTTGGTGTTTACAATTTACATAATGTCAAAATTACGAACGTAACCTAGTTTAATTTAAACTTTAATATAAAAAAAATTTATATGAGCTAAAATTTTGATGATGTTGGACTGATTGATATAATTTCAAATAAGAAGTGACATTTTTATTTTATATATTATTCAAAATGGCGGATCCAATATTGCGGACAATTTTTCAAAACTAATCGGATTCGCTTGAAAATGGTTACTCGGGGGTTTTCGGGGTCGCTGATTACAAATCCGCGGTCCGTTTTTTAAAATTCAAAATGGCGGTTCAAAATTACTAAAAATAAGTGGATTGGCTAGAAATAATATAATTTTAATTTTAATTAAAATTGATACTCAATTTATTGGATATCAGCTTAATTTTCAATTTTAATAATGTAAATTGAGATTTTTAATCAGAAAGGCTAAAAACTGATGAGCAGTGAGTTCCAAGCAAATCCATACAATTTTGCTCCATGATTCTATCACATTGAAGTCGCTATTTTGAATTTTGAAAAAGTAACGCCAGATTCGTGTTCAACGACCCCCAAAACCCCCGAGTAACTATTTTCAAGCAAATCCGATTAGTTTTGAAAAATTGTCTGCAATATTGGATCCGCCATTTTGAATTTTGAAAAACTAACGCCGGATTAGTGTTCAGCGACCCCAAAAACAACCGAGTAACCAGTTTCAGCGATTTTTAAGAAGTTTTAAACCACCTTTTTTAAGTTGCGCATATATGCGTCAAGAGTACTTTTGGCCAGTTTTAAATCCGCGCATATATGCGTCCGCGACAGTCAAGGGGTTAACCAAATTTGAACCAACTGAATGTGCATTTGTTTATAAATAGTGGGGACAATCGGCAGGAAATTTTTCTCGCTATGCCGAGAGACAGAGCGCTCGTTATAGAGAAGGTCGTTATTGCGATATTTGAGTGTAATGAATAGCAGTGGAGAAAAATGCGAGGTTAAAGGAATGAGAAAATACTAATAGTGAGTGTAAAATTTAAACTTGAAAAGAAAAAGGTAAGTTGAACTATCAAATATGAGTCCAATGCTGCATAGGCTGTTTTCAATACGCCACAGCAAAAGAACTTTGACTGGTTTGTATGATGTGAAATAGGTAAACAAACATTTCCTAGCACATTTGTCTCCGAACACAGGCTCTTGTCACAAAATCTGTCAACGTACAATTGGTCAGCATCTTCTAAATTACAATAATCGAAAATATTGTTTAGATTCATGCAGAAACGTGGTTATAAAATAAAAAATTGGAAAGTAATGTAATGCAAATCGTATGTCAGCTGGGCCACTGTGTTCGCTCTGATTGCTTCTGCCCTCTACTGGCGACTTGCAATATGTACCGATTGTGTAATGCATTGAAAGCAGCCTACGCCGCATTGGACTCATATTTAACAGTTCAACTTACCTTTTTCTCTTAAAGTTAAAATTTTACACTCACTATTAGTATTTTCTCATTCCTTTAACCTCGCATTTTTCTCCACTGCCATTCATTATTTATTCCTGTTAAGTATTTTCGTTTTTTTAAGGTTAAAACTTGCACCGCATTGGGACCCCTTGATTTCCGCATTCACCACGACACCCAATGCGCTATTTCGCGAATACCGCATTGGCAGGTTGGCACTCGCAATGCGGAATCCCGTACCTCACAAACCTTTTTTTACAGGGATTAAGGGGGGAAAC
Organism: Leptopilina myrica (nomen nudum); assembly: GCA_032872475.1. Lineage (NCBI taxonomy): Eukaryota > Metazoa > Arthropoda > Insecta > Hymenoptera > Figitidae > Leptopilina > Leptopilina myrica (nomen nudum). Next base: position 23,874,285 of record CM065464.1, on the reverse strand, counting down.
TCGTGTAAAATTGAATTTTTTTACACTTTTTTTTTTGCTTCAAAAATTAGTTTACCATCTGTAGAATATGATCCTACATTGTTAATCCAAAATTCGAAGTATAAATGTCGCTATAGCATACATAAGTGTAAAACCTCAAATGCTTCGAAACGCATTTCAAACGATGCGCGCGAAATCGCTCTATTTTTTTGCTTCTTTGGCAGTAAAATATTATGAATTGTCAAAAGAATGTAAGTGATAGTAAACTTTGGTGTTAGTGCAATAGTTGATTTCAAATATGGCCCTGGTATAGCCGACTGAGCGTTAAAATCTGTAAGTCCCTTTAAACACTACTTTTTTGTAACAAAAACTTTAAACGCGTTTTTCTCAAAATATGTTTTTTCGCGCTCTGTGCAATGTAGCTCAGCCAATTTTCAACCGATTTTCATGAAACTTACCAGAAATCTTCTTTAACTTACTAGCTATGACTTGACGAGCTGCTTTTTTAAAAAAAAATTTTTAAACATTGTTATTTTTAATTATTTATATAAAAATATGTGATTTTTTTTCAAAAAGGTCCAAAATTTTCAATTTTTTTTTTCAATTATCTCTTCGTCAACTACAGCGTATTTGTGTATTTTAACGATTAAAATTTGGTTTTTTGATTTTAGTTGAGATTTGAGACCTGTAGGCTGCACAGCGATAAACCAAAGATTTAACTTCAAGCGCCTGTAACGCCGCCATTTTGAAATATTTTTAATGGAAAAAAATAATTTAAAAAGCTTATATCGTATACTTTAAGATGTGCTTTATATCAATTCAATAAACTTTACCAAATTTGTGTAAAAAATTTTTGAAAAAACGTGCGTTTACACGAGTTTCCCCCCTTAACAAATAAGCAAAAAAATTATTAAATAATTTATTTTAATTATATTTTTAATATAATTTTGTCATTAACCAACAGTGGAACAAAAAAATGTTTCGATAACTTGACTTTTTTATTTAACATAACCTCACTTTTTCGAGTTTTTTCTGGCTTTGAAGCTTCATAATTAAATATTAATTATGTTTAAACTAAATGTTTTTTTTAAATGTGTTGAGAAGTAAATTGTCGAAAGGTATAGAAACTGATTTTATTTTGCAATAAGGATTTGGTTCAAATAACTGTGATTCAAATAATTCAAGTTATTTGAATCAAGTAAATATTTTTCAAATAATTTGAATGATTTTAATGAAATAAATTTTTTTTTCAGTGTATGTATGTATGTATGTCTGTCCGCAATGTTTTGTCCGTTAATAACTCAAAGACGGCTTTAGCGATTACAACGAAACTTTGCAGTCTTTTATAGGTATTAGACTAACTTTTAAAATCTTAGCTATATCCCATTAAGAAATATTAAAATGAACAAAAGTCAAAATTTTTTTCCCAAAATTTAAAAAGTAAAAAAATGCACATTTTTCAATTTTCTTCAAATTGATGCAACATTTTTTGTACACTGAAAATAATATATTTTTAAAATTCAACTTATGTTTATTATATTTAATTTATTAACAAGATTAGAGTCATGAATTTGGCGTCCAATAGAAATTTTGTAAAATCAATGAACGTAAGGTTTAAAGTAAAAAAAAAATTTTTTTACAAGTAAAGGTTGAGGTCAGCTTACAAGTAAAAGTTGTGGTAAGTTTACAAGTAAAGGTTAATTTTTATTAATTAATTAATTCTTATTAATATAGGGGAGAGTGGGGCAAACCGGACCACCTAACGGTTTTTTACTCTTGTGACTAAACAAATAAACCGATTTCATTTTTCAAGGGCTTGTTTGAAAGATCAATTAAATTGCGCAACTCTTTCCCAGAGACACCTATACTTCATCTTTTATTGTTTAGTTGCTGTGTTATCTTTAAAAAATTTTGCAAACGGTCCGGTTTGCCCCACCCCTGTGGTAAACCAAACCCCCCATGGTCAAACCCGACCGTTTGGTTTTTTATTTATAATATTGTATTTACATAATCTACAATAATAAAAAACATAAAGAATCACGTAAACAATGGTTGTAGTAATAAAAATAAAAATTCGAAATTTAATTTTAATTAAATAAAGATTTTTTTTAATAAAAAAATTAAAATGTTTGTCATTATCAGAGAAACAATATTAAAGGGTCCAATTCTCATTGGAAGACAATTATTTTTTATTATAAGTAAAAATTTTAATGAAAGAAACATTTTAGGGTCAGTTCGGGTAAATCGGAACAGTTTTGTCATGTTTTACCAAAAACATAAGTTTTTTCTTTTAAATCGGAATACTTTTGGTTTTTTTTGTATTTTGAGTTGTTATTTCACTTCCGTTGAACAATTTTATGGAGTAATAAAAAATATGGTTATCATTGAATCGTAATAATCAACTGTTCCTATTTACCCCCACACAAAAAACCCAGTCTCATTTTTGTTGCATCTCAAAATGAGACTATGTTGAACGCCATAGAACGTGGCGCCACCTAAGAGTCTCATTTTTGTTGCAACTCAAAATGAGTAGCGTACGCTACTCATTCTGAGACTAGGTTTTTTCAGTGCCTCAATTTTTCAATATTGATAAAATTTAGGGGTAAATAGGAACAGTTGATTATGTCTTACGAAATTTGAGAAAAAATCAATTTCAAGTCTGGAAATGTCCCGTGTGGAAAAATTTTAGGCGCTGACCAAGCGCGAGACTGTCTAACGTCTTTCTAGACCAAGGACAGACGGTCTTGTCGAGCGACTGTTCAGAATTGAAACGAAACATCCACGCTATCGTCTAGAATAGACCAGTGCTAGTAAATTCTAAACTACGTCTATTCAAAATTTCTCATTGTATGTTATGGCAACTATTCTCAGAATGATAAGACTTAATTGTATATTTGAAATAATTTTAATGACTCTTTTTACATAAAAAGTATAAAAAAATATTTTAACTTTCTGTATTTTTCACATCAACTTTCTTTAAGCGTAAGTCTTTTTGCCTCTCCCAATCTTTGGCATTGGAGATAGTAGTCTTTTTGTAAAATAAAATTTACTGCAAATCAAAACGGCCAGATGAAACTAGCAATTGTATTCAGCACCAATCCTTAGGCGTCAACCACTAATTAATGAAATTAATAAATAGAAACTTACTATATTTGCTATTTAGTGGATATTGATTCTCAAACCAGTACTCGATGGTTTTTTAAATTATTAAGTATTACTAAATTTGAAGGAGAGGCATATTGATAGATGACGCCTAAACATTGATGCTGATCAAAACTCATAGAAATACATTAAAATCTATTTTTTTCAGTGCACATTTAAAATGAATTTATACAGAAAACAACAATAAAATAGCACATTATTATTCACATCAAACAGAAACCACAACGAATACTAAAAATCACAAAAAAATGTACCATACGATACTTACCTTCACTATTTAAAAACAAGGAAATTTACAACATAATTGGATTGTGAAGTTTTAAAAAAATTATGTATTCTAACTTTAATTTAATTTATATAATATAATTACAAAATTTTGTTAAAATTCGACCATGTGTAATAGCAACTGAATATTATGCACGCTAACTGCCCTACTGAAAATCCCCGTGCAATATCTTGTACAGGAAATTGTACAAGATCTTGTACAGGAAACTGTACCATTTTTGTCAATGAACCTGTACCATTTCAGCATAAGAAATTGAAACAAGTTCTTGTACAAGATCTTGTACAAAAACTTGCACAAGTAATTTTTTTCGATTTCGAACAATAAGGTTCATGTACAATTTCATGTACGAGATCCTGTACATGTTAAAATTAATTAAAAACTTTAATGGCTGCGCAGTAGTTTTCTATGGCTTCTACAGCTGCGCAGTTGTTTTTAAATCGTAAATGCAAAAAGTCTCTAACAACAATGTTAAAAATTTTCTTATATTTTGTATAAATAAAAAAATTAATAAAAAATAAGAAAAAATATTATCTGCACAAGAACTTGTACAGGATCTTGTGCATGTACACATTCTTCTACAGGATCTCGTACAAGATATTGTACATTAACCTTGATTCAAAAGTACAAGAAATTGTACATGAACATTATTGTTCGAAATTTCTTATGCTGAAATGGTACAGGTTCATTGACACAAATGGTATAGTTTCCTGTACAAGATCTTGTACAATTTTCTGTACAAGATATTCCACGGGGATTTTCAGTAGGGTGTAAACTGTCATAACTTATTGCGTCTTGCAAGTCACTGCTCTGAGCTTGAAAAGACCGTCTAGATAGACGGACTCAACGAGGTCTATTAAGCTGCTCCTTAGCCGATAGCAAGACAGACTGGATTAGACGGGCTACACTATAACTGTCTAGTCTCTTTGTAGACACCAGACTTCCATAAAATTTTTCCACACGGGCATTGGAAGACAATTATTTTTCATTATAAGTAAGTATTTTAATGAAAGAAACTTTCTATTTAAAAATAATTTTTATAAAACTTTAATTCAATGGAAATATTCTATGGCCGGTTTGCCCCAGTCTCCCCTAAGTTTAAAAGTATTCCATACCAACAATTCTAACACATTTCACAATTATAACGGTTTCAACTTTAAAAAATTTTATCAGATTTATGTAAAACTTGTCAAAAGAAGATTTTCAAGGATTACTAAATACAAATTTTAAGTCAGTTTTTCAAATTCAAAATGGCGGATCCAATATGACGGACTGTTTAAAAACTTTTTTCAAAAATCGATCAAATTTTCTGAAATCTTACCTTCTGGGTCAGTCTCTCTATACTCTCTCAGTCTCTCTTATACTCTCTCAATCTCTCTTATACTCTCTCATTCTTTCTTATTATCTCTTGTTTCATTACACTTACCGGTTTTATGGTCACAAATCCTAATGAAATCTGAAAAGTTACACAATTTGAATACTACACGGAAAAAAATTTCTTGTGAAACACACAAAGTCTTTTGTAGAATATACGAATAGGTTAAGTTGTGCTTTATACAGGCGAGTTTAGTGTTTCCAACAAGCTGGTTTGGGTATAGCACAAACCAATCTGTAATAGCACCAAAAAATCCTGCAGTTCGTCTGCTACAGTTTGTGACACACACAGTCCTGGTTTGTGTATTTCCCAAACTCAGCCGTTTGTGGATATTACAACCGCGGATCATAGATGGCGCAGGAAATCTTGTAAATTTTACAGGAAATTTTTTTCCGTGTATTTTCAATGGATTTTTATAATGCTAAAAATATTGTCGAGGTTGATAGAACCAATTTTCTCTCTTTGTATTATAAGAAATACTGTTGAAATTTTTATTTTTAAGAAAAATTTTCAAAATGAAAAAATCAAAGTTGTTTTTTGTTGTAGTATTAATAAGAGATAATTATACATTTTTATATGAATTTTTAGCTTATTTTTTTTAAATGCGAATCAAAAAAGTAAAAGGGTGTTTTCTTTGATTTTAAATTTTTTATGCAATAGAAAATATTTTTGTATATACTGCTGCTAATTGACAAACTGAAAATGGGAAAGTACTTAGAACCTGTTGGGGGTGATCTAAGATACAAGGTTTAAGGCCGTATTTATTTTTAAAAAATTTTATTTATCTAAAATAATTACTGTTCTGATTTACTCCTTGTTTCTATTTATCCCAACTAACCCTATTTAAAAATAATTTTTATAAAAATTTAATTCAATGGAAATATCTTATGGATACACCTGAGGTGTGTACCTTCAAAACCCAAGACCTAATATTTGGAAATATTACACGATTTCCTCAGAATTTCCTTAAGAAAAAATTCGTAAAAGTGTAGAAAAAAACTAAAAAAAACTTGCTCCCAGCGTTCCACAAACAAAAGTAAAAAATGTCATATTGAAAAAATAAGGTATACTACACATGGTTGTTTCAAATTTCTAAAAAGCACTTTTGACAATTTCCCCATTTCGGAAATATTGAGAGGGGTCCGGTTTACCCACCGGTGCGGTTTGACCCACTCTCCCCTAATATTTATGTAAACAAACCTGAGCCAAATTTATGCTCTACTTTCAGCCTGCAATATAGGTTATATTTTAAATTTTAGAAGTCGTAACGCAGGGTCTACTTGCGATACAATTAGTTTGAATAAGAATTTGCATACTCTAAAAACTGGTGGAAATTTAGGATTAATTTTTAATACATTAATTGAAATACTACAAACGCATAAAGTACATCAATTTGACGAATAATGTTCTCTTAATTTGAATTAGTTAAAAATATCATTTATTAAAAAACTTATTTACTAATTTAAATAGTAATATTTTTCAAATAAAATACATGGTTAATGGTAACTCAATCTTAGTTATTTCCAGTTAAATTAAATTCCCGGTTGATATAGACACGCGTTTTAAATATATTAGCAGAAACTAAAACCCGTCGGAGACGGGTAAGACGGCGCACATAATAAATAAAAAAAGTTTTAAAAACTCTACAATTAATTAATAAACCTTCTCGAAAATATCGCTATTATGACACTTGTCAAATATTTAAATCGCATTTCTACTTCCTCATCATAATGTATTGTAATGTTGTTATTATGTTGTGAAGAATTATTCCCACGAAGCCGAACTTAAAAGAGGCTAGGAAAGGGTCTCTTACCATGTGGCACATGCTGACAATTAATCATGCGCAAAATCATTTGAATAGTTGCAAGGCATATTATCAGCTAGGTATTAGTCGGTGGCCCAGAGTAAATTTTCCTCTTGATAAAAATCTGTCTCTCCTTCACAAGACAGATTAGACAGAGTAAGTAACGAAACACTTCTTTACATGATTTAGAAAAACACTTTTTGGTTTACCAGGTAAAATCAGAGATCATGGGACCCTGCATTAGGTGGCTTACCTTACAAAAGCTATCAAAGCAGTCTATGAAAATATTTGCAAGAAACTTTAAACTTTTTTTAAACAGTTAGAAAGTCTAGAAAGTGATTCATACCGATGTAACGAGAGGTCATAATATGTCGACGTCCACATGAAAAGGGCCCATTTTGGCACTATTGGACTTATCTATATGGGCGAATTCCTTGCAAAATTACGAAAATTTTGAGTGGTCATACAACTTTTTTGGTCAAAAATTCGATGAGTTACAGAATTTCAAAGTTTATAGTGACAAATACCTCATTTCGAGAAAAACGGAATTAAAGATTGTGATACCTATTAATTGTGATATCTCTGGTTCTTCTGGGAAGTTATTCAGATAATAATTGTTTTCAGTCCAGGGCACCTTAAAGATGAAAAACCAATAGGTTTAAAATTTTTAAAACCACCCCCCCCCTTTCTGTTTGAAAATACATAAAACCGACAAAATGAGCCCTTTTCTAAAAAAGACGATTTTCTTATTAATAAACCATTTTTGTACAAGATTAATGGTTAAGAACAATTTTATTGTGTCATTTGAAGGTAAAGAATAGAAATTAAACTTATTAAAAAAATTTTAACAGGTTTTATTTTGAAATTTTGACGAAATATCGACATTTTTTACATCTACGACTACGTAATCAATGACTCTAACATTAATATCTCTGGTTCTTCTCGGAAGTTATTCAGACAATAATTGTTTTGAGTTCAGGGTACTTTAAAGATGACAAATCAAGAGGTTTTAATTTTTTTGACCCTCGATTTAAAAAATACGGAATATTTTTGCAAATGACCGACAAAATGGGCCCTTTTCTTTTTCTAAAGAACCAATAAAGTTAAACACTTAAATTAACGATAAATGAATGAAAACCTTATGATTTGACTTGTTAAAACATGTAGATTAATAATAAAAAATAAAAAAAAATTAAGGTTTTTCTCAAAAAAGTATTAAATTGCAAATAACTCGAAAACTAGAACCGACAAAATGGGCCCTTTTCATGTGGACGTCCACATATATCAAGAAAGATACAAAAATGTTATTTAAGTGTACACAGCAAACGAGCAGGAAAAGTAGTTGAACTAAATTTACTAAAATGATGGACGATTATAGAAACGAAAAAAAAACAGCTTTAAAATAGCTAAACTTAAAGTTTCACTAAGTTTTTAACCAACTTTTAGGAAAATATAAAATCTGATAAAATAGAACCTTTAAAGACATGTTCAGGACGTATTATAAATAATAAATTCTCCACTTTGTTGTCACAGAAATGATAAAGTAATTTTTAATATTATTTTTCACTTCAAATTTTCTAAATAGTGCATGTGTTTTTATCATTGGTTGTGCATAATAAAATGTAATGCTGTCTAGTACCCTGTCAGTTTATTGACATATATGTCGATGAAGCTCTAAAATTCTTTATAGCAAGTAGAATAGTTGTCCATAGATTATTACCTTTGTGAAATAAAGCAAAACTTTATAAAGTTAATCATAAAGGTAAGAAATAGTTGATATTCATAGTAAATATATTAGAAAATAAGAAAAAAATTTCTCTTACATTGTTCTAATTTTATTATGGCTCAATGTTAGATTTAAATTTTACTATTTAAATAAAATTAATTTTTAAGAAAAATAAAAATTCCTTTGTTATATTTTATTAAAGCATACCCTATTTATAATAGCACTTCCTTGGTAATTGGGTTGGAAGCACTTTCAGTTTCATCAATAATTTTATTTACAATTTATCCATAAAATCTCCTGTATTCAAATGATACAGAATTTTAACCATATTTATGTAACGAAACTTTCTTTTGAGTTGAAGCCGAATCAACTGGACATATTTAAATTTAAAAAATGAATTTTTGTACATTTTTTTACATGTACATTTAACTACATAACAGAAATAATAAAAAATTAATAATTTCAAATAATTATAAATTTTAAAAAAAGTCCTAAAAATTGAGTAACATAAATGTTTTTTGTTGTTTTTGGTAGACAGTAAAACTATTTTCAACCTCACATTATAAGTGACTTTCATATCTGAGTCGTAAATATGAGACATTGATTTTCAATATAATAAAATATCAAAGAGCGAAACATTGACTTTTTTATTTAGGACACAAATGCACTGTTTTTTGTGGTTTTTACTGAAATTTATTTCTGCTGACGATTTTACTGTAAAAAAAAATTGTATATTTCTAAAAATAAATTCTTATTTCATCCAATGTGGATTAGCAAGTTAATGGTATTATTTATTTCATTGGAAATATATAAAAATTTTGCATCTAGAGATAAAAAATGTGTGAGAATTGGTTATTGACAAGTTTCTTGTACATTGTAAATTTTTAGAAATATCTAGAAAACTAAAGTTACTGAGATAGTTCATATCCGGTCAATCTGACCAGACCATCAACGTTTGTTGGAGCAAAAGGGAACTTTTGAATCAATAATCGTCAATTATTAGACAAGTTGCTCTTTACCGTACTTGTATATCTACCTGAAACTGTTTAGTATATAGTCAACCCTATATAAAACTTTGATATACTTTTATATAAACCCTTTGCGTTCATTATTTAATATTTCTAAGCATACACATAACAACAAAACAAAAAGTTGCTTTTAAAACTACGATATTGGAAACGAAGTTATAATTTTTAAGTAATAGCTTTAGTATTAGTCAGTAGAACAAAAAAGTAGATATATTAGAAGGTAAGTAGGGCGAAATTTTTTCGAATTCATTTTTACTAATAGACATGACTAACAACATGAATTTTTTATTGTTTTTGGAGAAAAAGTTTGCAAATTTTTGCGTTTCTTTAAAGCCACTTTTTAAATCTATTTATGTTTTCCTAATAGTAAAATATTTATAACTTTATCATATAAGTCGTTCGTCTTCTAATCTGTCTTGAGGAACTTGAAATTTGACTGTATATATAATCAACGTAATTTTTAAAAGTCTTGTAAATGCAGTGGATTTCAGAAAAGTACGAAATGTACGTATTCACGCAGAGACTTGATATAATTACAATAGTCAATATTAAAAAGAAATCTTGGATTCTATTCACATTCCCAGTGAGAAATAAAAGATCTACCCAACGTCTGTTCGACGTCTAAAAGGTCTAAAAAGACCAATATTCAAACTTCCAGTACACGTCGGATAGACTTTATATTTCTCTCTGGGTTAAGAGGTTACATCTGGTTGGAATTCTTTTTTTTGTATTTTTTTTATTGGCTGATATTGCTGATATTGATATTAATAATCAATAAATGTTCTAAAAATTGGTTTTGTAGAACAACTTTGAGATGTTAAAAGAGCGAATTTCAAGTATATCGTTGACACGGCATTTTTTGAATCTCGCGGTCATATGTATGCTCATAACTTAATGCTGATTCCACAAATACGAAATGCGCGCTTAAAGCGTAGACGCGTAAAGCTAGTGTATGTGTATAGTATACTTAATACGCATACGCTATAGCTTTACGCGCGCGTTTCGTATTTGTGGAACCAGCATAATGACCGCTAAAGGTACCGTCCCATGACGGCGTAAAAGCGTCGGCGTAAAGCAGAAACCATGTGATAGAAAGAGATAAACAGATATCACGTTCTCACTCACTCACATGGTTTCTGCTTTACGCCGACGCTTTTACGCCGTCATGGGAAACCACATTTTTGAAATCTGCACGCAGTAGAACTCGAAGAGTTTTTATCCAAATAAGTCGAAAATTTAACTGTAACTTCTTAATTAGATTATCTAAAGATGTAGACACCATTTTTATAGTGGATACCAATTTTTTTTATGGATATTTAAATAGCGGTTTTTTTTCTCAAAAAATATTTTTTTTTTTCAATGTCTCGCCATTTTTCGAAAAAAATTTATAAAATTATAATCGTGTGTACTTCTCTAGATAAACTTGTGTAGTTTATGAAAAAAAATGTTATGCTTGCAGATGATGGTTCAGGAAACTTTTACTGCGAGCAGCGGAGCCATATTTTTAAGCATCAAGTCAATTTATCGACCTAAAGCTGCTATTTTGTTTAATTTTGTCCATAATAAATTTTGTTCATATACCTAAAGAGTTGCTTAGTTGATCTATATAGTATTTATTTCTGTTCATTCGAAAACCTGCTCAGAAAAAAAAATTTTTTAAATACTATTTTTTAGGCCTCCAACCAGATGTAACCCCTTAAGGGGGTCCCATAGTCGATTGGATTTTTGCATTGAGCTTCAATGGGAAAATCGCATCGACTTTGACACCGCCTTAAGGGGATCCCTACATACCGACAATGCAGATCTAAAATGGCTAAAAATCTGCAACAACCGTTTCTTGGAAAATATAAGATATTATGACCTATAAATTTGACAAACTCACTTTTTAACATAAATACACAGGATGAGTATTTTATTTGTTGTAATTATTGAAAAAAAATTATTCATAAGAAATCAAATATGAACAGTTTTCATGTAACAGGTCTTTTGACAACATCTCAAACTGCAACGACCATTTCTCGAAAACAACGAAACAAACTAATTTTTCCATTTGGGAAATTTAATTTAGTAGGAAAATACACAGAATGAGACTCATTTGCCATTCAGAAATAAATAAAAAATTTATTTTTCCCAAAGTATATAAGTGACAGCTGTTCGGTAGCACATGATATTTAATTTACTAACATTAGTTTTTCTTTAACAATTTTAACAAAATATATTTCTCCCATTGTGTATCTTTTATCACTAATGAATTTTCACTCGAAAAGAAGACATTATGTCTCATTGTTGTTAATTTAAAGTTAAAAATAATGATAATTTGTCAGTTTTGGTACCTTTGGCGCCATCTCTTGGTTCTATGTATCACTAAACATCTGTCAGATGTGTTTTTCTTGTTGCAAATTGCTATACAAAATAGTTTACATAAATTAAAGTTTTATATTCTTGTTTTCATATAGAATGAATCTTATTATGTGTATTTTTTATTAAAATTAAGTTTGCCAAATGGAAAAGTTATTTTTATTTTGTTGTTTTCAAGAAAAGGTCGTTGCAGTTTAGGCTGTTGGAAACTGCTTATATTTAATTTTTTATGAATAATTTTTTTTCAATAATTACAACAAATAAAATACTCATCTTGTGTATTTATGTTAAAAAGTGAGTTTGTCAAATTTATAGTTCATTATATCTTATATTTTCCAAGAAACGGTCGTTGCAGATTTTTCACCATTTTAGATCTGCATTGTCGGTATGTGGGATCCCCTTAAGGCGGTGTCAAAGTCGATTGGATTTTGCATTGAGCTTCAATGGGAAAATCGTATCCACTTTGACACCGCCTTAAGAGCAAACTAAGGGAATCAGTGATTAAGACAGTCGTAGTCATTATAAGAAGACTATTGTAAAATAAGGTGATTGGATATCTTGCCTTATTATTTTACTATATTAATTTGTAATTACCAACATTGCTACCTTACAGTCGCGAAATACGATATGCCGAGTCAAAACACTTTCTAATTAAGCTAACTTACATAACTAACTAACCTAACTAAATTTACGTAACATAAGTAACAAATCTACTTACCACTATTTTCATTTTATTTTGTATCTAATAGTAACAACACCACTTTATTACTTTACCTTCTCCTTATGACGTCATGGGATACAGAAAATTGAATGTTCTCAATGGGAAATAGCCATTAGTCTACCATTGGTGCATTAATGGTCCAATATTGGGAGCCATTGCTTTTCTCTAGGTTTATTATTGGCACCCAATAGTGGACCACTAATGGTAAAATCGTGGGATGTCCACGCCGATGCCAATAATTGGCAACCACTATTGGCACATTATTGGCTGCCATTAAAAAACCAATAATAAAAAAAAAATTTTACTAAATTTTATTAAATAATAAATTTATTTATTTAATAATTATTTCATTTATTATTATTATTTATTTTTAAAAATATTAATTTTTTTAATTAATTATTTTATAGAAATGGTTATTATTTTCTATCACATCGAAATGTGAATAACCCTTTCGTTCAGAGTCTAAAAATTATTTACCTCACATCCATCAGTGCAAAAATAGGAGAGGACGGGCAGAATAAAATTCCACAAATATTCGTGAGAATGCTGCCTTCTTATATACTTTTCAAGTTTCATGTTAGTTGCGAGAGAGTTTGAAACAACACCTCCTAAGGAGCGTTGAGCGAACTATGTTTTTACCCGCGCTGCAGAAATTATCATGAGGTAAACGCCCCATAGAAGGTGTTGCTTAAAACTCTCTTGCAACTAACATGAAACTCGAATATTATATAAAGAGGCAGCATTCTCACAAATATTTGTCGAATTTTATTCTGCCCGTCCTCTCCTATTTTTGCACTGATGGATGTGAGGTAAATAATTTTTAGACTCTGAACGAAAGGGTTATTCACATTTCGATGTGATAGAAAATAATAACCATTTCTATAAAATAATTAATTAAAAAAATTAATATTTTTAATAATAAATAATAATAATAAATGAAATAAGTATTAAATAAATAAATTTATTAATTAATAAAATGTAGTAAGAAATTTTTTTTATTATTGGTTTTTTAATGGCTGCCAATAATGTGCCAACCCAGGCGGAAATTTACCACTGGCATCGTACCGCGCCTGTACAGACGTCGGTAAGACTGTACTGACATTCGTCCGCGAGACAACCGGATCGGTGCAGGCTTTCTACTGGAACATGACAATGTGTTGTAGTGGCTGCGCGTCCGGCTCGGTACAAATTTGATGCCGCCGAACAACCGGCGTTGTACCGGCATTCGTCCGCTCTAGCAACCGCGGCGGGCCAAATATTCTTCCAAAGACGACTCGCTTCAGCGGACCGGTGTTCTACTGGCATTCGCCCGTCTAGCCAGACTAAATTATATTTTCTATTGAAAAATAAAATAAAAAAATATTTCATTAACTATGCATGGTGCATGTTAATTAATATTTATTTATAGATCATTTCCAGCATTTTTAACACATTCTACATTTTTTTTACACATTAAAATTCTAAACGCTCGCAAGTGGGATACGAAGCCCAAGCAAGTGTTTTAAAACAATATTTTAAAATTTTTATTTTTTCAATTATTCTATTATTATTATTATATTTATTTTTTATTTTTATTATTCATTTTTTTATATTTATAAATAATTATCTGTTTACATTATTTATAAATATTTAAAAAATTTGATTATAACAAAAAAATTTAATTCTTTAATTTATTTGTTAATTAATAAATAAAAATATAATTAAAACCTATTTTTCAAATTCATAAATTTTTAAAATTAAATTTTATATTCTATTGTATTGTTAATTCTTTTTTTAATATTTAAACTTTAAACAATTCTCCTACAAAAATTTTTTACAACATAATAGATTAAAAATTTTTATTACCATAATTATTATTTTATTAATTTTTATTGAAACAATAAGACTATAGCTAAATTTTTGCATTGTAAAAAATCTATTTCTGAAAATTCTGAATAATGTGTTAATTAAAAAAAATATATTTTAGGAAACATTAAATTGTTTTAGAAAAACAATGACGATAGCCATATTCTTAGCATATTATTATTAATTGAAATCTTAATAATAAGAACATAAATGATATTAGTCCGCAGTCGGTAGAATGTCTGTACCGCTCGGGTTGTCAGACGGACGAATGCCAGTACAACGCCGGTTGTTCGGCGGCATCAAATTTGTATCGAGCTGGACGTACAGCCATTACAACACATAGTCACGTTCCAGTAGAATACCTGCACCGCTCCGGTTGCCAGGCGGACGAATGCCAGTACAACGCCGGTTGTTCGGCGGCATGAAATCTGTACCGAGCCGGACGCATAGCCATTATAACACAGTATAAATTTTGATCCGGCGGTCGGATCCGTCTTTGTACCGCGCCAGCAGACATTAACACCCGAATCGGTACAGACTGCCTGTACCGGCATTGACTCTCCAAATCATTCGGCGCGGATCCTTGACGGTTGGATGATCCGGCATTCGTCCGACTTTTCCGCCTGGGAATAGTGGTTGTCAATTATTATTGGCATCGGAGTGGACATCACACGATTTTACCATTAGTGGTCCACTATTGGGTGCCATTAATAGGACAATAATGGGATAGTCGCTCCCATTATTGGACCATTAATGCGCCAATGGTTTTTTTCCCATTGGGTTATTTTAACACTGAACTCTCGGTATGAAAACTGCTTCAAGCTTTAGCTAGGAAGTGTTATTTTAACACCGAAAATGAGGTAAATTTACTATTATAAAAAATTTATCCTCACTAAGATTAAAATACTCAGTTCTCTGTGTGAAAGATAAAGTAACATTCCCTCCCTGTCTCCGGGAAAGAACTTCGATGAATTTCATAAAAATTAACTGGCGTCCGCGTAATTATTTATATTAATTTTTCGCCAAATAAAGCTCCAGCAACTCTGAACCCGTTCGCGCTGTTTATGAATAAAATCTTAACTAGTGCTGCATTCGATCGACAGGAGAAGAGAAACGATCGAGAATATTCAAATTCTCGATTTCTTTGTACGAGACGATTTTATCGTCTCTGTACAATTCATCGAGATTCTCGGTAAACCGAGACAAAATGTTGAGATTCTCTCATCAAATAAAAATTTTTTGTTTTTAGCGGACTACTCTTATTTAGATATAAATTTTCCTCTACACTGAAAAAACATTATACTTAAATGAAATACAAAAATAAGTTTAGATGATTTTGTTTAACTTAAATTACTTTATAAATAGCATCTCCATTGATAATATATATATATATATATATTAAAACAATTTATATATATATATATATATATATTAATAAAATCAGACTTTTGTCTGTACATTGCACGAAATTAATGTTTTCTAGCATAATTTATTTATTTGAACAACAGAGAATCTAAAAATGGTAATAGAAAATTTCCTGTCTGTATGTATGTATGTCTGCAAAATTTTGTTCACGTATAACTTGAAAACGTCTTGACCGATTAAAGTAAAATTTGTCAGTCTTTTAGGTATTGGTCTAACTTAAAATATTAGTTATATTTGATGAAAAAATATTGAGCTGAACAAAAGTTATAAATTTTTCAAAAAATTCAAAAAAATTTTTTTTTTAATTTTTGCAGATTGGCATAAATTTTTTAATTTATTAATAATATAAATGATTTTAAAGATATATAATAATAAATTGAAATAAAAAATAATACTAATATAAAAAAAATAATGAATTTTCAAAAAAATTCAAATTTTTTTTTAAATTTTATCAGATTGCAGTAAATTAATCAGTTCTGACTTTTGTAAGATATATAAAAACAATAAATTGACAGTTTTTAAACATAGGGGAGTGCTGTTAGGGTTGGACAGGTGTTAGGGTTGAGCCATTGCGTTTATTTTGTTCTATCACACTAGCGCCATATGTTTTTGTACTTAAATTCTTGCTACTAATGCCAGTCAACTTTTGACATGAGTTTCAGTCAAGTATACGAACGTATACTTTTGTTTTTTGCGAGTCATTGTTATACGCTCAACAGAAACTTTTTTGTGGTGTCAAAAAAAGAGAAGTAAATGTAGAAGAAATATGCCAAAGACAAAGTAAATTTATTGAAATTGTTTATTAAGATGTTATACGAAAATGTGAAAAGAAATTTAGGGGTTTTGTGTGACGCGTTTGTTTTCTGTGTGGTATGTCGCAAAACGACGCGTGAGTTAGCGTTGAGCCAGGCGGTGTCGTAAGGGTTGAACCGCCTAAAATATTGCAAATACGAAGCGTACTTGCAACGGAAATTCATTTTTTGACTTAAGAAGGTGTCAAAAACTTTGTTTCTAACAAAAAAAGTTCAACCCTTACAACATTATTTTTTCTTTTAAATTGCTTATAACTTTGAAACTTTTGGTAGAATTTTTTTTGCAATGTACAGCAAAAACATTGCATTTGAGTTGATCTTTCCAACAATATGCGCGAAAACGTGAAATTCGCACTGCAGAGGAAGTTATGAAGAAAATTCAAAACTATGTCCAACCCTGACAGCACTCTCCTATTAATTAGAACAGGAGGTATTGAATTTTTTCAAAACATTTAAAAAATGGAAAATTTACAAATTTTATATTTTTAAATGTAAATCTTTTAAGGCTATGTCCAAGTTGTAAAATGTAAACAAAGAAACATGTAAACAAACCAAGCACTAAAATCACATTTTTTATACATCTTTTTCTCTCACAAAAATTAACACTAGAAAACTTTTTTTTACAAAAATTATAATTTAGAGTGTTAATGTTTCCAAAAAATCATTTTTGAGTGTGATCAATAAATAGCGATTAGTAAAATAAATAATTCAAATGACCTGTAAAATAGAATTTTTTACGCGTCGCGAAATTTTTCCCTTTCCTCCATGAAATTACAAGGAGAAAGGGTAAAAACATCTTCGTCATCCGTGCGGTTGATATAGTCAAACTCTTAAATTTTTCGCGATGACAGACGATTGCTCTCCGCGCACGCGCAGACCGTGTCAAGAAAGCATTGACAACACTGCAGAAAGACACATTTTGTTTTAGACTGAAACTCACATATTTTCACATGCTTTCAGGTATACTAGGTATAGATACCAAATTCAACACTTCAATTTACCATTTTTATAAAAAATTACTACCGGCACGGTAGTAAGGTCGAACAATAACCGGTACTGGCACTGTGGTACCAGGCCGGTTAATAAAAGACAACTGGCCCGGCACCGGCATTCGATACCGTTTTTACACCGGAAACGTAGTTATGCTGGCATCAAAATTAGTACCGGCCCGGCACCGGCATTCGATACCGTTTTTACAACAAAATTTTTTTTATTTAAAATATTTGAAACTTTTTTGGATGATTCTAGAACCTAATTTAATAAATAATTTAATAATTCAAATTAATTTAATTTAATAGGTATATGGGGGATTTCGCGTCAAGTGATCAAGGGGTCTTTTGGTGCAATGTTTATTTCAATAATTTTTTACTCTTAAACAATTAAACATACAAATTTGACACAGTACATTTTGGAAAAGTTTTTTCATGCTCTTTCGATTCAATTGAATTTCACTGATTCAGTTTTAAAATAAAATAATTATATAATAATTAATTATTAATAAATAAAATAAAATAATTATCAGAATATTAATCAATATTTTCATTAATAATTTTGTTAATTTCTTCTTTTGTTAATAATAAAGTACTGTGTGATAGTGGAATATTCTTTCAAAATAAGTGATTTAAATTTCGCGCAGTTTTTCGTCACGTGATATACATTTCCGTTTGTAGTTACTTCCTGCCTGGCCTTGCCACGCCACTCGTGCTGTGAAACACGTTTTGCATGGAAAAAACGTGTTGTATCGTTTTTAATCCTTTTTGTGTGTTGGTTAAAAAAATTCAGCTTTAAATTGTCCGGGAAAATCACTCAAAAATCCGGGAATTTGTTACTGCCGAATTACTAGACACCCTATAATAACTTTGTTTGTTTAAAATAATTTTGGTCAGGTTTTATTTGATTTATTGTTATAAAATTTTGATAATCTAACAAGGTATTATATTAATTTCATTATACTAAGTTTCTGAAAGTTTTTTCTATAAAGCCGGTACCGGGCCGGTACCATGCCAGCGGTTTTTCTTTAGCCTTAGTCCCAACGTATAATGACATTAACAAATGTTATTATAATTATTAACTTTGAAATTACATTATTCAAACTGTCTTTTAGAAAAGGTTTTTTCTATTCATTTAGAACATTTTGTAATTGGTCCTGATGTCACACTTCATAAATAAACTTTCTATTTACTTTTCATAAGCAGGTTTAGGTTAGTGGATGCGGCGTCGACTTTGCAGCCCGAGGGTCCTGGGTTCAATTCCTCATGTCTTTAGATTTTTCGTTAACAATTAATAATAATTCATATGTTTCAGCATTGTATTTAGTGTTTATAATTAAATTAATTAATAAATAATATTGTTTAACATTAATGGTGAAAGAATTTAATTTTAGTGCTTACTCAAGAAATTTATTTTCGAGAGATTTTGATTCGGAATAATTGTTTAAATTCTTTCACCTTTAATATTAATACTACCGAATGATAAATTCACTTTCTTCAATATTGTTTAACGTTTAATATATGGGCGATTCCATGTGAGATTTCAGTCGACCTCTTAAAATCGGCGAAAAATATTTTTTTTCTATTCTGTATAAAGAAAAACAGATACGTATTTTTTTATTTATGTTTAATTGTTCAAATTTTTAAGTTATGAATTTTCGAAAATTTGGACTTTTAATTGTAGACCTCTATTCAGTAGCTTATAAGTCCGAAAATATTGAGTTTAGGAAAAAGTTCTTAAAGAATGAAAGTTTTAGTTTTCTTTCGACTTTTAAGAAATGTAAACAAAAATATTTTTTAAACATTTTTTATAAAAAAAAATTTTTTTTTATAAACAAATTAATTTTTTTTAACTTTGGGCCGGATTTTTTTTTATTTTTTTAAATTGTTTTTGTACCTTATAATATAGAGAAGATTTTCCAAAAAGTCCTAAAATGGGCCTAATGTGTTATGAGTTTTAAAATATTTTCAAAAATCACTTGGAAGCATCACAGTGGGATTTTTTTACAATTAACTTTCTAAAACTGCCTACAAGGTATAATTTTTAATATATTTGAGAGTTCTTTGTTTTAAATTACAGGTCTGCGCTGTAAACAGTTTTAAAAAGTTAAATGTAAAAAAAATCCCACTGTGATGCTTGCAAGTGATTTTTGAAAATATTTTTAAACTCATTTAACACATCAGGCCCATTTCGGGACTTTTTGAAAAATCTTCTCTATATATTATAAGGTACAAAAACATTTAAAAAAAATAAATAAAAATCCGGCCCAAAGCTAAAAAAAATTAATTTGTTTATAAAAAATTTTTTGTTTTTAATAAAATATTTTTAAAAAATTATTTTGTTTACATTTCTTAAAAGTCGAAAGAAAACTAAAACTTTTATTCTTTAAGAACTTTTTCCTAAACTCGATATTTTCGGACTTATAAGCTACTGAATAGAGGTCTACAATTAAAAGTCCAAATTTTCGAAAATTCATAACTCAAAAATTTGAACAATTAAACATAAATAAAAAAATACGTATCTGTTTTTTTTATACAGAATAGAAAAAAAATATTTTTCGCCGATTTTAAGAGGTCGACTTAAATCTCACGTGGAATTGCCCATATGTAAAAATGTGTTGTTCATAAAATATACTAATCCGACACCGTGCCAGCATAACGCCGGCAGAAATAAATAAATTTTTTGTTACTACCGGCCCGGTATCGAGCCGGTGGTTTACCGGCACCGGGGCGGATATTTCCCGGGTTATCATTGTTGACTGGACCGGCTCCGGGCCGGCGGTAATGCCGGTCTCACGCCGGCACCGTCAAGTCCGCCCTTGGTACCGGGCCGGTACCAAACCGGTCGTTGATTTCTGCCTGGGTACTGGGGAAAAAACTTTGATAGTAAAATGTTTTGTTATTTTTATTCCAGATTTAACTTTTAGGGATGTTTTGAGCATTATAAAGGCAAAAGTTAAACAGGGTGTCTATTATTATATTTGTTTAACAAACTATCTGGTTTTTCTCAGCTTTATCAAAATTTTTCCACGTGTATCTTTTCTTATGAAATATAAATTTTCTTGATAAGTATAAACGACAAATAAAACTACAAATTTAGATTTTAGCAATTATGATACAATTAATTCGAATTCGACTTTAGTAAAACTTCAAAAGTTAGTTGAAACTTTGGATTAACTTATAATAGTATAATTAAATTTCTACAAATAATTCACAAACATTGTTTTCTGCATTTTAATGCAGAATGCTTTAATTTTAATTATTTGATGATAAAAAGTCAATCACTGATTTAAAATAGTAATATTTTTCTAATAAAGTAGTTAATGGTAGCTAATTATTTTATATATATATATATATATATATATATATATATAAGAGAGAGAGTTTACACCGAGTATTATACTTATGATCGCGCGCGCATATACAAACAAGTTGTTCATTTCATGACCATTTCGCTTCCTCAAAATATCATAAACCAATTGCTTAATTTAATTTTAAAATCGTCACGAATGCAAAGCTTCCTTATGAAGCAAAATATATGCTCCGCGGGCATATATTCGCGTCTGCGCAAACTATCTGTCTGCAGCTGTGTTGTGAAAGGTTAGAAACACCCACTTGCCTCGACCTCGTGTTTTTACACAAAAAATTTGTTTGTTGAATGAAAAATCATTATTTCATAAAAAAAATCATCAAATTAATATCGGTAAGTAAATAAGGTACTTTATTAGTATTGTTTATTACGTATTTGCCTTAGATTTTAATATATATTTGTGAATATTGAAAACAAAAAAACGAGTAACCTCAAAATTTTACTTCGAAAAAGAAACTTTTACTTTAACCACTTTAACATTAAATAATTGTAATATAATTAAAAAAAAACTATTAATAGGGGAGATCGGGGCCAAACCGGACGGATTTGGTCTTTGACCAGAAAACTCATACAAAAACCTACTTTTTGCTAAAGTATAATATACCGTTTCGAAGCTTGTACTTTCACCTACAAATCACACTTGTTCGATTTAAAAAAGTACAATAGCTTTAGAGATATATGTGGACGTCCACATGAAAAGGGCCCATTTTGTCGGTTCTAGTTTTCGAGTTATTTGCAATTTAATACTTTTTTGAGAAAAACCTTAATTTTTTTTTATTTTTTATTATCAATCTACATGTTTTAACAAGTCAAATCATGAGGTTTTCATTAACTTATCGTTAATTTAAGTGTTTAACTTTATTGGTTCTTTAGAAAAAGAAAAGGGCCCATTTTGTCGGTCCTTTGCAAAAATATTCCGTATTTTTGAAATGGAGGGTCAAAAAAATTAAATCCTCTTTATTTGTCATCTTTTAAGTACCCTGAACTCAAAACAATTATTATCTGAATAACTTCCGAGAAGAACCAGAGATATTAATGTTAGAGTCATTGATTACGTAGTCGTAGATGTAAAAAATGTGGATATTTCGTCAAAATATCATAATAAAACCTGTTAACAATTTTTTAATAAGTTTAATTTCTATTCTTTACCTTTAAATGACACAATAAAATTGTTCCCAATCATTAATCTTGTACAAAAATGATTTATTAAGAAGAAAATCGCCTTTTTAGAAAAGGGCCCATTTTGTCGGTTTTTCGTATTTTCAAACAGAAACGGGGGGTGGGGTGGTTTTAAAAAATTTTAATCTATTGGTTTTTCGTCTTTATAGTGCCCTGGACTGACAACAATGATTATCTGAATAACTTTCCAGAACAATCAGAGATATTGATGTTAGAGTCTTTGATTACGTAGTCGTAGAAGTGAAAATTTCGATATTTCGGCAAATTATTCATAATAGAGACTTTTAAAAATTTTTAAATTAGTTTAATTTTTATTCTTTACCTTCAAACGACACAATAAAATTGTTCCCAATCATAAACCTTGTAAAAAATGGTTTATTAATAAGAAAATCGTCTTTTTTAGAAAAGGGCCCATTTTGTCGGTTTTATGTATTTTCAAACAGAAAGGGGGGGGGGTGGTTTTAAAAATTTAAAACCTATTGGTTTTTCATCTTTAAGGTGCCCTGGACTGAAAACAATTATTATCTGAATAACTTCCCAGAAGAACCAGAGATACCACAGATAATAGGTATCACAATCTTTAATTCCGTTTTTCTCGAAATGAGGTATTTGTTACTATAAACTTTAAAATTCTGTAACTCATCGAATTTTTGACCAAAAAAGTTGTATGACCACTCAAAATTTTCGTAATTTTGCAAGGAATTCGTCCATATAGATAAGTCCAATAGTGCCAAAATGGGCCCTTTTCATGTGGACGTCGACATATTGCTTCGAAGGTGACTACCTCAAAAACGATAATCCGAAAATTGGTGGGGCTAAACCGGACACCCCATGGGGCTAAATCGGACACGGCCAATTAATTAAAGAATGAGATACAAATTTTCTTTTTTTTTGTAAAAAAGTCAAATCAATTCTTCTTTTATTTATTTGTAGATAGTTCTATACAAAGAATATAATATAATATAAAAAATCGGTAATAATTATAATATAAAATGAATTACAGTTTTCAGGCAATTGTCTGTTTGTAGCAACTCGCTTGCGAATTCGAGTTTTAAAATAAATTCTTTATTTATTTATTTATAAAGTGGTTCTAAGCAAAGAACATAATATAAAATAGTTAATTAATATAAAATAAATTAAAGAATTCAAAGATTTGGTTGTTTTTAATCACGATGTCCGATTCAGCCCCACACCGTCATCTAATAATTAACCTGCAATATATTTTTTCTTAATGTTTTCCATTCAACTTTTTTTCTACTAAACTCAGTACACCTTGAGCTAAAAGAAAAATGGCCGTATGATATTTGCACTTTAATTTTAACGATAAAAACCCAAAAAAATGAAGAAATTTTTTGTTTACTTTTACCTCAAGAAATGACATTTTCACATATTAACGGCAACTATTATTACAAGAAAATTGACACGTCCCTAAAACCTCATGCAGCATATGCATCACGAAATTGCGCGTTCATAGGTTATTTCCACGATTTGAAATTCTTCACGGTTTCGGAAATATTTGACTTGTCCGGTTTAGCCCCGGTCTCCCCTATATAATTATAAAAAAAATTATATTTCACAATAAATATCCATTTGTAAAATGTAGATTTACATTCATACAACGATTTGTGTAGAAATTATAAAAACATTTAATATAAAATTATTATTATAATAAAATAATCTCAATTTATAGAAATTGTTTTTTTATAATTATATATTAATAGTTTTTTTTAAAATTATATTACAATTATTTAATGTTAAAGTGGTTAAAGTAATAGTTTCTTTTTCGAAGTAAAATTTTGAGGTTACTCGTTTTTTTGTTTTCAATATTCACAAATATATATTAAAATCTAAGGCAAATACGTAATAAACAATACTAATAAAGTACCTTATTTACTTACCGATATTAATTTGATGATTTTTTTTATGAAATAATGATTTTTCATTCAACAAACAAATTTTTTGTGTAAAAACACGAGGTCGAGGCAAGTGGATGTTTCTAACCTTTCACAACACAGCTGCAGACAGATAGTTTGCGCAGACGCGAATATATGCCCGCGGAGCATATATTTTTGTATATGCGTGGCTCTCTCTATATATGAGCGATTCCACGTCAAGTGATCAAGGGGTCTTTTGGTGTAATGATTATTTGAATAATTTTTTACTCTTAAACAATTAAACATACAAATTTGACAAAGTACATTTTGGAAAGGTTTTTTCATGCTCTTTCGATTGGAAATAAGCATTTTGAAAGAAAAAAATTTTTTGACCCAAAAAAATCAAAATTATAAATAAATTTCAATTTTTGGGGGAGAAAGGTACGATTTTTTTAAAACTTGATCACTTGACAATATATAATATATGGGCATTTCCACGTGAAATTTTTCTATGACATTTTAGAATCGGTTAAACATATTTTTTTTGTTCCTTTTATAGAAAAATATTAAATACGTATTTTTTATTTTTCCATAATTGCCAAAATTTTCGAGATATGAATTTTCAAAATTTTGGATTTTTAAAAGCAGACCTATTTTCAATAGCTTATAACTTTGAAAGTATTGAGTTTCGAAAAAAGTTGTCAAAGAAAGAAAGTTTTGGTTTTTCTTTAACTTTGACAAGATTTAAAAAAAAAAGAATTTTTTAAATTTTTTTGAAAAAAAATTAAAAACAATTAAAAACAAATTAAAAATAAATTAATTTGTTTATAAAAAATTTTTTTTTAAAATCTTTTAAAAGTTGAAGAAAAACCAAAACTTTCTTTCTTTAATAACTTTTTTCGAAACTCATTCCTTGCAAAGTTATAAGCTATTGAAAATAAGTCTGCTTTTAAAAATCCAAAACTTCGAAAATTCATATCTCGAAAATTTTGACAATTATGGAAAAATTAAAAAATACGTATTTAATAGTTTTCTATAAGGAACGAGAAAAAAATATGTTTAACCGATTCTAAAATGTCAAAAAAATTTTAAGTGGAATTGTCCATATACAAAATTCTTCCTATTACATTTTCGAAAAAGCCAAAACAATTTTTTTTGAGTACATTATTTATGAGTATACATGCGTATGTATTGCATGTATATCTGTGAGTATACATGTGTATGTGTTTAGTGTATATGGGTGAGTATAGATGTTTATGTATTGTGTGTATATGTGTGAGTATAGATGTGTATGTGTTGTATGTATATATGTGATTCTACATGTGTATGTGTTTAATGTATATATGTGTGAGTATACATGTGTATACTACTGTATTTATATATATGTATATCTATATATGTTGCCGATCGACGAACAGATGTATATCTATATATGTTGCCGAACGACGAATCCGACGAAAATATTAATTTTAAAAATATTTATTTGAAAAATCACTAAATATCACTAAATAAAATAAAAATTTAAAATGAATACATAATTTTTTATTTCCTGTTAAATAATTTATTAAATTCTATTATTTTAAACTTTTAAACTCAGTAAAATCTGAATGTTTAGTCCAGTCACTTAAGCAGAGAATTTCGCATATTTTCTGACGGAGTCTTCTAATCTAATCAATTATCGAGATCAAGCTGGATATCTCCAAAAGAGAAAGTTCACACTTAGATTAGAGAATCCATTGTACCAAGCTCCAGCTTGCTCGTTTACAACAACCCATTAGAGTCTTGTTCTTCTCCAGACGTCCAGTATTTTGTCTATAGATAGGTTGTTCACCTGCATAGGGTCTATAATTGCTTGATCCCAGCTAGAAAGTCTGATCTTATCGAGTTTTAGGAGATCGCTCGCTCGCCTCATGTTCACCCTCTTGATCATTCTATCTTGCACCATACTTAATTCTGGAATTGATAGGATTGAACGTGGGAGCTTGATGTGTTTACCACTTGACATCCACTTTCCCTGCGCGTTTAGCTTGCTTATAGTAAGGGCAGCCTTTTTCACCGCAGTAATATATAGAGGAACTTCAGCCAGTATGAATCCCAACGCCGCTGTAGGCGTGGTCCTCATGGCCCCCGTAATATCCCTAAAGACCATTGCTTGGAATTGGTTCAGTTTCTCTTCGACCGTGATCAATTGAGTCCTAGACCACCAAACCACCACCGCATAAAGAAACCTGGGTTTTAGAATCATCTGATATAGCCAATTGACCATATTGGGTCTTAGTCCCCGCGATGACCCTATCGCCCTTCTACACGCCCAGAACGCAGTACAGAATTCCCTATACTGATACTCGTAATGTTCTTTCCAACTCAGCTTTTTATCCAGGATTACTCTCAAGTATTTAGCCGATTTGGAAATTTAATTAGTGGCTCGGGCACTCCTCGCTTTCTGGTTGCCCTGCAGATAGCTTCGCTAAAGGTGTTAGGGAAGGCACCTTCAATATCAAAAAAGGTACCCACCGCATAACCACCACTGCCAATTCGCTCCTCAATATCCTCCGGAGTCACAACTCTGGCTACTAGTTTCCAGTGTTTCCGGTTTCTTTGGGCTCTACGTGGACCATCGCCAAAGTCATGTAACGTTCTCACCTTAAAGTCCGGGAAGTTAGCTTCCATCAGATACTTTAAGCAGTCTTTTTTATCTTGAGCATATTGCCCATTTGATAACTTAATGGTAGATAGTTTTGCCAAAGGGTCTTTAGCCAGAACTTTATGGACTCTTAATGCTTCTGGTACTCTTTCAATTCCTTCGCAAAAACTCCTCCAGCTAACACCCCGTGCTTTATCTTCCTCATTCTTATAAGAATTACGAGCTGCATGGTAATCATCCCATGCTTGCTAATTCTTACGTTTCTTGGCTTTATTAAAAAGCTTTCTTACTGTTTGCCTGTGTCCCTCCAAACAGGAGCTCCACCACCTATTACTCCTGTTGGGGGCCTCCCTTTTGGCTACACAGTTCCTTTCAAAGGAGCCGACATCCGAGTCTCGCAGATATTCCGTTGCGAGTTCTAACCTTTCGTGCGTTCTGTATGAAGTGGGAAAGTGACCCATGGAGGCCTTGAGGTCCTCAGTAAATGAGTCCCAATTAGTACTCCTAGGGTCACGTTTCCACTTATGTTCCCGATCTTTCGATTCCAGACTGAATGTGATAAGTCTATGGTTCGAGTGTGCGGAAGCTTCTACAACCTCCTTTTTATTTCCGTTCGTCTCTGAGTACTTAGCCTTCATGACAGCTAAGTCTCTAGTTGTCAATTCCAACAAAGGGAAAGCGTCTAGACCTTTATAGATCAGACACGCCCTTGGAACCGATTCATGTGGTGAGCAAACTAGCTCTCCGCATCCTGTTAGACCTCTGATTCTCCCCTTGAAGACCCAAAGTTCTTGAACAAAGGCTAAAGCTGTCTGCATCCTTGTCAAGTTCTTGGCTAAAATCGCCGAAGCGGCTTTACAATGATCCAAATTGATCTGCATACACTGGATCCCGGAAGGAGCCATTTTAAAAGGCTGATTCACGTTCTCCTCAGACCCTTCAACTGCTTCTTAGGCATGCTCCGGACAGGGAAAGCCACCCCTGAGTCCAGCCGGCTTTTAGTTGCAAGGTTGAGTCCCCTACGGTCCTCTCACCAGGAACAAGCGTATCATGCACTCCAGTGTTGCGATCCTCCAAAGGAAGCTCTGCAACACTTCCGTGCTTAGAATTTAATTCTTCATTCGTAGTGTCCGTATTTGATCCCACGAGTACAGAGGAAATTAGGGTCCATCCTTGGAGAGCCTCGATCTAAGGATAAGGTTAATTACATCTAAGAGGTCGCCTGGTATCTTGGAGTCTCGTTTAAGATACCTCCGTTCGGAGCCCCACCATGGGGACGCGGCGTTCAGAAGACGGACCCCCCTGTGACACAACCGTTCCCGAGCTTTACGAGAGCTAAGTTATGCCCAGCGATGGTCGTCCACCCTACCCTCCGGAGGAACCCGAAGGATTTGGTGACCCAGGTATCATTCATCCATGGACACGAGTTCATCACGGATTGGGAGGCACGACTCGCGTCTCAATCGCCATGGAACAGCCAAACGAACCATGGAAGGGTTTCTTCTTGGTCAGACTCCCTCTAACAGGAAATCTTCAGAATGAACCCGCGGTTAAGCCTCTGTTCTTCCCCTCTCTCCCGATAACCTCTCGAAATTCTTCAGCGGCCGACCCATTATGAAGGGTTCGCCCCCTCAATCGCCACGGGACACATCGAAAAGTAGTTTCCTGATGGGAAAAGAGACCCTTAAACCCTCCCACCAACAACAAGGTCTTGAAACCCCTAGGGAGAAGACGGAGTCTTACACATATGTTTTTTTAACAAAACATAAAATTTTTTTGTTTTGTTTTTAGTTTTTAATTTTAGTACAGGTATTCATCTTAAAGTACATCCAAAAGTCCTAGATAATGCGTCAAAAATATATTCCCTATCAGATAGGGGAATTCCGAAAAAAAAATTCATAATGTCGCACACAAAATGGCGTCTAAAGTGAATTTTTATTTACAATATCGTAGCCGTGTGAACAAAATCGCAAAACTTAATAGATTTCTTTAAAATTTGACAGCTAAATGTTCTTGATGTCCCTGATCACGAAAACAAAATCAGAATTTAAAAATTCAAAATGGCGGATACATCATGACAGACGAAATTTTTTAAAAATCTGTGGATTCGCTGGAAATTTGTTACTCGGGGGTTTTTATGGTCGCTGATTACGAATCCATAGTCAAATTTTAAAATTTCAAAATGGCGGATAAAATTCGATAGGTCAAATAAAATGGTTAAAAACTAATTGGATTCATTTGAAAATTGTTACTCGGGGATCCAATATGATTGATGGCTTAATTAAATTTGATTGGATTTGACTGAAAATTGTTACTTAGGAGTTTTCAGGGTCGATGATTACGAATCTAACATCCATTTTTTCAAATTCAAAATGCAGGATTCAATTGAAGTATTAATTATTAGTTTATTTCAAAGTATAACCAACTTCTATGAAATAAAACAACACATACACAAATTAATTTACAGCATTGTTTGAAAAAAGCAAGTACAATCCATTTTTAAAAAAGCTATCCGCCATATTAAATCCTCCATTTTTAAGCCATCAGCCATATTGGTTCTGTCATTTTGAATTTTCTAAATCTGACTCTGAATTCGTAATAAGCCACCTTGAAAACCCCCGAGTAACAATTTTTAAGTGAATTCAATTAGTTTTAACCATTTTATTCGCCCTATTGACTTTTATTCGCCATTATGAATTTTTAAAATCTGACTTTGGATTCGTAATCAGCAACCATGAAAACCCCCGAGTAACAAATTTCAAGCGAATCCACAGATTTTTAAAAAATTTCGTCTGTCATGATGTATCCGCCATTTTGAATTTTTAAATTCTGATTTTGTTTTCGTGATCAGGGACATCAAAAACATTTAGCTGTCAAATTTTAAAGAAATCTATTAAGTTTTGCGATCTTGTTCACATGGCTACGATATTGTTAATAAAAATTCACTTTACACGACATTTAATGTCCGACATTTTGAAATGTTTTTTTTCGGAATACCCCTACCTGATAGGGAATGTATTTTTAACGCGTTATTTAGGACTTTCAGATGTATTACAAGATGAATACCTGTACTAAAATTGAAAAAACTAAAAAAACCATAAAAATTTCATGTTTTTTTTAAATATGTAATTTGTTTATTTATAAGTTTATAAAAAATTTTGTAACGTCATTCGAAAGAGTGGTTTTTGGACAATAAGAAATAACTATTGCGTAATTTTTTCTGTTAAGTTTTATGTTAAAATATAATGTCAAACTTTGGTTTAAAAAATTGTACATTTGGGCGTTAATAGGTTAAAATATCTACATTCTTGTCCTCTCTTTCAATGTCCAAATACTGATTTATTTCTTTACGCCAATCTTCTCGAAGATTATTGCAGCGTTAATGTGTCGAATAGTGGGAATCATATTTTGATGAAAATAGAGCCGATAAATCAATGCCACCTTCCTCAGAATTTTCAGTGTCACTTTTCGACTCATTCACAATTTCTTTCACGTAATACTGCGCTCTGTAAATTTGTTCGAATTTACTAATTGACCATTTAGCCGTTTATTTACCCCAGCTTGTCAAATAAAATGTTTCTAACTGATGGTAAATCACAGTGGTGAGACTCTGTGGCTTGCGATCACCGAAGTTAAGCACCATTCAGTGCGGTTAGTACTTGGATGGGTGACCGCCTTGGTGCCCGCTATAGCCCGGTGTTTTTCTCACTACTTTCGTGATTTATTAAGCGGGAGATTTAACGTCAAGGTATAATGATGTGCACTGTCGATTATTGTCCGGTACACACCATTAGAACTTGACTGTCGATAAAACCGGTTGTATTCCAGAAAGGTTTTCTACAGTTTTCCCTCTCCTCTGGCGAGAAAACCGAGTTAACAGGTGGTCCAGGCGAATGCGAGTACTTCTAATAAAGCCGGCGGTAGACGCAAATTTAGGTTAATATATAGAAACGTATGTAGAATGATTATGCTTAATCTAAAAAAGTGTTTCTCGGGGACTCTTGTTAAGTGCGTAATGCTAATAAGGCAGGAGTATAATAAACAATAAAAAAAAATGTTTCTAATTTAAACCGGAGTGTCCAACATGTCAGCAAAGTCAGAGTAATATTAGTGAAACAAAATTTTTGTCAGTAAAGTCAGGAAAATGTCAGGGTAACAAATTTTTTGTCAATAAAGTTAGGGAAATATCAAGAATTAAAAATTTTGACAGAGAAATTAAGAAAATTTGGACTTTTTCAATTATTTTTAAAAATTGAGTCTTTTTCGACTTTTCTTCCAAACATTGCAACAAAATACTACCATTTTTAGTAAAAATTTGCAACATACTGCACAGGTGTGCAGACCTTCAAAAAAAATATTGAATTGACATTAAAGAATTTTTTTAACATTATTGTTATTCGTATCTTCTGGAAGTAGAAATATGAAATTTCAAGAAAAAAATTTGCAATTTCCAAAAATTGTTTATTTAACCATTTTGCATATGATCAAAGGTTGTTTCAAAAAAAGTGCTCATTCAAAAATTGACAAATGCTCGCACTCGTTACGAAATATACTATTTTTACCTTGTAAATTCAGTGAGTAGAGCAAAAATGTCCAGCGGAAACTATACGCTGAAATAAAAATATTCTGAATTTTAGAATACATACTAAAATAGGTGGGAAATATTCTTACAATAAGAATATATTCTTATTGCAAGAATATTTCCGACTTAATTTAAGTGGGGAATATCCTTGGCACCTATTTTAGTATGTATTCTAAAATTCAGAATATTTTTTTTTCAGTGTACGCAAGGGTCATCAGTTAAGCTCGGAACAATGTTTCGTGAAAGTTCGGAAATAAGCCGTCCATAGCGCCTTGTCATAGAAAAACATGATCTAACCTGACATTTCTTTAATTAAAAATTGTTTGTTAATAAAATCTTATTATGTCTGTAAGGTCGTTATCTGTCAAAGTTTTTTAATTTATGGTTTCTTTTGATCAAAATTCTCTGACTTTTCCCTGATTTCCAGTTTTTCCCTGACTGGCGGCAACCCTGGTTCGTATACGAACTCGGTAGCTGGTATGAGAAATATGAGAAAACTCTCATACGAGCCTTTTCCGTAATGAGAAGTGTATAGATGCTTGTATACGAGGTGACTTTTAAAGCATTTTTCTTAATATAACACTATTTTAAAGTAAATGTAGATAATAGAAATGAATTTTCAAAGTAAAACAAAGCTAAATTTATAAGGGAAATTAAGTTTTAAGAAAAAAAGGATAATTTTGTTCAAAAAATTTATTCATACTATAAAAAGGTTAGAATTTGAAAATTCCTTGTTACTCTAACTTACTGACATTAGATATTTCTCGGATGCGGTAAGCACGATTTTGTACTATATTTAATTATTTTATATAAGAACATTTATATAATTAATAAATAATAATATCTAATGTCGGTAAGTTAGAGTAACAAGGAAGCTTAGAGTAACGAGCTCGTATACGAACTCCGCGGTCCATGTATAGAATTTTTTTACTGGGTAATCATTTAATAATCTTGATATTTTTAAATGATTTTATTATTAAAACTATAATTTAAATACTAATTTAGGAAGTTATGAAACTGTTTATTATTAAAAGTTATAAAAATCGAATAACAGAATTTGCATTATTTATATATTTAATAACTGAAAGAAAATTTAAATTAGAAAATTTAAAATCAATAGAAACGTTGCCAACAGACCCTAGATTTTCTTAACTTTTAAATTCAAAATTTTAATTACTGACAAAAAGATGTTCATTTTATAACATTTTGTTTTGAAAATTTGAAAACGTAACTGTTACATATTGGGAAATGTTGATGATTTTTGAAATTAACCTTATTCTTATAAAACTTGACAGACAATTTGAAAAAAACGACGGTGAGATTTTTTTTAGAATATTTACAGTTTTCCGGATTCTTTAGGATTCCGCTGCTTTAATCTCGAAAGTCAACGTCAGATTCTGATTCTATGGAAAATATTCTACCAGAATTATGGTTTTGTATAATTTCTGGAACAAAAGTTGACCATTTGAAGTTGAATTTTTCTTTAGCTGGATAATAAGAACCAGTTTTTCTAAATTTGGCGCTAAAAACACAAAAATTGAAATAAAAAAAGCGCCTGAAGAATTTTGATTTTTCTTGTCAGAAAATATTCAGTGAGGTACTCCGAACAAGTTGCAACAAGAATCTTTGAAAGGGAGAATGTTGAGGGTTGAGATTGATTCCATAGTACCGTGTGTTTCTAGTATTTTGTGTCGTATCCAAAAGTCAAGTACCGGAGTCAATGAAAATTCCACGTACTTTTTTTCCGTGTAGTTAAAAAGTTGTCAAACCTACTAGAAATGTTTTTTCAGTCTAAGGCTAAATAGTGATCCCAAGTGTACTGATAGATGATTTGGTAATGAATAAAAATAATTTACATAAATAAAAAAATTAATACGCAAATATTTAGTATACTTGAAATTCAGATTTTCGAACTCTGGTTGAATAAATGTTTAAAACTTCAGAAAACGCAAATCTATTTATATTATTGTTTTACCTTAATAGTATCTTTTATTGATTGTTAACTTCGTTGTTAATAACAAATAGGTATTTCAATATAATTTCTCAAAATTTTAAAGAAGAATATTTACTTTGAAAAATGAATAAAGAATAAATATTTATTACACTGAGAAAAGTAGATATTAAAAATCTTAATATACTAGACCGAAAAAAATCTAGATAGTAAAATTAATAAGGATTCCTAATCATTATAATTATGATCTCTGGGTTCATTCAACAAATCTCAGCCTTGTAAAGACAACCCTGCAAATCCTGGTCAAATTGACTAGGATATTTAGTAATTTTTCCTATTTCCATAATGCGCATGCGTCTGCTTCTGTTTTTACAGTATTTACCTGTAATGCTTTCGTGTGAATTATCGTGGTTTTGTAAAACGATTGTTTATTATATTTCGTTTCTACTTTTTGTACAGAAAATGGGGTTTTTACTTATATCAAAATTGCTGTTTTCTCGGATGCTTTGGAAATATAGATAATTCTAGTTATAGAATGATTGATAATGCATAGATAATTATAAATTAATATCTTTTGATCTGTAGATAAAATTGTGTACTTGAAGTATACAAAACATCATCTGACTCAGTATTTTATTTTGACTCGAAAATTTAGTATATACTAAAAACTGAAAATACCAAGTACGTGTTTAGTGTAGTAGTGCTCCCCACCATCAAGTATCGTGAAATACCGCCAAAATGACTCTAGATCCCGGCAAGAAGTTTAACATACAAAAATTAAATATGGCACCACCAGCTCGAACTAAAATTGAGCAATGAACAAAAGGAAAAAGGTGCAGGGACGGCACTACACCTCCCCCCACGCTTGATGGAAAGAAAAGACTTACTAACAAACAAAACAGCTGACACTCGAACATAAGGTGAATAACTTATCACCAAAGAAGATAAGAGCCTTAGGATTGGATCTAAAAGGAAATAAGGCTTTTGACAACTTATTAAAAACAGATCATGTTAAACAATTGACGTCGAAATCAAACCTGGTTGTGAAAAAAATATAACATAATTTACAACGGCTGTAAATATACAAAACGACGGGCACTCAGCCCAAAATATAAATACTAATGAAAAATAAATTGACAATAACCAAACAATTACTATTATAACGACTCGACCAATGAAAAAACGAAGCAATATTATGTCAACAACAATAATACACTCGATAGCGATAAGGAGAATTATATGGAATTATCCAACTTAGATTAATTTGCAACCGAAAATACATATGAAGTTCTGGATGTAATCGTAAAGACTGAAGGCGATAGCTTTCAATTGTTGATCCTGCCCTACAATAAGACGTCGCTAATGGACAAGAGACAACAATAAGGGAAGTAAAACCAGTCAAACTCAACGACTATGAACGAACGAGGCGAATAGTAAGTTTAAAACAAGGTTGATACCGATTAATATCTTCAATTCTATAGTAACAAAATTATTGACACTACTAACTTAATCAAAAATGTAATACCAGAAAGCAATTTTGCCATTAGATTCTTGAAAAATACTAAATTTTAAATATTAATTTTAAAACTAACAGATTTTAAAATAATTTTAGAGCTTTTAAAAGAAAATAATGTCGAGTTTTCCTTTCGTGCACCTAAAGAAGAGGGAGTGTCTTCCCTTATTTTAAAAGAAATATCTAATGATTTTACTGAGTTTGTAATCTTAAATGATATTAATAATTTAAATTTAAACAACTGTATACACGTGCTTTTCTTAGTCGCTCAGTACTTTTTCTGTTTTTACATTGATTTATTGAATTGTTTTTTACTAGAGTGATATTGTTGGTTGGAAAGAAGTTTACTCCTTAAATCTTAAAATAAATCCAGTGATCATTTGTCGGTTTAAATTTAAAAACTGCGTGTAAACTCCAATCCATTGTGCAACATGGTCGTGTGTACTGAGTACAATCAAGTGGTGACCCGTAGCTCTGCAGACTATTTAAACTGTGCTAAGTACAAGTCATTTTGACATAGGGAGTGCTTAAATTTGTCGAAATTTGATATTGAAAAACTTAAGAATGTTAAAAAGCCATGGTTTTGTGTATCTTGTGCTGGTTCAACTGGTGCTGACACCTCTCGTCCTAAAACATCAGTACCTATCATTCCTAATGATAAAGAAGATATTTTAACGGCGAATTTATCTCCACTGGGCCATGCTATTGAAACTCTTATTCAAAAAACTGTTAATGCTATTTTGCAGAGGATGGCTGATGCATTTGCCCAGCAAGTAAAATCGTTTTTGATGAATTCGGGAAACGTGAGAATGCATTTCATACTTCGTTGGAAGTTACTTTGAACGAGGGTAAAGAAAAGCTGAGATCTAATTCGATTAAAATTTATAATATTAAAACTTCCCTTGAGTTTACCCATGGTGAAGTTAAACATATCAGGAAGCAAGTTACTGATATTAAAGTTGATAATAATAAGCTGTTATTGGAGTGCAATGACCTTAAATCGAAATTGTCAATCTCTGAACGCAAAATTAATGTTTTAAAAGCAAGCTGCTAAACTTGACAGCCTGGAAATTTTTCGCATACCTGTTGTTGCGAATGAAGATCTCCCTGAAATAATTAATAACATTGCTGTTAAATTGAATGTGCCTTTTACTGAAGATAACCTTACTACAGTATATCATTTGCGTATGGTTTCTGATAACGATAGGCAACCTGTAATAGTTGTGAGGTTTGCGAGTCAACTAGTTAGAGACATGTTTATCGATTAGCGGAAAAAATGGCGCAGTTTTTCGACCTCTGACCTTGGCTGGTCTGTAAAAAAAAAGTCTGCGATTTTTCTGAACGTGTCCCTTACCCCTCTCAATAGGCAGATTCATAGTGCTGCTCTCAACTTACGCAGAAACAAGAAAATTAAATACGTCTGGATTTCCTAGAGTAAAATTTTTTGTAGAAAGGATGATAGGACTCCACGTATCTTAAATAAATCGCTCAATGATTTAGACGATTTCCCATTTCAATTCCCGACACATTTTATAGCACCCCATGTTTATGGCGGTATTCATAAAAGAAAAACAGGCTATATAATACTGAAAATATTCAAATATTACAATTAATTAATTTTAATTAACAAATTTGGAATCTATCAATTTTGCTGATTCTGTTGATATTTTGCTTTTTCTATATACATAAAATAAAAAAAATTTAAGTTATATTACAAAACAACTTTAAATTTTTTTTATTTTTGAAAATTAATTAATCATTTAAAATATATACACTTAAAACATTTATTTTTTACTTTTTATCCTATGTATTTTACAATAGAGAATATTCAATTTTATAGTTGAAAAAAAATTATGTATCAATTGAATCGGTCGAATTAATATAGATTACAAATATATCATTAAAAATTTATTTATTGTAATATTAGAATATTTTATTGCCTCTATTTTTTTCCTTTATTACCGCTGTCATAAAAAACGGTCTTTCGAGACATGTGTTGGTCGAGAGTTAAACTTAAGTGAAGAGATTTAAATTATGGGAAAAGGCTTGGACACATTTTTTTTAATGAGCCGTCCAAATTCCAAAATTTAGCGAATAGTGACAATGTCTCTAATATCTGCGCGAAGTGAACAAAAATTCTTTTTTTTACGACAGCATTATCTTGTAGAACACGGTATAGTTATGTACAGAAAAAATTGAAAAAGTAGACGGTGTATAGTAAGAGTAGTAAAATTGACCCCCTCTACCCCCTCCAAATTTTGGAAAAAGTCAAAAATGTTTTTTGAGGCACATTTCTACTGAATAGAACAACAAATTCCGCGAGTTTCCATTTTTTCAAAAAGTTGAAATTTCAACTTAGTATATTATACGTAAAATGCCTCAAAAGTAAGATAGGGGAGAGTAGGGCAAAATGGAGTAGACGGGTCAAATGGGGTATCTCTGTGTTTCCATGATAGGTACTTTTAATCTTCTTATCCTCAATATATATCATTCATATTACTACGAAAATGTTATTAAATATGAAGACACTATGAATTTTTTTCTTTTTTTAAAGTTATACAACTTTAATGTTTTAAGCAAAAAAATATGAATATTTATCGAAATTAAAGCGCTTACAAAACTTTTTGGGATAATGTATTTAATTTGGCAAGAATAGACCTTTTTAGGCATTTATTCTAAAGTAATTTCCAATAGAATAGATTGTTAAATTGTTTACAATTACTTGGAAACATTACATTCTGTTTTAATAAGCAGTGTGGAGCAGAATGGGGTACCTAAGTGTGGGGCATACCGGATGCTACGCCGATCCCTTCAACTATTTAAAAACAATATATTATGCATATTTACAAATTCTATCGATGTTTTACTATCGATATATCGATATTTGCATTATCGACTTTTTAAAAATTTTAATAAATATTACTTGTTTTTTTACAATAATAACATAGGTCTACAAGGTTTTTTTTAGATATCGGTATGTTTTCCCGATGTATTTTTGTGCACAGAATAAGATCCCGGTCTTTAAAATTGCGTATCACGTCAGGATTTTGAGAAAAGTGAAAATGCCCCAAAAACGTGTTTTTGACGTTTTTCAGTATTTTTTTCTCACAAACCTGATGTGCTAAAGACTTCTATTTAGTCTCAAATTAAAGCTTTATTCGCGCACTTTAAGACCCACATGCGTAAGGTAAAAAAATGTTTTTTGGGTGTTTACCACCACTTTTCCCAAAATTCTGACGTGATACGCAATTTTGGAGACCGGGATCGCATTCAGCGCACAAAAATACATGGGAAACTACTCCGATATCTAAAATAAATTTGTATTTTGTAGACCTGTGTAATTAATATTAGGGTAAGTCCGGGGGAGATGGCCATACGGGAGAGATGGCCAGTTCAAATATTTTACAGAATTTCTAAAGAAATATCACTTATTATGGGGTATTCTTCAACCTTCTGTGATTCATATTAAATCTAAACAATAAATTGATGAAAAATAATGAAACTGTAAGTGTAATCCTTGTTTATTTTTTTTGCATGGGTCTAAAATAAGTTGAAAATTTCGGATTTCTTGTCGCCATATTGTTGTTTTTTAATATAATTTTTAATTTTAAATTTTAAGGCGTAGTGCATAACCCACGCTTTGATGTAAACAAAAAATGAAAGGGAAAATTATTTTATTTATTTAATATTTTTATGTTTACTTTTATCATTAATTATTGGGTAAGATGGCCACTGATGACTGTTATTAAAATTTTTTGATGCTAATGTTATATACTTAAGAAATATTAATGAAAAACAAATTAAAAATATCTGAGAATAAAATAATTGATCCAATTGACACCAGAGATGGAGATTTATTTGTAGGTTGACGCAAAAGTTACAATCAAACAACGTTAATTGAAGATTGGATTAAGTGCAATATTTGAAATTTTTGGGTACATAAGAACTGTACTGAATGTCATGAAAAATGTTCAAAATACGACCAGAAAAAGAGGAAAGTAATGTGGACGATTAGAAATTAAATTTAAGTTAAAATTAAAAAATTGTAGATAGTGGCCATCTCACCCGGACATTCCGGGAGAGATGGCCAAATGCACTTTTTCGAAAATATAAATTTTAAGATTGTAGCTATGAAAATATTTTATTTTATGTTTCGTTATTTTCAAGTGAAGTGTTCAATATTCAATTACCAATAAAAGTTTAGACAAAAAACGCTTTTTTATAATTTTTACAGTACTTTAAAAAAACTATGGCCATCTACCCCGGACTTACCCTACTACATTTTGTTTGCATTTATAATCACATACAACAAGAATTTAATAAATTTTGAAAAAATATTCCATGTTTAGCACTCTATCAGAAAATACGATATATAAGTTTTTGATGCTTAGTTGAATCGATTTTATTCGTTTGGTTCTCTGTACCCTTGGTATGAGCCCATAGTTAACCTCAAAACTTTTTTCTCTAAAAAAGGCTGCAAATGTGTACGAAGATACGTTTAACCTTTTAACATCTGAAATTAAGATACTTCATTGCTAACAAACTTGCTCGGCACATACCCTGGGGATGTTAAACTTTTGCCAAATTGTGAAAAAGAATAATAGTGTCCAGGACGAGAAGACGATCCGGTCTTTGAAAGCTTCCCATCCACACTTCTTCTGTTTGTAATTTCAAGCTTAAATTAAAATGCTTTATTGCGAAATCATAAAAATTTCTTAACTTAAAAAAACAATTTTTTTTGCAATTTACGTAAAAACGAAAAATTATATAAATATTTTTATAAGAAAAAAGTTCCGCTCTGAAATTCTGTACAAGAAACAATAATTTAAAATTAATTTTAAACAACTTCAAAATTTTATCTCCAGGCGCCAACTTATTCGCCATGTGTTCGCCCCCTTTGAAGATCCGAAGCCTCATTTCTAGTAATCCCGACAGTATTAACTTAAAAACAGATGTTTAATGTCCATTGTGATAGGCCAGACAAGACCAAGTGTTTAAATATTTTAATATATGGGTGATTCTCCGCGTAGTGCACAATTCAATGTCCCTCGTATTTTTTAAGAAATTAGTTGCACATATTGCAATGAATTGAATGAGAAAATCTAATTTCTGTGTTTACAAACAAAAGCCAATAGTCGTTTACATTTAAAAATTTATAATTTTGCTTTAAAAGCTGTTTTAAGGTACCAAAACGTCATGGTCTGGCCTGTCCCCAGTACGATGTATCTAAAAAAAATTGTTATTTTTAATAAAATACAGTAATTAATCTAAAAACTATTCATAGTTTCGTATTGTTTATGTTCATAGAATTGTGAAAAACAAAGAACTTGCGAAAAAAATTTATTTAAAACAATTTTTTTTTATGTTAATTCTTGTCCCTCGTTATTGCGTCATGGTCTGGCCTTTTTATAAAATTGTA
The DNA here is from genome assembly GCA_032872475.1 of Leptopilina myrica (nomen nudum). Taxonomy (NCBI): domain Eukaryota; kingdom Metazoa; phylum Arthropoda; class Insecta; order Hymenoptera; family Figitidae; genus Leptopilina; species Leptopilina myrica (nomen nudum). Next base: position 23,834,246 of record CM065464.1, on the reverse strand, counting down.
TTATTTACATAAAAATCAAATCGAAACTTTACTCAATATTAGAAAAACGCAACAACAAACTTTCCTAAGTAAATTACTAAGAGTGAAACTAATTTGAGAATTAATTGTTTAATTTTTTACACATTAAAAGCACCAAACTTGCATAGGGAATCACAGAATCGTCATGGTCTGGCTTCACATAATTCTCAATAAAATAAATAATTATTAATATTTTACGTCAATTAAAGTGTAGTAGTATTAGATCAGTGAATATAAATGACGTAAATATGAAACAGAATGAAAATCGCAAATAAATTGTTTAAAAAATAACTTTTTCTTGAGCGTCATGGTCTGGCCTTCTTGTCATGGTACGGCTTTTCTGTATTAAACAGCGTGTAACAACAGAGTGAACTGAATAACACCAACAGAGTGAAGTAAAGCAAATTGTTTTAATCGTTAAAGTTTAGGAATGTAATAAATAATTATATAAATTTCCATAAATTACCGCATAATTTTTCATAAATTACCGCATAAATTACCATAAATTTCCCAAAAAAATTTTTTAAAATTTTAATTCCATTTTATAATCTACTCTTAATTACAGCATAAATTTCCATAAATTACCGGATAAATTTCCATAAATTTCCCAAAAAAATTTTTTTTAATTTTAATTCCATTTTATAATCTACTCTTAATTACAGCATAAATTTCCATAAATCTCTATATAAATTTCCATAAATTACCGGATAAATTTCCATAAATTCCCGAAAAATTTTTTTTTTTTAAACTTTGACAAAAAAAGAATCTTAAACAACCTTCCTAATTTTTCGTGTAGAATTGATTAGCATACATAGTTTTTCAAAAAATGTTACTGTTTTCATAATTTGTTTAAACAATAATTGTTAAACAATTGTAATTTGCAAAATAACATATACAGATAATTATTATTCCATTTGCCTGTAAATATAACAGGTGCTTTTATTTTACTATGGCTGAATAGTATAGCCGCGAAATATATACGCAGATATATAAAAATTATTTGTTTAAAAAATAGAAAAATTATAAATATTTTGTCCGGCCCATCACTGATACTTCATTCATAAACACTATATTTGAAGATTCTATATCGACTTTTACTCAATTTGAAAAAAAAATTAGTAATAGTAATAACTAAATCGTGCGCTACGTTGAGAATAACTCATATATATATATATATATATAGGAAGTTTTCAATCCTCCAATTCAATCAATAAATAAAGGAATAAGAAAAAACAATCCTTTTAACGTTTCGACAGCACAGCTGTCCTCTTCGCAAACGTAGAGAAATTCTTAAGTTTTTTCTTTTTCCTTTATTTATTGATTGACTTAAAGGATTGATAACTTCTTATTTGTATTAATATATTCTCACCATGTGATAAATTCAATAATATTATTCAGATATCTGTTATTTAAATTATTACATTTTTTATTTTATCCCTCCTGAGCATGAGTTTTTACCCGAACAATACTTATCAAACGCATACATTTTTCACAACAATAGATTTTCCTGCAATTTCGTATACGGAGGTCTTTTAGGTCGCTGATTACGAATCTGATGTCCATTTTTAAAAATTCAAAATGGCGAATCCAATATGGCGGACAAATTTTTAAAAAATTATTGAATTTTCTTGTAATTTGGTATATAGGGGTTTTCGTGGTCGCTGATTACGAATCTAAAGTCCATTTTTTAATAACGAAAAGCTAAAACGACTAGGATTTGCTGCACATTATTAAAAAGTAAAGTACACCCAGGATATGCCACGAGGAGGCTCCTAAGTTCGATTTACATCCCATTATTACATTATGGTAATTTTAAGTCATTAAATAAAATAAAGAAACTAATTTTTTAAAACTATTATTTAAGCAATTTTTAAAAAAATTATTGTTGTTATTTACCAACTTTTACAGAAAGCACCTTGAAAAATGCCATTTTTTTCTTCTTTTGCAATTTACTAAAATCAATATAATTACAGATAAAGAATAAAAATTGAATTATTAATTAAACAATTTTTAAACAAATTATTGTTATTATTTATCAACTTTTTACAGAAAGCACCTTGAAAGTTGCAATTTACTAAAATCTATATAATTGAAGATAAAGAATAAAAATTGAATTATTATTCAAACAAATAATTTTTGTTATTTACCAACTTTTCACAAAATGCGCCTTGAAAGTTATAGTCTTTAGTAATTTTTCAACTTTCTAATCCTTATGTGATTAAAACATTACAATTTTTTAATAACACTTATGACTGGTTTCAGTAAATATTGTCTTTAATTTATTGATTTAATACTAAATAAAGCTAAGAAAATTATTTATTTAAAAATTGTTTAATCAATAATTTTATTCCTTTTATCTATCGGTGTTCTTATAAATATCATCTAATTATAAAATTATGAAAAAAATGTATCATCCATGTGCATTATGTAAATGCTAGTAAATAATAATAATAATTTATATTAAAATTTTTTTGTAATATTTCGAACTAGTTTATATAAATATTTTATTGAAACGACCAAAATTTAAATAACTTTTACAGAATTAAAGCAAACCTTCACGGAATGAAATTCTGAAAAGTCAGTTCTTGAAAATCAATAGAATTTAAATCATGCAATTTTAGATAGAACTCCAAATGCACTTTCTAAATGTTAAGAAGTAAAATTTTACTGGTAATAAAGTAGGAATTTAGCAGCTGTAGATTCTAATTTAAAGAAAAATTAAACAATTTTTTCAAAATTAGACAGACATATTAGATCTGCCGTTTTAAATTTTCAAAAACAGACTTCAGAGTCAGAATAGAATTAATCAGCGACCCCGAAAACCCCCATATACCAAATTGCAAAAAAATTCAATAAATTTTTGAAAATTTTTCCACCATATTGGATCCGCCATTTTGAATTTTTAAAAATATTGTTTATACAATTATTTCTACATACATATTAATTACTTTACAATATTTTTTACAAAATACATCCTTATTCTAAATTTTGCGTCGACAGAACGTCTTAAAATTACGAGAAATCGCATTTGCCGGATAAACCGCCCGTTTAATGGGTTTTCTCCGGGGGAAACTAGAAAACCCCTTCTGAGTACAACCGGTTTATCAGAAGCGCATTTATTGACTCTAATACACAATATAGCAAATAAAAATAAGTTAATAATAATATTAGCAATATTATTATTATAATAATATACAACAAATATTCATAAATTAATATTTTTATAATTAAATGAAAGTAATTAAATTTCTGTTAAGAATGCGTTTCTTATTGTTTTTGATCATTATAAACAATAATTACTTTTGATCTATATGAAGAATCGATAGACATTTACCTGACATTTAAAGCTTGGGTTTTTCTGCAAACCGATAATTTCTTAAAGTTCAGACAAAATTTCTTAAATAATTAGAACACCTTTGTTACACATTTACATTTTATTCTGTTATTTAAAGTTTTTATACTCTTTATATTGCACGCAAATATTATGACATGAAAAGCGCATTTCTGGATTACAATGAAAAATGAGGGCTATATTTTTATCGGTTATTATCAAAATGCAAACTATGAAGAAAAGACGAATGTTATCGTGAACCGGATCTCTTCTGTTATCTTCGAGATAACCGTCTATGTAAACCATTTTTTATTAAATTTCAAGGATAATTTTAGTTGCTTGTGTTTAATAATAGTCGTAAGAAATTTGCATTAATATTCAACAAAGAAAGGTAAATAATAAATTATGAAATTAAAGTTTAGGTAGTCTTTAGTGATTAAGAGAACTTAATTATCTTGTCGAAAATTTTGTTTCCTAATGTGAATTTATTAAATAAGGTTTTGAGATCTAGTTTTAGTAGTAGGGCAAGTTAAGAAATTAATAATAATTAAGAGTGGTATTTTTGTTACTTAAACTAACACTACCCAAGTGTCATTCGCCAATTTTTTTAAAAATTGGTATACTACTACAACATCAAAAAATATTTGACACGTATTTTTTTATATCGGCCCGTTTTGAGTTTCAAGGGTAGAAAACACCCTTTCAAAATTGAAGGTGTGAAATCGGTATCTCAGAAAAAACACGTTAGATCTTGATGAAACTTGTCATTCGGGGGTTTTTGAGGTCACTGATTACGAATATGAAGTCAGATTTTCAAAATTAAAAATGTCGTACCCAATATGGCGTCCATTAAAATTTTATATCACTCAGATTAGGTCCGCCATTTTGAATTTTGAAAATCTGATTTTATATTCGTAATCAGCGACCTCAAAACCCCCCGAGTGACAAGTTTCATCAAGATCTAACGTATTTTTCTAAGATACCGATTTCACCCCTTAAATTTTGAAAGGGTGTTTTCTACCCTTAAAACTCAAAACGGGCCGATATAAAAAATTACGTTCAAATATTTTTTGATGTTTTAGTAGTATACCAATTTTTATAAAAATCGGCGTATGACACTTGGGTAGTGTTACTTATAGCTTTTCTAGTGTTTTCTAATACGAATATACATGTTGATCTCTTAGGCGCGAAGTGACGCCGAGTTCAGGCTTTATAAAGATTGACTGAGCATTGGTCAATATTGATTGAGCATTAGTGAGACAGCGAGATCAGGACTGATCCAAGCTTTAATGTAACACCGATTCTAGACTGCATCGCGAGCCTTGATTCAGCATTGGACACCAATGCTCAATCAATGCGACGGAAGCCTAATGCAGAACTGAACAAGACTGCTTCCACTCTTTCCAAATTTAAGCGTCTCTCGAATTCATTCTATATAATATAAATTTTTCATTTTTAATAAGAATAAATATTATTAAATTATTCTTATTAAATACTAATATTATTAAATTATTATTATTAAATAATAATATTTTTTAAAAGAATTTTAAAGATAAACTCACTATTTTTTTTAATTAATTGTGTTTATGAAATACCATGTAACAATTGTTGCAAAAGTTACATTGGAGAAACCGGAAGATATATTTCGGATAGAATCAAAGAACATGAACGTGATACAATAAAGAAACTTCAGAATTCAGTCTTATCTTCACATAATTATAATACTAAACATTCTTTTGATTTCAAACATCCTAAACTTTTAGAAATAGAAAGAAATGAAATCAAAAGGAAAAATTTAGAAATGATCCATATTCAAAATAATATTCAGAATCATGTTAATTTTCATTCTGATATAGATAAATTAAGTAAAATTTACTTTCCATTATTTTCAAGTTCTACATTTATTTGAAATTTGAAATTCCCGCGGTAATTTTCTCTTTTTTCATTATTTGAAATTTTTATAAAATAGGAAACTAATTTATCATAAATTATAACCTCTTTTTTAAATTTGCGTTTATTTAAAATTTATTTAAAAAATGTTTATAATTTTTTATAATTTTTGTGAACGGTGAGTCTGTTAATTTTTTAATTTTTAATATTTGGTGTTTCTTAATAGCATATTCGAAATCTTTTTATCTTTTTATTTCATACATGTGTTCGTTTACTTTGTCGAAATGTGGTCTCTTTTTTGGAAATAATTTTCTCAAATTTTGTTTTTTTGACTGATGAGGACTTTTTAAGTCGAAACATGTAGCAGTTATAATATTTATTTATGACGAATAAACATCTTTAACTGTACAAGTCCTCTTAATTTTTTAAACAATTATATTATTACGGTTCAATTATAACAACAATAAATATTATTGTTAATATTTTTATCCATATTATATGCATGTATATATTTAATTACAATAAGTTAATACTATAATAATTATATTATTTTCATATAAATAATATATTATTACTAATAACAAATGTTATTTCAAATAGTAATTTTATTTTTCGACAATTCCATAAGACAAACTAGGGACATGTCACTTGAGAACTATGGTTGCTTTCTCAGATCGTCGGATCTTGAGTTTTGTGCACAATCAAAGAGTCTCTTGATTTAAACGAGCCTACCGTTCGCCAAGGGACAACAACGTTACTTAATATCTCGGTCTTCACTTCCCACATAGCACAATAATTTTCTGCAATTTTGTGGCAAGTTATCAAAGCCAAATTCGAAAACATACCTGGCAAATTTGTAGCACACTTGCGGCAAATACCAAAATGTCCGTTTGGTGGCAAGTTTGCAGAAAACTTGCCTAGCAAACTTGCAGATAATTTTGTAGAAAAATTTTAAAAAAACCTAAAAATTAAATGTGTTTACTTTGATAAATGTAGTTCGGATTTGGCTTTGATAACTTGCCGCAAATTTGCAGAAAATTATTGTGCTATGTGGGTTGTAATAAAAAGAATTTTTGGGCAGGTTAGACTGCTGAATTATTATATCTGTAGAATCATTACTGGTCCATTAGTATACAGATTTGAGGCTATCAATGATTGCCTTTACGTATTATGGTCACTTTATCTACCTGTACAGGCACGTACTAAGTTCCCCTCTATAACCCAGCAGTCAATAAAGAAACCATTATTGCCCTAGGGAGATAAAGGGTACATTATTGACCACTCACAGGTCAATAAAGTACCCTTTATCTCCCTAAGGTAATAATGGTTACTTTATTGACGAGCTGGGTTATATGGGAGAACTTACCATGCACCGGTACAGGTAGCATAGAGTAACCATAATACGCCTTTGTTGTATAAAGCAAAGTATGCAACAAGAGAGGTATCCTCGTTTATAACCTCGCACAATATTGAAAAACTCGTCTTCGCACTCGCTTCGCTCGTGCTACGACTCGTTTTTCTATATTGTGCTCAGTACATAAACTCGGACTTATCTTCCTTGTTGCATAATGTACTATTAATTCATTACTTACAAAGTTTTGTTTACCTGAAATCCGAGAGTTGACCCCTCAATCTCATATGAAACTCCTCAATTACATAAGTTCTTCCATCAAAAAGTCAGTCGAGACAAAGCCGAACGACTACTTAACTGCATTCGGCTAAACTCGGTTTATCCTCAGGTTGTAAGCAGCAAGCAGCTGTTTCCCCTCTTGTCAATATTTCAACTCAGAGGTTATGTTTAAGATGAACTTGTTGAACTAAATCTTGTGTTTTATATTAACGAATTATTAATATGTTATTTTGAAATTAATTAAAAATAAGTTGTTTGTAATTTGTTTGTCATTCATCTTCAAATTAAAAGAAAATATAATTCATATTTTTATTCTAATAATTGCAGTGTTTTCTACTAATTTTATTTACACCTTATTTACACCTTTAATTGTTTAAATAAACATGTTAACAAAATAAATGTCTTTAATAATTAAAATTATTACACACACATACATAAAAAATTTAGTTTAAAAAGTTTAGAATAATTTTTTACATTTATAATAATTTGTAATTAATTAACAGGATTAACCATTATTAGTTAATTAAATAATATTTATTAATGTTAAATATTAATATTTGTTATATTTATCTTACTGCAACAAAATTTGTAAATTCGTAAAAATTATAAAACACAGAAGACGTCTCCCTACCACATGACGTCACTGTCAGTTAGGTAATTTTTTCCATCAAATCGAAGGACCGAGCTGGCGTATCTTTTGTTGTGCAACTACGCAAAGGACTTTACCTAACTTTTTACTTCATATTTGCATTCAGAAAAACACGCAAGTGCATTTTTTCATATAATTTGTTTAAATAATTAATTTTTTATTTCATAATTAAATAGAGCACCATCATTATACCCAGTATGTGAAGTTAAATTGAACATTTTTTTCATTTTTATTAGGGTTCTAAAAAAAACAGTTTTTCCTTATTGTCTCGTTTCGGCATAAATGTCAGTTAACTAAGTTTTTATTTCAAACGGCAGTACACTAGTAAGGATGTTTAGGACGTATAGCTGAAACAGAAATACTGCTGTACTGACGAAGAAAGACACTATCTACGTTTTAAGTCTTGAGTCGCTTTACTTACAGTACTATGTACATGTTATCAGTTTTTCTTGGCCGCCTGAAGCTCGAAATACTGATATCTCTGTAGATAGGACGGCTGTTTTGTAGATAGTGCCTTTCTTCGTCAATATTTCACAAAAATCTCTGTAGATTGGATAACACAGGCCTACAAATTTCAGACCTAGAAACGGAAAAAGTCATTTCCGAAGTAATTTATCACCCTGAATCCAAAACTGACAGCGAAATTGCTCTATCACGTCAGTATTCTGAGATATTCTAACCTAAGAGAGTGAAAAAGGCCATTTTTGGCAACATTCGACTCTCAATAAAATCTACTAAAATTTTTTTTTTATCATTGGAACAAATTTTAAAAGAAAGTACAATTAATCACCTTTCAAAATATTCTACACCCAATCCGATCCGACTTTTTTTCACTATGGTACAACAATTTAAAGTTTGGGTTACACGACCTAAAAACTGAGAAAAGGAAAAATAGAATAATTGGAAAGTACTTTAACTTAAGCATATGATTCTTAATATTTTGGGATCATTGATTAGAAAACCGATGTTGGATTTTGAAATTCAAAATGGCGGATCCAATATGGTGGCTGTCAAAATAAAAAATCGATCGGATTGGCTTGAAACTTTTTACTCGGGGGGTTTTGAGGTCGCTAATTACGAATCCGATGTCAGATTTTCGAAATTCAAAATGGCGGATGTAATATGGCGACATATTTTTAAAAAATTTAACGGATTCGCTTGAAACTCTTTATTTGGGGTTTTTGAGGTCGCATATTACGAATCTGATGTCACGTTTTCGATATTGAAAATGGCGGATCAAATATGGTATTTAGTTTTAGTAAAAAAAATTAAATGTTTTATTTTTCTTTATGAACATTTACACATATTTCTTCAAAGGATCTTCGTATAGTTGGTTTTGTTTGTAAAATATAATACAGAATCACCCCTTTGTTTATTTCTGGACCTGTAAATACATCTTTTCTCAATTTAGATATCGATAGGCGTGGAAATTATTTTTTCAAGCAATCAAAAGTTTTTGAAAAACGTGTAAAATTCCATTAAGAAAAATAAAACTTGATTTTGTTCTCTGAATGAGTGTATAAATCATGCCCTAAATGTTAGAATTTAATGTTTCTCGATTTTATGAACATCTTTCGCTTAAATAGACTACAAAATTTAGTAATAAATGACCGGACAAAAAAACAGCCTAAAAATTAAAAGTTCCCTATTTTTTAAATTGGACATCAGATTCGTAATTAGCTAACAAAAAAACCCCGAAAGAAAGGAATTATAAGCAATTTAGATACATTTTTATAGAGTACTCACCATATTAGATTCGATATATCGTCATATTAGATCCGCCATTTTTAATTTTGAAAACGTGACATCAGATTCGTAATATGCGACCTCAAAAACACCCAAATAAAGAGTTTCAAGCGAATCCGTTAAATTTTTTAAAAATATGTCGCCATATTACATCCGCTATTTTGAATTTCGAAAATCTGACATCGGATTCGTAATTAGCGACCTCAAAAACCCCCGAGTAAAAAGTTTCAAGCGAATCCGATCGATTTTTTATTTTGACAGCCGCCATATTGGATCCGCCATTTTGAATTTCAAAATCCAACATCGGTTTTCTAATCAATGATCCCAAAATATTAAGAATCATATGCTTAAGTTAAAGTACTTTCCAATTATTCTATTTTTCCTTTTCTCAGTTTTTAGGTCGTGTAACCGAAACTTTAAATTGTTGTACCATAGTGAAAAAAAAGTCGGATCGGATTGGGTGTAGAATATTTTGAAAGGGTATTAATTGTACTTTCTTTTAAAATTTGTTCCAATGATAAAAAAAAATTTTAGTAGATTTTATTGAGAGTCGAATGTTGCCAAAAATGGCCTTTTTCACTCTCTTAGGTTAGAATATCTCAGAATACTGACGTGATAGAGCAATTTCGCTGTCAGTTTTGGATTCAGGGTGATAAATTACATCGGAAATGACTTATCCCGTTTCTGGGTCCGACAAAATTCTAAATTTTGTAGACCTGTGTATTTAAGGTCTTATTATTTTAAAAACTAATTAATATTTTTAATTGTGGATTGTACCGTTAAATTTTAATTTTTATTACGAAACCAACGGTATGAAAAACTCTTTTTCGTCAAAAATGTAGATAGTGACTTTCTTCGTCAGTACGGCAGAATACTGTATTGATGTTTTTAAAATACAGTATTGGTTTTCCTTACATATACGTATTATTATGTCCTACATACACATATAGCTGTTCTACACTGCGTATTCCTGAAACAGCAATACTGTATGGCTTTTCCATACTAATATAATATGTGAGAATTGGCCATATTTATGGCAGTATCAAAAATTTATAATTTTCAGTGTGTATCTATCTTTATTCATAATGTCATTATCTATTTTAACTACCAGAAGGAACTTTTTTTAAATCAGTAACAAACGAAAAACGTAATTAATAATTTTACTTGTAGTTCCAGTTCAACATTTTTATTTCCTTGTGGAAAACTATATAATCATCATCAATATGATAATCTTGTTCAACGTCGCAAATTTTTTCACAGAGTCGGCTTCCATCGAAGCCCTGCGATATTGAGATTTTCAAAGGTTTCTTCAATAGATAGGTATATATTGTGCATCTGTTAAGGACAGTAAAACATAGTCAAAAATAAAAAGATATTGTAAACTAATCTTTTCCAGAGGCGTTGAAAGTGTTTTCTTGAAATAATTACTTTTATCCACCAATTAACATATTTTATAATTATATTAAAATTTAAAGTGTTTAAAATAAGCTTGTATAAATTTTAGTACACAAGATAATCTCTTATTTTAAATATTTACCAATATTATCGAATCTTTCTTATCGGACCTTGTCGTGGTGGTGGGACTTTCCACTAAAAGGCACCCAAACAGAAATAAGAATACATTCTTAAAATACAGTCTTAAAATTCAGAGAAGGAACCCTATATGTGCTACTCAGGATTCTTTAAGTGAAATTATAAAAAGAACGTAAGACTATGCTAGTAATTTTGATTCCAGTTCTTTGTCACATACATGCACTTACTGCTAGTCTAATTGAAACGTCTTTAAATATCAAAATTGCTGAAGACTTTCTTTTATTTAATTACAGTTAGCCAACCTTCTCGTCTCTTGCTAATCAATTTGATATTAATATATCAAACTGATTATCACTGTAAAAAATTTTGGAAGTTGACGAACTAAAGAGTTAGAAGTGAAATTTTTCGAGTTAAAAATGAACTCTAAAAGAGAGTTAGTTTACTAAATCTTTTCATCAACATCCGTGCGAGTTATTTATTTAGTCAAGAAAATGAGAATTATACGCGACCCGAAGAAAGGTACCTAAGAAGCCCCCACTATATCGAAGTCTGCCTCCCTCCAAGCGTCACACACATAAGACTCTTGCATGGAAGGAGGCAGACTTCAATATGGTGGGGGTGCCTCTCACCAGCCTGCTGGCATCGCTCGGCTTCTTATTGTCAGTACATTCTTTGTGAAAAAATTAAAACCCATTTTAATTAAATTGTTACATTCATTCTTCAACAAAATTGAGGGTTGTTGGGTAACTGATTACGAATCTGAAATTGGATTTAAAAATTTTAAATGGCGGAATCCAAGTAACGAATTTCAACTGAATTCCATGAGTTCTACAAAATTTGTTAGCCATATTGGATCCGCCATTTTGAATTTTTAGCATCCGACTTCAGATTCGAAATCAGTGAATTCAAAACCCCCAGAGTAACAAATTTTATGTCAATCGCATTACAATTTAAAAAGTTTTTTGTGTCTTTCCACACCCTTTTTAAAAAAACCCTTAGTATAAAAAGCCTAATTGAATGAATGTAAAATATTATTAATTTAATTCTGATATTAAATGTAAAATATTAATTTACCAATCTCAAGACAGGACATTTATGACAGTTATCTAATTACATTAAAATCTTTTTTTTCTGCCGCAACGTAAAACTGTCACATTGGGAAACACGTCATTTAATTTTTTCAGTTAATTCGTCGTTATCTTCTCCTGCGGATTCGTCCGTAAAACAGTGTTTTTGCTAACTGGATAAATCTTTAGGCACTCATGAATACATTTTGCATTTAAGGTAAAATAATGTAAAAGTGTCGAGGGACACGTCATTTTTATTTTTTGAAAAGGGGTTTAAATTTAATTTTTTATTAAATAAAGTTATCAGCAGTTACTTTTCCTTACATATGGAAGTTATAGTTCATTGCAAATGTTTTTTTTAATTGCGATGAATTAAAATTACGGAAATACGTTCACTTGAAAACTAATACTTCATTCAGACATGCGACGTTTATGACATTTTAAATTTTTAAAGTTTTTATTAAAAATTAACATTTTTATTAAATATATTATTTAAATAGAATTATAATCTAATTATTATCGAAACTTTGAACTTTTAGAGAATTATACGTTTACACTGTCAAATACATAAATATTTAATTCGAATATTCTTGGAATCGAATCTTGGTATTATTTTAATGAAACAATTTTGTTAATCTCAACATTAGGTGAATTGGTAATGATATTATAATATGTGAATTCTTACTTATCAATTTAAAGTAATATATCATATTAAGAATGCACGGAAAAAATTAGTTGCTGAAATTTTCCTCGACTTTGTAGAAGACTTTCGGATGTAGTCGAAAGTATTTAAATTTTTAAATCACTCTGTTTTAAAAATTATATTGAAAGATCGAAGAAAAAATGTACTACATTCGAAGAGAATTTAGAAAAAGGATTTGAAACTTTCAGCGACAGTCGAGGAAAATGAAAACACAGCCAGCGCGAACGATTCAGCGACAGTCGAGGAAAATGAAATCACAGCCAGCGCGAACGATTCAGCGACAGTCGAGGAAAATGAAAACACAGCCAGTGCGAACGATTCGGCGACAGTCGAGGAAAAAAGACGTGTCCAAATTTTCTTCTACAGTATTCTAAACTTTCAACGATAGTCGCGGAAAATGAAAAATTCTGCGGACCAGTAAAAAAAATTCTTTCAGTTCTTATTTATTTCATTCCTTTTATGCCTTATATTTAATTACAATCCTACATTTATACATAATCACGACACTCATCACATGTAATTTGACACTATTTAATCACTAATAACCTGCCTAAAACTAAATAGCTAACACCAATACGCATATTATCCTACACTTTCGTTGTTTCGCACGCTATATGAATCTACTTTTTCATCGTCCTTATATACTAAATGGAACCTTTCTTTACCGCTTGTGAGAAAAAGTGCAATATTTTGAAAATTAAAAATCTCAAATATTTCTCTTCAACATATTTTAGAATTTTAAAGAGTATTTCAGTATACGTTAAGGACTATTTTACAATTATTTTTAATTTATTAAATGAATAGAAAAATGATAATATTTAATTAAAATAATAACTAAGGCAATAAAATTATTTTCTGTTCATTATTCTAAAAACTTATTTAACGATTAATAATTATATTTTATATATACATATAAAAAGATTTTAATCCTCCAATATATAATTCACAAACACTGTAGACAAGAATTTGTAAATGAACGGTATTAAATTGACTGCAGATCGCGTTTATCGCCTGAGAGTATGCGCATCTTTTCTGCGCACCGTTTTCCTCGACTCGTCGACGAAACTTTGTATCAAAGTGTTACAATAATTCCACGACTTTTTTCCGCTACTAGGTTTATAAAAAGTCCTCGACTTTTTTAGAGAATTTCTGCTAAAATCATAGAGTATTTCTATAAGTTTATAAAGTATTTTTTCATATCCGAGAGTCTTCGAGTAGTAGCTGAAAACTTCAGCGACTAATTTTTTCCGTGTGTCAACGTAGAATATCAATTTTCAAAGTACGAGAAAGTCATAAAATTTAATAAAGTTTTTATAACAATAAGGTACCCATATAAAAATCGATAATTATAATATTAAAGTAAATTCAAGAAAATGTAATTTATGTCGACTTACAGTAGTTTGAAATACTAAAAACGTGACTAACGTGACGAAAAATAAACTGTTTGAGTATATCAACCGCACTGACGATGAAGAAGTCACATATCAGCGATTGGACCTTTTAACATGTGAAAAAGGTAAATTTTTCCCTTTCCTCCATGAAATTACAAGGAGAAAGGGTAAAAACTTCTTCATCGACCGTGCGGTTGATAGGGTCAAACACTTAAATTTTTCGCGATGTCAGAAGATTGCTCTCCGCGCACGCGCAGACCGTGCCAAGAAAGCATTGACAACACTATGCAGAAAGACACATTTTGTTTTAGAGTGAAACTCACATATTTTCACATGCTTTCAGGTATACTAGGTATAGATACCAAATTCAACACTTCAATTTACCATTTTCATAAAAAAACTGTAAATTTTTATTCATTTACGAAAATGTGATGGTCGAAAAAATCCTCAATATTCGGTCTGCTACTGCTGCTTTTTTCGACCATCACATTTTCGTAAATGAATAGAAATTTACAGTTTTTTTATGAAAATGGTAAATTGAAGTGTTGAATTTGGTATCTATACCTAGTAAACCTGAAAGTATGTAAAAATAAGTGAGTTTCAAAGTAAAACAATAAATGTGTCTTTCTGCATAGTGTTGTCAATGCTTTCTTGGCACAGACTGCGCGTGCGCGGAGAGTAATCGTCTGACATCGCAAAAAATTTAAAGGGCCAGTCCCATGTGAGCGTGAAAACGGGAAACGGAAAACGTTTAGCCAATAACAACTTCCGAATCAATGGAAATCATTCTAAAAGAAAATTCTTATTGGTTGAACGTTTTCCGTTTCCCGTTTCACGCTGACATGGGACGGCACCTTAAGTGTTTAACTATTTCAACCGCACGAACGATGAAGAAGTTTTTACCCTTTCTCCTTGTAATTTCATGGAGGAAAGGGAAAAATTTCCCTTTCCACATGTTGATGGTCCAATCGCTGATATGTGACTTCTTCATCGTCAGTGCTGTTGATATACTCAAACAGTTTATTTTTCGCGACGCGTCAAAAATGCTATTTTACAGGTAATTTGAATTAGTTGTTTTACTAATTGATATTTATTGAACACACTCAAAAATGATTTTTTTGGAAACATATTATATTGATACATATTGCTACATATTGATTTTTTTGTTTTTTAACTGAATTGCATTTTAATTAAAAATTAAGGCTAATTATTATTCCTATTTCTATTTAAAATTGAATTTAATAACAATCTACAGGAACCCGTGTGGAAATTAAATCTGGGCGCTAGCCATGCTATGTCCGGGGAGCCCAATTACAAGCTAGCCCCTGACCAGAAACCTATCTTTGTCAGGGCTAACTCTGGCTATTTCCACGCGGGAAAATCTACCAAATTTCTTTTTGTTTTTTCCCTACTGGAAGTAAAATGATAGAAAGACATAGAATTTTGGGGATAGAAAGAGATAAAGTTTTTCTATTCCATTGAAATAGCCACTTTGCATACCCGAAATATTATACCTTTTTATTTCCAAATTTATATCCCTTTTTATACCCTACACTGCAAAAATAGGTGTCTTTTTTGATATCTTAAAATAAGATGTAAGATGGCAAAATGGTGTCTTACATCTTAAAATAAGATGTTTTCTAAAGCGTCTTACTGATATTTAAGATGCTTTATACGTTTTAGTAGTAATAAAGATATTTCTTCCATCTTAAAAAAGTAAGATACTTTTGTAAGTTCTTTAAAGTATCTTAAATTAAGATGTTTCTGTTGCAATAAGATGTTTAGCCATAAGTTACTTGAGGAATCGTAAGATGCGCCATAAGTGTAAGTTACTAAAAATTAAGATACATAAAGTGTTTTCCATAAGAGCCCATAGTTAACCTCAAAACTTTTTGCCCCAAAAATACCACAGAAAATGTGTACGAAGATACTTTTAACATCTTAAATTAAGATGTTTCAAGTAACTGAAAAGTGTCTACCAAAACATCTTAGAAATGACTACCAAAACATCTTAAATTAAGATACTTCTTTTTGCAGTGTATTATCCCCTATCTATCTCTTTTTATACCTTATGTACTTTTATTTCTTGTTATTTCTCTTTTTGCAAATTTTTATCCTTTTTATTATATAAAGAATTAACTAACCAATATAATTAACAATATTAAAGACTTTATGAAGTATTACAATTTCAATTGAATTTATTATTTAAAAAATATATTTTTAGAGTTTTCGTACTTCTATTGTTAACCTATTTTTAACAAGTCAAATTATTTATTTATTTATTATGAAATTATTATTTATTGTTTATATCTATATTTCATTTCACATTATTAACCAACATTAAACACATATCACTTAAAACCAAATTTAAAAAATCTCGCACGCAGGAGGCCACGCTAGCTTGGAAGATATTTTTCTTGAACTACCTTTTTACTTTTGGGACTGTATTCATTTTTTTATCCCTTACTCTATCACTCTTTATTTCTCAGTTGATCTTCTCTTTAAAGTTTTAATTTCTCTTTATTTATCATGAAATTGTCACGTAGCTAATTTAATGTATAGGAAGGAAATAGACTGTAGTCGATTGCAACCAATTGCAATTGAGTTAAAGGAATAAAAGTGATAAGTATTGTATGTACTGATATGTAATTGGGATTAGAAAGCAAAATAAGAGAATATTATAAGGGCTTAAAGGAGCATAATTATATTATAATAAAGTTAGGATAAAAAGAAAAGAAAGTGAATAGTTAAAGAATTAAAATAGAGATAAAGTAAAGGTTATTAAAAGAGATTCAGAAAAAAAATGAGAAAAATAGAAATTGAAAGGATTAAAAGAGAAAAAGCCTGGGATAAAGGAAGGTCATATGTAGGGATCAGTGTGTTCTTGGATTAAAGTTTAAAGATTAAATAGTTTAAAACAGCGACAGAAAGGGAAGAAAGTAGATAGAAAAAGTATTTAAAAAGATAAAGAATGTAAGAAAAATGTTATTCAAAAAGATTGAGAAGAAGAGAAGATAAAAAGCGATAGTTGTAATAAAAATGGGAATAGAATTAAATAGGGATAGAAAGGGATAAAAGTGAATAGTAAAACGATAAAAGGCAATGAAGTAAGGGTTATTAAAAGAGATTGAATAAAAAGGGAAGATAGAAAGAGATTGAGGGGAATAAAAAAGGGATAGCCTGGGATAGAAACAAGATTATTAAAAGAGATAAGTATACTCTTAGATGAAATTATAGATAGAAAGAGATAGGTGTGGATATTGAAATTATTAAAAGAGATGAAATAATGGTTTTGGAAAAAGATTTATACAGAAGAGAGATAAATTTCTATGATAAATATCATGAAATTAGAAGTGTTAATATGAATAATTAGAGTATATATTGAAAGATTGGTATTTTATTAATAGTATTTATACAACTCAGGCGTATTATGGTCACTTTATCTACCTGTACCATCTGAGTTATATGGGAGAACTTAGCATGCACCGGTACAGGTAGCATAGAATAACCATAATACGCCTTTGTTGTATAAAGCAAAGTATGGAACAAGGGAGGTAACCTCGTTTATGACCTCGCATAATATTGAAAAACTTGTCTTCGCTCGTGCTACGACTCGTTTTTCTATATTGTGCTCGGTACATAAACTCGGACTTATCTTCCTTGTTGCATAATTTACTATTAAGCCCTAAAATGATTATTTTTTATAAAATAAGAATAATATTAATTAAATTATAAAACTCTGCACTGTTTCTATTACGGAATGATTATTTTCTGTATGTACGGGTGTTCCAAATTGAATGTCCCTATTAAGGAACACCTAGAACACCTTATTTGATTCAATAAGTCATTACAATTCTATTGATTTATCTCAACAATTTGAATATTAATTATAAAGAATTAAATACAATAAACAAATTCTAGTTTAATAGATAATTAAAAAGCCAATTTTTCTGGTAGAAAAT
Organism: Leptopilina myrica (nomen nudum); assembly: GCA_032872475.1. Taxonomy (NCBI): domain Eukaryota; kingdom Metazoa; phylum Arthropoda; class Insecta; order Hymenoptera; family Figitidae; genus Leptopilina; species Leptopilina myrica (nomen nudum). The sequence goes on along the minus strand of CM065464.1, from coordinate 23,816,326 downwards.
AAATACGAAAATACTGAAAGTATTTGAGGTTATGTTTGCTGTATATTTCCTGCGTGTTCCATTAATCGGGACATGTGAATAATAAATGTACCTAATGTAAAACGGTAGTTTGATGGACACCTTAACTTTAAAGCTAAAATGCAATTTAATATTTCTTATTTTATTAAATACTATACAGAAATAATAATTCTTATATCGTGTAAAATTTATTGAAATTACTAGAATTTTCTCACCACCAATTTTAATTGCTTTTATTTCAATTTTTGTTATACTGTTCCGTAATAGGAACGAAATTTTCAAGTGTTCCGTTATTAGTACTTTTACCTTACAGAAACAAAGGTCCACAGTTTGCACCAACTTAAACTTAGCACTTTTGTTGCTAAAAATAATTTAAGGCGCCAAAAAAGGTCAATTTTTTCACTATAAACAATTAAGTATATCTTGGTCAAATTTCATTTCACAAAATCGGGATAAAAGGTTTTTAATTCCTGGCATCTTCCTGCAACTTTTTTTAAAAAAATATTAAAATAGCTCAAAAGGTGTCACAGATAACTTTTTTTCAATAAAATTCAGGCAATTTGTTTATTAACATTTTTCTTTTTTTTATGTGGCTTGTAAGATCATAATCAGTAATTTAATTAAAAAATTGTGAAATTTATTCCTTGATTATTAATCTTTAAAACAAGAGATGAAAGTCTAAGTAAGAATTTATCTTAATATTGCGCTTGGGTGAGGGGTCCAGCGACAAGCGATCTTCGCTCGCGTGAGAATTGCATTCGAGCATTTCAATTCGCAAAAATTGATATAACTTTTGAAAAAATTGGCCGATTTTATTTTTTTTTTACTGGGGTGTTTTTTATTCAGTGATTCAAATCCAAGATTCTTTTCTCAAAAGAATCAAAATTTCTACCTCTAAATTAATAGGGTATAGTGTGGTAAAAAAGCCAGTGGTGCAAAAAAGCCATTTGGCTTTCATTTTGAAACTATTGAACTATTTTACCAGCCGTTTGAAATATAAGTTTAATTAAGTAAAACTCAACTTTTGTTTCTAGTTTGACTGTCGTATCGATAATATTATAGTTGTTATTGTAATTTTTATTTTTTAACTGCTTGTTTCGATTTGTTTCGATGACTGTGAATTGGAAGCAGGTAAACTTAACATAAAATACGATTTTGAAAGCTAAAAACTTTTCTAAATTATTTATTTGTTATACAGATAAAAGAAAAATATAATATTACAAAATTTTATAACAAAATATTTTAACAAAATCACCAAATGGCTTTTTCACCCCACCACACGGAAAAAATAAATTTAGCAGATTTTACAAAACTGTTACGGAGTAGCGGAGACAGCAATTTACAAACCTGAGTTTTGTAAAATGTTCTAAAAATATGCAGTATAAACTACGAAATTTCTGTACTTCATCCTAAAATATTCCTTACATTTTACAAAACTCAGTTTCGTAAAGAGCTGTATCCGCTACTCCGTAACAGTTTTGTAAAATCTGCCAAATTTATTTTTTCCGTGCAGGTGGTGCAAAAAAGCCATATGCAGAACTTTCGTAAAACTCTTATAACAAATTTCGATTTTATAGTACCAAAAGTAAAAAAGTGGCTTTTTTACCCCACTCTACCCTATTTATATTTTTCAAATATTTTTTTTCTTTAATAAATTATTGTAAAATGAACTATTTTTTTCATAAACTATATAAATTTACTAAATGCAATTAAAAAATTAATTTAGTGAAAAAAATCGTATATTTTTAAATTAGCTTCCTCAATATATATTATTATATATAATTTTAAAAGTTAAATAATTATAATAGTTTATTAAATATAATTAATAAACCAGGTAAAGTACCCTGAATAAATATTAATTATTCAATTTTTTATTATAGAATAATTATTTTAAAAAGTTATGATAAAATGTCAAAAAATACAAAATTTTAATTTTTTGTGAAAAATTAAAATATTTATTAATTCTATAAATTTTGATAAAATATATACTTTATATACATGAATCGATTCGTTTTTATGTCAGGAATGCAATTGTGACAAGAATTATTAAAAATTTTAATATAAAAAAAAGTTATTTCAAAAAACCAAAAAATTAATTTTTTCAAAAATTAAAAAAATGTTGAAAAAAATTTTTCTTATATATTTTTGAAAATCCTTCTGTCTAATTCTTGGTATTTATGACCGTAATACACCTACAAAATCTTATCAAAATCCATTAAGATGTGCAAGAGAAAATTTGTCCACAAGAATCGGTGACATACACACACACATATATACATACACACACATACATCCGGACATTTGTTCCTCTCGACGAATTATATATATACTACACTTGAAAATATGTAAAAATAATTGATTTTAAAAAATTCGGAAATCGACATCACTATAAGGCTTTCTTCATGAGGAAGCAAAAAAAAGTTTAAAATCGGCCAATTTTTTCAAAAGGTACATCAATTTTTGCGAATTGAAATCCTCAAATTCAATTCTGACGCTAGCGAAGATCGCTTGTCGCTGGACCCCTCACCCAAGCGCAATATTAAGATAAATTGTTACTTAGACTTTCATCTCTTGTATTAAAGATTAATAATCAAGGAATAAATTTCACGATTTTTTAATTAAATTACTGATTATGATCTTACAAGCCACATAAAAAAATGAAAAATGTTAATAAACAAATTGCCTGAATTTTATTGAAAAAAAGTTATCTGTGACACCTTTTGAGCTATTTTAATATTTTTTTTTAAAAAGTTGCAGGAAGATGCCAGGAATTAAAAACCTTTTATCCCGATTTTGTGAAATGAAATTTGACCAAGATATACTTAATTGTTTATAGTGAAAAAATTGACCTTTTTTTATTAGTTATTTATATGCAACAAAAATTTTTTTTTTAATTGTGCAATACATGTTTTCAATAATATAGATCCTTAGGAGCAAAATGAGCGATCGAAAATATTTTTAATTTATGGTGCACAAATTTGACATCCAATATAAAAAAAAGTTTATTAATTAACAATTAGATTTTGGCAAAACTATATATCCGATTCGGTCCAAATTTTGTATACTTATTAAGGGCCTTGGGAGCAGTAATTTTACTAAGTAAAAGATAATTTAAATAATAAATAATTAAATTATTAAATATTTAAAAAATGAAAAAATTTATGCTTTTAATTATATAACTTGTAAACAAATTGTTGGAAATAATCGTGCTACCACTCATTTTTAAGTATTTTTTAGCTCTACAACTTTTAATAACAACTTTTTTTGTCTAAAATTTTATTGAAACCCAGGCGGAAATTGACCACTGGCATCGTACCGCGCCTGTACAGACGTCGGTAAGACTGTACTGACATTCGTCCGCGAGACAACCGGATCGGTGCAGGCTTTCTACTGGAACATGACAATGTGTTGTAGTGGCTGCGCGTCCGGCTCGGTACAAATTTGATGCCGCCGAACAACCGGCGTTGTACCGGCATTCGTCCGCTCTAGCAACCGCGGCGGGCCAAATATTCTTTCAAAGACGACTCGCTTCAGCGGACCGGCGTTCTACTGGCATTCGCCCGTCTAGCCAGACTAAATTATATTTTCTATTGAAAAATAAAATAAAAAAATATTTAATTAACTATGCATGGTGCATGTTAATTGATATTTATTTATAGATCATTTCCAGCATTTTTAACACATTGTACATTTTTTTACACATTAAAATTCTAAACGCTCGCAAGTGGGATACGAAGCCCAAGCTATTCCTAATCGAAGCACCGAAGTCTAACACGCTAACCACTACGCTATTCGCTCGCATGCGGATCTGAGCATAATAATGTCGATATGTGATACCGCTACGAAGCAAACAATAAATAATAATTTTACAAATACTTTGGAATATTTTAGCATTTTATGAATATTATGTAAATAAATCTAGTGTTTTAAAACAATATTTCAAAATTTTTATTTTTTTAATTATTCTATTATTATTATTATATTTATTTATTATTTTTGTTATTCATTTTTTTATATTTATAAATAATTATCTGTATACTTTATTTATAAATATTTAAAAAATTTGATTATAACAAAAAAATTTAATTCTTTAATTTATTTGTTAATTAATAAATAAAAATATAATTAAAACCTATTTTTCAAATTCATTAATTTTTAAAATTAAATTTTATATTCTATTGTATTGTTAATTCTTTTTTTAATATTTAAACTTTAAACAATTCTCCTACAAAAATTTTTATTACTATAATTATTATTTTATTAATTTTTATTGAAACAATAAGACTATAGCTAAATTTTTGCATTGTAAAAAATCTATTTCTGAAAATTCTGAATAAGGTGTTAATTAAAAAAAAATTATTTTAGAAAACATTAAATTCTTAGCATATTATTATTAATTGAAATCTTAATAATAAAAACATAAATGATATTAGTCCGCAGTCGGTAGAATGTCTGTACCGCTCGGGTTGTCAGGCGGACGAATGCCAGTACAACGCCGGTCGTTCGGCGGCATCAAATTTGTATCGAGCTGGACGTACAGCCATTACAACACATAGTCACGTTCCAGTAGAATACCTGCACCGCTCCGGTTGCCAGGCGGACGAATGTCAGTACAACGCCGGTTGTTCGGCGGCATGAAATCTGTACCGAGCCGGACGCATAGCCATTATACCACAGTATAAATTTTGATCCGGCGGTCGGATCCGTCTTTGTACCGCGCCAGCAGACATTAACACCCGAATCGGTACAGACTGCCTGTACCGGCATTAACTCTCCAAATCAATCGGCGCGGATCCTTGACGGTTGGATGATCCGGCATTCGTCCGACTTTTCCGCCTGGGAAGCAGCAATTCTCAAAATATCATAAAAATTTCAATTTTTGCGCCTTAAATTATTTTTAACAACAAACGCGCTAAGTCTAAGTTGGTGCAAACTGTGGACTTTTGTTTCCGTACCACTACGCTTTCACATGCAATTTTTTTTATTTGGGTTGGATTTATGTCACATACTTTTGCCAGGGCGCTTGGACTTTACTTTCCGTGGATAGGTTTAAGCGCCATAACAGCTAGGAAATTCTAGGGAACATAGGTTAATAAGTTGCTTTAAGTGTTTAATCCATTGAGATACAAAATCTGTCTTATTTTGAGACATTTAATATCATTTTGTGTCTCATTTTAAGACATTAAAGGTAACTCAATGCATATAAGACACGTAAAACGTCTTCTTACCGTGAGACGGCTAGTCGAAACACATAACGTGGCTCAAAATGCAGTACTAAATATGTGAGACATTTGTAACGTCTTAAAATGAGACACATATCTGTTTTAAATATGTTGTCTAAGATATCTTATATTTTTCAAATATGGGGACAAAATGTCTTAAAATGGACACTTGATTCTGCAGTGCAGGATAGATTTTTTCTTAAATTCATCTAACTTTTAGAGTTTCTTGAACAGCTCCCGACTTTTTCAAGAATAGTTTGCCGAGAAGTAGTGAAATAGTAAATGACATATTTAAACAAGGCAACGTTCAGTTCTCTGTGAACTACCCGTCGTATCCAAGAGTTACGAACGAAGTTCCACAAAAATCGGCGAACTTTTTTTTCCGTGTAATGTCACATTTAAAACATTTTTAATCCACCCTCTAACCACCGAAATATTTGAAATATCCCAGGGAAGTCCTAGGAATATTGCAGCAATCAAATCGATATCCCCAGAATTTACTTCTTTTAAAGTTTAGAGTAACCCCTTACTTTAATTAAAACATTACGTGAAAATTTTTCCCTCGTACTTTACTTTATATTAAATAACATTTCTATTCCGTCCAATAAAAAAAATATATGTGTCTGAAGAATTTCATATGAGATTGAGGGGTCAACTCTCGAATTTTTTTTAAATTTCGTTTTTCAATAGAGTTTGTTTGTCTATGTAATTATACCACCCAGGCGGAAATTTACCACTGGCATCGTACCGCGCCTGTACAGACGTCGGTAAGACTGTACTGACATTCGTCCGCGAGACAACCAGATCGGTGCAGGCTTTCTACTGGAACATGACAATGTGTTGTAGTGGCTGCGCGTCCGGCTCGGTACAAATTTGATGCCGCCGAACAACCGGCGTTGTACCGGCATTCGTCCGTTCTAGCAACCGCGGCGGGCCAAATATTCTTTCAAAGACGACTCGCTTCAGCGGACCGGCGTTCTACTGGCATTCGCCCGTCTAGCCAGACTAAATTATATTTTCTATTGAAAAATAAAATAAAAAAATATTTAATTAACTATGCATGGTGCATGTTAATTAATATTTATTTATAGATCATTTCCAGCATTTTTAACACATTCTACATTTTTTTTACACATTAAAATTCTAAACGCTCGCAAGTGGGATACGAAGCCCAAGCTATTCCTAATCGAAGCACCGAAGTCTAACACGCTAACCACTACGCTATTCGCTCGCATGCGGATCTGAGCATAATAATGTCGATATGTAATACCGCTACGAAGCAAACAATAAATAATAATTTTACAAATACTTTGGAATATTTTAGCATTTTATGAATATTATGTAAATAAATCTAGTGTTTTAAAACAATATTTTAAAATTTTTATTTTTTTAATTATTCTATTATTATTATATTATTATATTTATTTATTATTTGTATTATTAATTTTTTTATATTTATAAATAATTATCTGTACACTTTATTTATAAATATTTTAAAAATTTGATAACAAAAAAATTTCATTCTTTAATTTATTTGTTAATTAATAAATAAAAATATAATTAAAACCTATTTTTCAAATTCAATAATTTTTAAAATTGAATTTTATATTCTATTGTATTGTTAATTCTTTTTTTAATATTTAAACTTTAAACAATTCTCCTACAAAAGTTTTTTACAACATAATAGATTAAAAATTTTTATTACTATAATTATTATTTTATTAATTTTTATTGAAACAATAAGACTATAGCTAAATTTTTGCATTGTAAAAAATCTATTTCTGAAAATTCTGAATAATGTGTTAATTAAAAAAAAATTATTTTAGAAAACATTAAATTGTTTTAGAAAAACAATGACGATAGCCATATTCTTAGCATATTATTATTAATTGAAATCTTAATAATAAGAACATAAATGATATTAGTCCGCAGTCGGTAGAATGTTTGTACCGCTCGGGTTGTCAGACGGACGAATGCCAGTACAACGCCGGTTGTTTGGCGGTATCAAATTTGTACCGAGCTGGACGTACAGCCATCACAACACATAGTCACGTTCCAGTAGAATACCTGCACCGCTCCGGTTGCTAGAGCGGACGAATGCCAGTACAACGCCGGTTGATCGGCGGCATGAAATCTGTACCGAGCCGGACGCACAGCCATTATACCACAGTATAAATTTTGATCCGGCGGTCGGATCCGTCTTTGTACCGCGCCAGCAGGCATTAACACCCGAATCGGTACAGACTGCCTGTACCGGCATTGACTCTCCAAATCAATCGGCGCGGATTCTTGACGGTTGGTTGATCCGGCATTCGTCCGACTTTTCCGCCTGGGCAAATATTAATTAAAAATATTTAATATTTTGTTAGATATTTGCATTAACAAATTAATGCAATATTTTTTTAAAACTTGAATAACTTTTTTATTTTTGCTTAAAGAAAAAAGTTGTCCAAATGTTTTTTGTTTAGAATAGATCAAATTAAGAAAAAAATTAATTAAATAAAAATTAATGTTTTTAATTAATTTATTTAAAAAATAAATTTGTTTTTTAATATTTAAACCTGTTATTGGCTTTCAATCAAGCTGAAAAAAGATAAATATTGCATACTATACTACAAAATAACATGCCAAATTTGGCAAACACGTTATTTTTTGTTTTTGAGAAAAAAATTTTCAAAAATTGAAATCCAGGTAGCGAGCCGACATAGCTGACGCGACAATGACTCCTGAGACGAAAATTTCCCATTGTCGCGTCAACTAAGTCGGCTCGCTACCTGGATTTCAATTTTTGAAAATTTTTTTTCTCAAAAACAAAAAATAACGTGTTTGCCAAATTTGGCATGTTATTTTGTAGTATAGTATGCAATATTTATCTTTTTTCAGCATGATTGAAAGCCGATAACAGGTTTAAATATTAAAAAACAAATTTATTTTTTAAATAAATTAATTAAAAACATTAATTTTTATTTAATTAATTTTTTTTCAAAAAATTTGATCTATTCTAAAGAAAAAACATTTAGACAACTTTTTTCTTTAAGGAAAAATAAAAAAGTTAATCAAGTTTAAAAAAAAAATTGCATTAATTTGTTAATGCAAATATCTAACAAAATATTAAATGTTTTTAATTAATATTTGGTATAATTACATAGACAAACAAACTCTATTAAAAAACGAAATTTGAAAAAAATTCGAGAGTTGACCCCTCAATCTCATATGAAACTCCTCATCTAATTTTTAATCTAACATGATGAATTAAAATTAGTTTTACCTGTGTAATTTAAATGAAAACTAAGTAAGGTACCAACCTCTAATTTACTTTGTGTATTGTTGCAGCTAAATGAGGCTAATGGAACCATTGGGTGTTGATCTCAACGTGATTGAACTAACAGCACTGAAAAGATGGGGAGACTTTCAAACTCAGCATCATCGATTTACCGACTATTCGAGTGCTTTAGGCAAATCGGCAAATTACACTTCTAGTCCATTTCCCTGTCAATCAGAACTTAATCGTAAAATAGCACTATGGTACGTTAAAGAGGTCAAAATATATGTATATATGGAGAGCGAGATAATTTTTCTATTTGCTTTTTATATAGAACATTTTCAATTATTTTTTTCTATTACCCTTATTAGGACTGGCGATATATCTGTTCTACAAGTGGATGCTGTTATCAATCCCACGAACGAAACAATGGACGACAATTCACTAACGTGCAAAAGAATATTTGTTCGCGCAGGACCTGGTCTTCAAAAGGAAATCTACAACGAAGTTAAAGGTAGAAATTATATTTTTTGTTTATTTTAAAGTTTATATTTCTTGGTGTATTGGATTTCGTTCTTAATTAAGCATAACATAAATGCTGTAGAACAAATATTTAAATTTAATTAAATGTAAAATTTTCAAATATAGATTCTCATCTAATAGCTTGGGGGATACATACTTCTTTTTCATTTCAATTAATACTCGAGGTTTTAAATTTGAAACTTGAAATTTTAGTTTTAGACTTCAGATTTTATTTAAAAGAAAATAATTTTCTAACTGACTATTCCTTAAGGAACACGTATATTTATGAACACAGCTCCCACTACCAAATTTCTTAAGGAAGGAAAATTTGAGGATAAAAATATTGTAGAAAGAGAAAAAGAGGTTGACTATTTTAGGATTGGTTCAAGAGAAAGAAAGTGGAGAGAAAACTCATTAGAAAAAGGGTCTAATTGGCAAATTTTGAGTTTGTAGTTAAATCCTGATGTTGTTTTTAACAAGAACCATCATCAAAATTGGCATTGGTATTCAAGCGAAACTGGACTGCGTTGATCAACTCTTTTTGATGCTGCTCTCCTTTATATCGATGCAATACTGCTTACCTCATTACCCTCGCTATTTTTAATCTAAAAGTCAGAGATAGTTTTGATCAAGTGTTTTTAATTCTTTTGGAATCGTTCTTAGGGACCGATTTTTTTGTTTTATTGGCCTAACACACACAGAGGAACCTAAGTTTGAACGCGTAACATCTCGTTTGGTGTCCCCAAGTATTGCACGTGGTCTGTCTTTGATAACACAGGCCGACAAAATTTCATCAACTTCATGTGGCTTAAAATGTTACAGCCGATTCTTATAGAAATTTGTCCGTAGAAAACGAGTGTGACCTTAAAAATATTAGATTGGCTCTAGTTTTTAATCAACTTTCGTTTCAATACGTAAAATACACATTTTTTGAATCAATGTACAACCATAAACCGAAACTGTAAATCTGTCTGTATAGAACCAAATTAAAGCATAAACACTGCTATTCAATATCCAAAAACAAAAAAATTAATTTACGTACACTTTAACCCATAATGGTCCAAAGAGACATTCGCTGTTCCATAAACATATTAAAAACAACAGTACTTTTGACCATGAAAGGCAATTTATAAATAAACAAATTACATATCTTTAAAAAAAACATGAAATTTTTATGTTTTATTTTTAGTTTTTTTAATTTTAGTACAGGTATTCATCCTGCAATACATCTAAACAAAAGTGAATTTTTATTTATAATATCGTAGCCGTGTGAACAAAATCGCAAAACTTGGTAGATTTCTTTAAAATTTGATAGCTAAATATTTTTGATGTCCCTGATCACGAAAACAAAGTCAGAGTTTAAAAATTCAAAATGGTAGATACAATATAGCGGACGAAATTTTTTTAAAATCTGTGAATTCGCTGGAAATTTGTTACTCGGGGGTTTTCATGTTCGCTGATTACGAATCCAAAGTCAGATTTTGAAAATTTAAAATGTCGGATGAAATTCAATAGGGCGAATAAAATGGTTAAAAACTAATTGGATTCACTTGCAAATTGTTGCTCGGGGGTTTTCAGGGTCGCTGATTACAAATTCACTCCCGTAAGGGCCCGGGCGCAGAATAGGCCCCCTGCGACCGGCTGCATGTCGTAAGAAGCGACTAAATGAGGCTCGGAGTGGTGTCACTGCTTGCGGTTAGTTCTCGGTTCGTCCCAGGCTTTCTCGCAGAGTAGTGGCTTTACGATGATGATGGGCAGTGCCGTGTCGGCCGGGCAGGTCTAATATAGATCGACAACCTAACTTGCCGAAGCAAGGGTGGTAAGACTCTTAATCGGTACTCATACCATAGTACTAAACGGTACCATGGGGACCGGAAGCCCGCGAGGACTTGCCGAGAGGCTTGTCCCCTACCGGTCATTGGGTTGGACTCGTGGTGGCAGTGGTTACAGCATACATCGCTTGAGGCTAGGGGCGTAACCCCTTCGCAGTCCAGCTAAAAATCGCTTGTGGTCCAAAAACGGCCCAAGACAAAAAAGTTTCTAAAAAATGTGATTTCTTTGTAATTAAGGTTTTTGGAGTCCCAAAATTCGAATTTGAAGTCAGTTTTACAAAATTTAAAATGGCGGATCCAAAATGGCAAAATTCGAAAATTTAAAATTTTTATCAGATTCGCTTGAAACTTGTTACTCTGGGGTTTTTCGGGGTCTCTGATTACGAATCTAATGCCAGATTTTCAAAATTCAAAATGACGGATCCAATATGGCGGTCGAGAAAAAAAATCCAACAGATTTGTTTAAAACTTGTTACTCGGGGGTTTTGGGGGTCGCGGATTACGAATCCGATGTCAGATTTTGAAGTCCAAAATGGCGGACCTAAAATTCGATCAAATTGCATGAATCTTGAAATTATTCGCCATATTGGATCCACCATTTTAATTTTGTAAATCTGATATCATATTCGTAATCAGCGACCCCGAAAACCCCCAAGTAACGAGTTTCAAGCGTATTTGATAAATTTTTAAATCTTCATAGTCGCTATTTTTAGCCCACCATTTTGAATTTTGAAAATCTGATTTGAAATTCGGATTCAGCGACCCCAAAAACCTTAGTATGCACTTGGTCATTCAAATCGAATTATGTTTAGTATTTTATTTTTGAGATGGACATATATGGCCAGACGTAAAGGTGGCACGACCAAGGGGTTAAAAGAGCTTCGCAACTAAAGATTTTAACATTGCAGTTAAGGTAATTTCAACTTTTAGAAACATTTTAATGCTATATGGGTATCTTGTTAGAAATTAATAACTTACTATGAGATCTATGCATTCATAGCGTTTTTCCATTTGCCTTTTGTCAGTTGTTAAAAGCTATAGTATACTGAGCAAGAAGCGTTAAATGTTTCGCTGAGTGTGATGCAATCCTCAACTTAGGTAATGACCTGCAGATCACAAGGGATATGGATTTTCTTCCGCGTATACCAAGACCTTTAATTAATTTAAACTAGCGTCGTTGTCTTATTTCCACTTTTAAGAAATGTAAAAAATTGTTTTTAATAAACAAATAAATTTTTTTTAACTGTAGGTTATATTATATTAATATAAACTGATTTAGAACATGTGCAGTACCGGAATCTAAGAATAAACGTTTATTTTAAAAGGAAAACTTAATTTGTTTATGAAAAAATTTTGTTTACATTTCTTAAAAGTCGAAATAAATCTAAAACTTTCATTCTGTGCCAACTTTTTCCTAAACTCAATATTTTCGGACTTATAAGCTACTGAATATAGGTCTACAATTGAGGCTTCCAAATTAAGAACCGGTCGGACGCTCGGACGACACGCACTAGGGTCAAATGCACATTTCTAGTTGGTACTAGAAGGTAACAAACCCAGACCCGAGCCCCCTGCACCGTCCTTTAAAAAAGATTTTTTTAAAGTGCCTAGTGGAGAAGAAACCACAGAGGCTGGCGAAGCCCACCTCCCTCGATGTTCTCTCTCTGTTCTGTAATAGAATGGGGGTCAAATGCACATTTCTAGATTTTCTCGAGAACTATTCAGTATTGCAAAAAATGTGTAGAACAAAAAAAATGTTTTACTAAGACCTACAATTATTGTTTGAACCATTTTTTGCAATTTTGGGTTTTTTGGTACTTAAACGTAAAAAACACATTTTTATGGTTTTCACCATGAAGATGAGCTAGTCGCCAATTTTCACTATGATTTTCGTAATCAGGGCACAAAACTACGTAAGTATACCAAGTTTCAAAAAAATCGGAGCTATGTTGCTTTCTTTATTTAGAACATTTATGAGCAACAATTTTTAAAAAGTTTCAATCAAAATTATATTGCAGCGGAGATGCGAGTTTAATGTTTTTCTTAATTAAAACATTGTTTGCATCTACGAAATAAACAAAATACTGTAGGGTTAACATTTATATAACCATAGAATTGATTCAAACTAAGTATAGTCTTGTTGCACTATACATTTTGATTTCTAATAGTTATAATTATGTTGAAATTTTTATCAAATTTTTCAAAGGCGCAGAAAATTAAAAACAATTTGTTTATAACAAATTTGTTAAATAATAATTCAAAAATTAACTCTTTTTAAAGTCTCTTAATTCTAAACAAAAGTATATCTACTCCTCTTAATATTCAAGCTTGATTTATTTCAATCGGTTTATTCATTTAGAAGAAATAAAATTTTGTTTAAAAAGTTGCAAAAAAATCCATTTAGCTATAACTATTATAAAAAAAAATAACATTTTCAGTGAGAAAACAATATATTTTAATCAAACATAATTATCTTAGTCATACAGTCAACCAAAAATTATGTTTGATTTAAACATAATAATTTTGATTCAATGCATACTAAACTTCGTTTAATACAAAAATTATAGATATAGAACATGATTGGAAAAAACGTGTGCTTTCCGAAGTGATTTTTATTAATCACGATACTAATAATATTAATGTGAAAGAAAATATCGACAATTTAAACAAAACTTATAAGCTTCTATTGCAGAAAAACTTTCCGATTTCTTGATTGTTATTTATTGATTTCGTATTGTTTTGATTTTCAAGCTGCCTTTTAAAATTTGTATGACGTATCTTGTAGACAGTTTGTCGCCTACTTTCGACATGTAGACATTAATTTTATAATTTGACAATTTCACCTTCTGGTGATGTTGTTTAATTTTTAAAGAATTCCGTGTCGAGGTAAAAATCTCTGTTTATCTGTTTATATTTAGTGTTAGTCGTGTTAAAAAATTAATATTGATTTATATCTATTGTATTTACAGCCTGAAGAGGTTAACGAAATGTTAACGAAACGTTGCGCTAAATAAAGACACATTGTCTTTCTATTTATGTTTAGTGTTTTTTAATTTTTGTTTTTTATAATAAAAACTAAAAACCTATACTAATTTGCTCCAACTGATCGATTTTCCCAAAAACAAATAAATAATGGAGAGCAATTAATTACTATTCCCAAAATATATTTAAATTAAACATATATTTTTAGATCAAAAAGTTTTTTGATTTTTTTTCAGTATTTAAACGGAGTCAGATATATAAATTTATTTCTTTGGTTAAAACATTAAACTATATATATATATATATGGGACGTTTCACGTCAAGTGGACAATTGCTCTGCCCAAAAATCTAAGCAATAGAAATCGACTTATTATGGCTTAAAAAATTCATAGGCTCATATTCTTTCGAATAAAAAGTGACGAATTCAAAAATTTAATATGGCGTACCCTCCACGCCATTTTTTGCATAAATTTTCCAATACTCAAAAAACAATTGTGTTAAATAATATTTGAAAATAATTGCAATTTACCAAAACATGACTGAATATTATGTATTAGGGGTCGCTGATTACGAATATGATATTAAATTTTCAAAATTCAAAATGGCGGGTCCAATATGGCGGACAAAAATTTAATAATTGATAAATTCACTTGAAACTCGTTACTCGGGGGTTTTTGGGGTCGCTGATTACGAATATGATATTAAATTTTCAAAATTCAAAATGGCGGATCCAATATGGCTGCCAAAAAAAGTTAATAATTGATAAATTCACTTGAAACTCGTTACTCGGGGGTTTTTAGGGTCGCTGATTACGAATATGATATTAAATTTTCAAAATTCAAAATGGCGGATCTAATATGGCGGACAAAAATTTAATAATTGATAAATTCACTTGAAACTCGTTCCTCGGGGGTTTTTGGGGTCGCTGATTACGAATATGATATTAAATTTTCAAAATTCAAAATGGCGGATCCAATATGTCGGACAAAAAATTTAAAATGTCTAAATTCGCTTGAAACTCGTTACTCGGGGGTTTTGAGGTCGCTGATTACGAATATGATGTTAAATTTTCAAATTTCAAAATGGTGGATCCAATATGGCCGACAAAAAAAAATTTTAAATGTCTAAATTCGCTTGAAACTCGTTACTCGGGGGTTTTTGGGGTCGCTGATTACGAATATGATATTTAATTTTAATAATTCAAAATAGCGCATCTAATATGACGGCCAAAAATATTTAAAGCTACACACGCTAGCTTGCAATAGAAGATTTTCTTTAGCACCTCCATTCACAAAGATTCAAAGTTCACACTCTTTTAAAGTGACAGAAGAGAGAAAATTGGAAATATACAGGTACTCAAGTGCACCTGAACCACTTTCAATTTTGCAATATTCGTAAACTTGCGAAGGTTAAATGTTATTTAATCCTTTTTTGTTATTTTGATTGTCATATTCAACTTTTTGTACCAAAAACCCCCGAAAAACAAAAATCAAGCGAATTTAGCTATTTTTAAATATTTTTGTCCGTCATATTTGATGCGCTATTTTGAATTCTTAAAATTTAACATCATATTCGTAATCAGCGACCCCAAAACCCCCGAGTAACGAGTTTCAAGCGAATTTAGACATTAAAAATTTTTTTTGTCCGCCATATTGGATCCGCCATTTTGAATTTTGAAAATTTAATATCATATTCGTAATCAGCGACCCCAAAAACCCCCGAGTAACGAGTTTCAAGCGAATTTATCAATTATTAAATTTTTGTCCGCCATATTGGATCCGCCATTTTGAATTTTGAAAATTTAACTTCATATTCGTAATCAGCGACCCCTAATACATAATATCCAGTCATGTTTTGGTAAATTGCAATTATTTTCAAATATTATTTAACACAATTGTTTTTTGAGTATGGGAAAATTTATGCAAAAAATGGCGTGGAGGGTACGCCATATTGAATTTTTGAATTCGCCACTTTTTATTCGAAAGAATATGAGCCTATAAATTTTTTAAGTCATAATAAGTCGATTTCTATTGCATAGATTTTTGGGGCGAGCAATTGTCCACTTGACGTGAAACGTCCCATATATATATAGTATATATATATCTATCCCTATTAATATAAAATCATTTCGCCGCCGCCGCCGCTGATTCAGTCATATCCCTTTCCCGCTACCCTCAAAATTTAGGTCAATTTGGGGGCATTTTTGACCTAGACGTCAAAATTTAAATATTTTCGCTTCCCTCAAAATTTAGGTCAATTTTGAGGAAAGTTTGACCTAAACGTCAAAATTTGACATACAATTTCCGCTACCCTCTAAATTTACGTCAATTTTAGGGAAGTTCGACCTAAAAGTCAAAAAGTGTTAAAAAATTTCTGCTACCCTGAAAATTTAGGACAATTTTAGGGCAGTTTTGACCTACGGGTAAAAAGAGGCCCACAAACGTCTGTTACATTACGTCGAAATCTACATGTAATTTTACATTCTTCTTTTACATATACATGTCATAAACGTTCATATAATGGCCCTTAATTTATGTCAAAATTTATGTCAGATTTGATTTATTGTTAAAGCTGCAAGTTAAAAGGGTTGTATTAATGCCTTTGATGATACTGCAAAATCTACGCCAAATTTAACCAATTTTTTTATCTTTAGGTATAAAGAAGTATCTATAAGTGCACCATAAGATTATAATCATGTCCGTAAAGTAAAATTCTTTTTAAGTGCTTTCTTTTAGTATCGCCTGATATAATTTACTCTACCTTATTACTATGCATTCATATTAAGAGAACATGATTTGAAAATAAAAATTAAAATAAATATCAGAATTAGGGGGAAATCGTTAGTTATTATATAAAAACATTTCGCCGCCGCAGAGTCAGGATTTCTAAGGGCTCCCTGTAGTAAAGACCGTCAAAACTTATGTCAAAATTGACCTATTTTTTACCTATAGGTCAAAAAGAGAATAAATAACGGCCTCACATTACATCAAAATCCATGTTTTATTTGATCTTTTTTTACCTATATGTCAAAAAGTGGTCTCTGTGTAGGTCTTTACATTATGTCAAAATACATGTTTAATTTTACCTATTTTTTGAGCTACGGGTTTTAAAAGAAACTTTAATGTGGGCCATCACATTACGTCAAAATTTGATCTGTGTTTTACCTACAGGTCAGAGCTTGCCCCCTCAAATAGGCGCGTTAAATAAGACGTCAAAGCCTATGCCATGGACAATTTTTTTACTTGCAGGCGGTTATGTTACTTTAAAATTGATGACAAATATTAAAAATTTCAGAATGGCTAATATCATAAGATCACATTTTACAATATTTATATTATCAATAAATAGATGTAAATATAAAAATAGGGGGTTGGCGCGCAAAGCGCGCAGGGGGGCAGGGCCCCCCTAGTATATATATATATATATATATATATATATATATATATATATATATATATATATATATATGAGCGTATTCCATGTCAAGTGATCAAGGTGGAGAAAAATTTTTCTCCAATCGTAGCAAAACTTGGGGCTTTTTTAGTACTCATAGATAGTAATTTTTCGTGAAAATATTTTTTTACCTAGTCCAATATTTTCGGAGGGGGGGGGGGATAAATTTTTGTGTTTTTCAGTACAATGCTTATTTCAATAATTTTTTACTCTTAAACAATTAAACATACAAATTTGACAAAGTACATTTTGGAAAGGTTTTTTCATCCTCTTTCGATTGGAAATAAGCATTTTGAAAAAAAAAATTTTTGACCCAAAAAAATCAAAATTAAAAATAAATTTCAATTTTTGGGGAAGAAAGACCCAATTTTTTTTTTAAACGAAAGCTGAGATTTTTTCCTAAAAAGACATATAAATGGTAAAGTGGGACTAGAATGTTTAAACATTGAAAAAAAGAGTTTTTTACTCGCCGGAGCGCTCTAAACCCGGTTTTTAGCTCCGTTTTGGAGAAAATTCTTTTTTTCAATGTATAAACATTCTAGTCCCACTTTACCATTTATATGTCTTTTAAGGAAAAAACCTCAGCCTTCGTTTAAAAAAAAAATTGTTTCTTTCTTCCCCAAAAATTGAAATTTATTTTTAATTTTGATTTTTTTGGGTCAAAAAAAATTTTTTTTTCAAAATGCTTATTTCCAATCGAAAGAGGATGAAAAAACCTTTCCAAAATGTACTTTGTCAAATTTGTATGTTTAATTGTTTAAGAGTAAAAAATTATTGAAATAAACATTAGACAAAAAGACCCCTTGATCACTTGACGTGGAATCGCTCATATATATATATATATATTCCACGTCAACCGGGACAAGACTCTGTCCAAAAATCTATTGCACCGATTTTAATGGTTGAGGGCTTAAATGAAGAAAAACCAAAAAAAGTAAAAAAAAAACGAAAATTCAAAATGGCGGATCCAATATGTCAGACGAATTTTAAAAATTCATCGAAATCGCTTAATCCTTAAGAAAAAATTCGAAAAAAGTGTTGAAAAAAACTAAAGAAAAACACTTTTGCTCCCAGCGATGCACAAACAAAAGTAAAAAATGTCAAATTGAAAAATAAGGTATACTACACAAGGTTGTTTCAAATTTCTAAATAGCACTTTTGACAATTTCGGAAATATTGAGGAGGGCCCGGTTTGCCCCACTCTCCCCCATGTATACACGGAGAAACTTTGTATACTAGTTTGTGATAAACTCACTATGTGTTTTTAGTAAATTGACTACTAAAGTGGGGAAAAACTGCGACGGTATCAATATTTCGTAGTCTGACTATTAAAATACAAAACAGAACCACACTTTTAAAATTTAGTAGTTAGTTGATGAAAATTTAAAATTGATGATTTCACTAAAAAACAATGTTGAATGTCAGTGACAGGGGCAGACTGTCGCCATCTCATACTAATAAGTCAGGTATTTTACCTATGACGATTGATAACTTATTTGAACGCAACCTAATCTAATGCCTAACATACTGATTAAGTAACGCACACTTTAATCGACGGAACGCATATACAATTCATATCAAGAAAGTAAGTCACTGTTCTTATATACTAATCCAAAACATTGTATTGACACTCTGATTAAATTTTTATTCTTTGTAGAAATTTATAGCTAACATTTAGAATAAATATTTTTTTTTAACTTAAAAGTTTATTTCTTGCATATATTGTGAAATATATTTTAAAAAAAAGATTAAATTAAATATAATTTTAAGTTAAAAACTATGAAATCAGAATAAGTTTTCTTTATATGTATTTAAAAGAAACATTTCAATTTATTATTATTAAAAAAATTCACATTAATGTGGCAATTACAATTTTCTCCGTTATTAAAAATAATTATATAAACATAGAGAAATTTAGAAAAATCCTCTTAAATAAAATTGGGAAATATATCTTGCAGTGTTGAAATTTAAGTAGTATATCGACAGATCGATACCCCCACAGCACCGAAACTTTTCTAAAAATGTATTAAATATTTAGTTGCAATATTTGGAATATTTAATTGCAATGTTTAGTGAAAATTGTACAAAAATTTATATATCCCGATTAAATAAGTGTTTAGCGCGAAACTTTCCTGAACATTTCAATTAAATCTTCGCCTAATTATAATTATAATTAGGGGCAAATCTTCAGGAAATGTTCACACTAAACACTTATTTAATCGGGACATATAAATATTTACACAATTTTCACTAAACTTTTCAGTTAAATATGCCGAATATTGCAAGTAAATATTTAATAAATATTTAGGAAAGTTTCGGTGCTGTGGGGGTATTGGAAAATACTGAAAATACGGAAGACTTGTTGACACATAACCTCACATTTACAAATTATGCTTTTTAACATCTGAGATGTTAAACCACAACATCTAGATGATATGCATTAGCATCCTTTTTTAATATGTAATGCAATAAGATTCTTAATATCCAATTTTCTCTGTATAATGAATTATTAAATTATAATTTAATAATAATTTTAATATATTAAAAGAGAACCAGGTGGAATGACAGCAGCCATTTGACTTGAGCACATGTATATATGAGATTGAGTGGTTATATATGACTACACGAACAGCGGTGCTCGTTTGTATGCGTGCAGTTTTGATTGTTTGACTACTAAATTGTAAACGCGGCGCGAAGAAAATATCATTCTTTCGAATATAGAAAATAAAATTTTGGCATTCACTTTTTCTATATCTACTTTCTTTCGTATATCATAGGCGAGTTTCTCATAACTTGACTACTAAATATTGCAAAAAAAGAGATCATATAGTATTATAAAAACTTCTATTAAATTATAAACCTCGTCTAGTGACCACATTTTCCCCACTTTAGTAGTCAGTTTACTAAAAATATATTGTGAGTTTAACAGGAACTAGTATACAAAGTTTTTTTGTGTAAATATATATAAGAATTTTGTACATATTATATATTGTGCATATTATATTAATATATATATATATATATATATATATATAACATTACATTTTCGAAAAAGCCAAAACAATTTTTTTTGGGTACATTATATATGCGAATATACATGTGTATGTGTTTAGTGCACATATGTGTGAGTATACAAATCTGAAATGTAAAATTTAAACAGTACCTCGCTGCTAATCAGAAAGTAGAAAATGCCCTCAAAATTGACCTAAATTTTGAGGGTAGCGGGAAAGGGAAATGACTGAATCAGCGGCGGCGGCGGCGAAATGATTTTATATTAATAGGGATAGATAAATATATATATAATAAATTATAAATTAACCAATAATATGTACTAGAAAATATTATATTAGGAAATTCAAACATTATTACAGGAAAATAAATAGTTATTATATAGAATTTTATATACCTAATTATTTCTTCCCGTATGAAAAAATTTTATGGAAGTCCGGTGTCTACAAAGAGACTAGACAGTTATTGTGTAGCCTGTCTAATCCAGCCTGTCTTGCTATCGGCTAAGGAGCAGCTTAATAGACCTCGTTGAGTCCGTCTATCTAGACGGTCTTTTCAAGCTCAGAGCAGTGACTTGCAAGGCGCCATAAGTTATGACAGTTTACAGTTGGCGTGCATAACATTCAGTTGCTATTACACATGGTCGAATTTTAACCAAATTTTGTAATTATATTACACAGGTTTACAAATTAAAAACTTTTTTTTGCCAATCGAACAAAACATTTTTTTTCGATTAGTAGGTGTTTTCTGAGTAAGAAAATCATAGTTTTAATTTTTTCCCTCGTGTAGTTTTTTTGTAGCTTCAAATTTTGTATTTTTGAGCAGCGACGGCACATAAATTTACCTGTAGGAAAATCAACTCGTTCAAAAATGATGAATAGGATGTCGTTGGAAAGGTAATTAAATTATCTTTCAATCCATATATTACAGAATAAAATTGAATGAAAATTGAGAGAGCTACAGTCGATTCAAGATCAAATTTCATGGAAATTTCGATGATTTTTAGACACTTGACTAACTTTTGTTAATTTTTTCCACAACAAACAGTAGAAAATATTTAGATTTGAAATTTTTTATTGATAGCTTATTCCATTGAGAAACTTTTAAGCCCTTGTGGACCTTGATTGGATTAAAAATGAAAATTCTACACTACATTTAGTGAACGAAACTACTTTGCCATTTTTAGTATATACTTTTAAATATTTGCAGCAAACATGCAAATAGTGAAATTAAGTTAAGTGCTAAAGTTACTAAAATCACACATCAAGAAATTCTAGAGTTGCTCAATTCGAATACAATGTCAAATATCAAAATTTCAAAATGGCAGATCCAATATGGCGGACAAGTTTTTTTAAAAATCGAATAAATTTATGACAATTTCGTTACTCGGGGTTTTTCGGTGTCACTGATGACGAGTCTGATGTCAGATTTTAAAAATTAAAAATGGTGGCTTCAATAGAGTAGACGAGTTTTGGCTCTCTGATTAGGTCTCTGATTACAAATTCGATGTCATATTTTGAAAATTCAAAGAGGTGGATTCAGTCTGTGCGAACATATTTTGAAAGTTTAAAGATAAACTCATGAAAATTAATACTTGGGGATTTCTGGGGCCTC
This sequence comes from Leptopilina myrica (nomen nudum), assembly GCA_032872475.1. NCBI lineage: Eukaryota > Metazoa > Arthropoda > Insecta > Hymenoptera > Figitidae > Leptopilina > Leptopilina myrica (nomen nudum). The sequence continues at coordinate 23,794,412 of CM065464.1, read as the reverse complement.
TAATTCCGAAACCAACATCGGTTTTAAAATTTTTAAATTGATGTTATGTTGATGAAATATAAAAACTTTTGGGGACCACAAAAAATTAACAGAATTGCACACAACTCCGGACATTTATTTAGGGTGATAATACCTTTCTATAATTAAAATTACAATGCTTTAATTATTCCTGTTCGAAAGATAATGAATTTTAACGGTTTTAGCAGTTTTACTTTTCGCCCCAGTCTCTCCTACTCTAATTGCAATAAACTATCTTAATTTTAATTTTCAATAAATTTTTATAACTTTTTTACTGCAATACATTTTAAATATATGTAATTAACTTTATCAAAGTACATTTAAAAAACAAAAGTTTTTAAATAATAAATTAAAATTATTTTTTTTAAATGTTTTCGAGATCTTTTACATTCTTCATCCCCCTTCTTAATGTTTTCAGTGTCTGTGTTTTCGAATAAGATTTAAAATCTATTGCAGTTAAAAAGTTATAAAAATTTATTGAAAATTAAAATTAAGAATCTATTTTACTTATGTCGATTGATAACTTAATTTTAACGCAACCTATAATCAATCTAATTTCCTAATATACAGATAAAGCAACGCACACTTTAATCGACTGAACGCATATAAAATTTATATTGAGAAAATAAGTTAGTGTTCTTATACACTAATCCGGCATTTGTATTTCCACTTGGAAGAAAATTTGTATGCGTTACCTAAATGCTGTTTTGAACAATATTTGTTTGTTAAACAAAATTGATAAAATTAGTTAATTACTTAAAATTAATAAGGTCAATTTTAGAAATGAACATGATTAATTTTAATCCAAACGGGATACTTGTAATAAATTATAAAAATGTTTGACACATTGAAAAATAAAATATAATATTATTATTTTGTAAAATATTATTTATTCTTTCATTAAATTTAGTTAAATAATATTATTTAAATAATTTAATTAAATAATTAATTTTTTATTATTAAAAATCATATTAATATGACATTTACAATTATTTTTCATTAATTAAAAATAATTATATAAATATTGTTACGTCATCGTAACGTATTTTTCAATATTAATAATAATATAAATAATAATAATAATGTGAATAACAATAATTAATTGTTATTAACATATTATTAACAATTATAAACAATTATTAATTAATAAAAATAGAAATAATAAGAATAATAAAATATTAAATAAATTTAAACAATAATAATGTTTAAAAACGAATAATTATTTATAATAACAAAATAGTAATAATTAATGTAACAATAATAACAAAATAAAAATAATAAGCAATTGTAATAATAATAACAAGATAGCAATAAAAGTAACAACAATAATAGTTAATAATAACAAGATAATAACAATTTGTAGCAATAAATAATAATAACACTGGTTTACAAATTAAAAACTTTTTTTGCCAATCGAACAAAACATTTTTTTTCGATTAGTAGGTGTTTTCTGAGTAAGAAAATCATAGTTTTAATTTTTTTCCCTCGTGTAGTTTTTTTATAGCTTCAAATTTTGTATTTTTGAGCAGCGACGGCACTTAAATTTACCTGAAGGAAAATCAACTCGTTCAAAAATGATGAATAGGATGTCGTTGGAAAGGTAATTAAATTATCTTTCAATCCATATATTACAGAATAAAATTGAATGAAAATTGTGAGAGCTACAGTCGATTCAAGATCAAATTTCATGGAAATTTCGATGATTTTTAGACACTTGACTAAACTTTTGTTAATTTTTTCCACAACAAACAGTAGAAAATATTTATGTTTTAAATTTTTTATTGATAGCTTATTCCATTAAGTTATTAAAATCACACATCAAGAAATTCTAGAGTTGCTCAATTCGAATACAATGTCAAATAACAAAATTTCAAAATGGCTGATCCAATATGTCGGACAAGTTTTTTTAAAAATCAATTAAATTTATGACAATTTCGTTACTCGGGGTTTTTCGGTGTCGCTGATGACGAGTCTGATGTCAGATTTTAAAAATTAAAAATGGTGGCTTCAATAGAGTAGACGAGTTTTGGCTCTCTGATTAGGTCTCTGATTACAAATTCGATGTCATATTTTGAAAATTCAAAGAGGTGGATTCAGTCTGTGCGAACATATTTTGAAAGTTTAAAGATAAACTCATGAAAATTAATACTTGGGGATTTCTGGGGCCTCTAATTCCGAAACCAACATCGGTTTTAAAATTTTTAAATTGATGTTATGTTGATGAAATATAAAAACTTTTGGGGACCACAAAAAATTAACAGAATTGCACACAACTCCGGACATTTATTTAGGGTGATAATACCTTTCTATAATTAAAATTACAATGCTTTAATTATTCCTGTTCGAAAGATAATGAATTTTAACGGTTTTAGCAGTTTTACTTTTCGCCCCAGTCTCTCCTACTCTAATTGCAATAAACTATCTTAATTTTAATTTTCAATAAATTTTTATAACTTTTTTACTGCAATACATTTTAAATATATGTAATTAACTTTATCAAAGTACATTTAAAAAACAAAAGTTTTTAAATAATAAATTAAAATTATTTTTTTTAAATGTTTTCGAGATCTTTTACATTCTTCATCCCCCTTCTTAATGTTTTCAGTGTCTGTGTTTTCGAATAAGATTTAAAATCTATTGCAGTTAAAAAGTTATAAAAATTTATTGAAAATTAAAATTAAGATAGTTTATTGCAATTAGAGTAAAGTTTTTATTTTCCATCAACATAACATCAATTTAAAAATTTTAAAACCGATGTTGGTTTCGGAATTAGAGGCCCCAGAAATCCCCAAGTATTAATTTTCATGAGTTTATCTTTAAACTTTCAAAATATGTTCGCACAGACTGAATCCACCTCTTTGAATTTTCAAAATATGACATCGAATTTGTAATCAGAGACCTAATCAGAGAGCCAACGACATCCTATTCATCATTTTTGAACGAGTTGATTTTCCTACAGGTAAATTTATGTGCCGTGGCTGCTCAAAAATACAAAATTTGAAGCTACAAAAAAACTACACGAGGGAAAAAATTAAAACTATGATTTTCTTACTCAGAAAACACCTACTAATCGAAAAAAAATGTTTTGTTCGATTGGCAATTTCACTGTAAACCAGTGTTATATAAATTAAATTAAAGTTAGAATACATAATTATTTTTAAAACTTCCCAATCCAATTATGTTGTAAATTTCCTTGTTTTTAAATAGTGGAGGTAAGTCTCGTAATGTAATTACAAAACATAACCTAAAAAACAAATAATTGACAAAATAAAAAAGTAAAAATACCCGTGTGGAAAAATATTGTGGCAGTCTAATTAACAGATAGGCTTATTAGAAGAAACCTAAGTCAAATATGTCCGTCTAGTACGGTGTTATTAAGACCGTCTAGATTTGGTCTAGGATGTTATATGCGCATGCGTCGATGTGTGCCCAGCTGTTAAGAAACATGGCGCCTTATGGCGTCGCGTTGATTAGCGTCGTTGTGGTTTCTGTTTCATGTGAATAATAATGTGCTATGTTGTTGTTGTTTTCTGTATAATTTAATTTTAAATGTGCACTGAAAAAATAGATTTTAAGGTCATGTTATTCAGTGTAAAATTTTTCTATAGTAAAGTATATGGGGCACGTGACCACTAAATAACATAACCTTAATATGTTTCTATGAGTTTTGATTACTCGGCTGAAGCTAGCAGTCGTACTCAGCATCAATGTTTAGGCATCATCTATCAATATCCCTGGCAAAAGTGATTTTTACCATATGTCTCCCCACGTGGGTATACATTTGGGATACATTTGGGAAACATTTGGTAAACGGCTTTATAAGTCTGTTAATAGACAAAATTTGATAAAAAAAATTATTGCAATTTGAAAAGGAACAATTAGGATGAAATTGATATATTTTTTAGGATAAATTAACGTTAAATTAATGAGAAATTAATGTATAAAGTAGGAAATGTCAGTTTTAGTGTAGAATGTATGTGTGTGTAAGATCGATATTGGAATAAACTGTTGAAATGTCGCGCGCATTTTGCGCGAAAGATGGCAGGGGTGACATTTGTCCATGGCTGTATATTACATGCTCCTTCATAAAGAAAGCTATTTTTTTATTTGCTAGTTAAGTTACACAAAATGAAAAAATAATTAAATTTGAAAAATAAAACACATAATTCCAACCCCCAAAAGAAATAATGGATGTTTTAAACCAATAAAAATAAAGTTTAAACTCCTCCTTCATTAGGAGAGCTATTTTTTATTTGTTGATCAAGGTCCACAAAATAGGGAAAAAATTTATATTTGAAAAATAAAACATATAATTCAAACCCTCAAATGAAAAAATCGATATTTTAAACCAATAAAAAAATAAACAAACTCCTCCTAATTTTAAATTCAATTTTTCTATTAGTGAATAGATTTAAACAAAATGGAGAAAAATAATTAAATTTGAAAAATAAAACACATAATTCAAACCCACAAAAGAAAAAATGGATATTTTAGACCAATAAAAATAAAGTTTAAACTTCTCCTTCATTAGGAGAGCTATTTTTTATTTGTTGATCAAGATATACAAAATGGGGAAAAAATTTATATTTGAAAAATAAAACATATAATTCAAACCCTCAAAAGAAAAAATGGATATTTTAGACCAATAAAAAAATAAACAAACTCCTCCTAATTTTAAATTCAATTTTTCTATTAGTGAATAGATTTAATCAAAATGGAGAAAAATAATTAAATTTGAAAAATAAAACACATAATTCCAACCCCCAAAAGAAATAATGGATGTTTTAGACCAATAAAAATAAAGTTTAAACTTCTCCTTCATTAGGAGAGCTATTTTTTATTTGTTGATCAAGATATACAAAATGGGGAAAAAATTTATATTTGAAAAATAAAACATATAATTTAAACCCTCAAAAGAAAAAATGGATATTTTAGACCAATAAAAAATAAACAAACTCCTCCTAATTTTAAATTCAATTTTTCTATTAGTGAATAAATTTAATCAAAATGGAGAAAAATAATTAAATTTGAAAAATAAAACACATAATTCCAACCCCCAAAAGAGAAAATGGATATTTTAGACCAATAAAAATAAAGTTTAAACTCTTCCTTCATTAGGAGAGCTATTTTTTATTTGTTGATCAAGATACACAAAATGGGAAAAAAATTTATATTTGAAAAATAAAACATATAATTCAAACCCTCAAAAGAAAAAATGGATATTTTAGACCAATAAAAAAATAAACAAACTCCTCCTAATTTTAAATTCAATTTTTCTATTAGTGAATAGATTTAAACAAAATGGAGAAAAAAAGTTAAATTTTAAAAATAAAACATATAATTCCAACCCCCAAAAGAAATAATGGATGTTTTAGACCAATAAAAATAATGTTGAAACTCCTCCTTCATAAAGAAAGCAATTTTTCTATTTGTTGGTAGAGTTAAAGAAAATAAAGAAAAAAAGTTAAATTTAAAAAATAAAACATATATGTTTTTTTAATATAATTTTTTTTCCATTTTTAAGTAACTTGACCAACAAATAAAAAATAGCTCTCCTAATGAAGAAGGAGTTTAAACTTTATTTTTATTGGTCTAAAATATCCATTATTTCTTTTGGGGGTTGGAATTATTTGTTTTATTTTTAAAATTTAACTTTTTTTCTCCATTTTGTTTAAACCTATTCACTAATAGAACAATTGAATTTAAAATTAGTAGGAGTTTGTTTATTTTTTTATTGGTCTAAAATATTCATTTTTTCTTTTGAGGGTTTGAATTATATGTTTTATTTTTCAAATATAAATTTTTTTCCCATTTTGTGTATCTTGATCAACAAATAAAAAATAGCTCTCCTAATGAAGGAGGAGTTTAAACTTTATTTTTAATGGTCTAAAATATCCATTTATTCTTTTGGGGGTTGGAATTATGTGTTTTATTTTTTAAATTTAATTATTTTCCTCCATTTTGTTTAAATCTATTCACTAATAGAAAAATTGAATTTAAAATTAGGAGGAGTTTGTTTATTTTTTTATTGGTCTAAAATATCCATTTTTTCTTTTGAGGGTTTGAATTATATGTTTTATTTTTCAAATATAAATTTTTTCCCTATTTTGTGGACCTTGATCAACAAATAAAAAATAGCTCTCCTAATGAAGAAGGAGTTTAAACTTTATTTTTATTGGTTTAAAACATCTATTATTTCTTTTGGGGGTTGGAATTATGTGTTTTATTTTTCAAATTTAATTATTTTTTCATTTTGTGTAACTTAACTAACAAATAAAAAAATAGCTTTCTTTATGAAGGAGCATGTAATATACAGCCATGGACAAATGTCACCCCTGCCATCTGTCGCGCAAAATGCGCGGCGACATTTCAACAGTTTATTCCTATATCGATCTTACACACACATACATTCTACACTAAAACTGACATTTCCTAATTTATACATTAATTTCTCATTAATTTAACGTTAATTTATCCTAAAAAATATATCAATTTCATCCTAATTGTTCCTTTTCAATTTGCAATAATTTTTTTCATCAAATTTTGTCTATTAACAGACTTATAAAGCCGTTTACCAAATGTTTCCCAAATGTATCCCAAATGTATACCCACGTGGGGAGACATATGGTAAATCACTTTTGCCAGGGATGCCTCTCCTTCACATTTAGTAATACTTAGGGCCGATTTCACCATGTAGAATTAATATCGTGATTAAATAATTAGGATTATATTTTAAACGACGATTAACAGTTACTACTATTCCACCACCTTTAATTAATGTAATATTTCTTGATTAAACAATCTAAATTATAAGAATGCGTTCCACCATAATTCTAGTGGTGATTAAAGGAAAGTAATCACCGTTTAACTTAATTGCCCAAATTTGACCGTTTAATAAGTTAATGAGCGATTAATACAAAGATATTGACATGGAAATTATAACCTTCAAATCGAAATGGTTTGTAATCATTAGAAATGGCCGAGTTTTACGATTAAATTTTGTCATCATTTTCGATGTAAATTTTGTTGTGCGCTTCCGTTTAACACAGCCCATAGGTTCTCTTGAGTTGAAAGTGTGTTGAATGTTGTCTGAAAACTGAAGGGGCGCTGGATGTCATCTAGGCCAAAATTAAAAATAATGCATAGGAAATTTTTCAAAACATATTCTCCTGGATTGAAGGACTACTTGTCTACATATTTTCTGATTTTACGTTAGACTGTAGAATTTGTAGCAATTTTTGAAACCATTATATTAATGAGAAACATTGTATAATTCCACTTTTTTACAATAATAGAGTTTTTAACATAACCTCCAAATACATTACAGAACTCATTGCGCAGACTCGGGGTAGTCGATTCTTGACTTCGATATAATTCTCGAGTCTTAGTAGTGAGTTTTTTAATATATTTTTAGGTTATGTTAAATAAAAAATATAATTTTTAATTTCAGCCTAGAGCACATCCAGCGCCCCTACAGATTTTTATTTTTATATTTTTACAATAACCACGCAATTTCACCAATGATACAACTTCTTCTAGCATGAATATTTTTAATAGCCAATCACAATTGGTCTGAGTAGAAATATATGGGTTCTTGAGAATTAAGTACATGGGATTATGTAAACAGTGATTAAAAATTTGTTATCAAATTTCGTGGAACGGAATGGAAATTACTTATATTTTGATTGTCGATTAAAAGATAAACATAATTATTTAACCACAACTTTTTCCGAGTTCGTAAAATCTGATTGGATATTCAACACACTCTTTAATTTTTTTTTCTCTTTCTCTCTCCTACTTTTACTTTTTGGGGCGTTCCATGGCTCGTCCACTGACAAAATTTTGATTTTACTTATATTTTATAATTTGATAGTGGTTAGTGTCCTAATAAGTGTCAAAATTATTATACGTGTAAAAACTTTTCTTAATCGGTAATTACTTTCCATTAATCATCATTTCGATTATGGTGAAACGCATTCTGATGGTTAAGATACTTTAATCACGAATTATTACACTAATCACAGGTGGTGAAATCGGCCCTTAATAATTTAAAAAACCATCGAGTACTGTTGTTTGAGAATGAATATCCACTAAATAGCAAATATAGTCAGTTTCTATTTATTAATTTCATTAATTAGTGGTTGACGCCTAAAGATTATGGTGCTGAATACAACTGCTAGTTTCATCTGGCTGTTTTGATTTGCAGTAAATTTTATTTTACAAAAAGACTACTATCTCCAATGCCAAAGATTGGGAGGGGCACAAAGACTTACGCTTAAAGAAAGTTGAAGTGAAAAATACAGAAAGTTAAAATATTTTTTTATACTTTTTATGTAAAAAAAGTCATTAAAATTATTTCAAATACAATTAAGTCTTATCATTCTAAGAATAGTTGTCGTAACATACATTGAGAAATTTTGAATAGACGTAGATTAGAATTTAATGTCACTGCTGATCAGACCAGAAACGCTGGTCTATTCTAGACGATAGCGTTGAAGTTTCGTTTCAATTCTAAACAGCCGCTCGACACGACCGTCTGTCCTTGGTCTAGAAAGACGTTAGACAGTCTCTTAAGCGCATGGTCAGCGCCCTAAAATTTTTCTACACGGGTTCATATATATTTTTGCAAAATTACTTAATAATAAAAAACATTGAAAATATTATATTAAACATATTATATGATTTTTATACATGCACTCTGAAAAAAGTTTAATCAAAACAACCAGCTGAAAACTTCACAAGAACTTATTGGAAATTTTCTTCTCACTATGGTATACAAATGAAATATGCAGCAAGTCTTACAATGAACACAATCCAATTATTTAACCGACACTTACAATTTTGTTTCTTCGATTTACCGATTTAGCTAATGAATTTGACGCGAACGCGAACTGTAGACAAGTGACACCGCCATTTTTAAATTCACACATGTACTTTTTTAGACAAGCAAATATTTTTGTTTGACTCAAATAAAATGATTTGGTTGAATCAAACAAATTTGTGTGTTGTGTCAAATAAATTGTATTCAACTAAATAATATTCTCTATTCAAAACAATAATTTTTTTAAATCAAACAAACACCTTCAAATAAAAAATTTCTTTCGGATAACCAAACAAATTTTACGTATTTATTAGAATAAACTAAATTTTCATTTAAATCAACGAAATTGTTTTATCGTAACAAATAAAATAGGTTAACTAAACAGTTTGGTTAAGTGAAATAAACTTTTTCTCTGAGTGTAATTTTCTTATTAGTATTAATATTAATACTATTATTAATATTCAACTATCCGATCCATAATGAATATCATTGGCACTTATTAATTCTAATAATTACCATAGGTTCTGCATATAATATTTTATCAATGTTATAATTAATATTTATTAACCGATGGTAAATCACAGTGGTGAGTCTCTGTGACTTGCGATCACCGAGGTTAAGCACCATTGAGTGCGGGTTAGTACTTGGATGGGTGACCGCCTTGGTGCCCGCTATAGCCCGGTGCGTTATTCTCACTACTTTCGCGATTTATCAAGCGGGAGGTTTGACGTCAAGGTATAATGATGTGCACTGTCGATTATTGTCCGGTACACACCATTTGAACTTGACTGTCGATAAAACCGGTTGTATTCAAGAGAGGTTTTCTACAGTTTCCCTCTCCTCTGGCGAGAAAACCTAATTAACAGGTGGTCCAGGCGAATGCGAGTACTTCTAATAAAGCCGGATGTAGACGCAAAATTAGGTTAATATATAGAAACTTATGTAGAATGGTTATGCTTAATCCAAAAAAGTATTTCTCGGGGACTCTTGTTAAGTGCGTAAGACCGATAGGGCAGGAGTATAAACAATAAAAAAATTAATATTTATTTGTTACGATATTTGAATTGATTCAATGTTGAGACGACAAAAACCATGCGAATTTGCAACCTAAGCGGCGCGCGCATAGCTGGAGTAGAAAGATTGAAGTGCCAAGGCCCGTGTGGGCGGCCGCGGTTTATAGACAGAACGATTTTGGGACATGTCGCGAACGGTTTTTCGAAGCTTACTGTTATTCTACACTAGTTTAAGTTGAAGTAGAGAGAATAAATTGTGTTTCTTACATATAAATCAAAATATTTTGATTTTATTTGCATTTTCTTCCTCTTTTTATTTTTATTCTTCTTTTCTCTATTTTCCGCCGTATTTTTAATATAAAATTTACTGATTATTCGTTTCAAATATTGTCACTGCGGATTTCCATTTGAAGACGATATCATCGATGGGTTGGGTTTCTATACTCTTCATGGTGAACAAATCCTACTATTCTAATCAATTTTAAATAATCTAAAGCGCGTTGCGGAAACATTTTTATAGAAGGATAGCAATACCAGTTAAAAAAGGTTCTTAATATGTTAGCACCTTCTATGGATCGCTTATGGTAATCTTTTTTATGCCCTAAAGACATAAACGCCCTAAACTGTACGTAATTTTGAAAGTTCAATTTTAAAGTTAAACATTTCTTTTGTTTTGAAACGTACATAAAATTTAGAAAAATTAAGTCAGTGCTGCTAACTGGCTGACACTTTTAGCTTCATAGAGAAACTTAGAGTGATTTTAAACTTCTTAAAATACTTTTAGGATATTTTTAAAACATTTAAGTAACCTGGACTGCATTTAGTCACCTTTTTCATATCCCAAGGACATTTAGAGTTACTCTGGATATTTTAGAACGTTTTTACACTGAAGAAATGACATTGTCAATTCTGACAAGCGACTAAGGTTAGGAAGCATAGCTGAAACAACAATACTGTATTGCTGTTCTTAAAATATAGTTTTGTTGTTCTTCACTTACATGTTACTGTCTCTCACATAAATATAAATAAATAAGAAAACCGTATAATTAAATGCTTATACAATATTTGAATACTTCTGTTCGCTAAAACTGGCAGAAAATAATTTTTACGACTTTCTAGTAAAATAATAAAAATAGTTGTAAAACCACTGGTGCAATTTTTTTAACGGTACTTTTTAAAAACTTCTAAACTTAATTTAGTTTTTGTCTCTCATCTATTAAAATGAGTTTAAAATAAAAAAAGCAATGAAGACTATTCGAACAAATTTATAAAAAAATACTAAATTATATAATAGATAAAGTATTATTTTAACTAATAATTGGCTCTAGATATTCTTTTTTTATAGAAGAATGTATATGTATTTTCTTGGAAAATTCTATTTTTTCCTCGTAACTGTATCAATAATCGCTTTTATGTTAATCGATGGCAATAAAAAGAATCAATAATTTACAGAGTGCAGAACGGGTGAAGTAAGGACGACGCAGGGTCATGGTTTACCGGCCCGTTTTATCATTCACACAGTGGGGCCATTATATAATACCAAATATCAAACGGCAGCAGAAAACACATTACATTGTTGTTACAGGTAAAAGGAATTGATCAATAAAATTTTTTCTTCGGATGAAGAAAAAAAATTTACTTTATTGATTTTAATTTTCTTGCAGAAACGTTCTTCAGAAAGCAAAAGAAGTCGGATTGCGTAGTATTGCCTTACCTGTTATTAATTCGGTTCGACGGAATTATCCACCAAATGAAGGAGCACATATAGCTCTGAGTAAGTAGCAGTCTTGCATAACAAAATGAAAAACACTTTGAATAATGTAGTATGGATGCACTAAATAATACTGTGGATACAATGTTCTTTTTTACAAGAGTAAAATTCTTATTGATTTTTAAATTCAAACAGGAACGGTGAGAAGATTTTTGGAACAATATTCGGATTATATAAGCTGCATCGTTTTTGTGCTCGAGCCCTCTGATTTAGGAATTTATGAAGTACTTTTATCGCTTTACTTTCCACGGACACCATCGGAAGAGGAAAATGCATGTTGGCAATTGCCAACTGACATTGGAGGAGTCGATGGAGAACCACAATTCCCAGATCGTCAAATTAGAATTATTGACAATCCACAACATGCTCTTCATGCAACTGACGGTAATTAATTTCTCCCTCTACTTATAAATACAATCACCTTTTTAATTCTTTGATTGAACGATTAAAAATAATTTTTGTGATACTTTAAATTGTTTTTTGATGTTTCAGTTTATTTTTTCTTAAACTGTTTCATAAAAGATTATTTAAAGCATCTAAATGTCTATTATCTATATATTCTAGAAGAATTATATTTTGCTGAAAGGCAGGGGAAATATATGCTTTTTGGCAAACAGATCAATAACTAGACATTCCCCTTAGATGGATCTATTTTTTCTACAGTAGCCCCATTATTTTCTTTAGGGGAGAAAAATTTTATTCTTATCTAAGAGTTTCTTCTCTCTGGGTGAATTAATCGTTTTTATGTTTCTTTTCAAATCGATAGTATTTACGAATTTATAGTTATTAACCAACTGGGGAATATTAATTGCATGTGATAAAGTTAATAAAGTAGATTTCTGTATTCAATTCTTCTGGAGGCAGATATCTACTTTAACTTAGAATGTAAAGACGAATATTAATCTTCTGTAGATAAAGTGGAAAACTATAAAATATTTAATTTGTTTCAACATAGTATGTTTAAATTTCAAATGTTTTTTCATTTCAGCAGACGAAGCGGTTGATTTGACCTCGCAATTGGAAACTTCGATTAGCCTCGGTGATCATGCTTTCACCCAAATGCAAGGTGATTTGGACCGACAAAGACTGTTAGGGGAGAGACCTCTTACAGATCCTCTTGCTGATTTGCTCAAACAGATGCAACACAAAGAACGGTGAGTTGTATCCTATTTAAAGAAATTTGACACTCTTTGAGTTTCTTTCAATTGGTGAATTTTAAGGACTCTGGAGGATATGTTTTTTTCTTATTGAAGAAACCTAAATTTTTATAGCATAAAATAAATGAAAATTAAATTCATCGTTGAATATGATCCAAAGAAAATATCCAATAGATCCTGTTATGGACTTTAGTACATCTACATTAGCTAAAAACTTTTTTTGAAGTACAAGGAATAATCGTCGAGATTTGTTATTTTTATGCAAAACTGCATGGAGAATAACCATTTTTTCAACATCTTTTAGCAACTTTAAATTAATTCATGAAACCAAATTTTTACAAAACAAAATTTGGTCTAATTCACCTATTTCATCATTTTTTTCTCTGATTCAAAGATCGGACAATGATATTCTTATAGGATTTTCATCGCTGAACACGAATATGAACTCCAAAAGTTCCCATCACGTCGAGATTTTGAGAAAAATGGACTCAAAGTCACAAAAACCCTGTTTTTGGCCTTTTTTGATCACATGTAGAGAATGATGCTGACGTGCTAGAAGTCTCTAATTAGGCTTAAATTAAAGCTTGAACTGTCAACTATAAGAATCAAATCGAAGAAGTTGTGAATCAGTCAAAAATTTTCATATAGTACAACTTTTTCATGTGCGCGCGTGCTCAACTTGTACTAATAGAGCGGTACACTATAGCACTATTACTTATTAATTTCATTTTCCCTATTTATTGTTATTTGTCAGTTTTGGGCTCGCTAATTAATACGAATTTTGAAACCACGATTTGAAATTTTTGAATTTTGACTTATGATTCGTAATCATTGACTTCGAAACCCCCAAATGCCAAGTTTTAGTCAAATCCATGAATTTTCAAAATTTATATGTCCACTATTTTGAAACCGACATTTAAAATTTTTTAATAACGACCTTACATTTAATTAGCAACATTCAGCGAGTCCAAAAATGATAAATAACAATAAATAGCTATTAACAAGTAATAGTGCTATATGTGTACCGCTCTTTGAGCGCGCACGCACATGAAAAAGTTGTACTATATGAAAATTTTTGACTGATTCACAACTTCTTTAATTTGATTCTTATAGTTGACACCCAGTAAAAAAAATTCTATACACGGACCGCGGAGTTCGTATACGAGCTCGGTAGCTCGTTTGAGAAATATGAGAAAACTCTCATACGAGCCTTTTCCGTAATGAGAAATGTATAGATGCTTGTATACGAGGTGACTTTTAAAGCATTTTTCTTAATATAACACTATTTTAAAGTAAATGTAGATAATAGAAATGAATTTTCAAAGTAAAACAAAGCTAAATTTATAAGGGAAATGAAGTATTAAGAAAAAAGGATAATTTTGTTCAAAAAATTTATTCACACTGAAAAAAGGTTAGAATTTGATAATTCCTTGTTACTCTAACTTACCGACATTCTCGGATGCGGTAAGCACGAATTTGTATTGGCGGTAGAATAAATTAGTTTTTTTCATTACTAATTAATAAATATATTATTATTTATTTATTATATAAATTTTCTTATATAAAATAATTAAATTTAATAGAAAATCGTGCTTACCGCATCCGAGAAATATCTAATGTCGGTATGTTAGAGTAACAAGGAATTATCAAATTCTAACCTTTTTTCAGTGTGAATAAATTTTTTGAACAAAATTATCCTTTTTTTCTTAAAACTTTATTTCTATTATAAATTTAGCTTTGTTTTACTTTGAAAATTCATTTCTATTAACTACATTTACTTTAAAATAGTGTTATATTAAGAAAAATGCTTTAAAAGTCACCTCGTATACAAGCATCTATACACTTCTCATTACGGAAAAGGCTCGTATGAGAGTTTTCTCATATTTCTCATACCAGCTACCGAGTTCGTATACGATCGCTGCAATGGAAACATCTTTATATTTTACATTTCCCAACTTTAATTACTGCTTTAAACCCTCCTTTACTCAACTAATGAATTTTAAGCAAATTGGTTGAATTGAAAAAAAGTCTGACATATTATATCCACTTTGAATTTTAAATATCTGATTAAACACTCTTAAACCATTAAGTACGGGATGTACAAAATTTGTACATAATGTTTAAGAACATATTTCAATCTTAAAAAGCACCAAGAATAATTTGTAAATACACTTTTATGTATCTTGAATCCCTCTTTCGAATGGCGTACTCAAAAAACCTGAAAAATGTTAAATAAACAATTTATACAACATTTTTAAAGAAAAAACACGATTTTTTAAGAATTTTTTTTTTAGTTTTTTCAATTTTTTAATAGCTAAACCCTTCAAAAAACCTGCTACTGATAGAAATATTGCGTCAAAAATAGTAAGAGTACAACATAGGACTATTTTGGATATAAAATTTGTACATGGCTGCCACAAAATTGCGACTAAAGTTACTTTTTTTAAACAATATTATAAATAAATGGAGGAAATTTTTAAAAATAGTTAATTTTGCTTAAAACTTGGAAAAATGGCGTCGGTCATGCTTGAAGGTGTGTTTTCTGCTCTTAAGTATTTCACATTTTAATGACATTTATCGACTTATATATTGAAGCTCCTGACCTGTTCTCGTTAAGTGAGGTGGAGTGTTTTGCGGAAAAGATGGATCTGTAAACTGCATCCTTTATTGTGTTGTTTTTGGGAGATTTTTAAAAAAAGTGATAAATTTCGCATTGTAATGATGGTGTGACGTTGTGGGGATATAGCCAATTTTGAGTAAAACTCAGCTGAGTCTCTTATCGATACCTAACATATCAATTATGTCAACAGATCATGACAATACTAGCGAAGTATATATATATATATATATATATATATATATATATATATATGTGTGTGACTTGTAAATCTCGTGTTGCCAAGAAACCTACTTTTTGTCCAATATGCAATGCTGCATATCATCCCGGATGTGCAGTCAAGACACCTAAAACTAGTGAGGGTGGTTATAAAAAATGTTGTGGTGCTCCATCACCGTCCCCATCGCCAACTTTTCCGTCTCTGGATGACATTACAAATGTCATAAAAAGTCAACTGAATGTTTTTCAACTCTCAATGGAGAACGAATTTGCAGACGTAAAAAATTCCTTAATGAATTTATCTACAAATATTAATGTCAATAGTACACGTATAACAGCGTGTGAGGCGAAAATGGAAGAAATGAATGAAAGGATTGAGGAACTTGAAGTAAAGATTATGGAATCCAATGAAGGTAATAAATCAGCTGATTTTTCTGCATGTTTGAATGAAATGGAAGATCGAATTAATAGAGCTAAAAATGTAATTCTTTTTGGAGTGAATGAATGTAACATCAACGTACCAAATATTGCTAGAGAGAAAGATAGTGATATCATTCTTCACATAATAACTCTTGTTGGTTCTTCTGATAATCTTTTTAATAATTTTAAAACTTGGCGAATTGGTGCTTATACACAGATCAATACCAACCCTCGATTTCGCAGCTGTTTTTATGAAAATAAAGAAAGAAGTGCAACCTCCAATGGAAGTCATGTCAATAACAATAACACCGGACAGAACAAAACTACAACAACTAAAATATCGAAGTGCGAGAATGGAGTTGACCGAGCGATTGGAGAAAAAGATATAGCTGTTCGTTATCGACGAGGAGTTCCAGTAGTGATAAACCTTCGCAAACAATCAACAATGGACACCAATCATTAAACTTTAGATTAGTAAATGTTAATTTTCGAATTTTTTATCAAAACGTAAGAGGAATTAACTTAAAGTTTTCTTTCACAAAATGTTTTCCAGATTTTGCCCTTTACGATATTATATGTGTGACGGAATCCCGGTTAAAGCCTGAAACTCTTTCTAGTGAAATATTTGATTCCAACACATTTAACATTTTTAGAAATGACAGACTAGAGAAAAGCGGAGGAGGAGTTTTTGCAGCAATTCGTACGGCGTATAATGTTACACCGATTAATTTATCTTTATTTGATTTTTGTGATTGTAATATAATCGCTTTAAAAATTTCAAAAATTACTATCACTTTTATTTTGTTATTAGTTTACATACCTCCAAGTACAACAATTGATCAATACAACAGTATTTTTTCTACTTTAATGAGTATTGTATCCTTTTATGAATACCCTTTGATAACACTTGGAGATTTCAATTCTCCTAATTTCATTTTAAAAGAAAAAATAAATCATGATTCACGATCGATTGCTATAGATAATTTCGCATTTTCTTTTGAACTTAATCAATTTAACAATGTAACAAATAAAGACAATAGATGTTTGGATTTAATTTTTTCTAATTCTAAGTGTATATGCGAAAAAGCTTTATGTCCTCTAGTATCTGAGGATAACTACCATCCAGCTCTATCCGTTTCATTGTTTCTTGTATCGAATAACAAATTTTCGTTTTTCAATTTTATAGAAAATAAAAAATCAACACTAATTAAATACAATTTTCGAAGGGCGAATCTAACTAATTTATATAAACATTTATTAGAAGTTGATTGAATATCGATGACCCAATATCGTTGTCTGATTGAATACAATGTTGCATTTGGACTGGAATGCATACTTCTCTCGTGAGTCTCACGTACAATCAGTTCAGTTATAGGATGGGATTTTGGGAGAAGGATGGGATGCCTCTGATCATAGCCAATATCAGCCTTTCTGATTCTTCCCCCCACTCTCAAGATGTCGTCCTCCATGAACGGATGCAAGGTCAAAATCTTCGAAGTCGCCGGCAAATCTCGGCAATTATTCAGAGACTTGATCTCATTATGGAACTCGTCATGTTGAATTAGTTGAATAATTCTTGCTTGTGCATCTCGATGTTCTTTCACTGTTGAATCAAGGTTGACCGGCTGCTTACGCCACCTCCTGATGAATTTTAGACATAGACTGACAAATCGAGTCAATCTAAAAAGTGAAGAGAATCGTTTCCACAAATCTGATCTGTCGATTCTTGTGGTGATCAACAATGTCACCTTTTTTCTTTCTGGAATTTCCACACTCTTGATAATCGATTTAGGCCAGGTTGATTCCTCAGAATGGTCAGCCATTCAGGACCATGTTTCTAACGTTCGTTGTCGACGAGCTGCCGTGGTGATCTTTTCCTGGTCATCAGATCAGCTGGATTAGCATCAGTCGAAATATGTCTCCACTCCGATGCTGCATCTAGTGATTGGATCTCGCTCACTCGATTTGCCACGAATGTATTCAGAGAGTGCGGTGACGTCTTGATCCAATTCAGAGCTATTGTAGAATCGCTCCAAAAAATGACTTTATTAAAATTCAATTTCAGAGCTAGTATTACCTTCTTGAATAATCTTGTCAGGAGCACTGCCCCACACAGTTCCAACCTTGGAAGTGAGACGGTTTTGACTGGTGCCACTCGTGACTTTGAGCAGAGTAGAGTTGATGAGTTTCCATCATTGTTCGATGATCTCACATATAAGCAAGCTCCATATGCTTGCTCACTTGCATCTGCAAATCCATGCAAATGAAGCTCCTTGGAGTGAATGATCTTCACTGACCTTGGAATCCTCCAACCAGCTACCAATTCCAATTGACCCAGATAGTCCTGCCATTTAACTGCGAGTTCATCAGGAATGTGATCATCCCAACCTGAATTGAGCTTCCACAGATCCTGTAACAAAATTTTTGCAACACATCTTCCACCGAATTCCAAGCAACACCCAATGTTTTTGTCACTTGATCCTGGCACAGTTGTTGTCGTGTAGCCTTTGAGCAGTCCGGAAGGCCCTGAAGCAATCTCGCATCGTTTGACGCCCACTTACACAATCGCAAACCACCTCTTTCAGCCAAGGTCACCAGATCATTTTTTACCTTCATCACTGCCTCCAATGAATCCCCACCTGTTTAAGGCACCTAGTTGCCAAGAATGGTGCTGATGCTGTGCCGTAGGTGACGGTCTTCAATCTATAAGCCTTCAAAGGTTGCTTGTTATTCGCACGCCATAAAATATTTTGATATTGACAATCCTCAGGATCAATCAGAAATTGTCGATACATCTTCTCGATGTCTGAGCTGATCACGAAGATGTGCTGACGAAAGCGAAGAAGTAACTCGAAGATGCCATCCTGAATTGTAGGTCCCACTCTCATGACGTCATTCAGTGATAGTCCCGTGGTTGACTTGGCATATGCATCAAACACAACTCTGAGCTTAGTTGTTAAGCTAGTCTCCTTGATCACGGCGTGATGAGGAATGTAATAGCCATGCTTGTTTACATATGGTAGCGGTTCCATGTGTTGCAATTCTTCTTATTCCTTCATAAATGAGTTGTATTGTTCTCGCATGTCGCCATCCTAGTCAAGTCTACATTCTAAAGCGAAGAATCTCTTTCTCACCAAATCATATGATGAGCCAAGATCTCGAAATTTGTCATTAAATGGCAATAAATGTAACGACCCGTTTCGTTCCGTTTTATATTCAACTCAAAATGTCGTTCACACTCTTCTTCCTCAATATAGAGATATCGTATTTCGTCTAAATTTTCTAATTTCCAAAATTTTTCAAGTTGAATTCCTAATGAATCTTGAATCACATTTGACTTCAATCGTTGTTGATTCCATGCGTTGTTGACTTTTCCCGTGACTATCCATCCCAGATATGATTTTTGGAGCGCTGTTCGTGGTAGAGTAAGTTGAATTTTTTCTGACAACAAAAGATCATAAAACAACTCCCCCCCAATTAATGCTTCCACCCTTCCAGGTTCGTCAAAGTAAGTATATTATCAGGAATACCCAGGATGTCTCTTTTTATTGGATTGGTAGGTACGTCGCCAGTGATTTGAGGGATAATAAGAACATCAAGGTCAACATTATAATTTAATATTTTAGATTTTAATTTTGCAACTACCCACTCCGAACTAGAAATTTGTTTATTATTAATTACTTCGACGGATGACTCTAGTTTTTGTCTCTTTAAATTTAGTCGATTAGCAAACTCCTCCGTTATAAGATTAGGTTGCGAGTCGCTGTCCAGAAGAACTCTACGCAGTGGACAATAATACTTCAGACGAGTAACGAAGACGTAAATTCTTTTGAAAAACTATTTGAACATTTTCTTTATTTAAATTTGGTGTTGAAGTTCCCTTTGCTTCTAAATGCAATAACGTGTGGTGTCTTCGATTGCATTTATTGCAGTTCCCCGACCTGCATTCAGAAATCAAATGATTACCCCCCAGACAATTATAACAAAGTCCCCTTTTTTTAATTATTTGTATTCGTTTAGTGACAGGAAGTTTAAAAAATGATCACATTGGCGAATAGTGTGATCACCTTCACAATTAATACATTTATTGTTTGGGTGCACATTAACAAGAGTTTTTCTCGAATAAGTTTTGTCATAATTTGCAACTGCTTTGTTATTCGATCTCAAATTATATTTATTTTGATCCGCATCACATTTAATTGATTCTAAAATTTGACATTTTTCGCGCATAAATTTTGTCAATGCCTCAAATTTTGGCATTTCACTGCCCTTGATCGAACCCTCCCACTCTCGCCTGGTTTCCCTGTCGAGTTTTGTGACAATAATACAAATGAGTGGGGTGTCCCACTGACTTTTAGGTCCCCCAAGAACATTCAAGGCCCGCACATGTCGAAGTACAGTGTCAAGTAATTTTCTTAATCCCGAAACAGATCCCTGCATATGATCCCTCCGTCGTTTGCAAATTGTCAATTACTTGTTCTGTGTTGCTCTTGATATAAGATCTCAAGTATCGTAACTTCTGAATGGTTGGAATGGAAGAATCTATGTGAATGATTGCTTCAAACGCGTCTTTGAACCCGAGCCACACGTCATAGTTGCCGGTGAAAGTAGGGAGGTCGAGTATTGGTAAGGGAAAGTGTCCCCTACTACTACTAGAAATTTCTGTGGAAGGTGTGAGGGCACGTGATCCCGCTATTCCCCTCAAATTTTTTATTTCAGCTTGGCGCTGCGAAAGAAGATCGACTTCAAGCTGCGCAATGCGCGAACGATATTGTAAAACCTCTTCGTCATTGATGTTAGGAATTTGTAATCAATAATTTTTTCCATCAATTTTGTTGTAAAAATCTCGCAGTGGAGCCAAAAAAAATGTGTTTAACGTTGCCTAATGTGTTGCAGACTCGGGAAGCAGTATTCTCAGGACCCTCGTTGTAGAATATTCGTTGATAGTAATATAACTTGATATCTTGACTGTGTGTAGTCAAGCCTCTTTGTGTTAGTTTGAGTTCTAGTTACACGAATGATAAAAAACAGCTTTATTTTTATTGGAGTCTCTCACAATTAATTCACTTTTGTCACTTCCTCGTAGTAAGGTTGTTTCTTCACATTAGCACTACAAGGATCCGGCTCGAAGGACCATTATGTTACGCGTCGAGTAGATAAATTTTTGATTATTAACTGTTTGTCTCGAGTCACGATTTTTGATGTTTCACTGTTTAGTAGTCAATGGTTGGTAAAATAAATAAATTAACTAAAAGAACACAGAATTTAATATAAACAGTCTAGAAAATAGTTTATTTAACTTTATCACAGGCCTGGATCACGATTACACGTTTAATCAAAGTTATAACAAATTAACACAATTTTTTAAAAACAGACATTTATTTTTTATTCCGTTACTGCACATGATCTAAATTAGTTCAAATTAACACAATATTACCAGCAGAGAATTAATAAACCATAAAATAATTTATTTCAATTGTTAAAAACAACATTAATTAACAAATGGTTAACTTAGATTCCTCTTCAAAAAATTTTTTTTTTACATTTGCTTTTTAATTTTAGTTCATTTGAAAAATATTTTTTCTTTATGATTAAAAAGTAACTTATTTAAATGGTTATAAATAATACTAATTAACAAATAGTTAACTTATGGTCCTGTCCACTAAAACATTTTATTTACAGATTTTTTTTACTTTTGGTTCATTTAAATTGATATAAACAATGTCAATTACAAATTATGAAGTTAACTTTGGTTCCTCTCTACTAATTTTTTTTATGTTTACTTTAATTAAGGTTCATTTAAACAATATATGTTAAGACAAAATAAACAAATAAAATGATTTATTAAATTATTATAAGGGCCAAAATAAGTGAAACCGGCCATTCGAAAAATTGTTGTCTCCCATTAAACGTGAAAAAAAATTTGTTGTGGACAGGTACAGAAGTTACATAACTATTTGTTATTTAATAATATTAATAACAGTTTAAATCAGGGACCGCTACTAAAATGAAACTAAATAGAAAATTACTTTCGTTTTAGTGTTTGAATTGACACGAAACTAAATTGATAAAGTGACTTTAGTTTCAAGTCGACACGAAACAAAAGATTGAAAAACAACATTATTTAGTATCAATCACAGAAAAATTGCTTCCCCTGACTTACGTAACTAGAGCAACGTAAGTCCAATCAAATGAACTTACGTAAGTTACGTAACATACGCAATTAATGAAACACACGCTATTAAATGAACTTACGCAAGTTACGTAACTTACGTGAATGTGATTATTAACGTAATTTAAGTAAATTTTACCATTTATGTAAGTTACTGTACGTACGTAACTTACGTAAGTTCATTTAATTGCGTAAGTTATTCTAGTTGTGCAGCTCACGTAAGTTTGACCATTTACGTAAGTTACGTAACTTACGCAATTAATCAACCGCACGCTATTAAATGAACTTACGTAAATGGTAAAACTTACGTTAGTTACACAACTAG
The DNA here is from genome assembly GCA_032872475.1 of Leptopilina myrica (nomen nudum). Lineage (NCBI taxonomy): Eukaryota > Metazoa > Arthropoda > Insecta > Hymenoptera > Figitidae > Leptopilina > Leptopilina myrica (nomen nudum). The sequence goes on along the minus strand of CM065464.1, from coordinate 23,771,879 downwards.
AATAACTTACGCAATTAAATGAACTAACGTAAGTTACGTACGTACAGTAACTTACATAAATGGTCAAATTTACTTAAATTACGTAACTAATCACATTTGATTATATCAATGGGAGAACAAATTATTCGCAAAATAACTATTTCTTATATTTATTTTAATTTTTATTTTCAAATTATATTCTCTTAATATGAATGCATAGTAATAGGTTAGATTAAATTATATAAGGCGATATTAAAAGAAAGAACTTAAAAAGAAGTTTACTTTACGGACATGATTATTATCTTATAGTGCCCTTATAGATACTTCTTTATAGATAAAGGTAAAAAAATTGGTTATATTTGGCATATATTTTGTAGTATCATCAAAGGCAATATTAGGACCCTTTTTACTTGCAGCTTTAACAATAAATAAAAATCAAATCTTTTTACTTATTTCAGTGACAGTGTTGTTGACAATTAGATTAATGCGATTAATGATTTAATATAACCTATATATTTTTAACGTTTAGGAGAAAATTCTTTTTTTCAATGTTTAAACATTCTAGTCCTACTTTACCATTTATATGTCCTTTTAGGAAAAAACCTCAGCTTTCGTTTAAAAAAAAATGGGTCTTTCTCCCCCAAAAATTGAAATTTATTTTTAATTTTGATTTTTTTGGGTCAAAATTTTTTTTTTCAAAATTCTTATTTCCAATCGGAAGAGGATGAAAAAACCTTTCCAAAATGTACTTTGTCAAATTTGTATGTTTAATTGTTTAAGAGTAAAAAATTATTGAAATAAGCATTGTACTGAAAAACACAAAAATTTATCCCCCTCCCCCTCGGAAAATATTGGACTAGGTAAAAAAATATTTTCACGAAAAATTACTATCTATGAGTACTACAAAAGCCCCAAGTTTTGCTACGATTGGAGAAAAATTTTTCTCCACCTTGATCACTTGACATGAAATGCCCCATATATATATATATATATATATATATATATATATATATATATATTATTCTCTATTTCGACTAAGTTTAATCCAATATTAGAGATATTAAACAAAATCGAACAAAGCCAATCTTAATTGTTTAAGCAACAAGACATTTTTATGGCCAGTTCTAATGGCATATCTCACTACCATTTTCATCATTATTATTATAAATAGATTTTTAAACAAAGAAAATTTATATTTAACAAAATTATAATAATACAAATGTATGAATTGATTGTTATAACCATATATAGGTAAATATATAAATTGTTAATAATTAGAATCAACTTATATAACATTTCAATAATTCTTCGAATATGTATTTCTAAGAACGACTCGAAAGAGAGATATCCAACGCATAGTGACCTCACTCAACCAAAGTTCAGTAACCTAGGGCCTGTTCGGTTAAATTTGATTGGTTAACTAAAATAGCTTGGCTCCAGATTGGTCTGGAAGACGACATACATTTTTCTAAACATCTGTATTGGCTACTCATTACTTTGCGCCCTTTTTCCGCAAGTGGGAACTGTTACATGAAAGCCGGAAAGCTCTCTTCCGAATCGTCATTTTCTTCCGTTCTCTTACCGAAGTAACCAAAGATTTTGTCCCATCAGGCAGATTCCCTATTTGAATCATTTTGTAATCGTACCAAAAGACATAGTCTGTTAAATTATTCGTGTTGTCGAATTCTGTATTTAATAGAAGTTCTTACGAGTCGAGACACTCAAAATAATCAGGGTTTTGATGTAAAGCTTTTAATTTCAATACGGTTTTCGATTGTCACGGATTGTTCTAATTCCGTTTTTACTCATTTCAAAATTTTGCCTTTCAAATAAAATATTTGAAAGTAGTATTAAGTACTTGTGTATTATTCAAAACAACAACTGTAAGTAGTTGGTAAGAATATCCATTTTAAACCTACCTTTATATACTAGAACTCTTTTTATAATAAAAGATTGTTATATTCTAAATCTATATTTCCTTCTATCCTTAAAATTGAGAATAACGTCATAACAGCTCCCATAGAGCTGAAGCAATAACGAACTCACAAATAAATAATTTTCGCAAGACTTACCATCTTGCGAGAAAATTGCTACTTGCTTCCGAAAGTACATCGCTCGTTCTCAAACCACGTGATATTATTATTAATTTTTAATATAAACGTAACAGGACTACATTATTTGTAAATATTGTGAAAATAAATTCTAAAATAAGAAGATGAAAAAATATATAATTTTAACCTCTTAATCATAAATAACATATTGTTGTCTGTTATAGCTTTACATTCACATCCTCAATATTTCAGTGTCAACCATGGTACTGGTTACTATAACCAGAAATTAAATTTATATTAACCAGGTTCTATCGTCAAGACAACTATGCTCCGTCAGGTTCGAATAACTTCAATCGTAGTCAAAGACTTTTTCACCACGAAAATCTGGTTGTATGAACCAGGAATTTCTCTCAGTGTATGACTTGTAGGTAAAAGATTTCGACGTAATGTAACAGACGTTTGTAGGCCTCTTTACACCCGTAGGTCACAACTGCCCTCAAAATTGACCTAAATTTTGAGAATAGCGTTATTGAACTTATTTCTTTGACCTATAGGTCAAAAAATAGTTCAAATTTGACGTAATTTTTGACGGCCTCTTGGAAAAGGGCGCCCTTAGAACTTTCTGAAACAGCGGCGGCGGCGAAATAATTTTATATTAATAGGGAGATATATAGAAGAAATATAATTTAATAAAATTAACATATATAAACCTATTGAGCTGAAATTCGGTATACATACGTGTTTTTATTACATGTAGATTGCAAAAAAACTATAAAAATCCATATTAGATTCTTATGTTTTATTTACAAATAACAAAAAAATTATATTTTACTTGATTAGAGATAATATTTAAAATAAAGTATTGAATAATTTGTAAAAATTAAGGGGGGGTCATTTTTTTGCAATTTTATCGAAAAAATTTAATTTCTTTCTCTTCCCTTTCGCAAATATATAGGCCAATCAGGTTCGCTATATTTTTCCTGTAATCTGAACTTAAAACTAAAGATCCCTACCTAATTTCATCTCACCAGGTTGAGATTTGTAGAAGTTAAGGGGGGGGGTCATTTTTTGCAATTTTTTCGAAAAAATTTAATTTCTTTCTCTTCCCTTTCGCAAATATGTAGGCCAATCGTGTTCGCTATATTTTTCCTGTAATCTGCGCTTAAAACTGAAGATCCTTACCGAATTTTACCTCACCAGATTGATATTTGTAGAAATTAAGGGGGGGACAGTCCATTTTGCGTGGCTGGGACGGACACACGAGTGATTTCATGAGGGTTCCGTCAGTACACCTGTGGTATACGGAACCCTAATTATAGAAATCGGTCTCGACAAAACTCTTTGAAATATTGTAAGCTTTAATTTAAAAAAAGAATAATAAAATTGGTTAAAAAATAAGGCCTTTTTGAAACATAATTTTCAGGTCTACACCACTGTGTGCTGTTGGGGGATGATTGAAAACACCAAGAAATTATCTAATTATTAAATTTCAAAAAGTATTAAAAAATTATTAATCCTTTCCATAAACTTAATAAAAAATGGATTACGAATATTACAAAAATAAACAGAGAATCTAAAATAAAAATGCAACAATCATCGATCAAGACCGTAAGCGTAAACTCACAGATTCTTATCAAGCGTACCATGAAATATCATCACCCAGCACCAAATTTTAAACTCTACATTGCAAACTACATTCATTCTTATCTAGCCTTCCTATTTGCATTGAAACTAGAGCATGACCTTTGACTTCAAGTTTAACGGTCTTTCGATTTCTATTAAATGAGATCGATGAACGAAAATAGCGAACATGATACGTTTTCACCTTTGTATAAGTTCAAGACAAAAAAATAACATACTTGACGTCAGTCGATATATATGGGGCATTCCACACCAAGTTGGAAATTATTTTGCTTTTGCATCTAAAATTTTTTTCGAATATTTTTTTTTCTTTTAGTGCTCGTTGAAATGAGCTACCATGATTTCTTTCAAATTTTTTCATAAAGCGACTTAAAAGATACAACTTTTTAAAATATCACGTTTTTTACTTAAATTTTTTTTCAAATGATCATAACTCGGCTAAAAATTGATCAAATTGGACGATTTTATAACGAAAATTTTTATTTTCACACCTAGTGTTTAATAAAAAAATGTAAAAACATTTTTTTAAATAATTTATGATAAAATTTTTTAATTTTTTAAATAAAATTTTATTTTTTTCAATGTATGTATCAATTAATTTTTTTTCAAAATTTTTTGTAAAGAAATAGCACTAAATTAACAATTTTTAATCTTTGTCTGATTGTGGGCAATCGATGGGATCTATTTATTGTCAAATTTTTAATTTTTATAAAACGAGAGAAAGCCAAAAATCTAATTTGCGATTTGACCAAAACAAACAAATTTTTCAACATTTCAACTAGCACTAAAAGAAAAAAAATATTTGAAAAAAATTTTAGATGCAGAAGCAAAATAATTTCCGACTTGGTGTTGAATGCCCCATATATATATTTGAGACATGTGAAAAAGCAAACTTGATTTAAGTCAATGACGAAAAAAAGGAAATGTTTTATGAACGTCAATGAATATAGCTCACTGTGAGCTTTAAATAAATTCACTGGTATTAATAATAATAATAATAATATACTATCCTCATTGCGAATTGCGCTTTTGATGACCTCAAAACTTTTAACCACCCTTCTTTGGCGAATAATAAGATTTTAAAATTTAAATAATTAAGCAGCATAGAGAAATTTTATGTACTTAAAAATAATTTAAGAAAGCACATGTGACATACGATAATTGACGTAATAATTATCAGATGTAAAAAATTTTACAAATAACAAAGACGTAGGTGGAACGTTTTATCTTGAAAGATAAATTTATGTTTCTTTATTATCCATTTATTTTTAAATTTTTGTTACTAAACAAAACAGACTACATTATTTTTTATTGCTAAAAAAGTCAATAATAATTTAAACTGAAATTATTGATTGCGTCACAGTATCTCAGGAATGAATTACTTGCTGACTTGTGAAAACTCGATTTAATAACTGTTGAATAAAGCAAATGATGATTTAATTGAAATTCTACTCTTTGACATTGTTTACTTTTCTTCAAGACAAGAGTAAATTTAAGCTTTAATATTTGACTTTTGAAGATTAAATTTGAAACTGCAATATTTAGTTGGGATCCTTATTTAGAAACGAGTAGAAATTCATGGCTAAAATTGAAAAGGGATAGTCTCATGTCATTTTTATTGGAAGACGAAGTAAAAAACAGTACGATTTTAAGACAAAGATATTCTAATGCGGCAGTTGTAATTAAGTAGAAAAGGATAAACAATGTTAAACGGAGAAGTTCTTATGTTATTCTTCCCCACAGCATCGAAACTTTCCTAAAAATTTATTAAATATTTTCTTGCAATATTCGGCATATTTAGCTAAAAAGTTTAGTGAAAATTGTGTAAAAATTTAAATCCCTGGCAAAATTGTTCTAGAGAATATTTCCCCACACGGGACTTTACTACTACGGGACCAAGAAGGCTTAATTTGCTTTAAAGTGAATTTTTTCATTTTATTTAATTCTATTAATGCTAATAAAATATATTCTTTTTATACATCAATCGATGGCGCCTAATGGCGTCGCGTCGTTTGGCGTCGTTAGATCAGTCAGCGTATGGTATATTTTTTTGTGATTTTTAGTATTCGTTGTGGTTTCTGTTTTATGTAAATAATAATGTGCTATGTTGTTGTTGTTTTCTGTATAAATTCATTTTAAATGTGCACTGAAAAAAATAGATTTTAATGTGTTTCTATGAGTTTTGATTACTCGGCTGAAGCTAGCAGTCGTACTCAGCATCAATGTTTAGGAGTCATCTATCAATATGCCTCTCCTTCAAATTTAGTGATACTTAATAATTTAAAAAACCATAAATTAATGTTGTTTGAGAATCAATATCCCCTAAATAGCAAATATAGTAAGTTTCTATTTATTAATTTCATTAATTAGTGGTTGACGCCTAAAGATTACGCCTAAAGAAAGTTAAAGTGAAAAATACAGAAAGTTAAAATATTTTTTTATACTTTTAAAGTAAAAAAAATCGTTAAAATTATTTTAAATATAATTAAGTCTTATCATTCTAAGAATAGTTGTCATAACATACAATGAGAAATTTTGAATAGACGTAGATTAGAATTTACTAGCACTGCTGATCAGACCAGAAAATCTGGTATATTCTAGACGATAGCGTGGAAGTTTCGTTTCAATTCTGAACAGCTGCTCGACAAGCCCGTCTGACCTTGGTCTAGAAAGACGTTAGGCGGTCTCTTAAGCGCTTGGTCAGCGCCCTAAATTTTTTCCACACCCCGGTCTTGTCGAGCGGTTATTCAGAATTGAAACGAAACTTCCACGCTATCGTCTAGAATAGACCAGCGTTTCTGGTCTGATCAGCAGTGCTAGTAAATTCTAATCTACGTCTATTCAAAATTTCTCATTGTATGTTATGACAACTATTCTTAGAATGATAAGACTTAATTGTGTTTGAAATAATTTTTATGACTTTTTTTACATAAAAAGTATAAAAAAATATTTTAACTTTCTGTATTTTTCACATCAACTTTCTTTAAGCGTAAGTCTTTGTGCCTCCCCAATCTTTGGCATTCGAGATAGTAGTCTTTTTGTAAAATAAAATTTACTGCAAATCAAAACAGTCGGATGAAACTAGCAGTTGTATTCAGCTTCAATCTTTAGGCGTCAACCACTAATTAATGAAATTAATAAATAGAAACTTACTATATTTGCTATTTAGTGGATATTGATTCTCAAACAACAGTACTCGATGGTTTTTTAAATTATTAAGCATTACGAAATTTGAAGGAGAGGCATATTGATAGATGACGCCTAAACATTGATGCTGAGTATGACTTCTAGCTTCAGCCGAGTAATCAAAACTCATAGAAACACATTAAAATCTATTTTTTTCAGTGCACATTTAAAATGAATTTATACAGAAAACAATAAAAACATAGCACATTATTATTCACATAAAACAGAAACCACAACGAATACTAAAAATCACAAAGAAAATGTACCATACTCTGACTGATCTAACGACGCCAAACAATGCGACGCCATTAGGCGCCATGTAAACAAAAACAATATTGAAAATAATAAATAAACTCCTCCTATTTTTTAAAACCAATTTTCTATTCGTTCTATTAATGAAACAGAATGGAATACATGATAATAATTTGCTATTCCGTGAACAGAAACTGTCGTCTTTTGTTTTTATATAGTAATTAATGTTTTGATAGAAATGTTGGTTATTAAAGTGTTGTTTCTATTTTTGTGGTTAAAAATACATAATAATAATTTGCTATTCCGTAAACAGAAACTGTCGTCTTTTGTTTTTCTATAGTAATTAATGTTTTGATAGAAATTTTGGTTATTAAAGTGTTGTTTCTATTTTTGTGGTTAAAAATTAGGGGCGCATGACTTCCCCCAAATTCTACTTTATGCAATTATAATTGTTATTCAATAGAATTTTAAAATTTATAAATACCAATTACTCTTAAGGTGAGTGGCTATAATTTAATGACAACATTATTACAATTCTTAATATTTTAATTTTTAAATAGAATCGTTAAAAATATAATATTTATTTCTCATAATTTTTATGAATTATTTTTATTTTTTTGAAATAATGATGGTTTTATAGGATATTTTTCAAATAACATAAATTTAAATACCCGAAATGATATTTTACATAATTTTAATTTAATGGAATATTTAATTTTTTATAATCTCTATCATAGGTTTTCATTAATTCATTAAATATTCTACGAATTCCGTATTCAGTGAAATAAAATAAAAACTAAGAAAAAATGTTAGCATTAAATTTTAGATATATCTACCTTTTAAGTAAATAATAATTATAAAGTTTAAAATTCTATGATATAACAATTATATTGAGTTAAATTTCTATGAATGATAAATAATTCTTTTAGCGAGTTTCTTAAAATTTTTTTAAATAATGTTCTTTTAATAACTTTAATTGAAAATTTTATTATTTAATTTTATTAAAATGTTATTGATAATAATTGAATTTCTGCAAAGAATTTTACTATTTATGAAAGTAATGGAATACTTCCAAAGAATGTTATTATTTATAAAAATAATTGAATGTTTGCGTAGAATTTTATTAAAATTTTTGAAAAAATAAATTGTACAGAACAATTTAATTATTTATAAAAATAATTAACATTTTGATAAGAATTTAAACAAATTTTTAAATATAATTTAATTTCTGCAAATAATTGTATTAGATTTGAAAATATTGTTTTAGAATAATAAATAAATAAATAATAATAAATATTGTTTGTTTAAGGAATTCAATTGAGTTGTTTTTTAGAATTTTATAGAAATTTATGAAAATAGCTGAATTCTAGTAAAGGATTCTTTTTAAAAATAGTATTCAAAAGAATTTAGTAAATCTAAAGAGTTTTGCAATTTATAGAAATAATAAAATTCTTGAAACAATTTTTTTACTGTTTCTAGAAATAATTGAATTCTTTCGACGAATTTTAATAAAATTTTTAAGAATAATTACATTTTTCCAGGAATTTGATTAAAATTGTCTTAAAAATAATTGAAATTCTGCAATGAGTTTTACTATTTATGAAAATAATTGAATATATTGTGAAGAAATTAAAAAAAATAGAATTATAATTATGGTGACTAACTTCCCGAACTGATTATTTTCAACAAATTTAAATAAAATTCTTTAAAAGAATTTTAAACATATCGATATTATAATCGATATGTTTCAATTTGTAAAAGGAACACAGAAAAATGTTGTCTCACAAAAATCGAGAATTTATTCTAAAATGGTGAATACGGAAATTTTTTTAGATAAGTTATAAAAAATTACAATATATACCAATATTAATTAGTAAAAAAGAGAAAACTGAGAGACAATTCTTTTAAATTTTGCGATTGTTGAGTAGTTCAACAATTATTCTATTTAAAGTTCAGAAAGTTTCCATTAAATTCATTATAATTTTTATCGAATACTCTTAGCACACGGAAAACATTTTTTCAGTCAAAGTTCCCGAACTGTACCTGAACGGTGGATATGAGAAAAAGTTAAGGTCTAATTCTGCATTACACTAAAGAATTTTTCAAAAATCTGCTGTGAACTTCGAGAATTTCTCCTGCTCTACACAGTAGATTCCTGAAAAGTTTAAGAATTTCTTTAGTTTAATGCAGGATTAGACCTCAACTATTTCTCATGTTCTTTTTCTCACTGTTCAGGTGTTCAGGTACAGTTCGAGAACATTCCCTGAAAAATTTTTTCCGTACATTTTCAACCTACGGTTTTGTAGGATTTTCAAAACTTTTTCCGTATCCATAGTTCTGAAATATATTCTTCATTTTATTAATCATGAACATTTTCCCGTATGTACTTTTTCTGTGGTAAGACAGGCAGGTAAATTGCTACCGTGATAATTCTTTAAATCATTCACGCGCGCATCGGGCGCGTAGGATTTTGCTAGTATACAATGTTTAGAAAATAAAACATTGCCCCAACCTCCAAAAGAAAAAAGAACGGTAAAAACCTAGGAAATTATTCTCTAAATCCAAGTTAATTTATGTAATTTGAAAGCTTATGATTTCTACTACCAAAATAAAAAAGAATTTTTGATTTATCTGTTTTAGTTTTACTGAGGGAAAATTTTTAATACACATATCCGAATTTCAAAATCACAATTTTCCAGGGTAAATCCGCTCACCCCTCGGGGTAAACCCGATCACTTGATATTTTTTAAGAATTTAAGGTAATCCCGACAATTTTATTTTGTATATATTAAATTTCTCCTTATTTCTGACTTCAGTATGATTTATTAATGATAAATTATGATAAATAGTAAGTATAGGTTTGATGAATTGCAACTGTGAATTTAAATAATATTTTATTAAGAGAAAATTAAAATGTAGATACATTTCTGGATGTAACAAGTTATAGATTTTATTATTGATAAAATATAACAAATGAAATTTTAAATTTAAAAATAAACAATGATAAAACGTGAAGTAAACGAAGAGAACAAACTAGATTTATGTCTTTTTTTAGCCGAAAAAGACAGGGATAAATTTTGATTATTTGTTTGCGTTGTTTGTTATAACCTGATAATCACTAATAATGACAAGAAATATTGATAGTTCGGCGCCATCTATTAAAAAAAATCGCCACAAATCGCGAAATGCGGGACATTCAAAATGTTAAATATTCAACTAATTACCCAATAATTCAATAACATTGTTAGGAAATGAATATTATTTATCTTTTAATAAATATTTTTAATATTAAAAATTTTAAGATCGCCAAAAAAACGCAAATACTGTTAATACTAGAGGTGTGCAAAATTCGAATCGAACTAGCTAATTCGAAATTCGAAGTTTCGAATTTCGAATTGGCTGATTCGAATCGAAAGTAAATTCGAATCGAACTAGCCAATTCGAAACTCCGAGTTCGAATTTCGAATTGGCTGATTCGAATCGAAAGTAAATTCGAATCGAACTAGCCAATTCGAAACTCCGAGTTCGAATTTCGAATTGGCTGATTCGAATCGAAAGTAAATTCGAATCGAACTAGCCAATTCGAAACTCCGAGTTCGAATTTCGAATTGGCTGATTCGAATCGAAAATAAATCGAGTCGATGAGTCGGCCAATTCGAAATTCGAATTCGGAGTTTCGAATTGCACAGCTTAACTCGGTTATTTAATTAGCACAATTATTTTGACAGAAATCCTAACCTAAAATTAGTAGGCTGGTATTCATAATATAGCTATCTAGTACTTAGAAACTTGTTGAAAGTGAAGAAAATATTTCGCTTATTGTTTCTATTACATAAGGAAAAAAAACTCATTTTGCAAATCTTTTGCACAATTTTTAATAAATAAATAAATTTAATGTTTCAAGAACAATTGAAGAATTTTTTGATAATTTAAAAAAATCATTTTTTGGGAAATTTTTATTTATAATTTTGAATCTTGTTTGGGTACGTATTTGTATTTTCGGAAATATTGAAAATATTAAATATCGAACATATTGGAAATATTTAAATTCTTTGCAAGAATTCAATTATTTTCCTAAATAATATCAATCTTCGTAAAATTAAATTATTTTTAAATAAAATTTTAATAACATTTTACGAATAAATACAATTATTTTCTAAAATTTTAATAAATACTTCAAAAAATTTAATTATTTTCTTAAATTGTAAAATTTTTGAAAAAATTTAATTATTTTAAAAAAATTCCACGAAAAAATTCATTTTTTAATTCGTTATAGAGTATATCTAATAAGAAATTAGTTATCTTCTAAAATTTTAATAAATCCTTTTAAATAATTTTTTTTATTAATTCTTTGCAAAAATTGAATTATTTTTAATACAATTTTAATCGAATTTCTCGAAAAATGTCATTATTCTTAAATTTTTTTAAGAATTATCTTATAAAAATTGATTTAAAAATGAATTTCAGTTCAAAATTTAGATTACAATTAAATATTAAAAGCAATATAGCGTGAATTTTTAAAAACAATTCGATTTTGAATAAGTTTAATTGAATTTTGCAAATATTAATTTAAGTTTTTATTTTCTAATATTTATTTAATTGAAGAATTTAGGAATACTTGAAATTTCGTAAAATTGAATATTGTAAAGTAATGGATTTGAAAATTATCAAAGAACAATCCATTTAAAAAAGAATTTTAGTTAAAAATTCTTGCAAAAAATAATTGAATTGATAATGATTGTATCACTCGGTTATTTTTAATTATTAGAGACACCTTATTTTAACACATTATTGGTATTTGTATGTTATTTATATATTGAAATTATAGAATTAATAAAAAATATATTGACATTTTTAAGTAAAAGTTTCTAAGTACTAAATAGATGCACTGTAAAAATTTTTTTTTGTAAATTTACAGTTTTATTTAGAATTTTATAGAAACTTATAAAATAACGTCTTTAAAAGTAGTGAATTTAAAATTCCGTCTGTAAAATTAATACTTTTAATGTGTCAATTTTACAATTTTCTGTAAATTTACTACTCTGAAAGTAGGTATTATTTTTGTCTTTTTATTACTTACTTTCAGAGTAGTAAATTTACAGAAAATTGTAAAATTGACACATTAAAAGTATTAATTTTACAGACGGAATTTTAAATTCACTACTTTTAAAGACGTTATTTTATAAGTTTCTATAAAATTCTAAATAACACTAAATCTACAAAAAATTTTTTTTAGTGTGTATTATGAATACCAGCCTACTAATTTTAGGTTAGGATTTCTGTCAAAATGATTGTGCGAATTAAATAACCGAGTTAAGTTGTACAATTCGAAACTCCGATTTTCGAATCGGCCAATTCGAAATTCGAAACTTCGAATTGGCTAGTTCGATTCGACTCGATTAAATGCACACCTCTAGTTAATACTGATTCGGCTTCCTACACAAATTTAATAAGTGAGCGGCTTTACCCCAACTTCATGTGAGCGACTTTACCCCGAATGTGTTTCTTACATTTCAGAATAAATTTAAATAAATCTTTTTGAAATCAAACAAAACTACTTATATATTTCGAAAAAGGACATCCAGTAGCATCAAAAAAATTTGTCGAACAAATTAAGTCTCAAAAATAATAATCGAAAAACTTAAAAATCCGAAAATCATTTTTTCTTTTTTGCATTTCTAAAAACAATTGACCGTCTTTGAATTTATGACGAATTCATGAAACTAAACGAAAGTTCGTTAACATTAGTTGTACGTCAAGTACTATTCACAGTACAAATATCTCCATCTTAAGTTGAGTTTATAGCGTCAAATCGCTAGTGAGCGGTTTTAGCCTGTACGCGGGTTTACCCCAGTCTCCCCTATAGTTTAATTTTTTATAATTTGAAGACTAATTCAGGAATGAAACGAGACTGCTTCCACTGTTCCCAAACTTACGCGTTTCTCGCGCTCATTCAATATAATATGAAAATATCAATTGATAATAACAATAATAATAAATATTAAATTATTATATGATATTATCACTCGGTTGTTTTAAATATTTACTGAACACGGAATTTAACGATCATTCCGAGTCAGGTCTTTGAAATTAGAAAACAACAAATGTTGTTTAACGTTTCGACAGCGCGGCTTGTTTGTTTCATTATCTAGTATGATAAAATTTTCTCAATCAAATGTGTGTCTAAAAAAATCATTATGAGTAGCAATTACATTAGAAATAGAATTATTATGTTCTTCAATACGAACACCTACCATTCTTTTTGATTGTTCCACATAACATGCAGAGCAATTCTCACAATTATTTTTATAAACAGTATTGGTGTTTTCAGATTTTATATTTTTATCCTTGTCTTTTTTAACAAAATTATGATTCATGTTATTATTTTTGTAAGGAATGGACAAAATGGCGTAATTATTAAGAATTGAAGAAGTTTTTTCAAAGAGGTTTGAAACATAGGGCAAGAATATTTTTCGTGACTTTGTGTAAATTATTACATTTTTGTAAATAGGAAGTTGAGATGTAGATTCTATTAGAGAAATACGTTTCTTTATGTGCTCGTTTATAAATTATTATTATTTATTAAAAATTCTTTGACAAATTCTATATTTTTTAAGTGGAATTGCTTGTCAGAGAGTTTTATAGCTCTATCAATTAAGTTAAAAATTATAGCAATTTTTTGAGCCAAAGGATGTTTAGAATAGTAATTAATGGTTCGTCCAGAAAATGTAGGTTTTTTATACCAGTCAGTAATGAGTTGATCTTTTTCGTCAATAATAATAAGAACATCTAAAAAATTAATGGTATTATTGTTTTGTATTTCAAAAGTAAACTGTAATCTTTCGTCATAGCATCTTTTCGTATGCAAGTAATTATATCATCAACATATCTATAGAAAAAAGTGTTTTAAAAGACAATTGAGCATTACAATAGGTCCCAAGGACTTTCATGACAATATCAGCAAAAAAACCAGAAATTGATGATCCCATGGGTGTATCATAAATTTGTCGGTAGTATTTATCATTAAATTTAAAAAATGTATTATCAAAAAGAAATTGACATATGTCAAGTAATTCATCTAAATTGATATTGTAATATAATTAGATTGGAATTCAAAATGAAATAAAATGAAATGATCACAAATATAAAAATAGTCACAAATTGAAAAATAAGCAACAAAAATATAAATAAATGCGACAATTATCAAAAAAAGTATATAATAATGATCACTTGTATTGCAAGGAAACACACTTCATAAATAAAGCAGATTACAATTCACGTACGTTTATTAAATTAAATAAATATAAATCTCAAAAAAAATTGATGCATCAATCAAAATAAATAATAAAATATAAAATTCTAATAATTCTCTTACGTCACATTCACACAGGCATACGGAATAAATAGAATTATAGAATTAATATAATAAAAGGAATATACAAATGCGATATAATCATTTTCAATATTAAAAAAAAAGAAATTCAAGCAATAAAATAAATGGTACTCATTCCTCGTTCTCGAAATGGCGTTGACTCGGGTGAAACGTGGCGCTGTTTAGAATTGGGAGAAGATCCGGTCTACAATTCCCTTGATCTCCAGAAACCAGGATTACGCTCTTTATTATTGTATTCCTCTGATCTCAGGATTCTTCTGGATTTCCGGATCATTGGTTTCCAGCTTGCAATTCAAAACCGCCCATCATCTCTGCCCACGCTTTTGAGTCAATCTTTCCCGCCCAAATTTACATTAAAACGCCACACTGGACACAATTTAAAATTATTATAAATAAAAATATTCATATGCACAGTATTTTTGAAAATTAACGAAATTACTCAAAATAAAAAAAACAATAAATAAATACACTAATCAAATTTGCAAAAAAATATATACCTTTGAGTCTTCGGCGTCGGACCCGAAATATGGCGCGAGAAATTTCTTTATGTCAAATTTTAACGAGAAAATGAGGCAGAAATTGAAGGAACAACTGATTTTATAAATTGCAAGCTGAATCCTCCCTTCTCCATCATTAGTCCACGATTCCCCGAATTACATGTCGTTTTTCCCCGAAATGTCGCGATCATTTTCTACGAAACTTCACGACACCAAATCATGGTAAATTTGCCATCTACCAGGCGCCCCGGGACATAAGCCCATACAAGCAATTTTTTTACATGTTAAAATTTTAAGCTATTGTTTTATAACGTTTGATGATAGAATCACGTACATGTCCAGAACTAACATTAGTAGACAAAGATGAAACGTCAAGACTAATTAAAATATTGTTATAAGGAATAATAAAATTTTTAATGAAAATGAAAACATTCGAACAAAGACTATTTTTATAAAGACTATTTAATTAATAAAATTTTTCAATTTTTCAATAAAATCAAAACCATATACATATGGTTATGGTTCATATAGGGTAGATGTACCAGTTGTGGCCACTTTAAGCGGTGTGTCGTCTTTCATTAAGAAAATAAATTTATTGAAGCACTAATTTCATTATGATTTTTTTATATTATATCTAGCGAATTGTATTATTTTAATTTTTATAATCAAAAACATGATTTAACTATATTTATTATTTTAAAAAAATAAAATTGCTTCAAAAAGCCTTTTTCACCAGTAGTGGCCACACAAGCACCCCTTGTGGCCACCCTTTGTCCCAGTTTTGGCCACTGCTTAAAAAACTGTTATGGTATTATTAAGCGAATTATATTTTTTAATAAATAATTAGAATTGATTAATCAATCAAGCACAACAAGTAAAAAAATTTATTAAAGAACAAAATTTTGTATTAAAATCAATAAATTTATATTTTACTTAAAATAAGAAATGTTTTTACATTCTCATCACATGAGAAGATATTAGTTTTGGTCGAATTTTGACTTTTGCTAATTTTATGAAATCTTTACGTTTTGAGGTGCCCTGAGTCCGAAAAACATAGTCCGGCGAGTGCGTCTGTCTGTCTGTCTGTCTGTCTGTCCGTCTGTAGACGGTAATATGTTGTTCCCACGATAACTCTTGAAAAATTATCGGATCGTTTTTAAATTCAACACACTTAAACTTGGTGTAAAAATGAAGGCTAAGTTCGTTAACCAGCCATTTTCGTTGAAAACTACAAAAACTACGGTAGTTTCAAAATTTTGAAAAATCAATTTTTTTAAATTTTAGAATTTTTAATTTTATATTATTTTATATTAGGTTAATACAAACAACTTTCCTCTACAACATTTTAAAAAAAAACTTTTTTTTTTTTTTTTTTTTATAAGTTTTTGGGCCCGTCTAGCTTTACTGTGTTAAAAAATTTCATTGATTTTCTAATTTCTTGAAACTTTTATAAAAATCTGTAGTTTACAGTAGAACAAAAGAACAGTTTTAACTGTTTTTTGAAATTGTAAATTACTTCCTCATAGAGGAAGTATTGTAATGCCAAAATTTGTCAAGTTCGATTTTTACATTCTCATCACATGAGAAAGTATTAGTTTTGGTCGAAAATTGACTTTCGCTAATTTCATAAAATCTCGACGTTTTGGGGTCCCCTGAGTCCGAAAAACATGGTCTAAAAAAAGTGTTTGTCCGTATGTCTGTCTATAGACACAATGGTGTCCCTACGATAACTCTTGAAAAACTTATTGCATCAACTTGCAACTTTGCATGCACAAATTTAGAGTTAAAATAAAGATCGATTTCGTTAGCCAGCCATTTTCGTCGAAAACTACGCAAACTACAGTAGTTTCAAAATTTTAAAAATTCAATTTTTTCAAGTTTCATTATTTTTAACTGTATATTACTTTAGATTACTAAAATAAATTTTGTCCTTTCTGAAGGACGGTTGCCGTACTGCCGACAAGACGCCGTAATGTGCAGAGGCGCGTCCTGCCGTAAGGCCCTTCCGAAAGTTTAGGCGCTTGGACGTTCTTTTAAAAAAATCACGCAGAAAATTTATCTAATTGTTCATTTTTAAGTCTTCAGTAAATTTAAAGTTTTTCTTATAAGAATTATACTATCACATCCACTCTATCCGGATTAACATGTTTTTAATCATTCATTTGATATTATTTACAATAATCACATATATAGGATGAACGGGACATAATATCTAAGGGGAGTAATGAATAATTGTAATTTATTTAAAAATCGTAAATTTAAATGATTTCGCTCCAAAGACAATTTGATGTACTGCAAGTTTCTACAGAGTTTGATTATTTATTATTCTATCACTGTTGTAAGAAATATAGTAGAAAAACTGTATTTCACATATGAAAGTAACTTTTCAAAATTTTCATTTTTTCGTTTTAATTTTTTTAAAATAACTTAAAAAAAGAAACTAAAATCGCTATTTAAGCTTGAAACATTTTTTGAGGGTCAATTTGAGATTTTTGATTCACACTTACTGTATTGATAAAAATTACAAATTATTTCCCAAGTACCCTTAGAGCGGGTTGGCTAATGCAACACGCTATGCATAAAGTGCAACCTATGTCCAAGTAAATCAACAAAGTGAAAAGTTAGCCATTCCGCTCCGGTCTACACTACACAAAAAAATTAATACTTTAAGAATATTTTAGCTGCTTCTGAAAATCATGTTTCTGCTAAAAGAGAGTTAGTATAATTAAAAATAACTTCACAATTTTAATCATCAAGACCAAAAATATACATTTAAATCCACTTAATCTTGCAATCATCAGCAAACACAAACATGTGATGAGAATGTAATCCTTAAGGTCGTAGTAACTTTAAGAAAAAAAATGTTTTATGAAACATATAAAAAGAAACAAGAACACAAATAATGCACAACAACTGCAGACCACTGCGAGCGAAGCGAGCCATTTGCGCGCGAAGCGCGCAACATCACGCGGAGCGCGAAGCGTGACGTGCGAAATAATCGCCGGAGCGCGAAACGCGACGATCAGAATTCGCGCGCCCCGAGGCGCGCTGAAACCTGCGAGCCCCCGCGCGAAGCGCGGATGAGAATGTGTCCGCGCTTGCGCGGACAGATTTTTTTTAACATGATTAATCAAAGCATATTTATTACACTGGTTAACAGTGAAATTGCCAATCGAACAAAACATTTTTTTTCAATTAGTAGGTGTTTTCTGAGTAAGAAAATCATAGTTTTAATTTTTTCCCCTCGTGTAGTTTTTTTGTAGCTTCAAATTTTGTATTTTTGAGGAGCGACGGCACTTAAATTTACCTGTAGGAAAATCAACTCTTCCAAAAATGATGAATAGGAAGTCGCTGGAAAGGTAATTAAATTATCTTTCAATCCATATATTACAATTACAGAATAAAATTGAGAGAAAATTGAGAGAGCTACAGTCAATTTAAGGTCTAATTTCATGGAAATTTTGATGATTTTTAGACACTTGACTAACTTTTGATAATTTTTTCCACAACAAACAGTAGAAAATATTTATGTTTTAAATTACATTTTAAATATATGTAATGAACTTTATCAAAGTACATTTAAAAAACAAAAGTTTTTAAATAATAAATTAAAATTATTATTTAAAATGTTTTCGATATCTTTTACATTCTTCATCCCCCTCCTTGATGTTTTCAGTGTCTTTATTTTCGAATGAGATTTAAATTGTATTGCAGTTAAAAAGTTATGGAAATTTATTGAAAATTAAAAATTAGATAGTTTATTGCAATTAGAGTAAGGTTTTTATTTTCCATTAACATAACATCAATTTAAAAATTTTAAAACCGACGTTGGTCTAGGAATTAGAGACCCTAGAAACCCTAAAGTATTAATTTTCATGAGTTTATCTTTAAACTTTTAAAATATGTTCGCACAGACTGAATCCACCTCTTTGAATTTTCAAAATTTGACATTGATTTTGTAATCAGAGACCTAATCAGAGAGCTAAAACTCGTCCTCTTTATTGAAGCCACCATTTTTAATTTTTAAAATCTGACATCAGTCTCGTCATCAGCGACACCGAAAAACCCCGAGTAACGAAATTATCATAAATTTGATCGATTTTAAAAAAAATTTGTCAGTTATTTTCGATCCACCATTTTGAAATTTTTATTTTTGACATTGTATTCGAATTGATCAACTCTAGAATTTCTTGATGTGTGATTTTAGTAACTTTAGCACTTATCTTAATTTTACTATTTGCATGTTTGCTGCAAATATTGAAAAGTATACTAAAAATGGCAACGTAGTTTCGTTCACTAAATGTGGTGTAGAATTTTCATTTTTACATTCTCATCACATGAGAAGGTATTTGTTTTGGTCGAATTTCGACTTTTGCTAATTTTATGAAATCTTCACGTTTTGAGGTGCCCTGAGTCCGAAAAACATGGTCCGGCGAGTGCGTCAGTCTGTATGTCCGTCTGTAGACGTTTTTTCTTGTTCCAACGATAACTCTTGAAAAACTTATCAGAACGTTTTCAAATTTAACACACTTATAGTTGGTGTTAAAATGAAGGCTAAGTTCGTTAACCAGACATTTTTGCCAAAAACTACGGTAGTTTCAAAATTTTGAAAACACATTTTTTTCAAAATTTAGAATTTTTAATTATATATTATTTTAGATTAGGTTAATACAAACAACTTTCCTCTAGAACATTACTTGATAAAACCTCAATTTTCGAAGTTACAGTTCCTTGAATGGTCAAAAAAACTAAAAAAAATCCCAAAATAACGCTGAAAATCTATTTTTTTTAAGGAATAAAAGTTAATGAATTGATTTTAACCTATTTGCACTCTAATATACTTAAAAAAATAGCTTATACACAAAAAAGTCGTAATTTCCAGAAAAATCACTCTCTATATATATTTTTTGTGCGCTTTTTTGACAAAAAATCAATATTCCGACCCCATTATCTCCGACATTTTTGCATATGCAGTTTTGTCACCAGAGACTTTTTTTTGCCACTTTGTATCAGGTACAACTTTGCTGTTGACAACTTTTAGCGCAACCCAAAACTTTTTGAGTTATTTTTTAAAAACTGTCAAAAAACTAAATTTTTTACATTCTCATCATATGAGAAGGTATTAGTTTTGGTCGAATTTCGACTTTTGCTAATTTTATGAAATCTTCACGTTTTGAGGTGCCCTGAGTCCGAAAAACATGGTCCGGCGACTGCGTCTGTCTGTGTGTCTGTCTGTCCGTCTGTAGACGGTTTTTCTTGTTCCAACGATAACTCTTGAAACACTTATCAGAACGTTTTTAAATTTAACACACTTATAGTTGGTGTTAAAATGAAGGTTAAGTTCGTTAACCAGACATTTTTGCCAAAAACTACGGTAGTTTCAAAATTTTGAAAACACATTTTTTTCAAAATTTAGAATTTTTAATTATATATTATTTTAGATTAGGTTAATACAAACAACTTTCCTCTAGAACATTACTTGATAAAACCTTAATTTTCGAAGTTACAGTTTCTTGAATGGTCAAAAAAACTAAAAAAATCCCAAAATAACGCTGAAAATCTATTTTTTTTAAGGAATAAAAGTTAATGAATTGATTTTAACCTATTTGCACTCTAATATACTTAAAAAAATAGCTTATACTCAAAAAAGTCGTAATTTCCAGAAAAATCACTCTCTATAAAAGACGTTGGAGAACCAATTGTTGAAACGACAAGTCTTAAAGTGCTATCCTTTTTGTGGATTTTGGGTAATCCGTAAGTCCGTGGGAGGACTGTGTTTGTCGGGATCAATTCTATATCATTTTATTTTCTGTTCAAAACACCATTGTTATTTAAATGTTATAAAGTACTATAAGAATTAGTTTTTAGTTTCTGTATTGGATTCCTTATAATAATTTTTTCTTTGAATCTGATAGTAAAGTTTCAAGTTTCTTTGTTTATTCCAATCTATCGACAGAAATGTCACGACATTTCCCTTGTCCGCAGTAGTAAAAATAATATTTTTGTGTTCTTTAACGAATAACTTCGAGTCATTCAGCATTTTTGCGAAAACTCTATCATTCAAATTAAAGTGACGTGATTTTTTAAGATTACAATCGTGGTTTCGAAAATTTTTAAACAATTTGTTTCTTATGTCATTTGAAATGTCATCATTTAAATTATAACAATTAATAAAATTTTCTATTGATTTAATATAGTTGAAATCTATCATCGATGATCATTTTTCTTCCACTTCTCAACTTATCTATAATACAAATAATTTACAACACGCTTCTTTCGCAAATAATTGTACAAACTATTCTGACAAGAAATTTAAAAATTTGAAAAATAACTGAAACAACATAAGTATAAATAATCCTTTCAACACACAACCAAATTGGTTTATGAACCTTTCTAATTTTGAAATTCCTGAAAATGTCTCAAACGTCATTTCTTTAGGTAACGATTTTATGTATGATATTAATACTAAAAACAACAATCTGAACACAAAAATCAACTATATTAAATCAATAGAAAATTTTATTAATTGTTATAATTTAAATGATGACATTTCAAAGGACATAAGAAACAAATTGTTTAATAATTTTTGAAACTACGATTGTAATCTTACAAAATCAAGTAACTTTAATTTGAATGATAGAGTTTTCGCAAAAATGCTGATAGCTGATATCATATATAAAATCGTTACCTAAAGAAATGACGTTTTAGACATTTTCAGAAATTTCAAAATTAGAAAGGTTCATAAACCAATTTCCATAACCAATTAATTTAAATTAAGTTTATTAAGTTATTTATAATATTATAGAACAATAGCTCAAAATTTTAATACCAATTTAGAAGAATTACTTGACATATGTCAATTTGTTTTTGATAATACGTTTTTTAAATTTAATGATAAATACTACCAACAAATTTATGGTACACCCATGGGATCATCAATTTCTGGTCTTTTTGCTGATATTGCCATGGAAGTCCTTAAGACCTATTGTAATGCTCAATTGTCTTTTAAACCACTTTTTTCTATAGATACGTTGATGATATAATTACTTGCATACGAAAGGATGCTATGACGAAAGATTACAGTTTACTTTTGAAATACAAAAAAATAATATTACTAATTTTTTAGATGTTCTTATTATTCCGAGGCGCGAAGCGACGCTGAGTTCAGGCTTTATAAAGATTGACTGAGCATTGGTCAATTTGATTGAGCATTAGTGAGACAGCGAGAGCAGGACTGATCCAAGCTTTAATGTAACACCGATTTTAGACTGCAGCGCGAGCCTTGATTGAGCATTGGACACCAAGGCTCAAGAACTATTCGCTAACCACACGGCCACGCTGACTCGTTGAGCGTGGAGAGAAATTACTTGATCAGTTTCTGTCCTGCATTATATATACCACTACTACTCTTTTTATTACTATTTTGAAAATTTACCGCCATTTATTTCTATATCACTATGGATGTGAAGTCTCATTCACACACCAGGTTATGGCCAAATCAGGGAGTAAGAGTAAGGAGACCGAACTCTGTGTGGAAAGCGCTTCAGAAATGGTAGAGAAAAATGCACAAAAAGTGCCAGGCTCACTGCGTTCTAGTCAACTACCAACTAACTCGGTCATGCGCATTAGGTGTATATTTAGCCGGTCGGTGTCTCTTAGCGAGATACATGTGTTGGATGCTTCGTTGTAATAAAATATTTTTATATTTTGTTAAAAAAAGATGTCGTGTTGTATTCCAGGATGTGAAACGTCCTACTGGAATAAAGATACTAAAAATATTAGTCTTTTCCATCCTTCAACGGTAAGTAAATATAAGTTATTTTATATAATACACAATTTTTGTAACTATCTTCGCAAAATTTTCCGCTAAGTTTTATAAATTTATTTTCAAATTTATAGGATAGACAAATAAGAGATTGGGCAGAAATACTAAAAAAAAGTAGGCCTGCAAAAATTAAACAAGTCGGACAGAATATGCATGCTGCATTTTAAAGAGGAGGATATCGAAAAGGAAAAAATTATTTTTGTCAGAGGTGGCAAGGTTTTTAAAGAAAAAAGAAAAAAGCCAATTTTATCACAATATGCCGATCCATCTGTCTTTTTAGAAAACTTTAAAAAGAAGACAAAGGTGGACTATTGTGTAAAATTGAGCAATGAAAATTTGGAAAAATAGCAACTCTTTTTCTAATTCTAGAGTCATTTTCAATTTTTTGCAGTCCGAAAAAATTTTTATTTCCTTTCGTGTAACCCCATTGTCTAGAAGGTAATGTTATTTCATCAAGTTTTGATTGCATGTAAGAAAACGAAAATTCTCCGTCTTTCACCACTGCTGTCTCACTTTCAACTGGAAAATATGAAATAATATATGACACATTAATTAAAAAATAATAATTAAGTAGAGAGAATATTTTTTTCATCTGATTATAATAATAACTTTCTTATTATTTTCATAATTATTTCAATTTATTGACACACTTAATATTCTAATGACAAACATTATGTACTTACACATGATTTTGAATATATTCAAAATATCCAAATAATATCAATTTGTGTACAAAATATATTTATCCTAAAGTGAATTAATACTTGATTAAAATAAAAAAATTGTGTAATTAAAAGACTTTTCTTACCTAACCTCACTTTTTGTTGTCAGTGTTCCACGCAATGGCGAATTATTTTATTTAAAAATGAAATCACAAATGGTAAAAAGACTGTAGAATTAATTCCGTCTTCGTGGATACACGAAGCCTCTAAAGGTGTTTTGGTTTGTTTATATCCGAAGAAAGAAGACTTGTCGAAAGTTACAAATTGGGTAAAAGGAAAAATATCACCTTCTTCTGACTGGCAAGAATATTCAGATATAGAAATTTTATGCTACGCAGGTGAAGATTTATACTTTTAATTGTTAAAATTTTAAACAAAATAGTATTTTTAAACGTTTATTTTTAGATAATTATGAACAAGGCTTGCGTCGTCTGGAACGATCATACGAACAAATGGAAAATTTAGAATCTTGTGAATCAGATATACCAGGGCGAAGATATCAGATGACAGTCATACCACCGGCAATAGCAAAAAATTTATTGCAGGAGTCAAGATCTATTTTTAATGGAATGAGAATCGACAAATCCGAAGAAAATATTAACTGTGAGTAAATTTAAATATATTTTTACTCTCAATTATTTAAAAATGATATAGTGACCCTATAACCTAACTTTAATAATGAAAAATGGTTTTTAACGTAAACAAAAATTCAATAAAAATTAACTTCAAGGGTTTTTGGAAGTTCTAAGTGTATACTTTTCTGTAAAATTTGTCTGGAGTAAAAATCATTTGTTAAATAATTGTTTTTCAATATTTTGATTATTTTTTTCTCATTGCAGAAAAAAAATAGTAAATTTAATGTCATTTTTAAAAACAAAGGTTTATTTATCTGAGATACATTTTTCAGTTTTGAGGTTATGTTTCAGTCACAATCCTGTTTAAAAAAATAACAAAATTTTATTTTATATATACCACAAAAATAGACGGTTCAAAAAAGAATGGAAAAAATCATGTTTCACCTTTAATAACTGATATCTCACCTAGTTCCGTGAATTTTTCAGGTAAAAACAATGTTTAAAAAACTTTTTTAATATTAAACAATTTTAATTCATTATTTCATGATTAGAAATATATTAATTTTAAATTATTAATATATTTAAAATAATAAAATTTCAATTTTATTAAATTCAAATTTTAAAATAGATGGCACCAAGTATGGACCAAAACAAACTCAGCGTAAAATCCATAAATATAAAAAAATACCAAGAACACTTTACATGAAGAGCGACAGTTGTGAAGAGAGTAGTGTTCCGCGTATGTTGGGAACACGCAAGAAAAAAGAGAACAAATTAAGAACTGATACGATACATGAAGAAAGTGAATCGGAAACGTTGATTAGAAATTCACTGATACATCTCGATGACAATGGAGTATTATCACATCCCTTTGGAAGTAAAGAAATAGCTGATTAAATTTATAATAATTGATGTTTAAATTGATAAGAATAGAAGTAATTGAATTTTTAATTAATTTAAATAACAGTTAATCGAATTTTGAATCATTTTCCAATTATTATAATATGAAGTAACTGACTTTTGTTGAAATATAATAAATTAATTCTGAATAAATTTTTTTTTATTTTAGAGTTGGCACGTTTCTGCAAATTAAAAATTCTTGAATCTGAAGCCAATATAATTGCTATTATTAAGAAGACTAAAAGAAATCTACAATTGATTTTATTCTTATTAATTTGCACTTTCATTTCCAAACAGGCTTTTTAATTAAACGGTTCCCAAACCAGAATATGAATCTTCTTCAGTACGTGGGGACTTTAGTGTCACAACAATCAAAAGAAAAAAGCGGGGCAGATATTTAAACAAATGTATATTTAATATACTTAAGAATGTTTTGTTTTATTTTTTCCAGTTTATTTTTTATTAACAAAATTATTATTTTTTTACTAAATATTAAAGTTATTAAGAGTTTTAATGTTTAATGTTAACTTAAAATTGTAAAACGTCTTTTAATATCTTTAGAAATGGAAAAATGAATAATAACAATATTTTCCATAAAATTTTTTTTTCGATATCATGGGCCACATAGTAAAGACCAATTTTTTTACAAAAGAATGGACAAATTTTTCATCTCTAATATGTAATTTTGTAATTCTTTTAATTTTGTAAACAAGAATTGACTACAATAAAAAAAAGTTTCTATGAGTTCAAAGTACGACGTTTATTTGTATTGAATTGTATAAATAAATCCGAAACGAAAATTTCAATTTTTTGGGCTATGTAGTAGCGAAATTGCAGAATAATTTCCATAAAAGTTGAAAAGAATACATTTTTCTTTTATAGATTTAACATTGAAATTTTGCGCAAAGGTTTTGAAACCTTTTATAGAAAAAATTCCAATTTCGGAGGATGGACAGGGCACATTGAAAAGGTCCTCACTCCCTGAATCCCTCTTATTCTGTTAACAGTCTGAGCAAGAGGCTTCGTATGACCCGTGACCAGATTTTTAAATTTGCCGATAAAATTTTCTCCCCAAAAAGCAGACAGTTCGGTAAGTGGGACCTGAAAATGCTCAACGTCTTGGCCAAGGTGAAGTAATCCGTGAGCATGCATCACCTGACAAGCTTCACCATAATAGCTGGGCATTAAAATAAAAAATTTGTTGAGGAAGTCTTGTGCACTTTTATAACATTGGACAGCCAATTCTTCGCTACACAATATTCGACAGCCAGCATGCAGATACAGAAAATGCATGTAAACATCCTGTGGCAAAACATATTTTAAAATCACAGGTCCAGCGTAGAGAAAAAGAAATTACACCTGAGTGGCTTTCCATTGAATGAAGAAATCAATCTCAAACTTTTTGCGTTGAAATTCTGCGGGAACAAATTCAGAAATGCTGTCCATTAGGCTTCTGAAGGTATTAACTTCATTTGTTTTCAATTTATTTTTTTTAACAAGCCAATTCTTCATCATAGCTTTTCCAAGATTTAAGAATATTAAGTGCATGATTTCCAAAGGAACATCTTTGATAGGATCAATTGGTATTTTTAATAAGGGTGATATACAATCTGTCGGTTGATTATTTTGGCCTCTTGAGAAATGAATGATTCCGAAGTACGTTTACTACAATTCACTTCTGGAACAACTCTTTTTCGTTCAACAGCACTTCCTTCAACTACACATCTCTCGCAAGAGAAAAATCCATTTGTCCCCTTGATACATTTTAAAAATGCTCTCGCTGGAGAATCCGCAATAATGGCTAAAACTTTAAACTTGTACAATATTGTGTTAATCCTTATGCCATTAGTAGTGTAGTCCTCTGCTTCTTCAACAAAATTTTCCATAAATTTGTTTACATTTTTAGGTTTAGAGGAACCATAATAAAGAGCTACCACAAACGGTTCACATTCGTAATCTTTATGAAAAATTTTTAATAAAATAATAGGCCATAATTGTCCTTTGGAATTGCAGTATACTGTCATGCCATCAATAAAAGCAAGGGCATTTATTTCAGATTCCTGATAAACATTTGTTTTTATTGCATTCTCTAAACCATTCTTTATTCCCAAATAAATATACTCTCCAATAGTGTCATTTTTTGAAATAAGGGGACGAGTCTTTATGGAATGAGAAAACCCTAATAATGTTGAAGCAGAAGATGGTAATTCATTATATCCTTCAGTTTTCAAAAGATGAAGTAATTGAGAAGCTGCAGTTAATTTTACATTAGAAATGTTTTTAATTAACCATTCGGTAATTTTATCCTTCATACCAATCACTGCATTTTCATTTGAAATTGAGCAATCTTCCTGGGATATTTGAGAAAGTATTGAACTTTCTAATGAACTGCAGTTTTTAAAATTGTCGTTTACGTTACTAAATCCCGAATTTCCACTGTAAAAATTAATATAATTTTAGACAATGTCAATAACATAAAAATAAATAAAACAAATAAACTACATTTAAATATTTTTTTACAAATTATGTTAAATTCATTATTATATTCGTAATAGTAAAATTAGGTAAAAATAGCAAACGAATTTCTTAAAAATTATACAATAAATTTACACTTTTAAGCACAGTAACGTAAAATAGCATTAATACCAAAGCATCCAACAGAATCAAATTTTTGGTGTAATAATATAAACGACTATATATTCTACAAATAAAGTGAATGAGTAATTGTACAAATTCTAATAAATTTGGTAGGTACATAAGTTGATTATATTTTACTTCTTGGGGCAGTAAAATTTTTTACCTTGCATTATATTCTTCAATATTTTCATTCAAACTTTACACGATTTTCCTCATCAGCTTTGTCACTGGAATCCAAACTTTGTTGCAAAAAACGTAGTTTTTGCTGCCTAATAGTTGAACTTTTTTTAAATAAATCCATGATCTTATTTGACAACATCTAATCTCTTATAAAAATAATATTAATACACTAACTTGATTTGACATAACCTTACCTTTAAAATGCAGTAAATTGGCGCTCTTTATCAAAATATTTGAAATATTTTTTAGTTCAAAAATAGTATTTTATTTAGTTATAATTTCTGATATTTAAAAAACAATTATTCATGACTTTAAATTATTTAATAAAAAATATATTATATGATAATAATAATAATAATAATAATATGTATGTAATTATTATTATTTTTATATAAATTAATATAATCATAAAAAATGAATAAATATTTGTTTTATTTGTATTACTTATTTATTCAACTAAATTAGTAATTAATAACTTAGTATATATCATTAAGTATTATTTAATTAAACATTTTAATTTAAAAGATAATTATTAAAAATTAAACATATTTATTCAACAATTATTAAATTTCATTAATTATTATTATTATTTATAATTGAGTATATTATTTAAATATTAACTATTAATAATATATTTAATAACAATTACATCGCTGGCTCCTAAATGAAAACATATTATTCGCGAGAGGGTTTATAAAACACGTAACAAATAAAACACGTAAAACAAATAGAAAATATGCTTATTTAAAATGACAGTTTTTTGAAGGCTATGTAACAATTTTTAATATTTATTATTTTTAAAGTGTAAACAAATGGCAAAAAAATAAGTTAATAAAATTGTTTTATTACAGCTAAATTAACTTTGAATAATAAAAATTGTTTATTTGTCATTTTATATTGGCTGAAAATAAATGACAATATTTTTAAAAATAAGCCTAAAAACCATTTTAGATGAATTACGCTTTTTCAATTTTTTTTGTGAGTTACGTGTTTTATAATTTCTTTCGCGAATAATATGTTTTCATTTAGGAGCCATAGACATTTTATTAAATGCGAAATATATATATATATATATATATATATATATATATATATATATATATATAATTAAGCTGAATAATAGTATCAGCATTAATTCAAGCTTGAAACAAGATTTGATGTTCAAGCTTTACTGGTAAAGAGTGAATGAGTCTTGAATCGAACATGGAACGAGCATTGGTGCCTAATGTTGAACCAATGTTGAGTGACAGTGGTATAAAGACTGCTTCCAGTCTAGGTTACCCACGCTAAGCGTTCAAGACTCAATCAAGCTTCAACCAATAGTCAGCATTGGTCTTTCGCGCCTGGGTTGTTAACGAAAGAAATCGGCTCATTACTGATTGGTATAAAAAACCTACATTTTCTGGACGAACCATTAATAACCATTCTAAACATCCTTTGGCTCAAAAAATTGCTATAATTTTTAACTTAATTGATAGAGCTATAAAACTCTCTGACAAGCAATTCCACTTAAAAAATATAGAATTTGTCAAAGAATTTTTAATAAATAATAATAATTTATAAACGAGCACATAAAGAAACGTATTTCTCTAATAGAATCTACATCTCAACTTCCTATTTACAAAAATGTAATAATTTACACAAAGTCACGAAAAATATTCTTGCCCTATGTTTCAAACCTCTTTGAAAAAACTTCTTCAATTCTTAATAATTACGCCATTTTGTCCATTCCTTACAAAAATAATAACATGAATCATAATTTTGTTAAAAAAGACAAGGATAAAAATATAAAATCTGAAAACACCAATACTGTTTATAAAAATAATTGTGAGAATTGCTCTGCATGTTATGTGAGACAATCAAAAAGAATGGTAGGTGTTCGTATTAAAGCCCTGCACGGAAAAACTTTTTTCAAGAGTCATTACTAAATTTATTCAAGAACTCAGGATATGGGAAAAATTTAGAACTTGTTTTAGAAAAGTTCAATATTCATTAAAGAATTTTCAGGAGTTTTTCTAATGGCTTGGAAATAATTGTTCTTGACGCTGCGACTGAGTTCTTCAGTCACTGCGCCCTGAAAAAGTCTCGAACTATTTAAGAAAGAAGACGAAGCGTAACCAATAGGTATACTGCGCCACTTGGCTTTAAACGCTTTAAAACGATCTAAAACTAAAGTATCGTAACGCGTCCCTGCAGCCGAGTGGCATAAGGCGGAGCGATCTTGAGTCTCGAGGTCTTAAGTTCGACTACTCACGCGGGCAAATTTTTTTCGCTAATTTTACATTTTTCTATTCTTAAACCAGTTCAGGACTTTTTCATGAAAATTCAACAAGTAGTCCAGAAATTTACTACAGTTATCCCCGAATAGCTTAAAATAATGTTTCAATCTATGGTTTTGTAGCATTTCTTGTTTTATTTCCATATCCTGAGTTCTTGAATAAGTTTAGTAATGACTCTTGAAAAAAGTTTTTCCGTGTTGGATTTATGTCACATAGTATTTCCAGGGCGCCAGGACTAATTGTAAGAATATACGGCTCTAATTAAATTAATAATTATAAAAACAGTTTTAAAGAAAACTATTGAAATGAATAAAGGAATATCTAAGGATGAAATTGATATTTTTTAAGATAAATTAACGTTAAATTAATAAGAAATTAATGTTTAAACTAGGAAATGTCAGTTTTAGTGTAGGATGTATGTCTGTGTGTAAGATCGATATTGGAATAAACTGTTGATATGTCGCCGCGCATTCTGCGCGACAGATGGCGGGGGTAGATGTATAGAAAAATCAACCAGTTGATATGTATCATATAAAATAAACAATTAACCATTACAAAATTAGTAATGTAAAACGATTTTTTTTTCACTAAATTAATTTTTTAATTGCATTTAGTAAATTTATATAGTTTTTGATTAGTTATTTATATGCAACAAAATGTCTTTTTTTAATTGTGCAATACATGTTTTCAATAATATAGATCCTTAGGAACAAAATAAGCCATCGAAAATATTTTTTTATGGTGCACAAATTTGACATCCAATATAAAAAAAAGTTTATTAATTAACAATTAGATTTTGGCAAAACTATTTATCCGATTCGGTCCAAATTTTGTTTACTTATTAAAGGCCTTGGGAGCAGTAATTTCACCAAGTAAGAGATAATTTAAATAATAATTAATTGAATTATTAAATATTTAAAAAAAGAAAAAATATATCGTTTTAATTCTATTACTTGTAAACAAATTGTTGGAAATAATCGTGCGACTACTTATTTTTTATGTATTGTTAATCTCTACAACTTTTAATAACATCTTTTTTTACAAAAATTTCATCGAAAGCAGCAAGCCTCAAAAAACCATTCAAATTTCGATTTTTGCGCCTTAAATGATTTTTAACAACAAACGCGCTCAGTCTAAGTTGGTGCAAACTGTGGACCTTTGTTTCTGTGCCACTAATCTTTCACATGCAATTTTTTTTATTTGGGTTGGATTTATGTCACTATTGTCAGGGCGTCTGGACTAAGAATATACGGCTCTGGCATTGATATAGTAGATTAAGCAGGATCCCTTCACCAACTAAGTTGGTGTAAAGTGTGGACCTTTGTTTCTGTACACAGAAAAAAACCGGACTCAAAATGGGTCGCATATGAGACTCATTTTGAACTGCAACAAAAATGATACCCCTTCGACTCATTCTGAGTTCCTAGGAAAAAAATCAAAATGAGTCTTAAGGAGTATCATTTTTTCATTACGATAAAATTACAATCACATTGGAAAAGCTTATAATAATTTATAAAAATATGAATTAAAATAATTGTTTATAACTAATAAACACGTTGCACTTGTCAAAACATTAATACTTGCAGTCGATTTATTGTTTTTATGAGAAATGGAAAAAAAATTTTAGGTTAAACATTTGTCAATTGACAGACAGGGATGGGCAACCATGGAACACGAAACATGCGAAACACAAAAGAAAGTAACTAGAATATTTTTATTTTACTCATTTTGAGACCGACTTCCAAATGAGTTGCAACAAAAATGAGTCGGTTTTTTTCCGTGTACCACTAATCTTTCACATGCAATTTTTTTCATTTGGGTTGGATTTATGTCACAAGACTGACCTTTTTTTGCCAGGGAGCCTGGACTATCTGTATAAACTGTAACTCAACATTGATTTAGCATGGCCCTACTGAAAATCTTGTACAGGATCTTGTACAAGAAATTATACAAAATCTTGTATAATTTCTATACATTTCAGTCAATGAACCTGTACCATTTCCCGCATAAGGAATTGAAACAAGTTCTTGTACAAGATCTTGTGCAACATCTTGTACAAGAACCTGTACAAGTAATTTTTTTCGATGTTAGAATAAAGGTTTATGTACAATTTCTTGTACAAGATCCTGTACAAGTTGAAATTAATTAATAACTTTAATGGCTGCGCAGTAGTTTTCTATGGCTTCTACAGCTGCGCAGTTGTTTCTAAATCGTAAATGCAGAAAGTCTCTAACGACAATGTTAAAAATTTTCTTATATTTTGCATAAATAAAAAAATTAATAAACAATAAGAAAAAATATTATCTACACAAGAAGTTGTACAGGATCTTGTACAAGTGCACATTCTTGTACATGATCTTGTACAAGAAAATTGTACAGGATCTCGTACAAGAAATTGTGCATGAACCTTTATTCAAAATCGAAAAAATTACTTGTATAGGCACAAAAACTTGTTTTAATTCCTTATGCGGGAAATAGTACAGGTTCATTGACAGAAATGGTATAGTTTCCTGTTCAAGATCTTGTACAATTTCCTGTACAAGATATTGTACAAGGATTTTCAGTAGGGGGGACACCAATGTTCGTCCCATGCTCGATTCAAGACTCAGTCAATCTTCGTGAGCGTAGATACAATATTTACTTTCTTTATTACCGTGTGCACTGAAAAATATTAAATATAAAAATTTATAAATTATTTAATATTACAATATTTTTTTGATAATGTTTTATTTTATTATATATTATTTTTTTCTTGCACAGTGTCAAATTATTATTTTTAAAGATCAAGAGTTTCGTTTGTCTGAAAAATTTTCGCGTGTGACCTTGCGACTCAGCGTAGGAAACTGAACACATACGTTAAACTATTGAGTTGGCAACGGTGAGTCGCAAGGTCACACGCGTTTGACAAAAAATAGTATTTTGATAATATTTACTAAACGGTTAATCCTACTGTAAAAATACTTGGCATAAATACTTATTACACCCTAATAAACATTTTTTACACTGTAAGTTTTTGATCAATTAAAATTTTTCAGGCAAACGAAACTCTTGATCTTTAAAAATACATGTGCAAGAAATAAATATTATATAATTAAGCTTTCGTTTAAAAGCTTTCGTTATAAAAAAAATCGGGTTTCTCTCCCCCAAAAATTGAAATTTATTTTAATTTCTAAAAGAGCTTCAGAAAGAAACAAACAAAAGCCAGTTGTAAAATTTCCATCTATTTGATGTGAAAAATGCTCGTAGGCCTTATTAGGCTGTGTCCACAACAGAAGTTTTAGTGAACAACAACGCGCAAGTTGCATGTAACTGTGTACGCAATTGCCAACCACTGAAAGTAAAATGCTTGTTGATTTGTTACGCTAGCTTTGAATTTGTTTACTTTTGCTGTTTTGCATAACTTCTAATTTCTGTTTTTACAAAAAAATTTAAATTATTGAATTCTGTTTGGAAATTTTATGAAAATAGTAGATATTGGAGTATTTTAATAAAATTCTTTCCAAAATTCAATTATTTTCAAAAATTAACAATGTTTATCATAAGAATCAAATTATTATTTTTAAAAGTTATTAATTTCTTCTTAAAAATTAAATTATTTAAAAGTTTAATTTATTTATTATTTATTATTTATTATAGTTACAAAAAATTTGCATAAAATACCATACAGACATTAAATTATTGTCAAAAATTTGAATAGAAATCTTTGCAAAATTTATTTGAATTAAAAAACTTTTCGTAATTAAATGATTTTCAATATCTACTATTTTCATAAAATTTCCAAACAGAATTCAATAATTTAAATTTTTTTTGTAAAAACAGAAATTGGAGGTTATGCAAAACAGCAAAAGTAAACAAATTCAAAGTAGGCGTAACGAATCAACAAGCATTTTACTTTCTTCGCTCGGAGCGCAAGCACTAATACCAGTCAGTGAGCAGTGAGCGCCTCTGGGCCACTCACTGCCACCCTACTGGTATTAGCGCTTGCGCTCCGAGCGAAGAGCCGGTTCTAGAATCCAGCTCCTCAATTATTATTGAAATACAATTTTTCTTTATATTAAAATATTTATTAAAATTTAAGAATGCAATAATAATATAAATATAATAAATATTTGGTAATTTTAATAGGAACAGTATTTATGATCACGCAAAATAAAATTATAGTAAATCGTTATTTTGAGAAAAATAAACTTGACCTGCTTATAAGAAACAAATTTTTAAAAAATGAATGCTAAATTGATAAACATTCAGGTTGTTTTGTTTTTATCTTCGTTTAAACTTATTAATAAAATTATTCTCTTATGAAATAAACAAAAACAATATATCTGACAGTCCACGAGAAAACGTGCCTTAGCTCCCGAATGTGAATTTCACGGGAAACGTATTAGAAGCTGGGCCTTCCTCATGTTTGAACATTAATAACAAAAAAATCTATAAGTAAAAAGTATTTTTGACTTTTGTACCTGAAAGAGGAACTCAAAATCTACAAAGTATTATGAAAATTCGACATTAATTTTTTGGGAGCTAAGGCACGTTTTGTCGTGGACCGTCACATATTAGTATGTAATCAGTTTACAATAATTTTAATTTAAGGTAAAGAATAAAAATTTCATTGTAAGGAAAAAACTTTTAATTTGGAAACATTAAATAATTTTAACATTATTTAAAACAAATTAAATATCATTCACAAAATTTTTCAAATATAAATTTATATTAATTTTAATTACTTAGGGTCATTTGGGGTAAATGTAAACGCGGGGTAAATGTAAACAGTAGATGTTTCAGCTAAATTTAGAAATTAAAAAATAAGTACAACGTCAATATTTTTACCTCAGCTCACCTACAAGATGTTCTGAGTATTGCCAATATTTTATTTTGACAATTGGCAATGCCATAGTACAAGTTATTTTTTAATGCAAAAAAGATTGAAAATCAAAATTTTACTGTTTCAGTATTTTGTCTCGCATTTGCATAAAAATAAATTAAAAAATCAAACTAAAATTTGTAATTCTTCCTTATTAATGTCTTAACAAAAATTGACTTTGATTTTTTATTTTCGTCAATTTAGTTAATAAATAATTAAGTGTTTACATTTACCCCGAGAATTCGAAAACTCGGGGTTTCTGTTTAACTCTAAGCTACACTTTAAAAAAATTTTTGGGGAAAATTCTCCAAAATCTTGGTATCGCAATTTAAACCAAAAAAGGTAAATTTTCACTAAGAATCTTGGCGAATTTTCCCTTTATATTCTTGTAAAATTTTCCCTTCAGAATCTTAAGGAGTATTCCTTTTAAAATCATGGGGTATTTTCCCTGTAAAATCATAGAGAATTTTCCCCTTAAAACCTTTTTATTTTTCTTTTTAGATCTTAGAGAATTTTCCAAAATTAGGAGCTTTTTAATATAAGGATTGTAAGCATTCAAAAGTCTCGAACAAATTTTTGAAAGACTGTTTATTATATTATCGCAATTACTTATATCTTTTACAATTCATTAAAAATACGTAAAACCAAAATTAAAGACCGAAATTTTTTTTAATGTATTTTGTGCGGGATCCTTTGTCTTCTAATATAAATATTGTTAAATTTTCCTTTTTATATATTTAATTGAAAAAGTTTAAAATTTTTTGTTTTAATAAAAAAAAGAAAAATACAATATATAATTTAAAGGGAAACATATAACTTTCTTAAACAAAACAAATATTTGAATACATAAGAAAAGAAAAGAAATATTTACAATTAAAAAACGTAAAAATATACTTATTAACTTAGTCAATATGAAACTAGTTAGCTTTAAATAAATTATTTAATAATAATAATAATAATAATAATAATAATAATAATAATGAAATTATATTTATTTTCGATTTTTGAAAAAACTCCACTTTTATTTTAGTTATTTTTTTTAGGCTGCTAGTACATACTTATCTCTAAATACTAAGTGAGTTTTAAAATGGGATCTGCTTAATTTTCCGAGAAATAAATAAAAAAATGCAATTCTGTAAGTCAAAACTATAATTTTATAAAATGCGAATATAACCTTCAAAATCTTGCTAGTGATGTTCGTTTGTTTCATGTAAAGCTTGAATTTTGACCTACAGAATTGAACATTTTTATTTATTTCTCGAAAAGGTATGCAGATCCCATTTTAAAACTCACTTAGTACTTAAAGATAAGTATGTACTAGCAACAAAAAAAATTAACCAAAATAAAAGTGGAGTTTAATCAAAAATTTTTAATATTAACAAAGCATCAAATAAATTTTCTTTAGAAATTTTCTCAGTTGAAATTATGTCTTTTTACCCAGGTGCGAATTTAGGTTGGCCGCCAGAGTTTGAAGGTTGGCCCACTGTTGGCCTAACTTTGGCAAGCGAAGTTTTGGTTGCCAGAGTTTGCCCAACTTTGGCAAGTACTAGTGCCCACAGTTGGCCCGACTTTGCAAGCCAACCATTACATGCAGAGTATAACCAACCGTCGGGCCAACTTTGGCGACAAAGGTCGGCACAACTATGGGGAACGTATCTCATATGACTTACAAATTTTGGTTGGCCAAACTCTGGGCCACAGTTGGCCCGACGGTTGGCAAAACTCTGTAAAACGCAGTTTAAATAACTCAAACTTTATGGTTGGCCAAACTCTGGGCCACGGTTGGCCCGACGGTTGGCAAAACTTTGTGATTAACAGTTGAAATGACTTAAACTTTCTCGGTTGGCCGAACTCTGGGCCACGGTTGGCCCGACGGTTGGCAAAACTTTGTGATTAACAGTTGAAATGACTTAAACTTTCTCGGTTGGCCGAACTCTGGGCCACGGTTGGCCCGACTGTTGCAGCTTTAATATACATTTAACGGTAAGGACTCCCATGTGAGCGTAGCGTAGTGGTCAGTGTATAAGTCTTCGGCGCGTTAGGTTAGGGGTTCGATCCCAGTGAGCGTTAGATATTTTTGAAAATGTATGTATGAGATTGTGTTTAATAATAATAGGAAAAGGTTATATCTGATGTTCCCGCTAATAATAACGTGTTAATTGTTTAAATAATTTAGTTTTTTAATAATTTTTTACCTCTGGCTGTTAAAGTTGGCCAAACTTACGCATTTAAAGTTGTGCCAACTTTGGCGTCAGTCTTTGGACCAACCATTGAAATGTATAGTTGGCACAACATATGCATTTTAAGTTGGGCCAACTTCCTTATGACTTGTCGGGCCAACCATCGTCGCCATTAGACGGCCAACCGTTATCATCTGTATGGTTGGCCCAACCTCTGGCACGAGAAGTTGGACCGACCTTGTAAAAGTTGGCCCAACTATGGGCCAACCGAAAATTCCCACCTGGGTGAAAAATAATTGACTTTATTATCTTTTACCAAAAAAAGTTATGCGTTTTCAAAGAAAAAAATCTAAAAAATTTCAATGCTGTATATCTTCTATGTTTATAAATATTTGTTCACAAAAATTGCACTATTTTTTTAGTGGTATCCAAGACAACAATATAGCACAGTTTCATCCAAATTCCATACTAGAAAGAAATTTCTAAGATTACTTACCATTGAATTGTTCCATTACCAAAGAAAATACACAAATATCAGAAATATTTATCTTACAATTAAAGTTGGAAACGTTAGAAGAGAGTTCAGAAAAGCAACGAATTGTAGTATTGCTATACTACAATACATTAATCACTAAAACTTGTAAAACTATTCCTCATTTAGAATAGTTTTTAGTACATCCTACAGAATCCGATAAGAGATAATTTTATAACCTTGGATTTTTCTTCAGATAAGAAAAAATAGATGGTTCGTAACAGACATCCCTCATGCTACTAAGCTGCCCTTTTGAAATGTTCCAGCAGTGGTCAAGTTTTGACATTTTTATTTGACAATCATCATGTGTACGTGCTATCTAATCGGAATCTAAATGGTCTTATTTTTAGTCACCGTGAAGATAATACACTGAAATCTCGCTATAACGAGAAGGTCGGGAGTCAAGTCTCCTTCTATTACGAACGCAAGAGGAAAAATAAAAAACAAAAGAGTGTCTACATGGATATGTAATTTGCATGCGATTAAACAACGCGAATACAGTCTACAGTTTGTTTTGTGATATGTTAAAATACGTATAAACAAATCTAAAAAATAAATGTATTATATCTTCCTTTTTAATAATAACTTTTCTAATAACGTAATTTAGGTTTTTAAAAAAATATATTACAAAATATACTTATAAAAATTTATAAATTAATTTAGAGTAACTTTGAAAATATAGTTTATTTATAAATATGAAAAGGTAATGAATTATTAATTCAAATTTTCGTGCGCTTTAAAAGATTGTCACTTCAGATGTCTGAGTGCGTTAGTTTATAAAATAGTGCACGAAAAAAATTAGTCGCTGAAGTTTTCAGCTACCACTCGAAGACTCTCGGATATGAAAAAATACTTTATAAACTTATAGAAATACTCTATGATTTTAGCAGAAATTCTCTAAAAAAAGTCGAGGACTTTCTATAAACGTAGTAGCGGAAAAAAGTCGTGGAATTATTGTAACACTTTGATAGAAAGTTTCGTCGTCGAGTCGAGGAAAACGGTGCGCATACTCTCAGGCGATAAATGCGACCTGCATGAGTCATTTTAACACCGTTCATTTACAAATTCTTGTGTACAGTGTTTGTGAATTATATTAGAGGATTAAAATCTTTTTGTAAATATAAAATATAATTATAAATCATTAAATACGTTTTTACAATAATGAACCGAAAATAATTTCATTTGCTTAATTATTATTTTAATGAAATATTATCATTTTTCTATTCATCTAATAAATTAAAAATAATTGTAAAATAGTAAATATTTGAGATTTTTAATTTTCA
The DNA here is from genome assembly GCA_032872475.1 of Leptopilina myrica (nomen nudum). Lineage (NCBI taxonomy): Eukaryota > Metazoa > Arthropoda > Insecta > Hymenoptera > Figitidae > Leptopilina > Leptopilina myrica (nomen nudum). The sequence continues at coordinate 23,732,906 of CM065464.1, read as the reverse complement.
AAATACTGCACTTTTTCTCGCAAGCGGTAAAGAAAGGTTCCATTTAGTATATAAGGACGATGAAAAAGTAGATTCATATAACGTGCGAAATAACGAAAGTGTAGGATAATATGCGTATTGGTGTTAGCTATTTAGTTTTAGGTAGGTGATTAGTGATTAAATAGTGTCAAATTAAATGTGATGAGTGTCGTGATTATGTATAAATGTAGGATTGTAATTAAATATAAGGCATAAAAGGAACGAAATAAATAAGAACTGAAAGAATTTTTTTTACTGGTCCGCAGAATTTTTCATTTTGCGCGACTATCGTTGAAAGTTTAGAATACTGTAGAAGAAAATTCGGACTCGTCTTTTCACAAGAAAAACAAAGTATAGATTTTAACCTGATTTTGGGGTAAAAATTCACTGCAACAAAATTTCACCTGGGTGAGGGCGCCACTGTCTATGTGAAATAGCATTGGTTAAAATTACCCGCAACAAAATTTATACTACTTTTTTTCTGTGTTTTCCTCGACTGTCGCCGAATCGTTCGCGCTGGCTGTGTTTTCATTTTCCTCGACTGTCGCTGAATCGTTCACGCTAGCTGTGTTTTCATTTTCCTCGACTGTCGTTGAAAAGTTTCAAATCCTTTTTCTAAATTCTCTTCGAATGTAGTACATTTTTTCTTTGATCTTTCAATATGATTTTTAAAACAGAATGATTTAAATACTTTCGACTATATCCGAAAGTCTTCTACAAAGTCGAGGAAAATTTCAGCAACTAATTTTTTCCGTGTGGAGATAACTAGGATAACTAGGTTAGAGCCCTAGTTATAGAGAAGGTCGTTATAGCGAGATTTGAATGTATCAAAAAGTATTTTTAAATGTATCTCACAATTGACTTTTTTACATATACAAATCTTCTTTGTTATAATTCGTGACGATGATGAAAAGAACTCTTGATAGAGAGATAAAATGTAGTCTATTTAAAGACTTCATTTTCGTCATTAGAATAACTCAATCACATGTTTAACATCTTAAAAATTTTCAATTGCGTTCTTAGTCTACACATCAACATCGATTTACTTAATTGTCATTTTAGGAATGTAGAAATTCAAACCTGTTCGAGATTATTAATTCTTGATGTTCGTTTAAACGAGAAAATATAATAAGAAATTTAAAAAACTAAGATAATTTTCTTAACATTCTGTAATTTTCTTTCGTCATTGATTATTATTTATACTTAGTAAGTTATATTTCCGCGTCATTGCAATGTAAAGTATTTTCTGTATGAGCAAACAGTTTTTATATAAAAGAATAAAAGCGTGCTCTATCTTCATTTATAGATGCAAAATAAAATTAAGTTCATAAAATTATTTTTCACTAAGCATAACTCGATAAATTTTAAATTGATGATAAAAATCCGAGCAACATTATTTTAATTCTTTTTGCTTCCTCATAAAGGAAGCCTTATAGTGATGTCGATTTCCGAATTTTTTAAAATCAATTATTTTTACAAATTTTCAAGTGTAGTATATATAATTCGTCGAGAGGAACAAATGTCCGGATGTATGTGTGTATGTATATGTGTGTGTGTGTGTGTGTGTGTATGTGTGTGTGTATGTCACCGATTCTTGTGGACAAATTTTCTCTTGCACATCTTGATGGATTTTGATAAGATTTTGTAGGTGTATTACGGTCATGAATACCAAGAATCAGACAGAAGGATTTTCAAAAATATATAAAAAAAATTTTTTTCAACATTTTTTTAATTTTTGAAAAAATTAATTTTTTGGTTTTTTGAAATAACTTTTTTCTATATTAAAATTTTTAATAATTCTTGTCAAAATTGCATTCCTGACATAAAAACGAATCGATTCATGTATATAAAGTATATATTTTATCAAAATTTATAGAATTAATAAATATTTTAATTTTTCACAAAAAATTAAAATTTTGTATTTTTTGACATTTTATCATAACACTTTAAAATAATTATTCTATAATAAAAAATTGAATAATTAATATTTATTCAGGGTACTTTGCCCGGTTTATTAATTATATTTAATAAACTATTATAATTATTTAACTTTTAAAATTATATATAATAATATATATTATGAGAAAGCTAAATGGTCATGAAATGAACAACTTGTTTTTTAAATATTTGATACAGAAAAAATGTTACAAAGTTGAAAATAGAATTATAAAGTGTACCTTATGTGACAGAAATATTTAGTGTACAAATTATTGTCGCTTTAATATCAACACTTATGAAATAAGTGTCACGTAGTCAAATGCACTTTTAGTCTTTTAGTAAACATTACCTGCGTCAATGAGATAAATTCTGATATGAAAAAGTATCCACTCTAAATGCGTTTTTATAATATTGTTTCAAAAATTCCATTGTTTTTTATTCTCATAATTACTCATATTGTTTCCTTGTTTCTGTTGATGATTTATTTTTAGAGATATGGTGTATAGAGAGATATATTAAAAAAGAGTCCTTAAGTAGAGCAATATTGATTACGTTTTTAATAGAATAATTCTCAGAGGTACGTGGGTACTTTCTTGCAGTTTTAAGAATGCATTACGTGCTTGCGAAATTCTCTGAAAGATAATAATAACTATTTTTAAATTTCGTTACATATATACATATGCTTAATTATAAATTGCGTTTTAAGCTCAATCAAACTGTCTTTATCTTGCTAATGACTTCAAAGCTTAAGAACATCTATTGTTCAAAAAACGTTTTTAAGACGTTATGTGGAGGACATAAACCGTTCTAGGAACGTTTCTAGAACAAAGACGCTTCTGTGCCCAGAGGGTAATCAATTTTTTAACCATACAATAAATCTTTGGACGATATTCGACTGTTACAAATATATTTACGTCTGATAAAGGTTTAACATTTAATTATGAGACCGGCTATTTGTAGCAGCTAGTTTTTGAGGATAAAATCTAAGTATATGATCTTATTGAGTACACTTGCTCAAAATCCGTCTGGAAGATTTCTTTTAGACCTATTTTGGGTATTTAGTTCAGGGGTTGCATAAGTCACCTCAAATCAATGCAAAAAGAGTGATTTTTCTGTACACATTTCTCTAAAACTATTTAACTAATCGCTTCGGATTTTTTTGCATTCGATTACAAGTATGGTCAGTTATGCAAATAATCAGTTGTAAGACTGTAGGTCAATAACAAATGTTTTTATAAACATTTAAACAAAATTATAAAAAAATTACTGATTTTTTTATGTTTCTACTAGCTAAAACTAAAACTAGTTTTAGTTTCTATACCAATACATATTACAGTTTGTCTACCAATCTGGAAAACCGGAAAATAATATTGAATTTATATTGACCGGAAAAAACAATAATTAGTTACCATTAACTGTTTCAGTAGAAAAATACTACTATTTGAATCAGGGGCTGGCATTTTATTATCAAATCTGTTATTTTTAACTAATTTAAATGTATAAAACAATATTTGTTAATTTGTGTGAATTAATATAATAAAACTTTTTTTTATTTGATAAGAAAAATCCTGATTTAGCTTATCCCCAGTTTTCCTCGGTCACATTAAATTTCCGGATATTTCCCGTTTTTCCTGGTTAGTAGACACCCCGTTATTATAATTTTTATCTTTACATTGATCAAAACATCTTTAAAAGTGAAATCTAGAATTAAAATAAAAAACTTTTTAACATCTAAGTTTTTACCGAGTAGCATAATGCTGATATTGTATCACTGGTGACTTACAATTCTTGACATCCTGCAATACTGTTGTAATAACAAAAAACTCAATTTCAATATTTCTAAAATTCTTGCAATTAAATATTGGATAAATTGGATGAATAAATAATTTTGAATTGTATTATTTTGACGTTAAAATCTTAATAAAAGATCCCAAAAACACTACTGACTTAAGTTTAATAGTAATTAGTATCAATTATATTTGTCTCAATTTTTTTAACATTAAAACCATTTTTAAAAGCTTTCCATTAAAAAATGTGAAATTTGGAAATATTCGATTTTTTGAAAATATTGCTTCCTCATAAATGAGGAGTTGGATTCTATAACCGGTTCTTCGCTCGGAGCGCAAGCTCACTGCCACCCGACTTGTATTAGCGCTTGCGCTTCGAGTGAAGAGCCGGTTCTAGAATCCAGCTCCTCAGTTATAGAGGAAGTATTGTAATACCAAAATTTTGCAAGTTCGATTTTTTGATATATCTTTATGTGATTTGACCTCAGGAGTTCAAAAATGACATATTTAAAAAATGTCATTCCGTATGTGTGTGTGTGTGTGTAAACATCACATTTTCGTAAATATCTCCAAATTATAAAGAGCTTTTGGACTGATTTGTTTTTAAATTGTAGGTTTCATCTACGGGCATAAAATGAGAGTACTTTGAGATAGATTACATAGGTCAACAAAAAAGGCTTACTTTTTTTTATGAGATATGATAGTGGTTTCCGAAATATTTTTTTACGCTGAACACGATCCCGGGTCAAGAAATTGGCCATCACGTCAGGATTTTGAGAAAAGTGGGGGGTAAAGATCCCAAAAAACGTGTTTTTGAGCGTTTTCAATATTTTTTTCTCCTAAACCTGACGAGCCAGAAACTTCTACATAGACTTAAATTAAAGTTTGAATTGTCCACTACAAGACCCATATCCGTAAAACCAAAAAAAATTAAATTTTTTTTCAAAAAATTAGGTTGAAGTTACCAAAAATGTGTATTTTTGGGTTGTTTTAATGGATTTTTAAAAAAATTGTCTTGGATTCGTTTGGAAATTGTTACTCGGGGGTTTTTGGGGTCGCTGATTACGAATTGGATATTAGTTTCCAAAAATTCAAAATGGCGGATCCAAAAACCCTCGAGTACAAATTTTCAAGTGAATCCGATCAATTATAAATTTTGACATCCACCATATTGGATCCGCCATTTTTAATTTTTGAAAACTAATATCGGATTCGTAATAAGCGACCCCAAAAACCCCCGAGCAACAATTTCCAAACGAATCCAAGACAATTTTTAAAAAAATCCATTAAAACAACCCAAAAATACACATTTTTGGTAACTTCAACCTAATTTTTTTAAAAAAATTTTAATTTTTTTTGGTTTTACGGATATGGGTCTTGTAGTGGACAATTCAAGCTTTAATTTAAGTCTATGTAGAAGTTTCTGGCTCGTCAGGTTTAGGAGAAAAAAAATATTGAAAACGCTTAAAAAACCCGTTTTTTGGGATCTTCACCCCCACTTTTCTCAAAATCCTGACGTGATGGCCAATTTTTTGGCCCGGGATCGTGTTCAGCGTCAAAAAATACTTCGGAAACCACTATCATATCTCATAAAAAAGTAAGCCTTTTTTTGTTGACCTGTGTTATTAATAAATCATCGAAAATACTCTATATTCAGTGAGTTTTTATTTAATTCAATTATTCCCTTTTCTCGTAAATAATTGATAAAAACGTCAAAATTAGGTTATTTAGTGGATCGACTATAAAAACATATTTTATATATTATTTTTATATTTTTGCTAGTTTTTTTATTTAACAATAATTAATCAACTAATTTTAAACATGAATCAAAAAATCTTTTTGCACTTTTAAGAATTTTTCAATATTTTTTCAATATTTTCTAATTTCTAAAAAAGTACCATTTTTTTAGTAAATATCTTAATATAATTCTTTGCATTTCGTTCTTCAGAGATAATACAGATTAATTTCTAAAAGTATCATTTTTTTAAATTAGGCCGCAACGACTTCATTCGAAATACAATGGTTTGAGCCATAGTTAAACTTTATTAATAATCTATCTTAAAGTACTCTCATTTTATGCCCGTAGATGAAACCTACAATTTAAAAAAAAATTTCAGTCCAAAAGCTCTTTATAATTTGGAGATATTTATGAAAATGTGATGTTTACACACACACACATAAGGAATGACATTTTTTAAAAATGTCTTTTTTTACGAAAACGAATGAAATGAGCACCAAAATTATAACAAAAATATATAATTTGGCGGCGTTTTTTAATATTTATATGTTAGTTATAGAATAGTATTTTTTTCAAAGTTATGTTAAAATGTGTCTAAATAAAATGTAATACTCATGTATAGAAAGTTTAAAAGCAATTCATGAAAAAATGTAAAATTTTGAATTTTTCGATTTTTTGAAAAATTGAATATCTCCCGTTCTAAATAATATCTTTTAAATCCGTAAATTGATAAACCGTCCTTGAACCAATATCTAACAATGTGCGAAATTTAGTTTAAATCGGTAAACGCGTTTTTGTGTGATTAAGGTACAAAGATTTTGTGACAGACATGCATACACACATTAAACTCTTCTTATTTGGTATCCTGAAACCTTACTGAACAAAAGAAATCTAAAATATTGGAAATCGGAATATTGGTTTGAAGAAAGATGTACCGGAAGATCCCTGTTAAAAATCCCTGCGAAGGATCTTATACAGGATCCTGTTCCAGGAATATTCGTAAGATCCTTTGCAAGTTCGTACATAAAAACGCAATAGCCAGGGTTCCCTAATGAATCTTAATAAGATCAAGCGTGTTATCCTTTGTACCGAAACAAACAACAACATAGCATCCTGGACAGTTTCCTTTGTAAAATTATTTTTAAGATCTTGCATTAACAATAATCTGGAAGTAAAAAACTCAGCTTAAAATCCCCGTACAGGATCCTCCAGGGATCCTGTGCAGGTTCCGATGCAGGAACTTTAGCTATTAAATGTTCCTGTAAGGGTACTGTACAGGAACACTTGCAGGATCCTCTACAGAAAACTTTTTAATTTTTAAAATGTTAAGTTTTACATGTTTTTTTATGTTACGCAGCATTTGACAGACATAAACTTCATACTTTAATATGTTAGGCACGTAAAACACTGTTGGACAAAAAAATGGTTTGCGCATTCGAAAAACTCATAGAACACTACTGCGCAGGAGTTAAAAATATAAATAAACTAATTGAAGAAACCGTATAGGATCTTTTACGGGTCCCTTACAGGATCATTTACACTTAAGTACCTGCAGTTTACAAAACTGTAAAAGTTCCTGTACAGGAACCTCTACAAAGTTTCTTATACAGGTTCCTGCAAGTGTTTCGGTACAGAAACCTTTCCATGAACCTTTAATAGCTAAAGTTCCTGCATCGGAACCTGCACAGGATCCCAAAAGGATCCTTTTAGGATCCTGTACGGGGATTTTAAGCTGAGTTTTTTACTTTCAGATTGATAATGCAAGATCTTGCAAATGATTTTACAAAGGAAACTGTCCAGGATGCTATGTTGTTGTTTGTTTCGGTACAAAGAACAACGCGCTTGATCTTATTAAGGTTCATTAGGGAACCCTGGGTACATAAGGTTCTTATGTGCGAACTTGCGAAGGATCTTACGAATATTCGTGGAACAGGATCCTGTATAAGATCCTTCACAGGAATTTTTAACAGGGATAAGAAGTTTAAATTTGACAGGTGACTAAAATTACTAAACACTGAAGAAAAATTTATCTGTCAAATAAATAACAGTATCATTATATGTAAATTTTTATAGATAATATTTCATTTTTACTAATTTTTTTGCAGAATTATACAAAGTAAAAAAGAATTACATATACTATTTTCAAAATTAAAACGTTCGAGGTAGATTATATTTTAAAAGCCTGCAAACAATAATATTAAATAATTTTGTTAAACAATATAAACATGTGACTTTTAAACCAATAACCTATAATTATACCGTCACCTGTTACAACTTACACGACGATAATGGTTTAATATCTAATTATAAGACCGGTTATTAGTAGCAGCTAGTTTTTCAGGATAAAATCTAAGTATATAATCTTATGGAGTACACTTGCTCAAAATCCATCTAAATGATTTCTTTTAGACATCTATTGGGTATTTGGTTATATGGTCAAAAAATGTTTGAATACATAATAATGATTTGCTATTCCGTGAACAGAAAGTGTCGTCTTTTGTTTTTTTATATAATTAATGTTTTGATTGACAGATATGTTTTAAAGTGTTGTTTCTATTTTTGTGGTTGAAAATTCGGGGCGCATGACTTCCCCCAAATTCAACTTTATACAATTATAATTGTTATTTAATAGAATTTTAAAATTTATAAACACCAATTACTCTTAAGGTGAGTGGCTTTAATTTAATGACAACATTATTACATTAATTTTTAAATAGAATCGTTAAAAATATAATATTTATTTCTCATAATTTTTATGAATTATTTTTATTTATTTGAAATAATGATGGTTTTACAGGATATTTTTCAAATAACATAAATTTAAATACGCGAAATAATATGTTACATAATTTTAATTTAATGGAAGATTAAATTTTTTATAATCTCCATTGCATAGGTATAATTAACAATAGATTTTCATTAATTCATAGAATATTCTACGAATTACGTATTCAGTTACATTAAATAAAAACTAAGCAATAATGTTAGCATTAAATTTTAGATATATCTGCCTTTTGAGTAAATAATAATTATAAAGTTTAAAATTCCATTAAATAACAATTATATAGAGTAAATGTGGGGAAACTCATACAGTACCGTCCGAAATTGTCAGTCCACCCATTTTTAAAGGAATTAAAAAAATCTTTTAACATTAATTTTATGAAAACTAAAATTTCATTCGGTTTATATTTTGAAAAGAATAAGACCTTACAGAAGTCATTTGACAAATATTTTTTCAAGATATTCCTAAAAATCGTAATTTTCAATGTTTTACAAAAATTTGAATAACTTTTAAAATAATAAACGCTTTTTAATAATCTTAGGCTTATTTTAAAGGTCATTTTCTACGGAATAAGAATTACTTATAGTCATTAACCTGCAATTTTTTTCTTGGAATAAGCATGACGTCAAAATTGGACAAAAAAATTGGAAAAATTTGAAATCATTTTTTGTACTAAAAACTATTCTAAAACATATATAAAACATGATATGATGTAGATTTTTCAAGAAAATTGAATAAAAAAATTTATTTAAATTTTACAAATTCTTTTTCTTTTAATAATATTATTTCAAATTTTTCAAATTTTTTTGTCCAACTTTGACGTCATGCTTATTCCAAGAAAAAAATTGCAGGTTACTGACTATAAGTAATTCTTTTTCCATAGAAAATGACCTTTAAAATAAGCCTAAGATTATTAAAAAGAGTTCATTATTTTAGAAGTTATTCAAATTTTTGTAAAACATTGAAAATTACGATTTTTAGGAATATCTTGAAAAAATATTTGTCAAATGACTTCTGTAAGGTCTTATTCTTTTCAAAATTTTATCGTCTTTCAAAATATAAATCGAATGAAATTTTAGTTTTCATAAAATTAATGTTAAAAAATTTTTTTCATTCCTTTAAAAATGGGTGGACTGACAATTTCGGACGGTACTGTACGTCCCTAAATATTGACAATTTAAGGAATTAAAAATTTGTAATAATAATTTTTTTGTGCGCTATATTTAACAAAATTCCCGGGTTTTCCACGACTTTGTCCTAATTATTTCCGGTTTTTTCTCATCAAATTTAAATTTATTTGATTTCAAATAAAAATAAATCTACAAATGGCTTCAAAAATTTTTATTAGAGTTTTTAATAGAGATAAATAATTCTTTTAGCGAGTTTCTTAAAATTTTTTGAAAATAATGTTTTTTTAATAATTTTAATTGAAAATTTGATTATTTAATTTTATTTAAATATTATTGATATTAATTGAATTTCTGCAAAGAATTTTACTTATTATGAAAGTAATTGAATACTTCCAAAGAATGTTATTATTTATGAAAATAATTGAATGTTTGCGTATAATTTTATTTAAACTTTTGAAAAAATGAATTGTACAGAACAATTTAATTTAATTATTTATATTTATAAAAATAATTAAAATTTTGATAAGAATTTAAACAAATTTTTAAATATAATTGAATTTCTGCGAAGAAATGTATTAGATTTGAAAATATTTGAGTTGTTTTTTAGAATTTTATAGAAATTTATGAAAATATCTGAATTCTAGTAAAGGCTTCTTTTTAAAAATAGTTTTCAAAAGAATTTAGTAAAATCTAAAGAATTTTGCAACTTATAGAAATAATTAAATTCTTGAGAAAAATTTTTGACTGTTTCTAGGAATAATTGAATTCTTTCGACGAATTTTAATACATTTTTTAAGAATAATTACATTTTTTCAGAAATTTGGTTAAAATTGTCTTAAAAATAATTGAAATTCTGCAATGAGTTTTACTATTTATAAAAATAATTTAATATATTGTGAAGAAATTAAAAAAAATAAAATTATAATTATGGTGACTAACTTCCCAAACTGATTATTTTCAAAAAATTTAAATAAAATTCTTTAAAAGAATTTTAAACATATCGATATTATAATCGATATGTTTCAATTTGTAAAAGGAACACAGAAAAATGTTGTCTCACAAAAATCGAGAATTTATTCAGAAATGGTGAATACGGAAAATTTTTTAGAGATGTTACAAAAAATTACAATATATACCAATATTAATTAATAAAAAAGAGAAAACTGAGAGACAATTTTAAAATTTAGCGATTGTTGAGTAGTTCAACAATTATTCTATCTAAAGTTGAGAAAGTTCCCATTAAATTCATTATAATTTTTATCGAAAACTTTTAGCACACGGAAAACATTTTTTCTGTCAAAGTTTTCGAACTGTACCTAAACGATGGATATGAGAAAAAGTTAAGGTCTAATTTTGCATTACACTAAAGATGTCCCTGAGTTTTTCAAAAATCTGCCGTGAACTTCGAGAATTTCTCCTGCTCTACATAGTAAATTCCTCAAAAGTTCAAGAATTTCTTTAGTTTAATGCAGGATTAGACCTCAACTTTTTCTCATGTTCTTTTCTCACTGTTCAGGTGTTCAGGTACAGTTCGAGAACTTTGCCTGAACAATTTTTTCCGTACATTTTCAACCTACGGTTTTGTAGGATTTTCAAAACTTTTTCCGTATCCATAGTTCTGAAATATATTCTTCATTTTATTAATCATGAACATTTTCCCGTATGTACTTTTTCTGTGGTAAGACAGGCAGGTAAATTGCTACCGTGATAATTCTTTAAATCATTCACGCGCGCTTCGCGCGCGTAGGATTTTGTTAGTTTGGTTAATAAATTTATAAAGTTCTAAAAAATTTTCGTGTATTTTTAGGTGTCTTTTAGTCTAGTCAGTAAAAGTTTTCTAGATAATCTTCAGTTGTGTTTGTTTCAAAACTGCAGAAATGTTGTTTTCTCCAATATTAGTGGATCAATGTGAGGTTGAAAAAAAGTAAAGAGGCTTGCTTAAAAGAGGTTCGAAATATTTTTTTTTTTAATTTTTCGATAACTAAAATTGGAATTTTTTTCACAGAGTTATATTTTAATTTACCTATAGAATATGAAAATATACTTCTTAAATGATTTTAATAAATTTATTAGGACAGATAAAAATTTTAAAAGTTTAATTTTTATAAAAATTTGAAATCCTTTTTTCAATCTCTAAACATCGGAATATGGATTTTTCCGCATCTTTTTAAGTTTAAAAGAAGTTTAAAAAGAGAGGATCTATAAATTTTGACTCTGGTTTTTTCTCTGTTCATAAAAATGAAATAATAGCTTTATTTTAATTTAACACATCTTTTTTTGATCCATTCAAAAAGAAAATAAAAGAATCTCTTTGTTCACCCAATTTCCATTTTCTGCGAATCAAAAATTCTTCACATCTCTTTAATTTCGATAAGAGAAAAAATGAATATTTTTTTCGCTTGCTAAGGAATTAAAGGTACAATGACTACGAGAAGGTTTCATCGAGAATCTGGAGCAGGCGCGTTATTTACCGGATTGACGAAGCACGCGCAAACTATGCAAGGAAGCGGCTTCGAGGCCGGCAAAGTGGTTTTCACATAGTATAGAGACGATAAACAACTAACAAAACTAAAAGTATATAGTCAACGAACAGACGTCAATAAAGACTGATTCTCTAAAGAACTTGCGACTTGTCTTGACAGGCTGTCACTCGTTTCAGTTTAACGTAAACCACCCAAAGTGCGACACAACGTTTGCAAATAAATATATATCAGCGAATCGTAATAAGCGTGTTCTCTCATCAAACACATGAACACACACCCGTTACATTGTAGTCCCTCTAATTGACAAGTGCTCTTTCTCATAAAAATTAATAACGTGTTTTCCACAATTTTACCATTGACAAATTAGTGTTTATATTTCACAAGCAACTTCTCGTTTTTAAGTGGACAAAATTAGCAGTATGGTAATGATTCACATCGATGACATTGTCGAAGAGGAGAATCGGTGCGTATCTAAAAGTCTCAATGGACGCTCTTCTCGTAAAAAACAATGACTATTTTTTCTAGAAAAAATCTTTTAGATTTTATTGAACTGTTTGTAACTACCAAACTATTTTTTCCATATTATGCAAAATATGGAAATAAAATGTAAATAGTACAGAAAAAAGACGTCTCGTTTAGAAAAAAAGTAATTGTAAATTAATTAATGAATACAAATGAAAAAATTGTTATGATGCAATTTAGGAGCCGTAAAAAAAGTTGTAAAAATGAATAATAATTGAAAAGTGTCTTAAGAAGCCGATGTAAATTTTAAAGTTATCCAATTTGAGTCCTTAGCATGTTTAAAGCAGCTTTGAATACAATGCCAATGTTTGTTTACATAAAACAGAACAATTTTTCGATCGGGTACGCAATTGAACGTGTTTAACGAATACTAATTAATTTAGTACAATCGTTAAAACCTTGAATTTTTCCTCTTACAAATTATATAAACATATAATCATAATTAATAACAAACACAATTTTTATTATTTCAATATGCATGTCAGGATCGGGGTTTTTTCCTATATCAAGCAATTAGATATTGAAAATCAGTTCAAATAACCAATAAATTATTTAATATTTCCTTTAAACATATTTTTATGCTGCAAGGCAAAAATTTTATAAGAAATATTTTTATGTTTTTTATTCTTCCTTCCCTTATGTTTGAGAAAATATACTTCAAAGAACGAAGAAAAATAAAAGAAAATTATGGAAATTTCGTAAAATTTTGACTTTAAGTATATAAAAAATAAATTTCAAACTCAATTCTTTTTTTATCGACTACGAGTATTTTAAATTTTAAGAAAAAAGCTGTATTTGTAACCTTTACAACGGAACAAAATGTCATCAAAATTTCCTTCATTCTGACTTTCATGAAATCGCTCTCTCCATCTCCGTAGAGCTTATAAATATTATAGATAAGCTCCCGATAAAGAAGCAATTGCGTGTATATATTCCTCTGTTCTCATAATTAAATCGACAAAGATCATAAGTTTCTCAAGGCATGATCAGGTGCGCGTTAAATATATTTCCGCCAATATCGTATAAAAACAGTTTTTTAGTGGATAGAAATTTTGCAATTTTAGAAAAATTGACAATTTTGAAAACAACTTGTGATTCAGTTTTTATATTTAATAATGAAGAATATCAGGTAACGACATATTTTTGTATCACCAAAAATATTGGATTTCGTGAGTTTATTGTGAATATATAAAATAAATTGCAGAGAAACTTTTAGTGAAAATGTAAAAAAAAGTTTAGTGTTATCGAATTTTTTTGACACTAAAAAAATTCTACCCGTTTTTTCAAGATATGTTTCTTAATTATTTTTATTATCATAATCACCATAGTTATTTACTTTTTATTGTAATTATTCCTTGAAGAGAAGCCGCGAGTTTTTTTAAGAAGACGAATAATAACGTGAAGAAACTTCAAGGCTCTGTTTCTTAATTTGTAACTGAAAGAAAGTTATTGAAAATAACATTACTTTTTAGTTTTTTCTTTATATTTATGTTTTAAAGATTAAAAAAATGGAATTGTAAATTTGTAAAGTCAGTGAGAATTCTATTAAATAATATTTGTTTTGAAAAGAAACGTAATAATGAAATACGAATAACGAGAAAGTAATAATTTTAAAAAAATAATTTTACAAACTTTAATTTTTCAACTCTTGACAAAATTAACTGTACTTTAATGTTTCTTTAACATCCGTTTGTTATTTATTTAGATACTAATTTTTTTACACAGTTTTCTAACAGTTTTTATATGCCATTGAAACTAGAAACAACATAAATATTTTTAACTGTCCTGCTAAATGTACCAATTTTTTTTCTTTTCCATTTCTTCATTTTTGTTAGTTTCTACTCACAACATTGATTTATAATTAAAGTGTAATAAAATTACAATAAAATTATAATTATTAACTTAAATTTCTCTGTTTCTCATTGTAATTGAAATTAGTATTATTATTATAATAATTTTATATTATAATATATTATATTTCTTATTATAATTTATATTTCAAATATTTATAACATTAAATACTTTTCAGATTAAACAAACGTAAGTGTTATTAAAATTACAAATTTACAGAAATTTTTGTAAATGAAATTTTTAATGGTGTGATCTTTGAATAATTTAAATTGTTATACATAATTTATTTACTACTAGGAATCAAAATGAATTTAAAGAAATCCAATTAAAAAAAGAAGATTGTACAAAAAGGAATTTAAATTAACTTCTTGTTTAGTCTTGAAAAAACAGAATAATAAGATTTTAATTATCGTGCCATGTTTTTGCAACATACTATAACTGAGCTCAGCAGTTTTGTTAATAGCACAATTCTTTTCTAAAATATTTTTTTAGCGAAACATCACAATGAATCTGAATTTTATATTCACGTTCTTATTATTTTCATAAAACGATCAAAAGAAATAATTTTACTGACACGATAATTTTTCTGTGAGAAAAAACTCGAATTTTTTTCACAATTTTATTAATTGTTTAAGTAAATTTTTCCAACAAAAAAGTTTATTTTTTATTTTTTGACTACTTATGAATTTTATTAGTTTAAAAATTGTAATAAAATTTTTAAGATGTAAATAGATTTGAGATTAAAGTCATTGCTTCGATTCCAGATACGAGAGACTTCTTCGCCGTGCCAAAATGGAAGACCTTTCGGAAATTTCAGGAATTGGTTGTCTTTATCAAAGTGGAACCGATCGACAAGGACGACCTGTTGTCGTATTCGTTGGCAAATGGTTCCCGGCTAACAATATCAACCTCGACAAGGTAGAAATAAATATTTATTTAAAGTGAAACATTATTTTTCCAAAGAAATAAAATTTATTTTCGGTATTAAATATTTTTCAAACTAATACAATTTTGTGAGTCATACATTTTAGCATTTTTACTAAAAAATATCCTAATATGTTAATAGAGTGAGGAAAAAAATAATTATTATTAATCTTGGCAAGGCAAATCCTTCTTCTCAGATTATATGAATCATGCAATAATTTATACATTTACCAAATAAATATATACCTCAACAGTTTAACAACAAACTTTTCTACAATAAGTAGATTTTATCCATTCTTTACCAGCTTAAAAAAAATACAGTTTTTATTTATCTTGAAAGAATACAAAAGTAATTAAAATAGATTACATTTTTTAAAACAATTCAAAAGGATAAATAAATTTTAAATGGAAAAACTTATATTCTTACCTAACACGTAGAAATAAGTGCTGGATTTCAACAGATCGATTTTAACACGCCTGGAAATAGACTTCGTTTAACTCTCGTACATGTGTCAGTAACACAAGGTCGGTGGTTGGCCCTTTTACTATTTTCATTTTTCCAAGAAGCATCGTGGTAAAGAAAATTTAAAGAAAAGAAATGAAAAATTTTTCATTTTTAGGTAATTCATGCAACTGGTGTAAGTGTTCGAGAAAAAAATTGTAGAAATTGTGAAATATACATGTACATAGTAATATAATGGACATTTTTAGATTCTCTCTTATTTTAGATAAATGTCTAAAACCCCCATTATTTATCTAGAAGTCACTAAAAATGTGATATTTAAAATTTGTTTGCTTTTAGGAGCAGAGGAAAAATTAGTAGTTAGAGATTTTTATTGACCTATAGATCGAAAAAATTGATTTTCACTTTTTATCGATTCTTATTGTAAACGATTCTATCTTTCAAATGTAATAAACAGCAGCTTTCTAGCTGAATCCCAGAAAAAAAGGTTTCTAACGAATTTTATAGGAATTTGTGTTTTGAATTCGTTCGGAATTTATTCAGAAATCGGGTTCAATTCCGATAGGAATTGGTATGCCGTTTTTTAACGTTTTACATGCGAATTCCTGTCGGAAAAACGGATACAAAATTATTAATAAAAGAACATTCCACACGGAAATCCAAACGGAATTCTAGCCATAAAATCTGTGGCGAATGTTTTGTAAAAATTGAGCTAGGAATTGCTGAAAATCTTTTAAAAATAAATCCTACCACTATTTCAAACGAATTCTACAAGAAATTTGGATGAATTTTTATTAAATTTTATGTAAAAATTCTGCTCGACATGCTAAAAATTTTTAAAAAATAATTTCAGACCTTTTTTCAACGAACTTTATACGAAATGAGAGTGTATTCCTAACGAATTTTCTAATAAATTTTTGTAAAAATTCCGCTGAAAATTTTTTAAGAATAATTGAGTTCCCGGATTAAAAAACTTGATTTGCTCTGATACCAGTCGGGTGGTACTTATTTATACTACAGTTTAGGCACAACTGTAGTGTCAATAATGGCAATACGGCGCAAAAGTACTGCTCATCCGCTGAGCCTATACTATGTTTCGTCAGACGTGCAAAAATCAGTTCGTAATCTTATTAAAAATTAGAAAGATTATTAAATGATTTAGCATTTAAAAGTTTATGTAATGAAAATAATTAGTCCTTATATGGGTAGTTCTACAAATGAAGGAAGAATATGTTGCATTCCACAATTAAACATACAAATTTGACAAAGTACATTTTGGAAAGATTTTTTCATGCTCTTTCGATTGGAAATAAGCATTTTGAAAAAAAAAAATTTTGACCAAAAAAATCAAAATTAAAAATAAATTTTAATTTTTGGGGGAGAAAGACCCATTTTTTAACGAAAGCTGAGGTTTTTTCGTAAAAGGACGGACATATAAATGATAAAGTGGGACTAGAAGATTTAAACATTGAAAAAAAGAGTTTTCTACTCGCCGGAGCGCTCAAAACCCGGTTTTAGCTCCGTTTAGGAGAAAATTCTTTTTTTCAATGTTTAAACATTCTAGTCCCACTTTATCATTTATATGTCCGTCCTTTTACGAAAAAACCTCAGCTTTCGTTAAAAAAATGGGTCTTTCTCCCCCAAGAATTAAAATTTATTTTTAATTTTGATTTTTTTGGGTCAAAAAATTTTTTTTTCAAAATGCTTATTTCCAATCGAAAGAGCATGAGAAAACCTTTCCAAAATGTACTTTTTCAAATTTGTATGTTTAATTGTTTAAGAGTAAAAAATTATTGAAATAAGCATTGAACTTAAAAACACAAAAATTTAACCCCCTCCCCCTCGGAAAATATTGGACTAGTTAAAAAAATATTTTCACGAAAAATTAGTATCTATGAGTACTACAAAAGCACCAAGTTTTGCTACGATTGGAGAAAAATTTTTCTCCACCTTGATCACTTGACATGGAATGCCCCATATGAAGAAAATTTTGGCACAACATTTTTTTACGTTCAGGTCTTAAAAAGTAGGTTAAATTTAAGTTAATAGTATTGTCAAAGATAACTAAAAATGGCCAGTCAAAAAATTTCAAATGTTATATCTATTTATAAAGAATTTAACCTCGAGACTTAGGTTGTGAAAAGAAAATTAACAATAACTCACAAAATAATGTATAGATTTACTCTGGGGTTTTCGAAGTCGCTGATTACGAATTAGGTGTCAGATTTCTAAAATTCAAAATAGCGGATCCAATATGGATGACGAATTTTCAAAAATTGTATGCAATTTACACGGAACTTATGTTACTTCGTTTAAAACAAATTGTTTTAGGGTGTTTGGTGTTGCTGATTACATCATACATACAAAAATAAATTTTTTTCTTACCCCTTTAATAGTTCTGGTCAATTTCGATAGATTTTTTCACGCTGATTAAGAATCTGAAAAGAAAAATGCTCCATCACGTCTAGCTTTTGAAAAAGTTAATGTTAAAAAGTGAAAAAATCATGTTTTTAGCTATATTTGATTATGATTAACAGAAAAATAAGAGGTGCTAGAATTTTATTTCTGGTATTAAATGAAAGCTTGAATCACAGCCAACAATTTTCTTGAGGAAGAATTCGAAGGCATTTCCAATAAGGCAATTGAACATAATTTTTTCTTTTGTATTAAATTTTGTTATTAATCAAATTTTATTAGCACCATGTATAACCTTAGTATTGTGAAACAAGTAGGAATGAATTTTTTGGCACTTAAATTTATAAAATTTTATATTATTTTCAGGTTACTTATATTTAATTTAAAAAAATGTTTAGCAATCTTGATGTACATACTTAACAAAATAAATAAATAATTTTAACATATGATTGATGTCTTTGAAATAAAGTATTCCTGTGAATTTAACGTTTTGTTTTTCCAAAATTAAAACAAATTTAAACCTTTGAAAGTAAGTACATTATAATAAAAATAAAATTAAAAACTAAGTAAAATTACAATATATTACAATATAAAAATATGAATTGAAATAGAAAATAAAACTTAAGTATTAAAAGTAAATTATACAAAATTGAAAATTTTGGAAATCTGACACCTGATTCGTAATCAGCGACCTCAAAAACCCCCGAATAACAAAAGTTTTTTTATTCGTAAATGATAAAGTCAAAATTAGTAAATTGTTTATGAAAATTTATAACAAATTGCGTGTGTTTAATAGCACAAATCCATAATTCAAATTATCTGTAAAAGTGAATTTAAGTACTTAACAATAAAAAAAAAATTTTATTTCATTAAAATAAACGTTTTACAAGAAAGAAGTACTGTTTTTATTGGTTAATAACAATATAAATATTTATGCAAAGTAAAAATTAAATATTAGTTTTCACTAACCTTTCACAAATTTAATTAGTATTATTTAAACATTTTTTTTTGAAAGAATTGAAAATGGTCTCTACGCTATTTTGATCATAAGCACGAATGTGTATCCTGTTAGAATCTGTCAGAAAACTAAGAATTTTGGCCATTTTTCGTCTAAAAAATTTAAAAATAACGTTTATTATCAAATTTAAACTTACTGTTCTACGACACCTAAAGTAACAAAAGTATAAAAACATAAATTTTTTTAAATGCGTGCCAGAAAACTGAGACTGAATTCGAGGAACAAACTTCAAGATAATATTTTTTAAATAAAATATGAAGTACTATAACAATTATTTTAATTTTTGTAAAGTACAACTATTTGAAATTATTATTTAAGCGTACATTTGTATTTAAATTCTTAAAAATATTGTTTATACATTTTTTTAACTTTCATTTTCATATTGGGACATGCCAGGAAACTGAGAATTTAGCAGAAGTTAGCACTTGAATGCTTATTTTTGTTAAAAAAAACTTTTCGAAATCGGGTTACTTTTTGTGACATAATAGAAACTATTAGGTTTTAGAAACTCTATTAAATATAATTTTCTTTTTTTCAAATTTAGTGTACAAATACTTAGTATAAATATTTTATATATTATGTAAATATATGAAATATATAGTGTTAAAAAGGTATACAGAATTCTTCTATTTAAACAATACCTATATTAAAAATAAAATTACTAAATTAAATAAATGTAAATAAGTAAGTTAATGTCATGTTTTTCAATGTAAAATTTTTTGATAATAAAGTATATGGGGCACGTAACCACTGAATAACGTAACCTTATATTAATTTCTACTTTTTAGATTAAAACAATGTAGTTTCTTTAATTTATATAAACAAAACTTTATAAACTTCTAAAATGACTATTTCATAATTTTATTTCTATATTATTCTAAATATTTCTTTATCTTTAGAAATCAAATTAAGACGAGGTGGGAGAAAAATGTTTTCGTGATCGCTGTCTCATTTAGAAAGAAAAAAATATTTTGAGTCGGGGATTTTTTGTAAATATAGAGAAATGCTTTGGGAACCGCGCTCCTCTCGGAATTTTGCAAAATTTTGGTATGTAATTATTGAAAAAATTGTTTAAACTTTGAAAAAACTTTGGTTTTAACAATTTTGAATCGCACTCTCATTTTAAATTGGCCCCACTTTCGCTAAAAATGTAACTTTTATAAATAGGGGTGAGTGGTGCAAGACGGGGTACTAGCCTTATTTAACAAACGAATTAACAAATTGCGATTATATTTTATATAATACTGCATCGAGACAATAGTTTATTGTTCACAAAATTATGAGAGCAAATCTTTCATCTGTTTTACTAAAAAAACTGTTTTCGACGATTTTCTTGTGATTTTTTTTACTTTTTTTGGAGGTGTTTATTATTTAACAATAACAGTTAAGGAACTGTATAACATATTTAATAACTGGCAAGGTTTACAGAAGAAGCATAGCATATGTTTTTTTTCTTTGTTGAATTGTAAATTGTAATAATTAAACGTTTTCTTTAATTTCGTAGGTGCGGGCAAGATGGGGTAGGGGAAATTAGGTCAAGACGGGGTACACAAATGAAGCAAAAGAAAAGAGAAATAAGAGAAGTTAAGAAAACTACTTAAATCAAGACTGAATAAAATAAGAGTGACCAAAAAGAAGAAAGCTTGTAAGGTTAAATCATGAATTAGCTATGGTAAAGTGGTTCATACACCTTGTCTCTATTGTAATGGTTATTATTTAGACTCAAATGAAGACTGGGCTGCTTGTTCTCGGATAGCAAAACCCAAGTCACTACCAGAGTACAGATCTGATGCAGGCCTGTTATTCCAGATCTGGAATGGATCTGGAAATTTACATGGTCTAAAGCAAAACCAGACTTGGTAACCAATTTAACAGCTCTATCTATATGCAGGTACCAAAAGTACTATACCAATTGCACAAATAATATGAAAAGTCGGTATAGTGTAACCGATTGAGCCCTTGAACAGGTAGAAAAACCAGGATAGCGACATACAGAAGTATGTTAAGAGAAAACTGAAAATTTAACTTTGTGTTGATATGCATTTCTCTTTACTATTTTAATAATCACTCTCAATATTTGAATCAGAAAGAACTAATTTTCAAAAAACCATACCTGATTGTAAGTTAAAAATAATTAATATTTCAGTACACTTATTTAAGTGATTAAATTATAATCAAATAAGAATTATTAATTAAGCTGAATAAGATTAATTAGTGAGTTGTTCATAATATGCTGAATATTTTTTAATAATAATAATTTAAAATATAATAATAAATTATAAATATTATTAATATTATAATAATATAATGTCATTGACAATGACTGAATTCAGATTTATAATTGATTAACCTAAAAATAGAAAATGTTTCCTCGGAAACAAATACCTGTATTTTTTGTAAATTTTATAATTATTATTCTACTTAAATAATTGTGATTACAAATTGAAAACCGAAAAATCTGAAAATGTACTATAAAAACAACTTTTGGGAATTTCCCAAACGTAGCATGAGCGTGTAAAGCAACCCTGAACCGCAGGGGTTCTAACTATCATTTCTTTTGGGTTTCAGTAAGTGAGAGAGAGAAAGAGAGAGAGTCTATTTGCTCTGCTTTTTGAATGCAATTTTTCTCTATACCCACATTCTCAGACCTCCGAGATGGTCCAGTGGTTAAAGCGTTTGACCTTGCGTCCCCCACGTCATCAAAACCTGCGTTGCGATAAATGATCGGGTGCTCGATTCCCTGCGTTTAGGAATTTTGTTAATATAATTATAAGCGTTACGACTTTAATAAAAAAAATAAATACTGTGTTTAGGAGAGTGTATTTAAATAGATAATGAAGCTTAAAAACGCCTTGTTACGATTCGAGCAACAGAGATTTTAAATCTGGTTATATACACGTTCCAGACATGTTCCGCGTTCCAAACCTGCTTTGGCACAGACTTGGTTACAAGATTTGGCCCAGATCTAACCAGATCAGTTCCAGACCTGATACAGACTTCATTTGCTACCCGGGTTCTGTCTACAGCCAATGGGTTCACTGCAGTTGTACTGTTGTCGATGACGAAGATGAAGATGCAACCTTTACTTGTGAAATTTGTCGACAGAAATAGGTTGCTTTCTTTAGTACCCTACCTTACCCCTTAGGGTACCCCATCTTACCTGCCGGTGGGGCAAGATGGAGAGATTTGCAACATTTTACATATTATTAATTTTATGCTTTTTTAAGAAACAGATGGCCTTTGTACGTCTTTATTACAAAAGACTGATTCCCAAAGATGATAATTAATAATAATAATGTATATATTCGATAATTTTCGTTCGTTTGAACGATGACACATGTGTGCTTGTGTGTTTACCGGACGGCTTATTTTCGAACATGCACGAAACATTGTTCCGAGCTTAACCGATGTCCCTTGCGTATAGTTTCCGCTGAACATTTTTGCTATACTCACTGAATTAACAGAGGAGTTTCATATGAGATTGAGGGGTCAACTCTCGGATTTTTTTCAAATTTCATTTTTCAATAGAGTTTGTTAGCCTATTTAATTATCCCAAATATTAATTAAAAATATTTAATATTTTGCTAGATATTTGCATTAACAAATTAATGCAATATTTTTTTTAAACTTGAATAACTTTTTTATTTTTACTTATAGAAAAAAGTTGTCTGAATGTTTTTTGTTTAGAATGAATCAAATTTTTTGAAAAAAAAATTAATTAAATAAAAATTAACTTTTTTAATAAATTTATTTAAAAAATAAATTTGTTTTTTAATATTTAAACCTGTTATCGGCCTTCAATGAAGCTGAAAAAAAAGATAAATATTGCTTACTATATTACAAAATAACATGCCAAATTTGGTTTAAATATTAAAAAACAAATTTATTTTTTAAATAAATTTATTAAAGAAGTTAATTTTTATTTAATTAATTTTTTTTTCAAAAAATTTGATTCATTATAAACAAAAAACATTCAGACAACTTTTTTTTATAAGTAAAAATAAAAAAGTTATTCAAGTTTAAAAAAAATATTGCATTAATTTGTTAATGCAAATATCTAGCAAAATATTAAATATTTTTAATTAATATTTGGGATAATTAAATAGGCTAACAAACTCTATTGAAAAATGAAATTTGAAAAAAATCCGAGAGTTGACCCCTCAATCTCATATGAAACTCCTCATATACCTCCCTGCATTATTTCATGATAATGTAGGGAGTTTCTTGAAGATAGTAAGCCTTATTTTCAAATTCATAGGCAAATATAATTGAAGAAAGTGAATTTAAACAAACAATTATTCCGAATCAAACGGCTGCGCTGTCGATACATATTACTTTATTAATAAATAATTAATTAATACAAATGATAAGAATACATTGTAAGGGTCAGGTCAGACCTCCGCATACAAAACTTATGCATGCAGAGAGATAGGAAATTATTCTATCCCTCTCACTCTTGAACGCTACTATGGCAACCTGCATGCAACAGTTTTGCATGCGGAGGTCTGAACGCTCCCTAACGCTTTTGGCGCGTAACGCACTTGGATAACGTGATTCGCAAATTCACGCCTGTGCAATATATAATTTAAAATTTCGTGTTCTCTAACACTCGGCCATACTGATAAATAACTGGTACTCAAGTTACGAATATTTTTAAATCGATGAAAGATTTAAATTATAATACAAAACTGTCGTAGCATTTCGGACGTCGTCTAACGCGCTTTTCGCGAATTACATTCGTAGAATTATTATTATTATTAACTGTGTTTAATTCCGTGCTTATTACAAAAGTCGCTAAATTGTTTGGATGTAAAACACGTTCCTCTGTCGAATATTATTCTGCAAGGCGCTCCGAAGTCAAGAATGAGATCTTTAAGGGCTTTAACTACGTTCGCAGCTTTCGTATCTTTTGACAGTTTAAGGACAACAAATTTTGTTAATGTGTTCGTTATCGGAAGTATGTAATTATCGATGTACGTATCGATGTAACCCGGAAAAATAAAACTCTTTTAATTTAGCGACGGATCGTTCTGCTCCGCAATGACTTGGTAAGTCGTAAAATCGAATTACACTGCTTTTACGAAGCGAATTTGGGATGACGTACAATACTTTATAATCGACGTCTTTATACAGTATTGGAATAATAATAGTTCTTGTTCGGGTGTAACAATATTAAAAATACTATTAATTCCTTAAGAATAATTAAGTTTCTCGTATTCTTCGACTGTGGTCGGCTAAGTGAATCGATGTGAGCAAGTTTTTCGCCCGGTCTGTGAACAATGTAACAAGTGTATTCGGATAAACAATTAGCCCATTGAACTATTTGCGGATTTTTGGACATATTTGTATTGAGATATATTAAAGCGCTACAGTCGGAGACTACGGTGAAAATTATAAAGATGACCCATACTCGAAAACGTGTGATTGCCCACACAATTTCGTGTGCAAAACGGCGTAAGAATCCGGCGAGGACTAGAAATTAACGTACGGCTATAGCATTTACGGGGGTGGGAAAATCAATTATCGCTCGAAGTTTTTGTTTCCCTGGTTGACCTTTACCTGCAATTATAATCTCGTCGAGAAAAAATTATATGTTATCATCTTGGAGGTGGGTTAATACGCGTGACATTAATTTAGAGAAATAAAAGGGTGCATTCATAAGTCCGAAAACCATGCGTGTGAATTCACCAGTGTCGTCTGGCGTAATGAATACTGTTTTCGATCGAGATTCTTTAGAGAGTGGTACTTGCATGTAACCAAAGGCTAAATCAAGACAAATAAATAAACTATTATCCCCAATTTTCATTAGTTCGTTATCAATTATTGGTAAAGCGAAATTAATTCTAATTGTTTGCTTATTTAAAGGACGGTAATCTACGACGACATTAGGATCACCATTTTTTTTAACAACAAAGGCGGTGCTAGCGTTAGCGGAGTTTGTATCAGTTACAAAACCTAGTTCTCGATATTCTTTAAAAATGTTTCATAATTTGAAGCTCGGTTTCGCTCGCTGGTATGGCTCTACGAATTACAGGATTTGCTATTAGATAATTGTACGATATCCATTTCTAAGAAATTAGTACAACCGATTTTGCGAATACTTTTTGCAACGCGTTTCCAAAATTCATTTAAGACACATACAATATCTTCGATCAACTCCTTGGGTTGATCTTTGTCAGTGTTGATATTCTCTGCGTAAACTGGTTCCCAATTACTTATTTTCTTGAGGGGTTCAGGAGGGAGGGTAATGTTAGCCTTGGCTTATGTTATTCCTGCTTTTATTTCCTGGGGTTTTTAAATTAAAGTTTATAAAAAGTTTCAAATAATCTGTGTTTTGGCCTACCACACTGACTAAATTCACTAAAAGGGGTGGAATCACAATGGCACTTTTCAAAAATAATTTTTCAAATAAATTTAGTTATTAAAGATGATTTTATGGTGCATTCATCAGCTCTTGGATCAATGAGTGAAATCATTTTATTATTGCCGACGAGGGCTTCTTTTACATATTTTTGAATGGTGTGATCAACGTTTTCGTTACTTACTTGATTAATTGCCTGTTTAGGCGATGATTTGACATGGTTTGGCTTTTCTCTTCTCGTGATCCTCGAATGCGTTTCATATGCATACGTGTCTCTTCGGGAACAAAACTGTCAGGCCATCGATGTCGAAGTTTCATATTCTCAATTGAGTCTAACCATTCCTTAGCGGCAATTGATCCGATTTCTCCACAGAAATCTTCGATATTTTTGGAAAGATCAGGCATGATGCGATAATTAGTGTGTGAATTAGAGTGAATGCTCGGTTACACAAATCTAATAAGGTTTGCTCCCTTCTTCGTACGTCTTCTAGTAAGTTCCACATGATCATCTCCAAATTTTGATTCGAAGGGGGAAATGGGCCTGGTGCGTGTAGAGTAAACAAGGGAGAGGTGTTGCGGTCACTGGGGGACCATTTGAAGACATGAAATCACGTTTGCCCACACGCGGTGGTAATTGTTGTAATAAGTCTTGATGCACGCGTAATCTATTATCCATGTGAAGTAATGGGAGTTGATCAAGAGATGGTAGAGGGTTGGCTGTTCCTGGTCTTTGGTCATGCGCCAGAGGTCTGAGATTTCGGTTTCCCCATGTTCCTCCACCTCTACCCAATCCTAAGGCACGTGTTGAATCCACATTTATTTAGCGATTTATTTCTAGAAAAAACAATTACTAAAACAGTTTCATTTTTATTAATATTAATTTTAATTTATGCACTGTGATTGTTTTTACTCGAACAGGTTAACTTTAATTCCACTTCTGAATGTTAGAGTCAAGATCCAAATCCAAACTTATGCATGCAGATTTCCATGGTAGCGTTTAAGAGTGAGAGAGATAGGAAATTATTCTATCTCTCTCACTCTTGAACGCTACTATGGCAACCTGCATGCAACAGTTTTGCATGCGGAGGACTAAACGCTTTTGGCGCGTAACGCACTTGGATAACGTGATTTGCAAATTCACGCCTGTGCAATAAATAATACCAAATTTCGTGTTCCCTAACAAATAATAATACACATGTAGAGTGTTAATTACTCAAAAAAAAAAATTTTTTTAACCCACTGATTATTTAATTTTCCTTATTTAGAAACGAGTAGATATGCAAATTAGATAAATTAGGACATTATAAATTTTATTTTGGAAAGAGAAAGAAATTCATTATTAAATTCAAAGACAGATTAGTCTTATGTCAGTTTTATTGACAGACGAAGTAAGAAACAGTAAGATTTTTAGACGAAGGTATTCTTTTGTAAGTTGTAATTATGTAGAAAAAATAAACAATTTTTGTCTTGAATATCTCATTCATCGGACTTTGAGAATAGGTTAAACCTAGCTTTGTCAATGTTATCGATGTGATAAATGCCATACATTCGGCACACCAATTTTTCTAGTACAGAAAACGTTTTCTTTATTGATGTTTGAATTTGACAATTTCCAAGATTTTGGATTGCTTCAGGAAACTCTTTGGATAACTCCAATATTTTAAAAGGTCTTAATGTTCCTTTACGGAAAAATGGTGGCTTATAATCACAACCCGTTAATGCAGATAACCCAAAACTGCTTTTGGTAACTAATTACTGAGGACTTTGTGTAATTTATTAATGTTAATGATTATCTGATATTTTCCTACTCCAACTTACATCCATAACTTCAGAGTTGCATTCAAATAATCGATATAACCCAATAGTATTAGTAAAATGTTAGTAACAGAACATTTGATGAGAACCTCAGCTTCTGCATGACTTGAACAAGATAGGACTTCTGACCTCTTTGTAGTAACCTGATTATTCTCGACTTTGTAGCTATAGCAAGCGTCATAACTTAAAAAAATAGTCTTCATCACAATAAATGGGATTACAACTCCACTTGACCAATGTTTAATAAAAAAATTAACTAGTGCTTCCTTAAACCTAGTATTTTTTAATTCAGCAGGAAAATTGTGTGGTCGCACCTGATCTGGCCCTGTGATCGTATAAGGGCGATCAGATTCTTCTCGTTGTGTTCCTTCACATCCTTTAATTGATAGTTGGAAATACTGATCAAATATGATATTAATTCTGGGAGCTTAAATTTTGGCAATCATACTGACAAGTTTTTTAGATAGATTTCCAAATGTCTTTCGTATATCCTTTAAAAGATGAAGTATGAAAAATCCATCAACTATAGCAAAATAAAAGTGCTTGGGTACAGTCGTGTTTTCACTTATAGAAATTTTTTTCTCTTATAATTTTCAGTCGTGTTTTCACTTATAGAATTTTTTTTCTCTTATAATTTTCAGTCCTGTTTTCACTTATAGAAATTTTTTTCTCTTATAATTTTCAAAATTGTGATTTAGTTGTTTTAAAAATCGTTCCATATGTATGACACAATAATGTTGGAGTAGATGTGATTGGATATTGCAATGCTTTCTCAATATCTACTTTGTGCGAAGATGCCCAGAGTTTGGCCAACCTAAATTTGTAAGTCATATGAGATACGTTCCCCATAGTTGTGCCGACCTTTGTCGCCAAAGTTGGCCCGACGGTTGGTTATACTCTGCATGTAATGGTTGGCTTGCAAAGTCGGGCCAACTGTGGGCACTAGTACTTGCCAAAGTTGGGCAAACTCTGGCAACTAAAACTTCGCTCGCCAAAGTTAGGCCAACCGTGGGCCAACCTTCAAACTCTGGCGGCAAACCTAAATTCGCACCTGGGTTCTTAACCCTTTAACGCCCAGCGTTAAAGTGGTTTCGATCGAAACCACTTTTGATTTCTAAAATCTATAACTTCGACAAAAATTAAGATATTTTTGATTTCTAAACGCTCACGACCCACAAATTTATAAACCTTTATGAAAAAAATTTACATTTTAAAAAATAATTAACAATTTTGTAATTACAACAATAATAAAAAAAAAATTTGTTGCAAAATTTGCAACAATATTACAAATTCGAAAATAAAAGGAAACAAAGCTTCTGAAAATTGTTACTCGGGGGTTTTCGGGGTCGCTAATTATGAATTTGATATCTGATTTAAAAAATTCAAAATGTCGGATCAAATATGGCGGACTATTTTGAATGAAATAATGAAAAGCAAGGATCAAGGCAAAGAGGAACTTTGCATTTTGTACAAGTTATTTTAGTCCTTGCAACTGTTCCTTTCACACTGCAAAATCGGCATCTGCGGCTGCTGGAATCCTTCTTTGGTAAATGCTTACATTCACTTGTCCTAACCTCTTCTGAAACTTTTAATTTTTTATTATTAATTACAAGAGGTCGGCCGATATTTGCGCGAGAAGAAAAGTTACCAATCAATTGTTTTGCTAAATCTAGCCTAAATTGAAGTTGATTCATCGAGTCATCTTCTTTATGTGTTTTACACAGAATATACGCATTTTCTATTGATAAATCAATAAGAAAATACCATATTCTGTGCCACCATTTTTTTGATCTAGTACCTACAGCGTACCGTTCTTTCAGCTGATCAAAGCGATCCACCCCTCCCATATATTTATTGTAATCCGCAATTGCTTTTGGACATGAAACATTACTCCTTGAGCCATCTTTATTTTTTCTTTTCACTTCAGTTACAGAAGCAGAGTCATGTGTCGTGCTCAAAACTGTAACAGGCTTTGAGTCCATCCACTTTATTGCTGTAACACTACCCTGCGTCCGATATTCAAATTCTCCTCTAACCATCTTTTTCTTCTCTTTCATAATGTCCGGTAAGCCAACACGATTAGTCCGAACAGTACCAACAGCAAAAATGTTCTTGGCTTTTAATTCTTTCATCAATTTTACAGATGTGAAAAAATTATCAAAAGCTATTAAGACTCCAGAGTTTCGCAATTCTTCAGTCAAATGAAGAACAACACGTTCTCCTAATGTATCACATAAAAAATCAGTTGAATTTGATTTCCCAGTGTACATGTCGATTTTCAAGATGTAACCGGTTTTGGAATCAGCTAGACACCACACTTTGTACCCTCTTTTTATAGGTTTCATCGGCATATATTGCTTCAAGGATGAACGACCCTTGAATGGTATCATAGACTCATCCACTGATAAAGTCTTAGAATGCCTATAACATGTTGTCAGATTTTTATTAATCTCGACAATGAGAGGTCTAACTTTATGAAGCTTGTCATACTCTGGATAATTCCTCAGAGACGGCAGACGATGAATACCCATGATGATATGCATCCCAATCCATGCTTTCAATTCATCAGAACATATGTCTTTCCAATTATTGTTCTTATTTGTTGATGCCTTAGCATATAAATTAGTCTCAAGAACAACCAAATCAATTATCTTTTGTGTAAATAAGGACAGAAAGTATCTACTTACCTGATTACCTGAAGCAAACTTCATTTTGACTTCAGGATCCCTTTCAAAATCTTCATTTTCATTTTCGAAAAATGCTCTATTTTTAGACCACTGGACGCTTACATTTTCAACATTTTCATCAAGATCAGAATCATTACAATTACTTGAATCAGATTCTGATTCACTATCATTCATTTGTTCATCATCATTTTCATCTGAAGTTTCACCATCACCGTCAAGTTCTGAATCTTCTGGATTATTAGGGAGAGAACAGAATCTTTCTGCATGTTTTCGCGAACGAAGAGAATAGGAAAACCCTTTTTGATTCTTAATTATTTTAACAATTTCGACATAGAACATGAATAAAAAAAAATTTACAATGAATTGTAGTTACAAATAATAATGGTCACTATTATTATCTATTATATAAAGAACAAACGTTTCTTGCTGAATCGAGATTTAAATAAGATTGTTGCAATTCGTGATAATCGACAAAAATGAATACAATAAAAAACCAGACACCAAATAGGAAAGCAAAAAATAAAAGAAACAGGAACGAACTCTAAATGAAATAATTGTCGCTATTCGAGATAAAAAATCTCTAAATAAAAACATGATCAGAATAAAATGTTCGTCTACCTTCGTGAGAATGTGAAAAACAAATGCCTAACGCGAAACCGGCATCATAATGATTAATAAAATATTCATTTCTATATTCGTAATAATCAGAAAAACAAATGCCTAATGAGAAAACGATTTCAAAATTAAATGTTCGTTTACATTCGTGACTATAGAAAAACAATTGCCTAACATAGAAACTAACATTGGATTAGTAAACAGCGACCCCGAAAACCCCCGAGTAACAATTTTCAAGCAAATTGAATCCGTTTTTAGAAAAGATGTCCGCCATATTGGATCCGCCATTTTGAATTTTTTAAATCTGACATCTAATTCGTAATCAACGACCCCGAAAACCCCCGAGTAACAATTTTCAAGCAAATTGAATCCGTTTTTAGAAAAAATGTCCGCCATATTAGATCCGCCATTTTGAATTTTTAAAATCTGACATCAAATTCGTAATCAGTGACTCCAAAAACCCCCGAGTAACAATTTTCAAGCAAATTGAATCAGTTTTTAGAAAAAATGTCTGCCATATTGGATCCGCCATTTTGAATTTTTAAAAAAGGACATCGGATTCGTAATCAGCGCTCCCAAAAACCCCCGAGTAACAATTTTCAGGCAAATTGAATCAATTTTTAGAAAAGATGGCCGCCATATTGGATCCGCCATTTTGAATTTTTAAAATCTGACCTTGAATTCGTATTCAGCGACCCCGAAAACCTTTATATACGAAAAATGACGTGAATTGCACTGCTGCAAAAAAGTCGGGCGTTAAAGGGTTAATTCAATCACAGCTTCCACTAATTCCGATGCATTGGCTCATACCACTGGTCTCTTTTCTTTTGTCTTCGATGTGCTTGTCTCAAATTCAAATGTATCACTACTTTTATATACTTCTTCAAAAGAGTTTATTTTTTCACTTACATGACAATGATAATTAGTAAGCACAGATTTTCAACCAGTTTGAGAACGAACAAAAGTGGACAGTTTTCTCATTTTATTTGATGACATATTATTTTCAACAAAGTAATTGTCTAAACTTTCTTTAAAAAAAAGAGTTTGTTTATCATTTTTATTTCCATTTAGAATAACTTTTATTTTCTTTCCTTTGTCATTACTAAGCTCTAGGTGAATGTTTTTAATTACTATATTTTCAGCTGAAAATGTTACATTATTCGCTTTTTTTCGTAAAACTTTAGAAATAATTTGTTCTTGTTCTTTTTCAGGCAATCTGTCAATTAGATTGATAATAACTTCCTTGCTCGGGTCAGACTTTGTATCGATAGGTAGTAATACGTTTTCCGGATTAACTGTCGGTTTACTTTTACTATAAAGACCGTTGCTTTCATCAATTTGTATCGATATTTTCTTGTTACCTCGACCTTTTAAAGTATCTAAAGAAAATTATTTAATATCATCTATATCATATATTTAATTATTGTTTATTATATACATATATAACAGTAAAACGTCGATAATAATTTTAAATAATTTTCAAAGTATCAAAAGAAGCATAAAATAGTTATTTTCGTATCAAGAGCGTAAAATAGGTGATTGCGACGATGGCGAAATCACCTTTGCGCCCATGATGCTAACATAATTTTTTGTCCAAACTGCATGGAAAGCATGCCATTGAGGGCACGAACGATTAAACGCTCATATTAGTTAAAAATTAAACTCTATACAAATGTTACTCTTATAGACTCTTTGAAGTCTATAATGATACAAGTTTTAATATAGAAATAAGACAACAATGTATTCTGGAAATATAGTAATTGCCAATTTTTATAACCGAAATGTGAACAAAATTTGGTTCTTGCAGTTAAACATATGGGCGAATCTCTGGAACTTTTAACCTTTATTATGTCCCTCACATTATTTTCACTTAAACAGCCTAAATATGAAAACTAATGATTTTTAAATATTTACATGTTTTTAAAAAGAAAATAAGGATTACGATTTAACCATTGATATAAATTATTTTGTTTATTTTTTCTATGTTTTTCTTTATTAAAGTTCAAAATACCATGATTTTGCAAGTGTCACTTTCATTTTTTCTAAAAGCATTTAACTGTTTAAATAAGATTTTTTTGGAAAACACGTTTTTTTACTGTTATAAACTAGTTAAGAATATCTTAAGAATTTCATAAACAAACTTAAGAAAAATAAAAAGTAAAAATTATAATAAAAGATATAATCTTCTATAAAGTGTCCCTCAGTTTTTGTGTCGCTGGTCAAATCAAAATGATTTTATAAAATAAACATTAAAAACTTAGTGAAAAAATTTGAAATAAGAGGCACAATTGAATTGTAATTCAAATTTTATATGTGTGGTTTTTATTTTTATTTTCAGCTATATTTGAAGAAAAATAATTGTTGGTTACTTGTGATACTGCTGTAGTACAAAAAATATGTCGCTGGTCAAATCATTAATTTCTCCAAAGTTTCTTATTTAATTTGCTCCAAAATTGGGGCACATATTACTTTAGATGGACTTTAATCTGTGCATGTGTTATTATTTATTCTAATTCTTATTTAATTATTATTTTACGTGGATATTCAAATTGTCGCTCGTCAAATATGTCGCTTGGTCAAATCAATCGTTTTCCAAATAATCTGAAGTTTCACATTTATTTGTTCCATGTTATTTATCACGAAGTAACCAAAAATGTAATAAAAAGTGACAAAATGAAAGAAAATCAAAGAAAAGAAAATAAAAAACGAGAAAAAGGAAACGCGGAATGAAAAATTTATCAACGGAAGGCACTTAAGTAATATTTATTTATTTTTTATTAAACGTTCATGAAACTGTTAGTGTTTTTTCAAGGTTATATAAAGATCCTCGATATTTTTGCAAAACAATTCAGCCAATCAAACAATTAGAAAATTTCATGTTGCTAATTCAAATAATTATACGTAAAAAATTTTCATTAATTTTTTTTATTGCAATGTTGTCCTTATTAGTTGTATTAGACGTTTAATATATTTATTTTCATGTTTAACTATGTTTTTGTGATACTAAAAAATAATTTACCTAAGTGTAGGAGATAAAATGTTTATGTATTTCTTGTTACAGATTTAGATAACCTAACATTATTTTCTTTCCAAAAATTTATATTTTAAAATAGAAGGCAACCAAATAATGGTTGTACAGTAATAAAAATGAAATCTATTTTGGTCGAAGATGTAATACTAAAAATATCAAAATTGTTCACACACAAAATTTAAAAAAAAATTCAAATTCAAATGTTAAAGTTTCCAGAGATTTGCCCATATATAACACTGACAAGTATTATTACTATTTTTCTCTCCCAAATGTACAATTTTTTAAACCAAAGTTTGACATTATATTTTAACATAAAAACTGAATGGAAAAAATTCCGCAATAGTAATTTCTTATTATCCAATATCCACTCTTTCGAATGGCGTTCCAAAATTTTTTATAAATTTATAAATAAACAAATCACATATCTTTTTAAAAAAAACATGAAATTTTTATGTTTTGTTTTTCAACTTTAGTACAGGTATTCATCTTGCAATACATATAAAAGTCCTAAATAACGCGTCAAAAATATATTCCCTATCAGATAGGGGTATTCCGAAAAAAAAATTTCAAAATGTCGGACACAAAATGTCGTCTAAAGTCAATTTTTATTTACAATATCGTAGCCGTGTGAACAAAATCGCAAAACTTGATAGATTTCTTTAAAATTTGACAGCTAAATATTTTTGATGTTCCTGATCACGAACAGAAAGTCAGAGTTTAAAAATTCAAAATGGCGGATACAACATGGCTGATGCCTTAATTAATTTTGATTGGATTTAACCAAAAATTGTTACTTAGGGGTTTTTAGGGTCGATGATTACGAATCTTACATCCATTTTTTAAAATTCAAAATGCAGGATTCAATTAAAGTATTATTTATTAGTTTATTTCAGTGTATATTAGGTGAAATGGTACTTCAATGGTCATAATTAATTTGTTGAAAATATATAAAAAAAATTATAGTTTAATTAAAAAGATAAGATTCATAAGTAAAAGAAAATACAAATTTAAGAGAAACACACTTTTATATAATTTAGAGATAAATATACAAAAACAGTATATACACTCACACATGGCAAAGGCTCAGCTGACCCAAGGCCAAGGTAAGTGAGAAAAGAAATTAATATCTTAAAAGTGAAAAATGGAAAAGTTTATAAAAAACAAAATAAAAAAAATTAGAAAAATATTTTATTATCAATAAATTGCATATTTTTTATTTAATATTATACAAATTATTTAAAGATAAAATTTATAATTTGTTAATAAAAAAAATTAATAATTATTAACAAATTGCGACATAATTAGTATCAAAAAATAGGTAAAAATTAATAGAAATTATTGTAAAAAAATAGAGTTAATAAAAGTTTATTAGTTAAAGAATTATTCAAAATTAAAGAAATAGAATAATTTCTATAGAAATAAATGATTGACAGCTAGACAATAGCATTGTTCTCGGGAAACGTTAGATCCGTTAGCGGCGAGAAAGAGAAAAAATATATCTCTATCTTCAATGGAAAATTTAAATATGATTGGCGAGAAAAATTAGACGCTTTCCGAAAAGTAGAGAGTGGGACAAAATTGGCGGGCAGAAAATACATGGCAAAAATAAGCGTCCCTAGAAGGTAGGGGAAAGCTTTGAATTTCAGTCAATCAAGGGAAAGAGTTGTACTTACACAAAATAAAATTTTGAAATTTACACAAAAATCGTGAATCTGGGGGTGGATAGCGACTATATAAACCCTGAGAAAGTAAGCGTTGCTCTCTCAATCTCGAAGCAAATTATAAAGGTAAGTCACCTAATTAAATATCCAGGGGCTATTGAGAAATCTTTGTTCCACCTGAATAATACACATACTTAACATCACAAACAGAAACATATCACACAAAACTATAATATTCAGGGGCTATTGAGAAATCTTTGTTCCACCTGAATAATACACTACAAACAAAACATAATCTTTCCTAAAAAAATATTTATTGATTATTTAATCAAAATATATTTTTAAAAATCTACAAAGTCAAGCCATGGTGAAGGTGTTGAGGGGCTATTGAGAAATCTTTGTTCCACCTCATAATCTGGATCCTTAAATGGTATAAAAAGCAAATCGTAAGTTTATTGAATATTCTTATGAGCTATGTTCATATAGTAATAAGCTATATCGACGTAGCAGTTTGAAAGATTCAATAAATATTGAACCAAACCCACCCAAATTATTATTTATAATAGGAAATAATTAATTCTTTTGAATTGATTATTTAGGTAATTTTTCAGAGAAATAAATAGATTTTATTATGTGAGTTGAATAAATTTTGATCATTTTTCGATATAATAAATTTTATTATATCCAAAATAAATCGGAATTTAGAAAAATTTATAATTTTAAAGAATATTTATTTATTGATAGAATGGTTAATTTAGGGTTTAGGGAAAACTTGACCTTGTTAATTAGGCAGGATTTATGAGAATTAAATACTAAACTTTTATTTAAATTTTGTTTATAGAATATCTAAACGGACAATTTTACCGAAGTATTCTAGTGTGAAAATCTATATACAAACACAAGGTGAATGACTTTTATTTTTTTTTATTTATATATATATATATATATATATATTGAGTCAATTCATATAGACAATAGCAACCGAACTTACAAAATTATTTATTTATATGAACTATATCAAAAGAAAAGATTTCTTTATAACTAAATAATTGTGTTAATTTATAATTTATTAATTTATATTTTATAATTTTATCCTACGAAAGAAAGATAACAAAATTATCTTATTAAGTAGTGGATAAGAAAGAATAAATAAAAGCTGAATCACCGAATAATTATTGGAGAAGATTCCTTTAATTTGGTTACAAAGCGACAAATTTTCTCAAAAATAAAATATAATATTGAAAAGAAATTTGAATTACATAATTTCATTCACTTATAATATCACTATAAGCAGTCAAAACAAGATCTTATCTATTGATGTGGTTTGGCGCGTGCTTCACTGTCTGAGGATCTTTAAATTTTGGAAACAATGTCTTTTTAAAATTATATACAAACATTCTTTCTGTTCAGATATATAGATATATAAATGAGAAATATTTAATACACCTGTATAAAATATTTCTCATGTTTGAAACACGTGGATTTTCAGAAATTTACCGTGCAGTGGGCTTTTAAACTAAAATAAAGGAAAAATATATAGATATATACTTCCCTCGGTCTGTTAATCTATAAACGGATATGTTTCATAGGGTGTCCGTTATTTACCAAGTTGATTATATTTCTTGCGACGCCCCATAAATTATTAGTTTACCATCTAAAACAAAATTTCAGACCAAAATAAACCCTTAATATTCACAATAAACCTTGCCCCAAAGACGATACATTTTCCATTTAAAATACATGGGATTTTGCTACTTTTTACAAATTAATTTTATTTTTGTTAAATATTTCATTTTACATCAATGAAAAATATATATTCTTATAGGAAATTTAACGCTCTAAAAAAAGTTTTTTTATGATTTTTTAATAAATTATCTCCATTAAGAGTTATTTAAAGTTAAAGTTTAACACTGTAAATTTTAAGATTTTTGTACTTTTACGGCAAAATTATTATGAATGGATCCATATTAAATCATGCAGGCATTTCGACGATATAAATTGCGAATTATTTTCGCAATGACATATGTTATCCTACTCAAAAAATACTAAAATGCTTATTTTTTTAATTTTGAATAGGATTCTGTATGCACTTTTTACGAATATTTTAAGATTTTATAAAAAAAATACTTTCTTGTATTTTCTTCTATAAAATTGCATAATTTTCATATTTTTGTTGCTCTTGGGGCTCATTTTTTCCTTTTATATATTCTTTTATGTAAAATTACGCAAAATAAAAATTAATAATAATCAAATGATACAATTTCAATTTTTAAAAAAAAGTTTCTAAAAAGAACATCTTTTTTCTCTTTTTATTTTTAGGATTTATTGATACTCATGTGTAGTATTTAACATAAAAATACAATTTTGTATTTTTTTGTATATTAAAAAAAATTACCTACTTATAACTTACCTACTCATAAGAAGTTATGTTCAATTTTATTGACAAAAAATTTTAACCTTCTTTCAAAAAATTTGAACGTCTTAAATAAACTAACCGGGATAAATAACATTTTTGAACATCATCATTATTATATAGATAATTAACAAAATTTTCGGACATAATGTTAATTATCAATATTCTTTACTATTGACAAGAATTTTCAAACTGATGTCAAAATTTAAAAAAATAAGCGATGGTACGAAAATAGAAACCTGAAAAGTTGCGAAACATGAGTACCTATAAATCCTAAAAATAAAGAAAGAAAAAAGATGTCCATTTTTAGAATTTTTTTTAAAATTAATTTGTATCACTTATTTTTTTATTATTTTATATATTGCGTAATTTTACATAAAAGAGTATCTAAAATGAAAAAAATGAGCCCCAAGAGCAACAAAAAATATGAAAATTATGCAAATTTATAGAAGAAAATACAAGAAAGTAATTTTTTTGATAAAATCTTAAAATATTCGTAAAAAGTGCTAACATAATCCTATTCAAAATTTAAAAAATACGCATTTTAGTAGTTTTTGAGTAGGATAACATATTTCATTGCGAAAATAATTTGCATAATATATCGTCGGAATGCCTGCATGATATGATATGGATCCCTTCATAATAATTTTTCCGTAAAAGTACAAAAATCTTAAAATTTACAGTGTTGAACTTTAACTTTAAATAACTCTTAATGGAGATAATTTATTAAAAAATCATAAAAAAAACTTTTTTAGAGCGTTAAATTTCTTATAAGAATATATATTTTTCATTGATGTAAAATGAAATATTTAACAAAAATAAAATTAATTTGTAAAAAGTAGCAAAATCCCATGTATTTTAAATGGAAAATGTATCGTCTTTGGGTCAAGGTTTATTGTGAATATTAAGGGTTTATTTTGGTCTGAAATTTTGTTTTAGATGGTAAACTAATAATTTAGGGGGCGTCGCAAGAAATATAAACAACTTGGTAAATAACGGACACCCTAGTGCATATACAACTTCTATGAAATAAAACAACACATACACAAATTAATTCATTATATAAATCTGACTTTGGATTCGTAATCAGCGATCCTAAAAATCCTTAAGTAACAGTGTTTAGTCAAATCAATTCAACTTTTAATTAAGCCATCAGCCATATTGGATCCGCCATTTTGAATTTTTTTCATCAGACTCTGAATTCGTAATCAGCGACCCTAAAAACC
The DNA here is from genome assembly GCA_032872475.1 of Leptopilina myrica (nomen nudum). Classification (NCBI taxonomy): domain Eukaryota; kingdom Metazoa; phylum Arthropoda; class Insecta; order Hymenoptera; family Figitidae; genus Leptopilina; species Leptopilina myrica (nomen nudum). The sequence continues at coordinate 23,694,028 of CM065464.1, read as the reverse complement.
CCCGAGTAACAATTTTTAAGTAAATCCAATTACTTTTTAACCATTTTATTCTCCCTATTGTCTTTTATCCGCTATTTTAAATTTTCAAAATCTGACTTTGGATTGGTAATCAGCGACCATGAAAACCCCCGAGTATAAAATTTGAAGCGAATGCACAGATTTTCAAAAAATTTCGTCCGCCATGTTGTATCCGACATTTTGAATTTTTAAATTCTGACTTTGTTTTCGTGAACAGGGACATCAAAAACATTAAATTGTCAAATTTTAAAGAAATCTATCTACTCATCATACAAATGTGCTAATTAATTCATTTAATTATGGAGTATATCATTTTAAAACTTTTTAAATGTTGTTAAACTTATAATTGATCTAATAAAGATGTGAGTTAAAGTGACTCTGTTTCGTATTCATGTGTATAACAAATCTATGGAAACAAATTTTCTCTACATTTTCAGTTCATTTAAAATCTCTTCCTGACCACCGTGCTCGCAGAGCCGAAATAGGCTATTAGACAAAAAATCAAGAGGACTAGAGACAGGAGGGCTCACTGCAGTAGTGGGAGTAGGACAAATATATGGGGATTATGAAGGCGTGGTTAGATTGCGCCAAATATCGTGTTTTGATTCTGCACTTTCACTCACATACGTGTGTCACGTATTTAAATATATAACGTATACCCACACGGCTCGCCTACGAGCGTAACGGAGAGAGATTACGCTCTCAAACGGCGATAGCCACTTTATGAAAATCTACCGATCTTGCAAAGTTGAGTAAGAACGTTTCCGGCCCTTCGGTAGAGGGCGGGACCTTTCCAATTCCTGGTCACTCTGCTGGTAACCGCCCGAGTTGGCACCACAACTCACATGTCGAAGCGCCAGTACTAAGACCGTTGCCGAAGCTTAGGTCTGTTCATGACGCCCCTAGCCTCAAGCGATGACCGGTCCCCGTGCTACCTTTTAGTACTCTGGTAAGAGTACCGATTAAGAGTCTTACCACCGTTGCTTCGGCAAGTTAGGTTCGACGGTTAATATTAGACCTGCCGGGCCGTCACGGCCCTGCCCATCATCATCGTGAGCCAATACTATATAAGGTAGCCTGGGACAAACCGAGTACTACCCGAAAGCATGGCACCACTCCGAGTCTCGTTTAGTCGCCTCTTACGACATGCAGCCGATCGCAGGGGGCCTATTCTGCACACGGACCCCCACGGGTAGTGCGAGATGTGCAGAACAGAAACAAGATATGTGGCGCAATCTAACTACGCCTTCATAATCCCACTAATACTGACTCACTGCTGTAAGTGAGAAAACAGCCGAGTTAGTCCTCCTGTCTCTAGTCTTCTTGCGAAAAATAAAGTATAAAATTGCGTTTTTTTTAAGTGCTAAATTGACATATTTTTGTTAAGAAATTAAAAAATGTATTAACTAAATTAATATAAATAATGTTTAATTTAATTAAATATAATTAATTATTTATTATTTCAATTTGAAAATTTAATTAATAATTATTTAATAACTGTTAATAAATTAAAAAAATATATAAACTGAAAACATAACAAATAAATTATTTAATTATTGTTAATTTAAATTTTTCAGAATATTAATCAATTTCAAAATTTATTTATTTCATTAAATATTATTAATATTCAATTTAACATAATAAATTTTATTAGTTATTTATTATTTCCATTTAAAAATTTGACAATAATTATTTAATTACTGGTTATTTAAATTCTTTAAAATATTTTATTTGTAAATTTCATAAATTTATTTTCTTAATTTTCTTAAATATTTTATAATATTGTTAAAAAAGCATTTGAAATCTAAGTATTTTCATTGTAAACTTTGTTGACCCGTTAATCGTCACGCGTCCAATAGCTTATTTCGGCCCTACGAGACGAGCGCCGCGCCGGACGAGCAAACAGTTGAATCACTGCATTGAAAATGTTTTGTGCACGGTTAAAATAATTTACTTATAACTTAAAGACCAATTTATAGATTAAAGTGTTCTTACACTTATTTGAAAGCTAAAAATACAAGCTGTCATTTTGTACAAATGTTAAATTTTTCTGAACACTTTACAAAAAGTTGCAGCTTACCAAAGTTGGACAATGAAAATTACACCTATCTTTATGACTTCATATCTCCGATTATATTTTTCAATAAGTCTTAAACATAGAATCCTTTAACGGAAAATTTTATAATCTTTCCAAAACTGTCTTTAAAATCTTTCAACGTTAATATTTAACGAAGTTATGAATATTTAAAGGATGTCATGTTTTTAATGCCACTTTTGCAAGTGGTCCCTCAATTTTGACAGGTAGTTTATCCCTTTTTGAAACCATTAAATAAAACTGGGTGAGTTTCGTCAGTTCGTTTTAAATTATTTGAATACATAATTGTCCATCTCGCGTAACTTGGCTGCTTAAATACAAAGAATAAATTTGTGATTTTTGGAATAATGTACTCATACATCTTGTAATTTACCATACGTATACTTCGAGATAAAGCTATGTAATGATTTACTAACTGCACAAACGTCATACAAATTAGGCAGTTTTTCCATGCTCTTCTCGTAGAGTTGCTTGTTGAAAATCGTTATACATTGATACACTTTGGGACAATAAACTTTCAGCTTTTAAAACTAGCAAGGAATTTTCATTTATCATCGTTTTTTGACTAAACATTCTACAATTTTCAAGCTGTTTGTATGTGGTAGTACTTCTAAGCAAGTAGCTTCGTCTATATTATTCTAGTTTTCCGATGGTAGAAGCTTTTCATACCTAGTACTTTCTTGATTAAAATTTTGGTAAACTATTTCCACTGTGTCGTGTAATTAGCTTTTCCATGGAATGTATCGACATATCTATGAAAATTATCGAATGCGATCCATCATGTCATTTTCTTTAAGTAATGAAATATCGCTATCTTTTATATAAGCACATACTTGACGCATAAGTACTTTTTTACTATCTATAACAGCTATTTTCAATATCTTTCCGAACTTTTGTGTAATTTTGTCTTCTAAATGTTGTAAAGTTATTAAAAATTTTAACTCTGAATTACTATTGGAATTGGACTTGAACTGATTATTGTACATTTCACAAAGTGTTGCCAAAAAATAAAATTGTTTATTTTTAATTACTTTCTCTTCAATGGCATCCCAAATTTCAGTGTAAATTGTATTATATAACTGTCGTGTTGAATGCCAAGAACTCTCACAAATATTTACAATTTTTAGTTCAGTTATCCATTCATTAATATAGTTATGAAAAATATTGTCATTTGAAACATGCAAGGATTGTTCGCAACCCCAAAAAATTAATCAAGGTATAAAAAATACATTTCCTGAACGTTTGAAGCCAATCGAACAATATTAAAACGTGCCTCTAGTCAGCTGAATTTTTAAATAAAAAATACATGCAATTTTTCCTGGAAATCACTCCAAATATTTTCTAGCTTACACAAAATTTGTTCAAATTCTCAAACTTCAGGATCTTTTAGTACATGATTAGAGTAAAGTTATATAAATTAAAGTGAATATTTATGAGATTTGATATTAATTTACTTTTTAAACAGGTAATGCATACAAAGATGAGTGAATCATAGTGTATTTATGAAAACTACTAATCAGTTCACAAATTAGTACATTAACCCTTTTTCATAAAAACACAATAATTTACTATATTTTGACAATAAAAAATTGATTCAAAGTTATATTTGCTTTAAAAATTAATATATCTTCTTATTGTAATAATATAATATAATACATTTAGTACTTACTTACTACTCCTTAAAAGAACATGTTATTCAACCTTTTAAAAACATCTTAAAATATGTTTTTTCATCAATATTGCTTATGAAGATAAAGTTTTTAGAATTTTTTATTAAAAATTTATGAACATTTTAAAAAGACTGTTACGTTACAAAAGTTTCATTTTCCGCGATGTTGACCATATTAGACCTTTTTACTGTGGAATCGGCATATTCATGAAGCTCGTAAATAGAGCAAATATTTTCAAAAAAATTTGGAAAAATTGGAGGTTCTACCTGTAATCATGTACTATAAGATCCTTAAGTTTGAGAATTTGAAAAAATTTTGTGTAAGCTAGAAAATATTTTGAGTGATTTCCAGAAATAATTACATGTATTTTTCATTTAAAAATTCAATTGACTAGGAGCACGTGTTAATATTGTTTGATTTTCTTCAAACTTTCAGGAAATTTTTTTTTTATATCTTGATTAATTTTTTAAGATGAGACCGAAGTTTTTGAAACGTCGCCAAAATAAGAACCACCCTAATGCACACTTTCCTTGAATAATTTGTACTGATAGTACTATTACCGACATCTTTTTTATCATATGTTTCTATCCTAGTTACATTGTGCATTCCATCTCATTAGTTATAATAATAGGAGCAGGAGCTTCCTGTGGAATCTGAGATGAGGTTTCGAGAATATCTCTGGATAATTGCAATGATTCTGTGTGAGATAAAATTTGCGGATCCTTTTCTCGAAATTTTCTTTTCAATGCAGTAAATCTTCTATAGCACATTACATGATATCCACTAACCGAATTACAAACAAACGGTAAATTAGTATCGTGGTATTTCAATTTGTATTTTATACGCGCACTTAAAATTTCCTCACATTTTTTTAATGTTATTTCAGTGAAAGGGACAATTTTCCGCTCATTAATATCACAAAAATCACATTTAATTCTATTATCAGCCATCACAATACTTTTATGCTTGTCACTTTAAATACAAAACTGAAATGCTATCAAATAAAGTATGAGAGATACTTTCAAGGCACCGAAATCAAAATAAACACAAGTCTGCGCAAAAACATGATATCAATAACATTGTAGTATATGGGCAAATCCATAAAACTTTTAACTTTTAAGAAAAATTTTTTTAAAATTAATTTGTATGCACATAGATGTCACTTCACACACGTGTTAAAGAATGTTTTAGCATCACAAATTTGTATGCGTGATTCATTTTTAACTCATGCCCTGAATGTTTAACATTTATTTTATTAACCCCTTCTGGAACTGAAATATTATAGAGTGAACCAAATTATGTAAGACCTTCCCATCAATTAAATCAGTTGAAAACTTGAAACTTTTAACTCGGAAGTTTTTGGGGTCGCCGCTGGACAATCTGAAGTCGGTTTTTCAAAATTCAAAATGGCGGCTCCATTATGATGAATGACAAATTAAAATAGTTGGATTTGATTGAAACTCGTTGCTCGGGGGTTTTTGGGGTCGGTAATTACGAATTTAAAATTTAAATTTAAAATGAATAATTGAAGTTTTTGATTTTTAAAAATTCATCTTCTGAAACTTTAAGCATATTCTTAACTTAATAAAATTGATAGTTTTCAAAATCCTTGAGCGGCATACTGTTTTTTGAATATTTGTAAGGCACTGCTTCTATCACACTATAAATGGACTTGCTTAAAGTAAAATTGTAGTTGTCCCTTTCAAAATTGTATAAATTTAAATAAAATCACGATTTGTATTAACATCTTTAAATTGTTTCTACAGGAATACAAATATAGGCACACTAACGAAAAAGGTCTTAAAATGTTAGATTTTTTATTGTCTATTTAGAAACTTATTAAACTTTTATTTTTATTCATACGTCGCACTATAGGTATTTTCATAAGAAGACGTTTAATTAAATTTTCTTAAAATGTGTCATCATTCAATCAAACCTTCATATATTTTCTTACAGTCGTAGCACACTAATGGGATAGTGAAAAAAGTTTGAAAACAAACGTCTTTTAGCTATTTTCCTTGTAACTGAATTAATATTTTATACGCCGCAAAAATAAAAACGTTAAAAATATATACTTTTCTGAGAGTTTCATATGAAATTAAGCGTTTTTTCAATTTTAAACTCATAAAAAATTAATTGACAAATTAATATTTTGTTCTAAAACTGTATAGGTGATTCTCCGCGTAGCGCACGATTTGGTTTATGAAATTAAAAAAAAATTTTATTGTTATGATTATTATCAATATATTTTTTTTAAGATAAAGGCTCCAGAATGAAAAATCGATAGCGGGCCGGAAAAATTGTTTATAATTTTTGTTGTAAACAAATATAGTAATTAACAAAATTTAATGTTTGGACAGGTTCTGTCTAAAAATGTTTTTTTCTGTAATTTAAACAATATTATAGCGTAAATCTCATTTAATCATTTTTTTGGTAATTTATGAAAATTTATAGAAAGTTGTGCGACAATGAACAGTAAATTGTTGCAAAATAAGTAATTAAGAAAAAAAAATTAGGAATTATATGGAAATTTATGTGGTAATTTATTGAAATTTATGCTGCAATATATAGAAATTAAATTTTTTACTCATTATTTACCAGCATTTAAAATTTTCGTTACACTTATGAGTGCTTCAGCGACACAGATTAATACAGAAAAGCCTTACTATGAAAAAGTGATTAGACCATGACGCACACGAAAAACTAATTTTTTTAGCAAATTATCATCAATTTCAAAAATTTTTTTTCCACGTCTTTTTTTTTAACTTACTTTATACTACTAAACTTGTTTTGAGGTAAAATATAAATAGCGCTCACAGTTTTTTACCTAGAAAAATGAAAATTGGTATGCATATGCATTTTCAAAAATGGTTTACAGAAAAAATATAGCGAAAATATTTGGTATTGATCTTCATAGTGTTTTCAGCGAAAAACTCAAAAATTTTGAAAATTTCGAAAAAAATGCATGAAACCCCCCCCCCTCTGGCAACCACAGTTTTTCCTGGAGAGCTGAAAATTGGCGTACTTTTTCATTTTTACGCGTAGATTACAGGAAAAATATAGCGAAAGTGATTAGAATTGATCTTCATAGTGTTTTCATCGAAAAACTAAAATCTCTTTTTGCAAAGTCAAAAATTCTTTAACCCTTTCTGGTTGTTACAATTCTTAACCTAGTAATCTGACGTTATACATTTTTATTTATTTTTTCGTACAGATTTCAACAAACATACAGGAAAAATTATTGGAGTTCATCTTCATGGGTCAAACCATTTAATTTCAACTAAAGTGGTCGCCGACTTATTTTAAAAAACTGTAATATTCTACAGGAATGATACTGATGTTACTAGAATAACAAAATAAAGGAATTTTTTAAAAATAATTTTATATCTTTTATAAAATATGAATTTTAAATATTAGAAATGTTGAAAACTGTCAATTTTCTGCTAGTAGAAAAAAATTTAAAAGAAATACATTTAAGTACAAAAATGTAATAAAAATTATTAGCATTTGTTAAGAATGTCTAAATTTATTGTTATAAATTGATATAACCATTTAAAAATAAAAAATAATAAATTAAATATTATTCCAAAGTTCATCATTAAATTAACCTATTTTTGGGATATTTATTAACAGATAATGAGGAAATGTGATTATAAAATTAGGTAAAAACTTACGGAATATTAAGAATTTATGATGAACTTTCAGTTTTTGGTATAAAAATTCTTCTATTTTCTCGAAAAATAAAAAATACGTGTGAAAGAAAATTGCTACGATTCTTAAAAGTTCCGCAAGTTTTTACCTAATTTTATAATCATTTCCTCATTATCTGTTAATAAATATCCCAAAAATAGATTAATTTAATGATGAACTTTGGAATAATATTTAATTTATTATTTTTTATTTTTAAATGGTTATATCAATTTATAATAATAAATTTAGACATTCTTAACAAATGCCAATAATTTTTATTATATTTTTTTACTAAAATGTATTTATTTTGAATTATTTTCTACTGTTAGAAAATTGACAGTTTTCAACATTTCTAATATTTAAAATTCATATTTTATAAAAGATATAAAATTATTTTAAAAAAATTATTTTATTTTGTGATTTTAGTAACATCAGTATCATTCCTGTAGAATATTACAATTTTTTAAAATAAGTCGGCGACCACTTTAGTTGAAATAAAATGGTTTGACCCTCATATTTTTTTTGCGAAAAATTAGAAATTTTTTCTGATTTAGAAAAAAAGTATGTATCCTCTCCTTGGTTTTCACAATTTTTGTCCTATTGGACTACAGTTTAGCTTATTTAATGTATTTTCATGTGTATATTTCAAGAAAAATACACTGAACATGAATGGATTTGATCTTCATATTTTTTCAGCGAAAAACTCAAAGTTTTTAAAAATATCGTCAAAAAAGAGTTTTTTACCCTAGCAACAACAGTTTTTTATCTCAAGAGATGAACATTGGTACACTTTTGTATTTTCACGTGTAGATTACAATAAAAAATCTTTAATGTTTCATATTTTATAAACAAAAAAATTTTTTAATTCAATATTTTTTTAATAATCGTTTAATCATATTTAAAACAAATGATTTATTTTAATTTCTTTAATGTATATTTAAAAAGGCCATTCATGAATTATGTGAAGTATTTAGAGATGCAAAACTAGACAAAATTTAACGTTTTATTACAGAAAAAATACAGCGAAAAATATTGGAGTTGATCTTTATATTTTTTTTAGCAAAAAAGTAGAAGTTATAAACAAGGGTATGGAACCCACGGTGTCAGTACGAGTTCCACTCGCACTTGTCCGGTTTTTATTTCTCTTTCTTGCAAATTTTTATCCTTTTTATTGTATAAAGAATTAATTAATCAATATAATTAACAGTATTAAAGACTTTATGAAGTACTACAATTTCAATTGAAATTATTATTAAAAAATATATTTTTAGATTTTTCGTACTTCTATTTTTAACCTATTTTTAACAAATCAAAGAAAGAGCAGTTTTTAAAAAAATGAAAATTTTTGATTTTTTAATTTTTTGAAAAAATTACATATATTCCGTTATAATTAATATTTTTCAAATCTTTAAATTTATAAACCTTCCTTGGGTCAATGTCTAACAATCTGCAAAATTTGGTATCAAACGGTTCAGCCATTTTTAAGTGATTCGCGGATAAAGATTCTGTGACATACGGACATACATACATACATACATACATACATACATACATACATACATAAATACATACACGAAATTTTTTATTGGTATATTTGGAATCCTAGATGCTGGAAAGGAATAATTATGTGGGAAATTTAAAGTTTTGAGCAATGTACAGACAAAAGTCTCATCTTATACAATATATAGATTTATTTTCAAACATTTTCAAAATGAAAATAACGTTTTGTTTAAAAGTACATAGTAAAATTTTTTAATTAGACATGTGCTTTGAGAGTTTACTTTAAAAATTTATTAACACTATAAAAAGAAAAGTACTAATTTAGTACCAATTTCTATACTAAATCGTAATTTGGTTCTATTTTAATACCGAAATCTGCTCTCATTTAGAACTTTCTTTTTACAATGAATGGAATAAATACAAGTTTTATTATAATTTACAAATGATTATGTTATTAAAAAATACTATACAATTATGTGCATTTTTAATTTTTATTTATTTTTAAATTATGTGTTACAATCAATAAATTTGTTTATTATTAGTTTTGATGAAATTGATTGTGGATACAAGTTATTTCAAATGAATTAAACTACAAATTAACATTAATACTCTGTCATGGCATGTGTTTTAATGAAATAAATGATAAACCATGTTATTTTATTACATGCAAAGAAATTGAATTCACTAGCTGATCATAAGTCGAAAAAAAATAAAAACAAGTATTTTTAACTTCATACGCGTTGAAGTGTAAATTATAATCTATTATCTTTAATTTTTCGCATAAAAAGAAAAGTTCTATTTCCTTGTTTATAATGACGCTTTTCATGTAACCAAAAATTAAAAACCCACCTTCTTCACCTGTTACAACAGCTAGATTTTTCTGGTACAGATTGCTAGATTTTTTCACCCAATTAGCAAGAAGAAGGTTATTTGTCGAAAAGGTTAAAAAATCTTTTCGAATTGAGACGGGTAAATCGTATATAGACAAGGATTTAATCGGGCCTATTTCTAATTTTTCTGTAAATCCTTTATTTTCTAACAAGTAAAACTACCCAAGTGTCAATCGCAAATAACATTGAGACTATGTGCGTTTTAAAGATAATTGGAAAATATTAGTTACGTAATTTTTTATTTTGGCAGACAAGATGTTTTAGGGGTTGTAAATAGGGGTTAAAGTTTCTATTCTAATACCCATGCAAAAATCAAATTGACCATACTAAAAGGATTCTTAAAAAAGAGAATAATGGAATGAAGTTATGGGATGAAAAGAAAGTTAATGATGAAATAAAACACACATTGCTTCATTGTTTAAACAAATTAAGAAAATTTTTTAAAATAGAAAAAATTAGAACCTCAAGCTTTTTTACGGGAAAAAAAAGTTAATACAATATAGCAATAATAAATGTTCAAAAAAATTCGGTTTGTTATAAATAATCAATAAACAATTGTCTTAATCATTAATCCGTTCAATTAATGAGCAGTGAACTTCACATATTAAATTACTTAATTCAGGAGTTAAAACAGAAAATTATTATTATTAATAGAATAGACCTTCCAGATTATTTAATTAACTATAATAAACAGATTATTTATTAATTATTGTTTAAACAAATTTTTGCAAATCGTAAAAAAGTGAAAAATTAGTATTATTTTTCGAATATTCAGGAAAAACTATATGCTTGTAAATTGTGTTAATTTTCTCGCTCTCTGTCGCAACCAGAAATAACGAACGTGGAGGTGGTGAGTTTCTATTCCCTTGCTTTTTTTTGTTTAAAAATTTTTTTTTGTGTTTATTTATTTTAAAATTTTTTTTTGTTTTTTATTTGTTTTTAGTTTTTTAACATTTTTTTATAGTTTTCTGGTTTAAAATTTTATTAACGGTTCCATCATTAAATTTTCCATCAAATGACGTGATTTTTGCAGTAATGAGGAGAACTTTCATTTTTTGGATCAAAAAATGATTAAAACACAAAAAGTTAGTGCACCAGACACACCTGAAGAAAGCATTTTCATCACAATTTGTACAATTGGTATCGCAATTCTTGAAGCAGTAATCAACTGGTGTCTCGCATTTAGACGGTTTTTTAGAAATATAGCCACTTTGGAACCAGGAATATTTAAAGAGATTAATGAATCTAGGAGCTTAAAACTGATTATGAGTCAGTGACTGTAATTTTAAAACATTGTTTCTTAAATGTAAATTGACATCGTAATCATATAAAATGATTGAGTCTGAAAAATTTTTTACAAAATTTTTCCAAAATCTAAGACCATAAACGTCCAGTGGCTGTATCATGCCTGTTGTTCCCGCGGGTATTGTACAAATTTGAACGTTTTTTCCATTCGTATTTACATTGTCCAAATTTTTCTTTGTTTGCCCTGTCCAAGAATAGGTTGTATGGTATAACTGTGCGTTAGGGAATTTAAGGATTGGGCTATGCAATCAAATTTTTTATCTCCTTTGAAAGACAATGTTCTCCCACCATGTGTTTCCAAATTCAAACCCGACTGATCTGAATTATAAACATTATCAGCTCCAAATAATGCTATTTGTTCCCTAAGATTACATACAAACTGATCAGCCTTTTGCTTTAAGACATCTTTATTTGCTAAATGTGTTTTCAATTACAACAATTATGTTCTGTAACTTTTCTTTGTGAAACTTAATATATTGTAGTCTTAACTTCGAAGTACAATGTTCTTTGAAATATAAAATATATGTCAATATATAAAATATATATTTTTCATTTTAGCTGTTTGAAGGTTTGTATGTTTTGGTTTTATTTGTATTTATATTCGTTTCAATAAAAATGATAAATTCTAGAAATAATGTAAAATTGTTGCGAGAACGCTTTAATGATTTCCAAGATGATTGTCAAAACATTACCACTGCTGCTGAAGAAGATTTTGCGACACAGTTAGAGAATGTTATAAAAGATGCTGTAGACTGTAATTATTTTTTGAAACTTCTTCCACTTTATGCTATGATGAAGAAAATGTAATTCCTGATCCCATTACAGTTGATAAAGATTTTCAAGATGATTCAGAAGAAATAATGAATGCAAATAAAAAAAAAGTAAAAGTTAGTATTGATTTTGAGTATAAGAAAAAAACTGTTCAGTATTGGCAATCTGGGAAAAAGGGAAAATTAAAATTTGCGACTGTTCAAAATCAGTTTAAGAAACTGAAAAATAAGAAGACACTTTATAGATAAGCATCACAAGTTGAAGAAGGCGGAAACAGAATTGAGAAATTAGCAAATATGTCGTTAATGAATTTCAAAATGCTCATGAAAAATCATTACCGATTCATGATATAGTGTAACGAAGTAAATCGTTACTTAATTTTCCGTTAATTTGACCTTTGTGAGACAGTATATTTTGGTCATGAAGTTGTCTCATTTCGTTGCTATCGTTTCTCTGTTTAAGCCGTTAATTTCGAATTTTACGATCACCATCTTGTGTAGTCCGTCAAGTCGTTTCTAGAATGATTTTACGCATGAGCATTAGGGAATTAAGCACGTGGTCAGCGGTCCCACCCTTTTGGCGCGCTAACAGGTGTCGCCGAGAGGGGGATGAGAGAGAAAGTTTGATTGATGTTTACGAAGATTAGATGGAGAAAAAGGGTTTTCTTGGAGTTTTACCGGCGTTTCCAGGAAGCGGTCGCAGCGTGGTTCGGAGAGAGAGTCCCCAGCGGTCTGGAGAATCGGACGTGTTCGAGAACTCTTAGATTTTGGTCGTGTTTTAGAGTAAATTTTTGAAACCGAGTTTAACAATCTATTTTATGATAATTAGTTTAATTGTTTACTTTTATTATTATTATTATTATTAATAATAATTGCTGCTATATTTGTCTAGTTCATCGTTGGAGGCGATATTGCTGCGACAAGTAGTAAGTCATAAACAATTATAAAAAAGTTGGAAATTGAGAATCGCAGAACCGCGATTTTATCTCGACGGAATCCCCCCCGAGAGTTTGTTTTTAAATGAAAAAGAGAGAGTTGATTTAAGTTTTGGAAGAAAAATGGTGCAGATTACTTTATTAGAAGTATAAAATAATTTAATTGCTTTTCCCCATTACAATAGATATAAAAAGATGGGCTGTGAAAGCAAGGATTCAAGTTAATTTATCTTAAGAACTGTTCACAGCCTCATCGAAATGGATTTACAATTTTAAGAAGCAGCACAAAATTGTTTCCCGCAAAATCAACAAATTTGTTACCAAAACACAGTTAGCAAATAAAGGTGTCTTGAAGCAAAAGGCTGATCAGTTTGTATGTAATCTTAGGGAACAAATAGCATTATTTGGAGCTGATAATGTTCATAATTCAGATCAGTCGGGTTTTAATTAATTACAGTCACTGACTCATAATCAGTTTTAAGCTCCTAGATTCATTAATCTCTTTAAACATTCCTGGTTCCAAAGTGGCTATACTTCTGAAAAACCGCCTAAATGCGAGACACCAGTTGATTTGCTTCAAGAATTGCGATACCACTTGTACAAATTGTGACGAAAATGCTTTCTTCAGGTGTGTCTGGTGCACTAACTTTTTGTGTTTTAATCATTTTTTTGATCCAAAAAATGAAAGTTCTCCTCATTACTGCAAAAATCACGTCATTTGATGGAAATTTTAATGATAGAACCGTAAATAAATTTTTAAACCAGAAAACTATAAAAAAATGTTTAAAAACTAAAAACAAAAAAAACAAATAAAAAACAAAAAAAATTTAAAAACAAAAAAAGCAAGTTGGAAGGGGGTCGGTTTTGGGTTCGATACCTTCCCGTTTTAAATATAATATCAATTCACTTTATATTTAAAACGTGAAGGTATAGAACCCAAAACCGACCCCCTTCCAACAAAAAACAAATTAATAAATTTTTTAATAAAGTATTATGAGGAAAGAATGCATTGATTTTTTATAACAAACCGAATTTTTTGAACATTTATTATTGCTATATTGTATTAACATATTTTTTCCCGTAAAAAAGCTTGAGGTTCTTATTTTTTCTATTTTAAAAAATTTTCTTAATTTGTTTAAACAATAATTGTTTAAACAATGAAGCAATATGTGTTTTATTTTATCATTAACTTTCTTTTCATCCCATAACTTTATTCTATTATTCTCTTTTTTAAGAATCCCATTAGTATGGTCAATTAGATTTTTGCATGGGTATTAGAATAAAATGCGACCGTAATGTGTCAAAAAATGTGCTTTAGGCTTTAAATGCTTTTTGAACAATGATACATAGGAACGGTTGTGTTCCTCAACAAGAGCATCTAACAAGATATTGCAGTTTCTTTGAATCGAACTAGAAGTCACAAGACAGACGATGTCTTTTAGAGTGAGATAAAATAACCTTCTGGATCGTTAGATAGTATACAAGCACCCATCATTAGTCCAAAGTGAAGAACAAATGTCCACATCTCTTTTGCTGTCATAGAAATTTTTTTATTTTTCTGGCTAAACGTATTAGATAATGGCGGAGGCATATTCTTTTTATCGATTGGTCCGTAGTCGAAATATGTAATTCGATCATTTAATTCTTGTAAAGTTAAATACTTTTTCGTGAAAATAAAATAAATTAAAATTTCGGCCATGTCATCGTCACAAACGCCTTCAAAAAGATCGTGCATTATATCAACGACAACGTTTTGAAGGATGTGAAATCCTTTTATTTTATTAAATACACTATCCTCTTTAAGCCCTGTTTGTGAAACGTCATTTAATAACAAGTCTTTCTGATAAGAGTCCACTGTTCGCATCGCACTCGCAACTTCTTTATAAGTGTAGTTTCTTTCTTCCTTGTTTAGTTTACAAAATCTGCAAAGAAAATTTGCAATAAAGCACTCTACTAATCCAAAAACAGAATTTAATCCAGGATTGTCGCCTGTTATCAACGGAAATTTAAAATAAACCTTTCTTTCACCTTCAGGAGTTTTTATGAGTAGCCCTTCATCTTGCAGAGAAATTAGGTCTTCTATTAATTTTAAAAAAACTAATGCATTTCCGCAAGTTTTTCTGTTATCCGTGTAAAATAACTCGACAAGAAAGATATTTTTTAAAGACTATTGAAATTGTGGAGGAACTACCGGAATGCTAAAATAAGTGGCTCCTACTTTGTAAATTCCTGAGTGACTACCCAGAGCGTTCCCTGTTTCATAGTCATCGAAAAAAAGAAATAAATGAATTGCAATATCTGTTGAATTGTAATCTCTTATAAGATCTTTCCATAAGGATCCCTGTATAAAGTTAGATAAAATTTCCTTTTCTTCGATTAGTTCTTGCATGTAATCCGTCACTCCTTTTAAAACTCCATCCATTTCAAAAACTTTTTTTGATGTATCTTTTATTGAGATATATTCTGCATAAATTTCGACGTGTTTTTCAGTGACTTGTCCATCTTGTGTACAATGCGGTTCATATATATATTATTAATTTCGTGTGCAATTGGCGAAAGTAAGACTCCAATTTTTTCTAAAATTTGAAACCTTAAATATTCAGTATCTAAGCCATAGAAAACGTCCTGCGTTAGTTTTAAGGCATCTAAAATTGAATTATAATTTTCTTCACATTCACCTAATTCTTTCAATTGCTTAAGAATGTGACAGTATAGTGAGTAATTTTCTTTGTTAATATCTTTGAACGCGTCAATAAAAAGTTGTATTTTATTTCTTGCCAACGTAGAATCTGCGTATAAAGAACTAATTTTTGAATTGCTGTTTCGTAAATTAAGCTTTTTAATTTTTTTACATTAAATGTATCATAGTCTACGAACTTAAATTTTAAATTATCGACTTTCAAATTTAAATTTGATTGAACGTTGGTTTTTTTTTACTCTCGTTGAATATTGTTACTACTTTGAGTAGCATTCGTTGAAAATGATGTACTACGATCTTCTTGGATAAAATGTTATCGGTATTTTGTGAAAAATTATTTGTCTCCATTTTATGCATATTTAACAAATGTCGCTTAAACAATTTAAAATTTGAAAATTTTTTATAACACTCAATCTCTCCACAATATATAGGATTACATTCAGTAAAAGCATGGTAAAGTAAACCATGTTCATAAAGACTTTCGATCGGAATGAGATTTCCACAAGTATAACACCTAGGCATTTTCATATAACGTATTCTACTTAGAAATATTATTAATTTAATATTTGAAGGATTTTCAATTAATATTTTTTAAAATCACAGTATTATTAATATCACTCAGTTGTGTTTGAAGTTTAAACACTTTCGATCGTAACAAAATATTCATAAGTGTAACACTTATTCTTCTTGACAATTTATTTTACTTAAAAATAAGATTAATGTAATATTTTAACGACGTAAATTTAAAACTCTTCGAAATCACATTTTATTTCCCATAATTACGCAAATCTGACAACAAAGTAGAGACAGCGGGAGCTAAAAAATAGTTTATCAATCGACGCTTGAATCAAAACTTCAAAAGATTCCTTATCAATTTCGTGTTCTAAAATAATTCATTAAATTATCTATTATTTTTGAAAAAATTAGCAGAAAGGGAAATCCCACGTGATAACGCGAAAAAGAATTATAAAAATATGTGTGAAGTGAAAACCGAAAACTGACTGAAACTGGGAAATAGTAATATTTGAAATTCCCTAGGAACGTACCAGGTCACTTTAATTTGAATTTTTGAAAATATAATTATTAATTGATATTATATTCATTAATTTACAAGAATACTTACTGTTTTTTTAAATTCTCCTTTATCACTGATGAACTTAACACAAATAATTCACATTAAAAAAGTTGTGAAATGAACAAATCTGTAAATCAGAGATGTGAATTTATGGCGTTTTCAGGTATAAAGTTTGACAGAATGAAACATATTTCATCACAGTAAATATGACTATAATGTCTAATTTAGACATCCTTTTATTTCACAGAATTTAAGATTAATATCATTACAAGTTTAGAGATTAATTTTTTTCCGTGTATTTTGTTCATATCAGCCATATTTAAAATTTTATTTATATATATATATATGAGCGATTCCATCTCAAGTGATCAAGGTGGAGAAAAATTTTTCTCCAATCGTAGCAAAACTTGGGGCTTTTGTAGTACTCATAGATAGTAATTTTTCGTGAAAATATTTTTTTACCTAGTCCAATATTTTCCGAGGGGGAGGGGGTTAAATTTTTGTGTTTTTCAGTACAATGCTTATTTCAATAATTTTTTACTCTTAAACAATTAAACATACAAATTTGACAAAGTACATTTTGGAAAGGTTTTTTCATCCTCTTTCGATTAAAAATAAGCATTTTGAAAAAAAAAAAATTTTTGACCAAAAAAAATCAAAATTAAAAATAAATTTCAATTTTTGAGGGAGATGGATACGATTTTTTTTTTTTTTTTTTTTTTTAAACGAAAGCTGAGGTTTTTTCCTAAAGGGACATATAAATGGTAAAGTGGGACTAGAATGTTTAAACATTGAAAAAAAGAATTTTCTCCAAAACGGAGCTAAAAACCGGGTTTTGAGCGCTCCGGCGAGTAGAAAACTCTTTTTTTCAATGTTTAAACGTTCTAGTCCCACTTTACCATTTATATGTCCCTTTAGGAAAAAACCTCAGCTTTCGTTTAAAAAAAAAAAAAAAAAAAAAAATCGTATCCATCTCCCTCAAAAATTAAAATTTATTTTTAATTTTGATTTTTTTTGGTCAAAAATTTTTTTTTTCCAAAATGCTTATTTCCAATCGAAAGAGGATGAAAAAACCTTTCCAAAATGTACTTTGTCAAATTTGTATGTTTAATGGTTTAAGAGTAAAAAATTATTGAAATAAACATTACACAATCAAGGGGTCTTTTCGTGTAGTGTTTATTTCAATAATTTTTTACTCTTAAACAATTAAACATACAAATTTGACAAAGTACATTTTGGAAAGGTTTTTTCATTCTCTTTCGATTAAAAATAAGCATTTTGAACAAAAAAAATTTTTTGACCAAAAAAAATCAAAATTAAAAATAAATTTCAATTTTTGAGGGAGATGGATACGATTTTTTTTTTTTTTTTTTTTTTTTAAACGAAAGCTGAGGTTTTTTCCTAAAGGGACATATAAATGGTAAAGTGGGACTAGAACGTTTAAACATTGAAAAAAAGAGTTTTCTACTCGCCGGAGCGCTCAAAACCCGGTTTTTAGCTCCGTTTTGGAGAAAATTCTTTTTTTCAATGTTTAAACATTCTAGTCCCACTTTACCATTTATATGTCCCTTTAGGAAAAAACCTCAGCTTTTGTTTAAAAAAAAAAAAAAAAAAAAAAAAATCGTATCCATCTCCCTCAAAAATTGAAATTTATTTTTAATTTTGATTTTTTTTGGTCAAAAAAATTTTTTTTTTCAAAATGCTTATTTTTAATCGAAAGAGGATGAAAAAACCTTTCCAAAATGTACTTTGTCAAATTTGTATGTTTAATTGTTTAAGAGTAAAAAATTATTGAAATAAGCATTGTACTGAAAAACACAAAAATTTAACCCCCTCCCCCTCGGAAAATATTGGACTAGGTAAAAAAATATTTTCACGAAAAATTACTATCTATGAGTACTACAAAAGCCCCAAGTTTTGCTACGATTGGAGAAAAATTTTTCTCCACCTTGATCACTTGAGATGGAATCGCTCATATATATATACTAGGGGGGCTCCGCCCCCCTGCGCGCTTCGCGCGCCAACCCCCAGATTTTATATTTACTTCTATTTATGGATAATATAAAGATTTTAAAATGCGATCCTATGATATTAGCAAATCTAAAATTTTAAACCTTTGTCAGCAACTATGTAGTACCATAACAGCCTGCAAGTAAAGAAATTGTCTTTGGGATAGGCTTTGACGTCCTATTTGGCGCTCCTATTTGAGGGGGCAAGATCTGACCTATAGGTGAAACATAGATCAAATTTTGACGTAATGTGATGGCCCACATTAATGCCCCTTTTAAGGGGTTACACCACATTAGACATTTAAAAAAATCTTTAATTTTTTTATTTGCTTAAACATTTTTTTGAACGTTCTAGAATAAGGAAAAAAAGGATTTATACATGTCTGAAATCGATTTCATTAAAACTTTCAAGCTTTGACTTGTTTTTGACCTGTAGATAATAAAATAGGTAAAATTAGACATAGATTTTAACGTAATGTAAAGCTGTTATTTATCCTCTTTTTGACCTATAGATAAAAAAATAGATCAAATTAGACAAAGATTTTGACGTAATGTGGGTCCGTTATTTATCCTTTTTTGACCTATAGGTCAAAAAATAGGTCAATTTTGGCATAGATTTTAACGTAATGTCAGTTTTTACATAAGTTTTGACGGCCCCTTTGGGATAGGGTGCCCTTAGAAATCCTAAATCTGCGGCGGCGGCGGCGAAATGTTTTTATATAATAGGGAGAGATATATATGTGACGCTCCACGAAAGAAGGGACCTATCCCCGAAATAACATTAGGCTCAGTTTTCATGCATTGTGTACGGAAAATTGAGCCTAATGTTCTTTCGGGGATAGGTCCCTTCTTTCGTGGAGCGTCACATATATTAAAAAGAATAGGGGAGTTTACTGCTCCTTGCTGCAATCCCGCAAAAAGCTCAAAGGTCAGATTTGAATTTTCATTCTTATTAAAGACAGTTATTTTTCTCTCATGCACCATATTCCAATTGATTTTAATAAGGTGAGGTGGGAATTTCTTTTTTAAAAGTTATACACATGTCACTCAGCCACGCTAGCTAGGAAGATATTTTTCCTGAACTACCTATTTACTTTTGGGACTGTAATTCTAAAAAGATTTTTCTTCTAAAATGCATGTATTTGAAGTTTATGATTTTCATTTAAGATGCTCAAATAAGACGCTTTTTTAAATAAGACGTCTATAAACGTCTAAACTTCTCATTTTTAGACGCCATTTTTTGCAGTGAATTAATATAGAGATAAAGTAAAGGTTATTCAAAGAGATTGAGCAAAAGTAGGTGATGGAAAGAGATTAAATCGAATAGAGAGGTGATAGACTAAGATTAAACCTTAGGTATAAATTGTGATGAGTGTGTACTAAGATTAAAATGTGGATAAAAAGAGAGAAGTACAAGGATAAAAAGGATAGAACGGTACACAGAGAGAAAATTTATTACATATATTAACACATATAATGTATATTTTGTAAAAGTTTTTATAGTATTTAGGGAAAAAGTGCACCAAACTGAAATTTCGGTATCAAAAATACTAAACAGTCACAGAAAAAAACTGAACTCAAGATGAGTCAGAAAAGTGACTCATTATGAGCTGCAACAAAAATGAACCTCGTAGATGGCGCCACGTTCTATGTCATTTAACATAGACTCATTATGAGTTGCAACAAAAATGAGTCCAATTTTTTCTGTGGTGAAGTAAATAATTTGAAATTTAGTAAAGTTAGATTAAAATTCTTGATATTTCTTGATATTCCTTTCACTGTTTAGTATTTTTGATACCAAAATTTCGCCTTGTCGCATTTTTTTCCCTAAATTGAGAAGCACTTTTACAAAATTTATTATAATTTTCTTTCCATGTATAAAACAAATGTTATTTATAAAGATAAGGAAAAAAGTAAATACTAAGATTCAAATGAGGATAGAAAGAGAATGAGGTAAATAGTAGAAAGATAAAATAAGGGTTATTAGAAGAGATTGAGAAAAAATATGAGATAAAAAGAAATTGAAAGGATTAAAAAAGGAAAAGCCTGAGATAAAGGAAGGTCATAAGTAGAGATCAGTGTGTTCTTGGATTAACATTTAAAGATTAAATAGATTAAAACAGCGACAGAAAGGGAAGAATGTAGATAGAAAAAGTATTGAAGAAGATTATAGGAAAAATGTTATTCAAAAATATTGAGAAGAAGAGAAGATAAAAAGCGATAGTTGTAATAAAATGGGGATAGAATTAAATAGAGATAGAAAAGGAAAGAAGTGAATAGTAAGAGGATAAAAGGCGATAAAGTAAGGGTTATTAAAAGAGATTGAATAAAAAGGGAAGATAGAAAGAGATTGAGGGGAATAAAAAAGGGATAGCCTGGGATAGAAAGAAGATTATTGAAACAGATAAGTATACTCTTAGATGAAATTAGAGGTAAAAAGAGATAGGTGTGGATATTGAAAGTATTAAAAGAGATGAAATAAAGGTTTTTGAAAAAGATTTATACCCAAGTGCCATACGCCGATTTTTTTGAAACTTAGCACACATGTAAAACATCGAAAAATATTTGACACGTATTTTTTTATATCTGCCCATTTTGAGTTTTAAGGGTAGAAAACACCCTTAATTGAATTTAAGGGAAGATGATAGTGTCTTTGTTAAAACTTGCCAGAATGTCACGAAATTTGTTACTCGGGGGTTTTTGGGGTCGCTGATTACGAATCCGGTGTTAGTTTTTCAAAATTTAAAATGGCGGATCCAAAATGGCGGACGAGAAAATGAAAAATCAATCTTATTTGCTTGAAACTTGTTACTCGGGGGTTTTCGGGGTCGCTGATTACGAATCCGGTGTTAGTTTTTCAAAATTCAAAATGGCGGATCCAAAATGGCGGACGATAAAATGAAGAATAAATCGGATTTAGTTGCAGAGTTTCTCGCGCTTTGCCGAATCCAGGAATAACCAACGTGGAGGTGGCGAGAACTATTCCCTCCTTTTTTTAAATTTTTATTGTATTTTTTTGTAATTTTTGTACCTTTTTAATTTTTTTGTGTTTCATAATTTTTTAAAAATAATGTTTTTAAATAAAATAGAATATTTTCAACAAATTCCTTAATGGTCTGAAATCTTTGGAATAATGTGCCAAGTTCTCGTCAGAAATTGCAAAAAAGTGTTGTATGCACATGGATTGATTGCACAATCCACATCTCATTACTGCAATTTTCTGACAAAATTTACAACCAGCTTCACAAACTTTTAAACAAAAATCTGCAGGTGTTTCGCACTTATCTGGTTTCTTTAAATTGTAACCACTTTTCCACCATGCATACCTAAATACATTTTTAAATCTAGGAGACGAAAATTGATTGTGAATTAGAGACTGGATTTTTAGGATGTTATTTCGCAAATGTAAATTCACATCGTAGTTATAAAGAATGATCAAATCAGAAAATTGCCTCAAGAAATTCTTCTATGGTCTGAAGCAATAGACGTCAAGCGGCTGGATCAATCCAGTAGTTCCAGCAGGAATTGTGAAAATTTTGATGTCTTTATTAGCTTTGTCAACATCATCAAATTTTTTTTCAGTTTGTCCAGTCCTGACCAGCTGCCGATACTGAGGTATCCCTTCTCTGCATCGTAAACTTCTTTCCTATTTTGGCATGAATGCATAATTTTAACCTAGAATCTTAGTAGTAACTTAGTAAATGCGAGGAATTTTTAAAAATTTTGTTAGTCATATTGAATCCGCCATTTTTAGTTTTGAAAATCGGATGTCAGATTCGTAATCAGCGACCCTAAAAACTCCTGAGTAACAAGTTACAAGGAAATCTAGACATTTTTTTTAATCTACCATTTTAAATCCGCCATTTTTTATATATTTAATTATTTTATTATTAAAGTCACTGAATTAAAAAATATATTCAGAAGAAGCAAAAATTCAGCTTTATTTATAGAAATTAAGGAAATTCCCATAAAAATCAGTATCTCAAAATTCACCCCCGCCTCCGCCAAGCCTGTAAAAAGAGAACTCGAACTAACTTTTAGGTCGGACAATGTTTTTCTCTTTGGATACACCTTAAGAAAGAAAACCTATCACAGGGCTTTACGATGATGATGGGCAGTGCCATGTCTGCCCGGCAGGTCTAATATAGACCGACAACCTAACTTGCCAAAACAAGGGTGATAAGGCTCTTAATGGGTACTCATACCAGAGTGCAGCACCTGCAGAGTGACCAGGGATTGAAAGGGTCCCGCCCCCCACCGAGTGGCCGCAAACGTTCTTACTCAACTTTGTGGTATCGGCAGATAGCTACTCGTTGGTCATCGACGTTGGAGAGCGTGATCTCTGCTCGTTACTCTCGTAGGCGAGAAGTGTGGAGAAATACGCGTATGCGGAGGTGTTTTTAACTTTTGGTTCCTGTAAAGAGAATTTGGGAAAACAAATTAATATGATTATTATTATTCCTTTTGACACTTTACCATGAATGGCAGTTGTAACTTTGCCATGACTGTTAGACATCTTTACTATGGAATTGATATCTATATAAACTTACTGTAAGGCGGAAATTTTGAAATCATCTCATATTTCATGCAGGTTTTAGAGGTAACATTACAAACTTTACAGACCTCCTATTATGTAACTTTACCTCAACATATTTTTTTTGCTATGTGGGTAATTATTGTCATTTTTTTAAAAAAGTATTTTTATAACTGTTTTTCCCAAAAGACAAAAAACTTTGTGAAAATTTTTGTAATTTTCATTTAATCTGGTTTATCAAATCCTTTGATGTTAAATTTGTTATTTAACATTAAAATTATTTATTATTAAGCATGGAAACCTTTTTTAATTGTGTACTAGTTAACTTTATTACACCTTAATAATTACAACTTTTGATGATTGGAAAATATTGATTCAAACAACTAAATGTCACTCTTCAAAATGACATTTATTCTTTAGCGTCTTGTAGTTCCTTTTTAATTAAGAAATAGACACCATTCTTACAATTTAAAAGTTGGATCAAGTGTATAATAAAATGTTGCCCTGCTCTTAACAAGAAATTTATTAATCTGTATAAAGAACAGTTAACTATAAAGACCTTCAACAATTCTCCGACATTGTCCCCAATAATAATTCACTTTTTTTTCAGGCCTTATTGTACCTGATTCAGCTTCTGGATCCTATCGTTAAAGGAGATTATGTAATTGCTTACTTTCATACTTTGACTACCAACAATAACTACCCCAGCCTTAATTGGCTTCGTGAAGTCTACAACGTACTTCCTTACAAGTAAATTATTATAGTTATTATTATCATTTTTATTGTTATTACTACTATTATTAATACCCTTGTTGTCATGATTACCCCGTTTGGTAAAATTTAGAAAAGATAATTACACCTTTTTTTTTTAGAAAACTTTTAGATGATTTTTTATGGTCTTCAAAAAATATTTAGACTTTGGTATTTTGATTTACAATGAAAGTTTATTGATTGATAGAATATACAACTAACTTTTTAAAATCTTTAACCAAATTGTTCAATTATTATTTTCCTTTATTTATTAAAAAATAACATACTGTTTATAACAATCGTATTATTTTTTAGGTACAAGAAGAATCTAAAGCACTTTTATATCGTGCATCCAACATTCTGGACAAAGGTTTGTACATGTTTTCATAATAATCATTAAAGAGGAAATAATTTTTAACTTCAATTATATTTATGCAAATAGAATCTCATTTCTAATATTTTTGTTGTTGTTCAACTTCCGTGACGATATAATATATATAGGGCATTTCATGTCAAGTGATCAAGGTGGAGAAAAATTTTTCTCCAATCGTAGCAAAACTTGGGGCTTTTGTAGTACTCATAGATAGTAATTTTTCGTGAAAATATTTTTTACCTAGTCCAATATTTTCCGAGGGGGAGGCGGTTAAATTTTTGTATTTTTTAGTACAATGTTTATTTCAATAATTTTTTACTCTTAAACAATTAAACATACAAATTTGACAAAGTACATTTTGGAAAGGTTTTTTCATGCTCTTTAGATTGGAAATAAGCATTTTGAAAAAAAAAATTTTTGACCCAAAAAAATCAACATTAAAAATAAATTTCAATTTTTGGGGGAGAAAGACCCATTTTTTTTAAACGAAAGCTGAGGCTTTTTCCTAAAAGGACATATAAATGGTAAAGTGGGACTAGAATGTTTAAACATTTAAAAAAAGAGTTTTCCACTCGCTGGAGCGCTCTAAACCCGGTTTTTAGCTCCGTTTTGGAGAAAATTCTTTTTTTCAATGTTCAAACATTTTAGTCCCACTTTATCATTTATATGTCCTTTTAGGAAAAAACCTCAGCTTTCGTTAAAAAAAAATTGTGTCTTTCTCCCCCAAAAATTAAAATTTATTTTTAATGTTGATTTTTTTGGGTCAAAAATTTATTTTTCAAAATGCTTATTTCCAATCGAAAGAGCATGAAAAAACCTTTCCAAAATGTACTTTGTCAAATTTGTATGTTTAATTGTTTAAGAGTAAAAAATTATTGAAATAAACATTGCACCAAAAGAATCCTTGATTACTTGATGCGCAATCCCCCATATATATATATATATATATATATATATACTAGGGATAGGATATATATACTAGGGATACTAGCCAATCCCCTAATTTTATATTTACTTCTATTTATAGAAAATATAAAGATTATAAAATGCGATCTTATGATATTAGCCATTCTGAAATTTTAAATCTTTGTCATCAATTTTAAAGTAACATAACCGCCTGCAAGTAAAAAAGTTGTCTTTGGCATAGGCTTTAAAGTCTTATTTAACGCGCCTATTTGAGGGGGCAAGCTCTGACCTGTAGGTAAAACACAGATCAAATTTTGACGTAATGTGATGGCACACATTAAGGTTTCTTTTAAAACCCGTAGCTCAAAAAATAGGTAAAATTAAACATGTATTTTGACATAATGTAAGGACCTACACAGGGACCACTTTTTGACATATAGGTAAAAGAAGATCAAATAAAACATGGATTTTGATGTAATGTGAGGCCGTTATTTATTCTCTTTTTAAACTATAGGTAAAAAAATAGGTCAATTTTGACATAAGTTTTGACGGCCCTTACTATTGGGAGCCCTTAGAAATCCTGACTCTGCGGCGGCGAAATGTTTTTATATAATAACTAACGATTTCCCTCAATTCTTATATTTTTTTTAATTTTTATTTTCAAATCATCAGTGAGATATTTGTTCTTCAATGTATAAATAATAAATATGTTTTCTGGAAAATTTTAAATTGATTTATTGAAAAGTTTAGAAAATATCGAAGCTTAAACAAATTGCGCGTCGCGCGCTAGCGAGTCGCCGTGTATAGAGAATAATATTCTGTATATGAATAATCTGCTTCTCATAACTTTTACATATACATTTTTTTACTGTAACAAATAAATTGTTTTTAATTTTTTTATATTGATCAATTAAAGAGCCTCGGCAAAAAATGCCCCTTTTTCGTACCTTGAATTTTGAAACTTTTTTTATGCCAAATGGTTGCATATGATGACCCAATTATCCCTGCAAAATTTCAAGATGAGCATGTGCCCCCTTTCCGAAATACAGGGGGGCAAGGGGGCCATGTCCAAAAATAGAATATGCAATATAATCGAATAATAATGTTAAAAAAAATCAGACAAAATGGTTCCCTTAAGATTTTCGTCTGCTGATTACGAATCTAAAGTCCGTTTTTAAAAATTCAAGATGGCGGACCCAATATGGCGGACGACATTTTTAAAAATCGATCCAATTTATTTAAAAATCGTTACTCGGGGGTTTTTGGGGTCGCTGATTACGAATATGACGTCCGTTTTCAAAAATTCAAAATGGCGGATCCAATATGGCGGACGACATTTTTGAAAATCGATCCAATTGACTTGAAACTTGTTACACGGGGGGTTTTGGGGTCTCTGATTACGAATATGATGTCCGTTTTTAAAAATTCAAAATAGCGTATCCAATATAGCGGACGACATTTTTGAAAATCGATCCAATTGATTTGAAACTTGTTACTCGAGGGTTTTTGGAGTCGCTGATTACGAATGTGATGTCCGTTTTCAAAAATTCAAAATGTCGGATCTAATATAACGAATAAAGGCAAGGTTTAAGGCTAAATTCAGCTTGCAAAGGCCAGATGTAATAATTTTGAAACCCGATCAACAAAGATAAGGGATTAGAATCCAACCAACAAAGGTAAGATGAAGTTATCCAACCAAAAACCCCCGAGTAACGATTTTTAAATAAATTGGATCGATTTTTAAAAATGTCATCCGCCATATTGGGTCCGCCATTTTGAAGTTTTAAAAACGGACTTTAGATTCGTAATCAGCAGACGAAAATCTTAAGGGAACCATTTTGTCTGATTTTTTTTAACATTATTATTCGATTATATTGCATATTCTATTTTTGGACATGGCCCCCTTTGACCCCCTGTATTTCGGAAAGGGGGCACATGCTCATCTTGAAATTTTGCAGGGATTATTGGGTCATCATATGCAACAATTTAGCATAAAAACAGTTTCAAAATTCGAGGTACGAAAAAGGGGCATTTTTTGCATGGGGCTTGCCGAGGCTCTTTGATTTAATAATTTGTTTTAAGAATATAAATTTTTACGTGACAAATTATTGTTAAAAAATTATATGCTTTAAGAATGTGAAATATTATATTAATTATATTAAATAATAATTATTAAATTATTATAATTAAATAATAAATAATATTAAATTAATTTATTTACCTTTAAGGTTAATGTTAAATAAGACATTAGAACGTAAAAAATAAATATTATGATGCGTTTTAAGAAAAGTGGAAAAATTTAATTAATGTATATCTAGTACTTTATTAAATATGTTATTAAAATGCCTTAACATTAGTTTTAGTTATTTATTAACATTTACTAGTATTTAAAAAGTATTTAATTCATTTTTATTTTCACACATTAAAATTTCTGTAATTATAATAATTTAATCTAAGGTTTGAATATTATATATTTCTTTAAAAAAAAGTTTATTTATTGTGCTGGGGATGGATGCATATCCTTGCCGGACATTACTGTCATTCGTGACGGCGTAGGTGCACCGGAGTAGAATGCCTATCTGCTGCCAGAGTCGAGTGTCATTTTGGATATGTTCGGTAGACCTTGTCGTGGTGGCGGGGCTTCCCACAAAAGGACAACCAACAGGGTGGTTCCCTGATTTTAAAACCAAAAAATATGATTATGAATCATAAAATAAATGAATTAACCTAAGGAGGGACCCCGAAAGGGAACAATACACCCGACGGTGTCTCTCCGAACACCGCCGCAGGCCCCACGGATTTGGGGGGGGGGCAAAACAAGAATCAGCTGACAAGCTATGAAGCAAATGTCTCAGACCAGTTCCTGGCTATTCTGGGAATTTTTAAAAGCTTGCGCCAAGGATTCAAGCGCCAAAAAAATGTCAGTCGTGACATCCAGGATGGCGTGACTGTTTTGGAAACTGCGTTCGATATAATCTGTAAGAATTTACGTTTTATCCCAGAGCCTTTCAAAGACCAAGAGCCGCAACTGGACCGCGCAACGACATGCCCTAATAAGGCAAAAGGCGTTAATAAACGCCTCAGGAAAGGTGCAAGCCCAGATGCGAGTCCGCAACGGGCGACTTAATGCGGGAAGAGAATTAAGCAAAAGGATGCTCCACAGCTTGGTTCTGAGTTGCTAGTTGGAACGAAAGAGGCGCCCTCAAATAGTCCTTGCAAGTCGTATGCCGAGACCGTCTTGAAGGACGGAGCGGACAATGGGAACGGCTTTAAAGTCGTTAAAAATAAAAAGAAACGGGCTTCAAAAGAGAAGCCCTCAGGCGAGAAGAAAGAGTTTTCGAAGCCCCCTTTGAAGCTAAGGAGCACGGAAGCCGTTAAAATCACGGCAAATGACCTAAGTTTGTATGAGGGTATCTTGCCGCTGATCAAAGCAAAGGTAAACCCAGAAGATACGGGTACCGTGATCCGGAAAATCAGGAGAACTTTTAAACAGGAGGTTCTCTTGATAGTTAAAAAGGGTGGAGAGACCTTAAAATTTCCAGATGCACTGTCTTCGTCCCTGCATGGCAAGGGTGAGGTCACACCTCTAGTGAATAGAAGGTCTCTAGAGATTAAGGATTTGGATGAAGTGACTTCAGCACTGAGAGAATAGCTGGGTAAACCCGACCTGATGATGGAGTGTCGACTTTTGCCGCGCTACAGAGGAACTAAGGTTGCTCTGGTACGTCTGACAGAGGCAGAAAGTAACACTCTGTTAAAGTCAGGTAAAATAAAAATCGGCTGTATAAATGCTCCAATTCGCGAGCATGTTGAAGTAGCTAGGTGTCAAAAGTGCCTAGGTTACGGACACAGAACCCTATCCTGCAAAGGCCCCGACAGAAGTAAAACCTGTCGGAGATGCGGCGGAGAGGGATACCTCGCGAAAAGCTGTAACTTTAAGCCGAAGTGCCTTACTTGCTTGAACCTGGGGAAGCCAGAAACGGACATGAGAATAAGGATGCACAGCTGCTCCTATTGCAAACAGCAAGGGAAACTGAGGTCGATATCCTGTTCTGTAGTGAACAGAATCAAGGAAGCGACCTCGGCCCTTGGTATCAGGATAAGGCGAAGAGAGCCGCTATAAAGCTGTGCAACCCAGAATTGCGGGTTGACAAGTTTCTGGAGACGAGCAGTGGGTTCGTGTGGATAGAAGTAGCTAATATACTTATGTATAGCTGGTACTTCTCACCCAACGACCCACTGACAAACTTCGAAGTCAATATCGAAGACCTAGAAGCGAGCCTCACAGAATCCAGGCTGGATGTCATCATCACTGGCGATTTTAACGCAAAGTCGCCAGAGTAAACCGAGGCAATACATGGACTTTTAGACGAGGTGCGATCGGATCAATTATAGATCTAACGATCGCATCGTCTAAACTATTTAGCCGCATAAGCGACTGGCGGGTCACTGAGAAATATACTGCAAGTGACCACCAGTACATTGAGTTCTCAGTCTCGATGGGAGACACACGAGGAGGAAAAAGACAGGATGTTCCTAGTCGCAAAACCTCCTTGCGGAATATGAAGAGACTCGACAAGGAAAAGTTCAGCCGGTCTCTAAGAGAAGCCCTTTTAATTGAGGACTTGGGCTGGGTGAAGAGGCCGAGCAGTCTGGATGGAGAGGTTCGAGCGGTGAGGAACATGATAGTCACCGCTTGCAATGCGTCTATGCCACGCAAAGGCGCCATCCCCGTAATAAAATCCTTGCACTGGTGCTCAGAGGAGCTAGCCTCCTTGAGAAAGGAATGACTCAAAGCAAGAAGGACATATACCCGATCTAAGGGAGATCCCTTGCTGAAAGAGGCTTTCAAGGAGGCGAAAAAGAACCTCAAGAAAGAGATCCGCAAGTCGCGACGCCGTAGCTGGAATGACCTAATCAAGAAAGTCGATAAGGACCCATTGGGTCTGGCTTTTAAAATCGTTACTAAAAAATTAGTGACGAGGCAAAAGACCCCCGGCCTGGATAATCCCGATTGGGTAAGAGAGATAATAAAGTCTTTGTTTCCTCCTGCAGAGCCATATCTTAGGATGGACTGGAGTTTTTGCAAAGTCGAAAAGGAAGAACTCTTCACACTTAGTGAACTACAAAAAGCAGGCAAAAGATTGAAAACAGGCAAGGCGCCTGGAATCGATGGGATAAGTAACGAGATCCTATAGTTGGTTATCGACACTTCACCCCAGATTCTGCTTCGATGCTTCAATCTTTGCCTTGAGAGAGGAGAGTTCTTCCGCGATTGGAAGCGACAGAAGTTAGTCCTCCTAAGGAAAGGCAAAAAACCTCTTGATAAAGTTTCGTCGTACAGGCCCATATGCCGAGGGTGGGTCCATTTGTATGGAACGTATCTTACGATGATTTTCTGCGAAAGTATCTGCCCGAAAATGCGATGATCATCGGCTTTGCAGACCAAGGCACTGCTGGTCACAGGCAGACGTGATTATGAGCTTTCACGAATCGTGATAGACGGATTCGAGGTCAAGTGGAGTAAACAAATTAAATATCTTGGTGTGGAGTTGGATGGAAGGTTAAACTTCCACTACCATATGGCTACGGCGTCAAATAAGGCTATCGAATGTGCAACTGATGTTTTACGGTTAATGCCAAATGTAGGCGGACCCCGTGAACAAAAGCGAAGACTAGTGGCGACTGTCGGCCACGCTAAAATGCTCTATGTATCACCAACGTGGGCTCCATCCCTGAGGAGTAAAAGATGTTTGGCCATCTGTGAAAAGATACTGTCGGCGCAGAGATCGATAACAACGCGTATCATCTCTGCATATAAGACGGTATCTACGAGTGCTATGTAGGTCCTTGCAAGTGTTCCGCCAGCAGATCTTTTGGCGAGGGAAAGGGAAGAAATTTTTCTCTTTTCTATAGAAAGCAGTTCCTCGGATGAGGAACTAAGACCAAGCAAGGGCCTGATCCGCAAAGAAGCGAGGCGCAGGCTCATAGAAAGATGGCAAGAAAGATGGGATGGTGAGGAAAAAGGTCGATAGACTTATCGCCTTATCCCGACACTCGCCACCTGGATAAATAGGAAACACGGTCAGGTTTCCTATTATTCGACTCAGGCGCTCACAGGTCACGGGTGTTTTAACTCGTACCTGTGTCGCTTTGATTTACGCGAGGACGAGGTGTGTGCATATTGACAGTTCTCTGAGGACAACGCGGAGCACACCCTCTTCTCATGCAAGAAATGGGACTTGGAGAGGCGGGCCATGTTCGAAGGTGTAAACAGTCAAGTTACACCGGAGAACATGGTATCGCTGATGACCTAGTCATAAGGGAACTGGCGGCAAGTCGAGAACTTCATAATCTCGGTTATGTCGAGAAAGGATCTCGACAGCCACCAAAAAGCGTAATTTAAAGAGCTTTTAATTTGTTCGTTCGTTTGTTATTAATTTATTTTGTGATTTATTTGTATTTTTACAATTTTAATTTAACTTTAATTTAGGTAGTTCCATGGTGGAAAATAGGTTCGAAACCCAGGGGATCAAGAAGTTTTTTTAGTCGGTATCCGTGACTGCCTAAAGCAGGTATGCAAGGTTTATATTTTTATCCATGAATTTTGTGCGTGAGCCCAACATACCCCAGCACAAGCGGGAACTTCCTGGACTTGCAAAAATGAAATATATAATATTCAAACCTTATATTAAATTATTATAATTAAACAAATTTTAATATGTGAAAATAAAAATAAATTAAATACTTTTTAAATACTAGTAAATGTTAATAAATAACTAAAACTGATTTTAAGGCATTTTAAAAACATATTTAATAAAGTACTAGATATACATTAATTAAATTTTTCCACTTTTCTTTAGATGCATCAAAATATTTATTTTTTACGATCTAATGTCATATTTAACATTAACGTTAAAGGTAAATAAATTAATTTAATATTATTTATTATTTAATTATAATAATTTAATAATTATTATTTAATATAATTAATGTAATATTTCACATTCTTAAAGCATATAATTTTTAAACCATAATTTGTCACGTAAAAATTTACATTCTTAAAACAACTTATTAAATCAATTTTAATTGATCAATATAAAAAAATTGAAAACAATTTCTTTGCGAGAGTAAATAAAAATATATGTAAAAGTTATGAGAATAATTTCGACGTTTAAGTCAAAACTGCCCTCAAAATTGATCTTCATTCTGAGAGTAGCGGGATTTGTTTGGCAAATTTTGACGTTTAGGTCAATACTGCCCTCAAAATTGACCTAAATTTTGAGGGTAGCGGGAATTGTCTGTCAAATTTTGACGGTTAGGTCAAACTGTCCTCAAAATTGACCTAAATTTTGAGGGTAGCGAAAATGGTTAAATTTTGACGTCTAGGTCAAAAATGCCCTCAAAATTGACCCAAATTTTGAGGGTAGCGGGAAAGAGAAATGACTGAATCAGCGGCGGCGGCGAAATGATTTTATATTAATAGGGATAGATATATAGTAGAATTCCATTTATTCGGACGTTCGACTATCCGTATTGCCGACAACGAGGCATTGCACTGCAAATAAAGTGATTTTAAATAGCAGACTAAAGTCTTATTATTCAAAATATATCATTCTTATGCCCATTTCGATTATCCGGATTTTCGCTTATCCGGATCGGGTCTGGTCCCAATTGATCCGAATGATTGGAATTTTACTGTATTTTTGCATACGAAAAATGTACGGAAGGAAAATTGCTTTATTTTAGCTTAGATACTAATTTATAAAATGATTCAAAATAAATATTCATGACCTCGACATTTCCAGATGATGACGTGGTGGTTCACAACATTTATGGCGCCAGCGATAAAGCAAAAAGTTCATAATTTACCTGGTGTGGAATATCTCTACGAAGTTATGTCTCCAAATGAATTAGAAATACCTGCATATATAACCGAGTATGACATGACGGTAAGTTTTTCTTAAAACCATAATTTCCACTTCAAAATTTCAAAAACATTTCACTTTCACTGCAAAATTTGAGGGAAAAATGTCTAGTTTTAAAAATATTTTCCTCTCACACTGTAAAAACACTGCAAAAACAAGTATCTTAAAATACATTATAATCACTTTTAAAACGATTAAAACATCTTATTTTTTCATCTTCTATCTTAGAAACTAATACATTTTAAGATGCTTTGGATAACTTTTTGGAAACAACTTAAAAGTGACTACCAAAGTATCTTAAAATAAGATGCCTCTTTTTACAATGTACTTATCGTTTTCGTGATATTCCGCCCGATATCTTATTTTCTTCATTTTGCTTTATTGTTATTTGATATCGAGAATAATTTTTTTATTACAGATAAATGGACTTCGATATTATCATCCGGATCATTCATCGCAAAATTCCACGTAACTGTCAGTCTAGACCGAATTTAAGGTCGAAGCTAGTAACCTAGCATGGGACAATCTTCTCTTCAATGAATAACTTACCTCTCTTGCAAACTGAAAATGCAACAAAATTTATATGAGATCAAACGAAAAAAATAATTCTTTGATGTCACTCATTTATGAAATAATAATCGTTAAAATTTAATGAATTGAAAAAGCGAAAATAGTGAAAGTAAAGGGAGAGAGAAAAAACTCACTTGTGAATAGAAAAATATGATGCAAAATTTTTCCTTATAATATAATAAGAAATTTTCCAGCTAGATGCATTAACAAATATTTTTAAAACAACTATCGAAGCATTTCCCGGTGAAAGTTATAAATAGATGCTATAAATTTATATAGACAAATTGTAAAATATTTATTTGAAAAGAAAATTTAACAAAAAACATTTGAAGTATAAAGTGGTAACACTATCCATTTTTAAGAAACAAGTAGACTCTGTGAGTTAAAAGAAAAGGGATTGTGTTACACTTCGTGCCTTTGAGAAAAAGTGTAAAAGAAAATATTTACTACAAAAAAATATTAGAAAAAAATAAATAACCAATAAGTCAAAAATTAAAGTCGATAAAATAAAACGATTTTCCTTTAATAGATTGCAAATATATAAAAAATTTCCTTTGCTAATTGTATAAAATTTTGAATTTAAAATGATTAAATTATTGCTAAAAAACGAAAGTTCCTCTGAGCAATTCAATCAATTTTTTGCTACAAATATTGTAAATGTAAAGAATGGTGCTAGTATATAACTTATGTTTCTTCTTTAACTACGTCATAAAAAATTTTCATTTGTCTATTTTAAAGTTTCTTTTATAGATTTTTTATCCCTAATATTTAATTTTGAATGACTTGCATCGCTAAAAAACTTTTATTAAAAATTGATGAATTTATTAAAATTCTCAATTTTTCTATAAAGTCTTTAAATTAATGCTTTACTACATATTTTACCATTTTTAACATTATATTAATATATAACATATGTACTTTGTAAATATACACATTGAACTTATCATTTTAATTAATTCATTTCGATTTGTTTAACATTTCATAATATGTTTAAAGATACATTTTTGTTATATTCAACCTGTCGTAAAATTAATTTACACATAGTTAAAAGCACATGTGTTTAATAACTTTTCTATTCTCATAAAAAACTATGTTTGGTCACAACACACACGTGATATTAGTCAAATTTGACAAATGCCATCTCTGTCAAAAGTTCTGCGGGGGTGTCCACAACCAAAAGTCTTCCCCTACATATTGACCAAGTAAAAAAAGTATTGAAACACTGGGGTTTAATCATTGGCGTTGCATCCATCCATTGCGTTATCGTGAAAAGTACGGATTGGGTTGCATGGTGAATGCGGTAACCCCTCAAGCTGAATGCGTTGTCTGTATTTACAGTTTTATTAATAAAAACTCATTGATTAAAGGACAACTAATTAACATTTTTAAGACTAACAAACTATACAAACGTGAAAATGTTTTTATGGAAAAGAATTAATGAGTTTCTTAAAAAAATTGTTTAAATCACTAAATATTCCCTTAGAAAGTTTTGACTGTTAACCTTAATATGTTATAAGGTAAAAGAGGTGTTCCAGCCTTACCGACGATAGATTCTCTCTGGCGGTAAAATATTATCATGATTCCAAATTTATTTGGAAATAATTTCTGCAAATGTAAAAATAAAATTACATAGCTTTTTGCAAAGAAATAAAATTTCTTTACATTAATGAGTTTTTATTAATAATACTATGAATACCAACAACGCATTCAACTTGAGGAATAAACGCATTCACCATGCAACCCAATCTGTACTTTTCACGATAACGCATCGGATGGATGCAACGCCAATGATTAAAACCCAGTGTTTCAATACTTTTTTATTACTATGGAGTTTAATATTTTATATAAATACATTACTCTATTAATTTTTTAAAATACTCTTATTTTTAACAAATTCAGACTTTCAAGTATTTTTTCATAGGCTAAGAAAAATATAGTTTTTAAAAACAAGTCTTTCTTAATTACAGATTTTAAAACAAGAACTGTTTTCCATTTAATCACTGTCAAATGTGCCAATATGAATTCAATGAATATAGAATATTTTTAAAACTTACATTTCTTAAAATATTCATTGGCGTTTGTAAAAAGAATTTAGTAATTTTTAGTATATGCTACATCACATACTGTAAAATATATACACAGAAAAAACCTAGAGTCAAAGTTAGTAAGAATTTGACTAAATTTGATACGCATCAAAAATGAAAATGGATGTCTTATTTTGAGTTACAATTAAAACTTTCGAAATGAGACAGCGCAGTTTCATTTTGAGTAACAA
The DNA here is from genome assembly GCA_032872475.1 of Leptopilina myrica (nomen nudum). Lineage (NCBI taxonomy): Eukaryota > Metazoa > Arthropoda > Insecta > Hymenoptera > Figitidae > Leptopilina > Leptopilina myrica (nomen nudum). The sequence goes on along the minus strand of CM065464.1, from coordinate 23,658,037 downwards.
AGGAAATCTGGAAAATTTCGTTAAAAATCGAATATTTCTCTACCAATTCATAAAATATAATAAAGTATCCGATAAAAATAAGATACTGGACGTATTATATTGTTTTATTTAAACGGCAAATACTTATAGTCGTGTAATAAAATTGTGAGAAAAGGGAAGCATTTTTAGGTATGAGTTTTGACAGCTGTAAAAGTATTGCCAACTTAAACAATGGCACTAAATTTGAAAATTAATTATTATTTAATTAAATAGTAATTAATCGTTTTTTTAAATTACTAAACAATAAATATTCGTACTTAAGTTAAAAATCTTTCTTATACAATTCAATTATTATAAATAATAATCAACATTTTAAGCCTAAGTTTTTTTTGTTTAGGGAGTTGACGGTCTCGGGAGTTGAGATTAAAATTTTGTGAGTTAAAAATCAATTCCAAAAGAGAGTTAATTTAATATCTCGTTAATTTTACTGTGTACACTTTAAATCCCTTCATCTAACTCCCTTTTTTACAGTGCAGTATGGAATATTACAAAAAATATATTAAACTTGAAATAAAACTTTAAATGCTGTTAAAATTTTAGTTAAAGTGTAAATTTTCTAAAAAAACTGGCGTGTTACAATTTTAAAATTAAAAAAATATGCCAGATTAGTATAATTAGGTAAAAGAGAATCATGATAAATTCTTTTAGTCCCTGGATTGATGAAAAAAATTGCAATTTGAGATTTATACGTGCGTAGTGGGTGAGATCGCCCTGTCGGATGGGTTTCATACGAATATACGACGAATTCGTCGTCACTTCGTCGTTAAATCGTATTTCGTTAGGATATTTGGATAATTAGGCAAAAACAGTTAAAGAAAACTATTGAAATGAATAAAAGAATATCTAAGAATGAAATTGATATATTTTTTAGGATAAATTAACGTTAAATTAATAAGAAATTAATGTTTAAAGTGTGAAATGTCAGTTTTAGTGTAGGATGTATGTGTGTGTGTAAGATGGATATTGCAATAAACTATTGATATGTCGCCGCGCATTTTGCGCGACAGATGTCGTGGGTGACATTTGTCCATGGCTATATATTTCATGCTCCTTTATAAAGAAAGCATTTTTTTATTTGTTGGTAGAGTTAAACAAAATAGAGAAAAAAGATATATTTGAAAAATAAAACATATAATTCCAACCCACAAAAGAAAAAATAAATGACTTAGACCAATAAAAATAATGCTGTAACCCCTCCTTTATAAAGAAAGCTATTTTTTTATTTGTTGGTCAAGTTACGAACAAAATGGAAAAAAAATTATATTTAAAAAAAACATATATAGTTCTAACCACCCAAAAAGAAAAAATGAATATTTTAGACCCATAAAAAGACAAACTCCTCCTACTTTTAAAATCAGGTAATTCTGTAAGTAACTTTTTAATCCTCCCCCACCGGATACTTTAATTACTAGCCAAATGAAAGACATTCCAAAAAAAATTAACCAAAAATCTTTAAAATTGCTAAAAGTCCTTCTTCTTCATAATTACCTAAAATCAATTTTTCTACTTGTAGGTAGATTTAAACAAAATGGAGAAAAAAGATGGTTTATTTTTTTATTGGTCTAAAACATCCATTATTTCCTTTGAGGGTTGGAATTATATGTTTTTTTCAAATAGAATTTATTTCTTCCATTTATTTAAATCTACCAACAAATAAAAAAATAGGTTTCTTTATGAAGGAGCATGTAATATAAAGTCATGGACAAATGTCACATCCGCCATCTGTCGCGCAAAATGCGCGGCGACATATCAACAGTTTATTCCAATATCGAGCTTACACACACATACATCCTTCACTAAAACTGACATTTCCTACTTTAAGGATTGTCGAAGGAGTGGTGAGGGGCAAGAGGATGGTTCCCATTACTTCAATGTAAAATCTTGCATGCTTGCAACCTCAAAAAAAATTTCAATTTCATAATTGTAATCAAAAAACCTATATATTTATTTTATTGAAAGAAAAAAACATTAAAAAAAGATGTGAAAATTAATGCTAAAATTTGTTTAATACTTATATATTAAAAAATATATTTAATTAATTTTCTGAAATTGTGTTAAAAATCATGACAATACATACTCGACTTATGGTTGGTACGACTGGTATATTAGTATATTGTCAGACGTTAACCTCAAATTTTTTAGTGTTGGAAACACAAAAATTATGATAAACAAATGTAAAATATTATTATGATACAAAAGAAACATGAAAATTATTTACTTATTAATAAGGAATATTGTTAATTTCAAAGGTACAGATCAAATTTGTATTTTTTTGAGGTTATGTGTTGTTGCGATGTTGCCACATTTTCATGTGTTTTTATTATTGCTTTGAAAACTAAAATTAAAATAATTATTTATTCATCTAATCTGTGGTAAACTTTCTCTAAACTTTCCTAGTTTTAACTTTTTCGCATTGTTTATCTGTACACAAAGTCACAGATTTTTCTCTCATTTCCTTCATACTTTTTTTCTAAGATTTATCAAAGCTCCTCTGAAAAAAAATTGTAATTGAACCAAGTAAATGCATTTACTTGGCAGAGTTTACTTGAATCAATCCCATATTTATTTGAGGAGAGAAATTAATTTTCTTGTGCCAAGTAATTATTAGCATTGGATAGAGTTCTTGAATTAATAATTCAGTATTTGGTGGAGGTATATATGTTATTGATCAAATCAAATATTTTACTTATCCGAAGTACCAAACAGGATTGAATCAAGAATATTATGTTCTTAAGTGAAATAGTAAAGTATTGTCTGAAGAAATCGTTTTTCTTAAATCAAATCATTTCATTCATTTGATTTGAAACTTTTTTTTACTTAACACAATGCCGGTGTTCTTGATCCAAGAAAATATTTCTCTTCAAATGGATGTGCAACTTAAATAGCAGTCTTTGAAAACTGCCCATTGAGGCTTGGATGGCATAGTCGTAACGGTACAGCTTCCCAGGTGCGAATTTAGGTTGGCCGCCAGAGTTTGAAGGTTGGCCCACGGTTGGCCTAACTTTGGCAAGCGAAGTTTTGGTTGCCAGAGTTTGCCCAACTTTGGCTAGTACTAGTGCCCACAGTTGGCCCGACTTTGCAAGCCAACCATTACATGCAGAGTATAACCAACCGTCGGGCCAACTTTGGCGACAAAGGTCGGCACAACTATGGGGAACGTATCTCATATGACTTACAAATTTATGCTGGCCAAACTCTGAGCCACAGTTGGCCCGACGGTTGGCAAAACTCTGTAAAACGCAGTTTAAATAACTCAAACTTTATGGTTGGCCAAACTCTGGGCCACGGTTGGCAAAACTCTGTAAAACGCAGTTTAAATAGCTCAAAATTTATGGTTGGCCAAACTCTGGGCCACGGTTGGCCCGACGGTTGGCAAAACTTTGTGAAAAACAGATTTAATGACTTAAACTTTCTCGGTTGGCCTAACTCTGGGCCACGGTTGGCCCGACGGTTGTCAAAACTTTGTGAAAAACAGTTTAAATGACTTAAACTTTCTCGGTTGGCCAAACTCTGGGCCACGGTTGGCCCGACGGTTGGCAAAACTTTGTGAAAAACAGTTTAAATGACTTAAACTTTGTCGGTTGGCCTAACTCTGGGCCGCGGTTGGCCCGACGGTTGGCAAAACTTTGTGAAAAACAGTTTAAATGACTTAAACTTTCTCGGTTGGCCAAACTCTGGGCCACGGTTGGCCCGACGGTTGGCAAAACTTTGTGAAAAACAGTTTAAATGACTTAAACTTTGTCGGTTGGCCTAACTCTGGGCCACGGTTGGCCTGACTGTTGCAGCTTTAATATACATTTAACGGTATGGACTCCCATGTGAGCGTAGCGTCGTGGTCAGTGTATAAGTCTTCGGCGCGTTAAGTTAGGGGTTCGATCCCAGCGAGCGTTAGATATTTTCGAAAATGTATGTATGAGATTGTGTTTAATAATAATAGGGAAAGGTTATATCTGATGTTCCCGCTAATAATAACGTGTTAATTGTTTAAATAATTTAGTTTTTTAATAATTTTTTACCTCTGGCTGTTAAAGTTGGCCAAACTTACGCATTTAATGTTGTGCCAACTTTGGCGTCAGTCTTTGGACCAACCATTGAAATGTATAGTTGGCATAACATATGCATTTTAAGTTGGGCCAACTTCCTTATGACTTGTCGGGCCAACCATCATCGCCATTAGACGGCCAACCGTTATCATCTGTATGGTTGGCCCAACCTCTGGCATGAGAAGTTGGACCGACCTTGTAAAAGTTGGCCCATCTATGGGCCAACCGAAAATTCGCACCTGGGTTCTGATGCGCGCAACCCGAGTTCAATTCCTCCAACCGAGGAAAATTTTCTTTCAAGGTATATTTGTTGTATTTGTGTTAAGTATTAATTAAATATAAATATATATGTAAAATAACAATTATTTAACTATTTGAATAAAAAATCAAAATGTTAATTAATTAAATAATAAAAATGTTTGACCTAAGTATTAGAAATTATGGGATGGGGGTAAGGGGGGGAAGAATTCAAGTAAATAATTTACTTGAATTGAGAAAATATTTTTTTGATTGAAATCTATAATTTTCTCAAATCAAGAAAATTTTTTCTTGATTTGATACACAACTGTTCTTGAATTAATATAATCTGCATTTTTTTCATGTAACTTAATTTCTTGACTGAATTCCATATTTTCTTGGATCAAGAACATATACTCTCCTACCAAGTATACTATGCCAAGAAAATTATTTTCTTGGCATAGCATAGCATTTGCATAGCCGTATGCAATCCCACGATTTGCTTCAACCAAGAAAAATTTTCTTGGTTCAATACTTTTTTTTCAGTGTATAAGAGCCCATGTTAAATTGCAAATTTATTTTATTTTTTAAGAAAAAAATATGTGGTAAAAAATTTTAAAAAAAAATCATATGTTCCTAAAATAATCTAAAGAACAAACTGTCAAATTTTTATAAGTTTCTCTCATTTCCTTAATTTACAGGTGACAATCCTTAAACATTAATATCTCATTAATTGAACTCCCGGATCAAAAAACTCGATTTGCGCGAGAACGCACACGCTAATACGAGACGCATGCTCATTCCCGAAATCTTTTTTGACCAAATAGTTATTTGATATAAAACTACTTAACTTAAATTTCATATAATATGAACATTATTTGACATACATTTAATTGCACACAGAAACCATTTAACATAAATATCATTTGTCATAGAATTTATTTAACAGAAATATTATGTTACATAAAACTCAGATTACTTAATTCCCATTTGACATAAAAATTATGTAACCTAAATTTCTATTGACATAAAAATCATTTAACATAAATTTCTTTTGACATAAAATTCATTTAACGTAAATTTTATTTGTTATAAAATTCATTTGACATCAATTTCATTTGGCATTAATGTCATTTTACGAAATTCTCATTTGACACAAAATCCATTTGACATATATATCATTAGACATAAAATTAGCTTGACATAAATTTCATTTGACGTGAATATCTTTTAATATAATTATTATTCAACGTAAAAGTCAATTTATATAAATTTCATTTAGCGTAAATGGCATTTAACATAATTCTCATTTGACATAAAATTTACTTGATATAAATTTTATTTGGTATAAATCTCATTTAACATAGTTCTCATTTGACATAAAGTTCACTTGATATAAATTTCATTTGACGCATAAGTCATTACACATAATTCTCATTTGACATAAAGTTCAGTTGTCATACATTTCATTTTACATAAAGATCATTTGACATGAGAATAAAGGCGCGAATTTCAAAATTGGCGAATCACAATGTTGTTGACAATATCTAATTGGTTACTTTTAAAATTCGCGCTGATATTTTTATGTAAAATGTAATTTGTGTAAAATAATTTTTATGTCAAATGAGAATTTTGTTGAATGGCTTTTATGTCCAATCTAATTTATGTCAAATGACTTTTATGACAAATAAAAATTATGTTCAATGTCTTTTATGTCAAATAAACTTTATGAAAATGAAATTTATGTTCAATGAGAATTATATTAAATGACATTTATATCAAATGAAATTTATGGCAAGTAAAATTTATAACAAATGAAGTTTATGACAAATGAATTTTCGGACAAAATAAAATTTACAAAATGTATATTTATGTCAAATGACGTATATGCTAAACAAATTCTACCTCAAATTAATTTTCTGTGAAATAAAACTTATATCGATAGAAACATATGTCAAGAGATTTTTATGTGAAATAAAATTCCAGTCAATAGTATTTTTACGTTAAATGGAAATTATGCTAAATGAATTTTATATCATATAAAATATATGTTGAATTAATTCTATGTCAAATGACACATATGTTATATAAATTTTATTTCTAATGAAGTATAGGTATATCAAATGGATATATTAAATTCCATTTATGCAACATAAATTGTATGTTTAATGAAATGTATGTCAAATAAATTTCAAATAAAATGTTTTTTATACAAAATAAATTTTTTGTCAAATGAAATTTATGGTAAACGGTTTTATGTCAAATGACTATTATGTCAAATAAGATTTCGGGAATAGTCATGCGTCTCGCTAATACCGGTCGGGTGGCAGTAAGCGCCTCTGGGCCTCTCACTGCTACCCGACCGGTAATAGCGTGTGCGTTCTCGCGCAAATCGAGTTTTTTGATCCGAGAGCTTAATTTAACGTTAAGTTATCCTAAAAATAATATCAATTTCATCTTTAGATATTCCTTTATCATTTCCAATAGTTTTTTTTGGCATTATTACATCAAATAATAACAATTTTATTAGTCTATGCTAAACCTACCTTAAATCTACCATAACTTGGGTAAATTTTCCAGTTTAAAATCCCCGTACAGGATCCTTAAAGGATCCTCTCGGGAGCCTGTACAAGTCCTGTGCAGGATCCCATACAGGATCCCGTACTGGTTCTGTACAGGATCCTATACGGGATTTTGGGACAGGGTTCCTGTGCAGGTTCCGATGCAGGAACCTTAGTTATCAAAGATTTTTGTAAAGGTTCCTGTACAGGAACACTTGCAGGATCCAGTACAGGAAACTTTGTAAAGGATCCTATACAGGAAACTTTGCAGTTTTGTAAACTGCAGGTACTTAAGTGTAAAGGATCCTGTAGGGAACCCGTAAAGGATCCTACACGGTTTCCTTAATTAATTTATTTATATTTTTAACTCTTGCGCAGTAGTTTTCTATGAGTTTCTCGAATGCGCAATACATTTTTCTGTCCAACATTGATATACGAGCCTAACATATTAAAATGTGAAGTCTATGTATGTCAAAGGTTGCTTAACATATAAAAACTTTAAAAAATTAAAAAGTTTCCTGTACAGGAACCTTTACAGGAACATTTGATAGCTAAGGTTCCTGCATCGGAACCTGCACAGGAACCCTGTCCTAAAATCCCGTACGGGATCCTGTACAGGACCAGTACGGGATCCTGTATGGAATCCTGCACAGGACCTGTACAGGATCCCGAGAAGATCCTTTAAGGATCCTGTACGGGGATTTTAAGCTGGATTACGATACCCAGGCGGAAAAGTCGGACGAATGCCGGATCATCCAACCGTCAAGGATCCGCGCCGATTGATTTGGAGAGTTAATGCCGGTACAGGCAGTCTGTACCGATTCGGGTGTTAATGTCTGCTGGCGCGGTACAAAAACGGATCCGACCACCGGATCAAAATTTATACTGTGTTATAATGGCTATGCGTCCAGCTCGGTACAGATTTCATGCCGCCGAACAACCGGCGTTGTACTGGCATTCGTCCGCCTGGCAACCGGAGCGGTGCAGGTATTCTACTGGAACGTGACTATGTGTTGTAATGGCTGTACGTCCAGCTCGATACAAATTTTATGCCGCCGAACAACCGGCGTTGTACTGGCATTCGTCCGTCTGACAACCCGAGCGATACAGACATTCTACCGACTGCGGAATAATATCATTTATGTTCTTATTATTAAGATTTCAATTAATAATAATATGCTAAGAATATGGCTATCGTCATTGTTTTTCTAAAACAATTTAATGTTTTCTAAAATAATTTTTTTTAATTAACACCTTATTCAGAATTTTCAGAAATAGATTTTTTACAATGCTTAAATTTAGCTATAGTCTTATTGTTTCAATAAAAATTAATAAAATTATAATTATAGTAATAAAAATTTTTAATCTATTATGTTGTAAAAAATTTTTGTAGGAGAATTGTTTAAAGTTTAAATATTAAAAAAAGAATTAACAATACAATAGAATATAAAATTTAATTTTAAAAATTAATGAATTTGAAAAATAGGTTTTATTTTTATTTATTAATTAACAAATAAATTAAAGAATTAAATTTTTTTGTTATAATCAAATTTTTTAAATATTTATAAATAAAGTATACAGATGATTATTTATAAATATAAAAAAATGAATAATAAAAATAATAAATAAATATAATAATAATAATAAAAAATTAAAAAAATAAAAATTTTAAAATATTGTTTTAAAACACTAGATTTATTTACATAATATTCATAAAATGCTAAAATATTCCAAAGTATTTGTAAAATTATTATTTATTGTTTGCTTCGTAGCGGTATTACATATCGACATTATTATACTCAGATCCGCATGCGAGCGAATAGCGTAGTGGTTAGCGTGTTAGACTTCGGTGCTTTGATTAGGAATAGCTTGGGCTTCGTATCCCACTTGCGAGCGTTTAGAATTTTAATGTGTAAAAAAATGTAGAATGTGTTAAAAATGCTGGAAATGATCTATAAATAAATATTAATTAATATGCACCATGCATAGTTAATTAAATATTTTTTTATTCTATTTTTCAATAGAAAATATAATTTAGTCTGGCTAGACGGGCGAATGCCAGTAGAACGTCGGTCCGCTGAAGCGAGTCGTCTTTGAAAGAATATTTGGCCCGCCGCGGTTGCTAGAGCGGACGAATGCCGGTACAACGCCGGTTGTTCGGCGGCATCAAATTTGTACCGAACCGGACGCGCAGCCACTACAACACATTGTCATGTTCCAGTAGAAAGCCTGCACCTATCCGGTTGTCTCGCGGACGAATGTCAGTACAGTCTTACCGACGTCTGTACAGGCGCGGTACGATGCCAGTGGTAAATTTCCGCCTGGGTAGCCCCATCCGACGGGGCTCCTCCTTTATAAAGAAAGCAATTTTTTTATTTGTTGGTAGAGTTAAACAAAATGGAGAAAAAAGTTATATTTGAAAAATAAAACATATAATTCCAACCCACAAAAGAAAAAATAAATGACTTAGACCAATAAAAATAATGTTGTAACTCCTCCTTTATAAAGAAAGCTATTTTTTTATTTGTTGGTCAAGTTACACAAAATGTAAAAAAAATTAAATTCTTTATGAAGGAGCATGTAATATAAAGCCATAGACAAATGTCACCTCCGCCATCTGTCGCACAAAATGCGCGGCGACAAATCAATAGTTCCCTGTTAAAAATTCCTGTGAAGGATCTTATACAGGATCCTGTTCCACGAATATTCGTAAGATCCTTTGCATGTTCGTACATAAGAACGCAATAGCGTTCTTATGTACCCAGGGTTCCCTAATGGTTTGTATCGGTACAAAAGGATAACACGCTTGATCTTATTAAGGTTCATTAGGGAACCCTGGGTAGTAGCGTTCTTATGTACGAACTTTCAAAGGATCTTACGAATATTCCTGGAACAGGATCCTGTATAAGATCCTTCGCAGGGATTTGTAACAGGGATTTATTACAATATCGATCTTACACACACATACATCCTACACTAAAACTGACATTTCCTACTTTAATTTCATTTTTATAAAAATCATTTTTATAAGATCCTTCGCAGGGATTTTTAACAGGGATTTATTCCAATATCGATCTTACACACACATACATCCTACACTAAAACTGACATTTCCTACTTTAAACATTAATTTCTCATTAATTTAACGTTAATTTATCCTATAAAATATATCAATTTCATCCTTAGATATTCCTTTATTCATTTCAATAGTTTTCTTTAACTGTTTTTGCCTAATTATTAAAATATCCTAACGAAATACGAACTGACGACGAAGTGACGATGAATTCGTCGTAAATTCGTATGAAACCCATCCGACAGGGACGTCCCAAGTAAAAATCTAGATAGGGAATCCACACTTCGATCTAAGCAGCTCAGCGGGACGTTTTTTTCGTAGCGATTCCTATGATTTATATATATATATACACTACCGGCAGAAATTGTCGGTACGAACGACGGGCGAGCTACGAAAAGTTGCTGCCGAAATTAAATTAACATATTTTATTATTGAAAAATGATAGAAACTTGGTTCTTGGATCGTTTGAAAGCCAATTAAATTCTGCGTCGTTTGATATATAAATGAAAATTATTTGATATTTTTAAGAGATTTTATCACCTAAAAGATTTTGGAAAAAAATTGATTAATTTTTTTATTTTTATGCACCATGTTTGTGTGGCTGCATAATCTAGAAAAATTTAGAGAAAAATTTTAAACTCTAGCAACATAATCTTTAAAGTCTCAGCTTTTATTTGAGCCTTGAAAATTGAAAATCCGTTCAGTAGTTTTTGAAATATCTAAAAAAATGTCGAAGCATGTTGTTTTATAATTTAGGCGGTGATACACACTTATTGCACTCTCGCTGATCACCTGGTTCGTTGCTGCAGGGCCGAATAAGCGGAATATAGAGTGGGGGTCATATTTGGCACACTTTTTAAGTTTTTTGTCATTTTAGATTTAATATTCATTAAAAATTTAATAATTTTTAAAGTTAATTATTATATATATAAATAAGTTATCATTTTACAAACTCTAATGATCAAATAGTCGTTTATTTCTATGTACAAATTTTCACTTTTCAAACTTTTTTTCCCAAAATAACGCCTATTTGATCATTAGAGTTTGTAAAATGATAACTTATTTATATATATAATAATTAACTTTAAAAATTATTAAATTTTTAATGAATATTAAATCTAAAATGACAAAAAACTTAAAAAGTGCGCCAAATATGACCCCCACTCTATATTCCGCTTATTCGGCCCTGCAGCAACGAACCAGGTAATCAGCGAGAGTGCAATAAGTGTGTATCACCGCCTAAATTATAAAACAACATGCTTGGACATTTTTTTAGATATTTCAAAAACTACTGAACGGATTTTCAATTTTCAAGGCTCAAATAAAAGCTGAGACTTTAAAGATTATGTTGCTAGAGTTTAAAATTTTTCTCTAAATTTTTCTAGATTATGCAGCCACACAAACATGGTGCACAAAAATAAAAAAATTAATCAATTTTTTTCCAAAATCTTTTAGGTGATAAAATCTCTTAAAAATATCAAATAATTTTCATTTATATATCAAACGACGCAGAATTTAATTGGCTTTCAAACGATCCAAGAACCAAGTTTCTATCATTTTTCAATAATAAAATATGTTAATTTAATTTCGGCAGCAACTTTTCGTAGCTCGCCCGTCGTTCGTACCGACAATTTCTGCCGGTAGTGTATATATATATGAGCGATTCCACGTCAAGTGATCAAGGGGTCTTTCGGTGTAATGTTTATTTCAATAATTTTTTACTCTTGAACAATTAAACATACAAATTTGACAAAGTACATTTTGGAAAGGTTTTTTCATGCTCTTTTGATTGGTTTTTAAGCATTTTGAAAAAAAAATCAAATTTAAAAATAAATTTCAATTTTTGGGGAGAAAGGTACGATTTTTTTTTAAACGAAAGCTGAGGTTTTTTCCTAAAAGGACATATAAATGATAAAGTGGGACTAGAATGTTTAAACATTGAAATAAAGAGTTTTCTACTCGCCGGAGCGCTCAAACCCCCGTAAATATTTTCACAAAAATTACTATCTATGAGTACTACAAAAGCCCCAAGTTTTGCTACGATTGGAGAAAAATTTTTCTCCACCTTGATCACATGACATGGAATCGCTCATATATATATACATAGACGACAAAGCGTCCCGCTTATTTGCATTTTAGATCGAAGTGTGGATTTCCTAACAGGATGTCTGCAGACATTCCGCGGACATTCAACGGACTCTTACTGCAGAAAGTCTGGTGGTTTAGAAAATATTAAAAATTGTTACTCTATAATTTCTGAATCTTTTAAACCACCAGACTTTCTGCAAACTTTCTGGAGAGACAGAAGTCTGTGGAAAGTTTTCAAACATTCTACAGACTTTTTTGCCCGGGGTAACAACGCTATTGGCTATCGTCACTCCCCACCTCACTTTGCCTACTACGCGCGCAGTTTTGTCAACATAAATAATATCGACGCCTCCCGTTCATATAATGCTTATTTAAAAACGAATGCAAGATGATTCTTATTCACTTTTTGGTGCAAGACTTGTGCTTATTCGATTTTCCGTGCAATAAAATGCTTATTCACAATTCTATGCGAAAATGTACATTCTGAAATTAGCTTATTCTATGAATTTTATAAAATTTTCAATTTAGTATAATTTATAATTGCAATTGCTTAAAAAATATTTTTTAATATGTGTGATAGGATCCGTGTTTAAAGTTTCTTATAACAATAGACACGTACTGAAATTCTCAGATATTGATTTGCAATTTAATATTAATAGGAAGATTTAGGGTTACATTTATTGTTCTGTCAGTGGCAATTGTTTTGCACACAATTTTGAATAAGCATTTTATTGCACGGAAAATCGAATAAGCATTGTCTTGCACCAAAATGTGAATAAGAATCATCTTGCATTCGTTTTTCAATAAACATTATATGAACGGGAGGCGTCGATATACTCAAGCCTCAAACAATTTATAACCATTTTTATACAGCCTCGATAATTAACTTTTAGCCTTATTTAAGTCATCTTAATTGCTAGCTTATAAACTAAAAACTATATCTAAATGACTAGTAATAATAAAAAATTACGCATATTAGTAATAGTCTTAAACTGACGTGTTTTAAAGTATAAAAAAAAATATTTTCTAACAAAATTTTCTTTTCTAAAAAATTACATATCTCTTAGAGAGCACTGAATGACAATGTCTCCTATTCTCTCTCCCTTTCTTTATTTAAAAAAACCACTAATAGTATAAAAAATAGAAAAAACGGTGTGTTTACCTTCTACATTTCCAGGGCTATAAATTCGTAGTTCTTCCGCTAATTCCGCCAATAAAACAAATCTACAGTGTTCTGATTCTTTATTATGGTAAAAAGAGCTTTGTATTCGCGCAAAAATTACAAAACTAAAAAATTTCTAGAAAGAAGCATGAATTATACAAGACATTTAAAGTGTGTAAATAAATTACCTTTTTCGTCACTCGACGAATTTGTTGTACCACGTGGTTTCATTCTCGTTGGATATTATAGTTGTATTCAAGTTTAAAATCAGATCGATTCGCATCAAATCGATAATTATCGTTACCCTGTTAATAAAGGACAAAAATGCAAAAAACAACCTATATTTATAAAATGAGTCTGTACCTATAGGCTTAAAAATTTAAAAACAAAAACTCACAAGCAATCATTTCAATATATATTATATGTAATATACCCAGTAAAAAATACACGGAAAGAAAGTTTCACCGCCTTAAGTAAAGTCTACAATGAGTACGATCGATTTGGACGTGTCGTGCTCATTGTAGAACTGTCTTGAAATCTTTTTTCGTGTAGCTCGTATCAGAAATACGAGAAATCTCTTATACAAGCCTTTTTCGTAATGAAAAGTGTATAGATGATTGTATACGAATAGACTTTTAAAGCGATTTTAATAATAAAACACTACTTTAAAGTAAAAAGTCATATCACTTCTAAATAATTAAAGATTTTTCTGTTTTATTAGGATAATTAGGGGAATTCGAGCTGATAAAGAATATTCTGGAAATTTGCAAGTAATTTTTGAAATAAATATTGAAAAACGTAATATTATAAAAGTTGCATTTTTGGCGAAAGTGGGAGACAATATGGCCTTGGAGAGCCTTCCTCTATCATCCCTCCAAATATGAACAAGAAATATTTAATCCTCTCAAAATGAGAGCGAGATACCAAACCGTTAAAAACCCAGTTTTACAATGTTTAAACAATTTTTTCAATAATTATATATAAAAATTTTGAAAAATTCCGAGAGGAGTGCGGTTCCCAAAGCGTTCCTCTATTATATTTACCAAAAATTCTCGACTCAAAATATTCTTTTCTTTTTAAATGAGACCACGATGACGAAACCATTTTTTCTCCCACCTGGCCTTAAGAAAAAAAGATATTTTTGTTCACAAAATTTATTGACACTGAAAAGAGGCTAGAATATGGTAATGAGTTACGACCACCGCCAATACAAAATCGTATTTACGGCATCATATTCTGGTAAGGGACATGAAACGTTCTAAAAACGTTTTAGGAACGGTCTTAAAACGTAAGGTGATTTTTTCTCCACTGAGAGGGTAACTCATTACCAAATTCTAACAACTTTTCAGTGTCAATTGATTTTGTGAACAAAAATATTCTATTTGTTTTAAAACTATTCCTTAATAAATTTAGCTTTATTTTACTTTGACGACTAATTTCAATTATTTACATTATTTTAAAGTAGTGTTTCATTATAAAAAACGCTGTAAAAGTCACTTCGTATACAACCATCTATATACTTCTCATTACGGAAAAGGCTTGTATAAGAGATTTCTCGTATTTCTTTTCCGAGCTACCTATTTCGTATACGAACACTACGGTCTGATTGTGAGTATTGAAAATTTTTTAATTGAGATATATATATATATATATATATAAATTCTCTACGCTATTTATACTAAAAATCGTCACCCTACTCCAAACCACAGCATAAAAAATGCTGTTTTATGAGAGTCAAATTATTATATTTATGCAAAAAATGTGCTGTCTTATTTAGAAATAATGTCATTGAATGTAAAGGAAATAAATGCTGTTCTATAAAAACCCCATTCGGAAAAAAATATTTTTTAAAAAATGATGTTTGGATCGAATTATTCGATTATATGAAACTTTGTTGTAGAGTATGTATAATATTAAATTTTAGATTAGCAACGTTACACGGAAAAAAAGTGTGCTAATATCATAGAAGCATATGTGGTCCGAAAATTGCGTCATGTGATACGTGCTTTTAAAGGACAAATTCATGCGCTTAGAGCATCACTTACTTTAATGTGAAAAAAGATTAGAACATATACCACGATTTCCTTAAAACTATGCTATAAATGCTCCCTACCACTCAATATGAAATTTGCTCGAAATCCATGCACTTTTCGGATGGACTTCTTGCAATTGAGATACTGATAAAGTGCGCTTGCGCCACGGGTCCCAGTCCAATTTACAAGAAATCCACCCGAAAAGCGCATAGATTTTAAGCAAATTTTACATATGAATGTAAAGAGCATTTCTTTTATGTGTTTTGAACGTTTTTAGTACAATGATCGAACAAAATTAGTATATCTTTTTCTATTCTTGCAACAAGTAATTCACGTAATGAATACATGTTTTCATGAAAGAATCTCTTGTTTCACGAACGATTTATACATCAAATAGTGTCTAGCGAAAAGTACATCAACGCTTCATGTAAATTAAGCTCAATATTTTTTTCCGTTTATAGGGTAAAAAAAATTATCTCGTTTTGAGTTGAAAACACTAAGTGAGGAAATAGATTAAAGTAGAGGGAAGGAAGTACTGTGATTGGTGTTCGGACGTCTCCCCACCATTTACGTTCTCGGTGTTCTCGAAAATGAATACACTATAATGACGCTAGTGCTTACAAATTTTAATGAACAGAAACTAAAAATTCCTAAGCATTAAAATTTAGTAAAGTTCAGTATTGAAATATTAAATACCTATTTTTTACTGCGTTTTCATGTGGTTTGTGTATATGAATAGATGAGAATTCAAATTATTTCAAGAAATTATAATTTTCTAAAAGGATTAAATAACCTCATTTAATATATATATATATATATATATATATATATATATATATATATATATATATATATATATATATATATATATATATATTTAATATACCTATATACAAATTCATCTAAAGACTTTATTTCCTAAAATGCTCATTGCTCAATGATAAAATTTTCATTCATCCCTGAAAGTCAATGTAAAATTTTCAACCGTAGGTATTTCCAACTTTAAAAATACAACAAACAAAAAATACAATTGTCATTTAAAATTGTTTCTGACCTTTTTTTAGAATAATATTTTCTTTGACGAAAGTACAAGACGTGTTATAAAAATGTAGAAAGAAAACTGTTTTCACATTATGTTAGTGAGATTTGATTTTTAAAGCAACAATCTTAGAACTGACTTCAATTTATCCCACAATGACTTGATGACTGGCAAAATTGTGTTGGTTGACTGCTTATTTAAAAAAATAATAATAAATGTCTGAAGTAGCGTTCCCATTGCCCACGCACTACACGAAGAGAGTGGGAGTAACACAGTATGATTATAGTTCTCCCTCTTACTCGTGTCGCGCGCGCATCCAAAAGGACACTATCCAATGGGAAAAATACCATTGTCGCATTGATGGTCCAATAATGGGAGCCACCATTCCATTATTGTCCCATTCTGGCACCCAATAGTGGACCACTAATGGTAAAATCGTGGGATGTCCACGCCGATGTCAATATTTGGCAACCACTATTGGCACATTATTGGCTGCCATTAAAAAGCCAATAATAAAAAAAAATTTATTAAATTTTATTCGATAATAAAATTTATTTAATAATTATTTTATTTATTATTATTTATTATTAAAAATATTAATTTTTTAAATTAATTATTTTATAGAAATGGTTATTATTTTCTATCACATCGAAATGTGAATAACCCTTTCGTTCAGAGTCTAAAAATTATTTACCTCACATCCATCAGTGCAAAAATAGGAGAGGACGGGCAGAATAAAATTCCACAAATATTTGTGAGAATGCTGCCTCCTTATATAATATTCGAGTTTCATGTTAGTTGCAAGAGAGTTTTAAGCAACACCTTCTATGGGGCGTTGAGCGAACTACATACTTACCTCATGATAATTTCTGCAGCGCGGGTAAGAACATAGTTCGCTCAACGCTCCTTAGGAGGTGTTGTTTCAAACTCTCTCGCAACTAACATGAAACTTGAAAAGTATATAAGAAGGCAGCATTCTCACGAATATTTGTGGAATTTTATTCTGCCCCTTCTCTCCTATTTTTGCACTGATGGATGTGAGGTAAATAATTTTTAGACTCTAAACGAAAGGGTTATTCACATTTGGATGTGATAGAAAATAATAACTATTTCTATAAAATAATTAATTAAAAAAATTAATATTTTTAATAATAAATAATAATAATAAATAAAATAATTATTAAATAAATTTTATTATCGAATAAAATTTAAAAAAAAAAATTTTTTATTATTAGTTTTTTAATGGCAGCCAATAATGTGCCAATAGTGGTTGCCAATTATTGGCATCGCCGTGGACATCCCACGATTTTACCATTAGTGGTCCACTATTGGGTACCAATAATAAACCTAGAGGAAACCAATGGCTCCCAACATTGGACCATTAATGCACCAATGGTAGACTAATGGCTATTTCCCATTGGGTAATGAACACGCAAATAATGGACGATTTTATTCGTCGAGAAATCAGTATTTTTAACGCCGTGCACAAAATTTATGTCACGGTTACTGTTATATGTTGTGCCGATGCTAACTTTTGTAAATAAAAAAAGAAACAAAGAAGGTATATATGTATGTGCAATCGGTGCAATAATTTTTAGAGTTTAGAAGGCTGACAATGGACGAGAGCGATATTGAGAATAAAAATATATAAAATAAAATATTATAAATCAAGAGATAAAGGGAAACTTGAGCAAAAATGGAAATGTATCTAAAATAAAGCCTAAGATGGCGTCATTTGCGCTCCAGTTTCTTCCTTTATTTTATCAAAATAAAACAAAAAAACTGTTACGAATTACGAAAGAGTATCTATTTACGAAGGTATTTTACTATCGTGACTTTGCTGAATAGATTATAAAAATATCCGAAAATCGAATCGTGAAATTATATTTTTAGGATAAAACCTCGTTAATATTTTAGAATTTAAAGCGATAACCTCTTGCGCAGCTTCGGCTCCGACGATTGGCCCCACGCTCTCTTTCAGAAAAAATGTCATTTCGATGTTATTATTATTTATTTGTATTATTTTTGTCGTAAAAAACATTTTGCCCCGTAAATAAAAAAAATAGCAATTTGAAATTGTAATATAACACTGTCAGTCTTTTTCATAAAAACATATATATGGGTAATTCCACGCCAAATCGGAAATCATTTTCCTTTTGAATTTTAAATGTTCTTCAAATATTTTTTTTCTTCCAGTGCTCGTTCAAATGAGCTACCATGATTTTATACAAATTTTTTTAAAAGCGATTAAAAATATATAGATTCTTGAAAAATTATGTTTTGTACGTAAATTATTTATAAATCCTTATAACTTGGTCAATAATTGATCAGATTAGACGCTTCTCTATGGAAAATTCTTGTTTATATACGTAGGTTTTAATATAAATATAAAAACCGCTGCCAAGTTATAAATTTTTGTTATAATTTTGGTACTCATTTCATTCATTTTCGTAAATCTTGTTGTGTTTATTTCATGAACACTTTGCTTCCTCATAGAAATGTTAATAACAATAATGTATAAATTTAGAACAATTATTCATAAGTGCTGTAATATTTTTTTCTCTTTATTTAATACTTTCACATGAAATTTTTTTTTCACAATTTGTTTTTTGAAATATCAATAACTTCTTTATTTCTAATCGAAATAGCTTCAAAAATAGGTCAATCGAAGGGTTTTTTAATGCTCTACAAGTTGCTAACTATGGTTTTAATGTTATTTCTACATTTTCCAACAAAATTCTCAAAAAGTCTTATTTTCCAAAATTTTTTATTTTTAAAAGTTTAATATCTCCGGTGAATATAAACGAAAAATGTTCATTCTGGGCTCAAAAGATGCGTCTAAAAAAACTCTAAAAAATTAGAGAAAAACATTTATAGGTGTCCTAACATTTTTTTAAAGTTATGGGCAAAAAACGTTTTTTTGAAAAATTAAAAATCAAAAAAATAAATAGTTAAACTTTATTAATCTATCTCAAAGTACTCTCATCTTATGTCCGCAGATAAGACCTACAATTTAAAAAAAAATTCAGCCCAAAAGCTCTTTATAATTTTGAGATATTTATGAAAATGTGATGTTTACACACACACACACATACGGAATGACATTTTGTAAAAATGTCATTTTTGAACTCCTAAGGTCAAATAACATAAACATATGTTAAAAAATCGAACCTGAAAAATTTTGGTATTACAATACTTCCTCAGTATGAGGAAGCAAAAGAAAATTTTTAAATAATTTACGATACGATTTTAAAGTTTTTTAAATAAAATTTGTTTGTTTGTTTTAAAACTTTTTGTAATAAACTAGCACTAAATTAACAATTTTTAAGCCTTGGTCTGATTGTGGGCAAAGAACGGGATTTATTTTGAAATTTTTAATTTTTATACTTATGACTGAAAACAGTTTTGTGGGGAACAATTATTAGTGTGGTTTAGTCAAAGGGTAAGTTAGGCGTTTTCACTGCGTACACAAAGATTAAAAATGTTGAAACAAATCCCGTCGTTTGCTCACAATCAGACAAAGATTAAAAATTGTTAATTTAGTGCTAGTTTCTTACAAAATTAAATTTTTAAATCTTATCGTAAATTATTTAAAAAATTTTTTCCATATTTTTATTAAAAATTACGTGTGAAAACAAAATGTTATAAGCAATTACACTATAAAAGAAAAAGTTTATTTTACTTAACCAAACTGTTTAATTAACCTATTTTATTTGTTACGATAAAACAATTTCTTTGATTTAAATAAAAATTTGATTCATTTTAATAAATACGTAGAATTTATTAATTTAATTTATTTATTTATTTCAATTTATTTTTTCGCGTCAAATTTATTAGAAAAATCTGTAAATCGAAGAAACAAAATTATAAGTGTCGGTTAAGTAATTGCATTGTGTTCATTGTAAGATTTACTGCATATTTCATTTGTAACAGTGAGAAAAAAATTTCTAATAAGTTTTTGTGAAGTTTTCAGTTGGTTGTTTCGAATAAACTTTTTCAGAGTACATGTATAAAAATCATATATAATATGTTTAATGTAATGTTTTTTATAATTAAGTAATTTTGTTTTTATGAAGAAATAATTAAATAATGTTTTATTTAATTGTTATTTATTTTCCTTTAATAATGTTTGAATTTCCTAATTTAATATTTTCTAGTATACATATTATTGGTTAATTTATAATTTATTATATATATATATATATATATATATATATATATATATCAATAATTATATAATAAATTATAAATTAACGAATAATATGTACTAGAAAATATTAAATTAGGAAATTCAAACATTATTACAGGAAAATAAATAACAAAATTAAGTAAACAAAAATATTTATTTAAATGAACCAAAAACGTTAACTAAAACTATTTATTTCAATCAAACAAATGTTTTCTCTTAAAATAAACCAATTTTTAGTTATTTAAAATAAAACTTGTTAGTTAAGTGTAATAACCATTTGGCTAATGCAAATAAACGTATTGGAAGAAATTATTTGGGTGAATCAAACAAACGTATTGGAAGAAATTATTTGGTTGAATCAAACAAACGTTTGTTTCACTGTATAGAAATGCATTTATTTAGTTGATTGAACCAAAATTTGGTTGTTTCGAGCAAATTTTTTTTCTGAGTGTAAAAACGTAATTTTTCAAAAATCTGTATCTGTTTAATCACTTTATGAAAAAAATTAGAAAAAATCGTAGTAGCACATTTCATCGAGCGCTGAAAGAAAAAAATATTTAAAAAACATTTAAAATTCAAAAAGAAAATGATTTCCGATTTGGCGTGGAATGCCCCATATATTGGCCAATCGGCGCAGCGGTAGGAGGTGATATTTCAGACTTAAGAATATTAATTTTAAAAGCTTCGTTAAAAAAATATATATTAATATTCTTATGCCCACCATCCACAGAGGATAATTTAAAAAATTGTTATCGGTTTTTAGTGACCAAAAAAAATTACGTATATAAATAAATTGACCAACTGATTCGTTTTAAAATATTGTGTCTTTTTTATCCCTTATTTTTTCCTTCATTCTCTTGATTCTCATCGTATTGGGGATTTAAAATTGCAATGCGATAATAGTGGCGATAATGTGAACTAAAGAAAATGTCCGACGGGGGTGTACGGTGATTACACACGGACATTTATTTGTGAACTCTGTTTTAAATTTATTTAAAATCATGGAATTCGATGCACAACACCGAAAGAGCAATAAAAGCCGAGGAAATTATTGTGTAGAAGGATGTTTTTCTAAAATGCATTGTTTTTTGTAAGCTTCTCAAGCTTCTGCTTCGAATTTAATTCCGTGGTTTGTCTCTTTAGTTTTGAATTCTGTAGGCCAAAAATATTTTACAGACTTATATTTCCAATCATTTTTCGAATACGTATAAATATTATAACATCTACTACCAGTAATTCTATATTTTCTTTTATGCTTCCATTCAATTATTGATCTCCTTGTATTTATTATTCCTTTTGAAATACGTCATTGCCTACAATTTTCGAATTGTAAACATTTTGATAACAATTCTTCATCTTGAAAACAACATTTGATAACGGCGATATATCTTATGAGAGTAACGAATTATCAATAATTAAATTAATTGATTAATTAATTGATTTTCGGAAAGTGGGCTTGAAGATTCATACGTATTTTCAATACTTCCCCTGTTAAAAATCCCTGCGAAGGATCTTATACAGGATCCTGTTCCAGGAATATTCGTAAGATCCTTTGCAAGTTCGTACATAAGAACGCTACTACCCAGGGTTCCCTAATGAACCTTAATAAGATCAAGCGTGTTATCCTTTTGTACCGATACAAACAACAACATAGCATCTTGGGCAGTTTCCTTTGTAAAATCATTTGTAAGATCTTGCATTAACAATAATCTGGAAGTAAAAAACTCAGCTTAAAATCACCGTACAGGATCCTCTAGGGATCCTGTGCAGGTTCCGATGCAGGAACTTTAGCTATTAAATGTTCCTGCAAGGGTACTGTACAGGAACACTTGCAGGATCCTCTACAGGAAACTTTTTAATTTTTTAAATGTTAAGTTTTACATGTTTTTTTATGTTACGCAGCATTTTACAGACATAAACTTTATACTTTAATATGTTAGGCCCGTCCCTACTGAAAAAATACACGTATAAAAACATGCGTTTTTACATGTACAAATACACGTGTATTTATACGTGTTATAATACGTACGAATTTGAAACAAGATTTAGACGTGTATTTTTACATGTATTTATACGTGTATTAAATGTGTTTATAATTTTTGTAATATTTATTTCTACTAAAATTTATACTAAATTTTTGCTTATAAATGGATGTGTATGCGTGTTTTTTACACGTATAATTACAGGTGCATGTACATGTGTTTTTAAATGTGTTTTTACACGTGTATTTTTAAACTTATTAAAACTTTTATTATTTTTTATTTCTTTGTTACTTACTATGAATAAGTATGTAACAAATTTATATTTTTCATATATTTTATTATTTTATTATTATAACAATTTTTCAATTTTTTAAAATAATGATTATTGTATTTACTAACTTTTCACACAGTACCTAGAAAATTTTTATAATTAACTAAACAGAGTAGTATAATATAAATGATTTTTTAATTATAAGAATTCAATAATTGTTTAAGTAAATAATTGTTGTTATTTACAAATTTCTGACACAACATTTCTAAAAACATACAATCTATCTTGATTTTCCAATTTCACAAACTGAATATTATTGTAAAAAAGAAATTAAATAAATAATAATTAATTGTTTAAACAAATATAAAGTTTTTTTAACATAATAGTAATAAAATAAAAAAATTCAATGTAATTGTGAATAAAATTTTGATAGTATTGGGCCTTTTTTGGAAAATACAATTGAGAAAAACTTTATTTACGTAGGTTAAGTTTCAATCTTCGAAGTTACTTAATAGCTATGTATAGAAAATAATTTATAGCTATATATAGGAATGATTTAACTAAAATTATTTCACATTTAGTGAAATATATTCTGCGAAATTCAAAAAGTTTTCATAAAATATTTCAAGAAAATTATAAATGAGTATATAAAACAATGTTTTTTAATTAGGGGAGACTGGGGCGAAAAGTTAAATTTTGCATAAATGATTTTTTTTGGCAATATAATCCGCTTAGATGCAAATATTTGTATATCAATATTGTAGGGCAACTTGTCCTCTACAATTTTCAATAAAAAAGTTCCTGATATTTTCGCATAAAATACATGTTTTGTCCTTTTTTAAAATTTTGTTTTTTTTAACTTTTTAGCCTACTAAAACTATTTTCTGATAGGTCATAAGTATTAGATAAGTTAAAGTATACGTAAACAAGTAATTTAGTAAATAAAAGATCTTTGTTTAATTAAAAAAAGCTTTAGAATAGTTGTAAAGTTAAAAAAATTGAAATTTCAAAAAAAAAAAAAATTTTTTTTGTTTATTTCATGTGAACGGTCTTCTTTTTGACAGACTACTTGCCCAATGTTAAATAAATAATTTTTAAACAAATAAACCCAAAAAAACGAAAACAAAAATTTTAAATACATGTAAGAATACATTTAACTTTTCGCCCCAGGGTGCGTTTTTAGCTTTAACAACAAATATAAAAAAACTGACTAAAGATATTTAGCAAATACTTTTAGGTATCTCTTCAGGGGACCCAAATAATGAAGTAAAAAAATCGCGGTGAGGATAAATGCAAAAAATATACTTAAAAGTTGATATTTTCTTTTTCGAAAAAATTTTCAAAAGAAGGTTAAAAAAAACTTTCAATATAGACACCACAAAAATTAACAGAATCGCACACAACTCTGGACATTTATTTAGGGTGATAATACCCTTCTATAATTAAAATTACAATGCTCTAACTATTCCCGTTCGAAAGATAATGAATTTTAACGGATTTGGCAGTTTAACTTTTCGCCCCAGTCTCCCCTATAATTTATTTTTCCATTTTTTATATTATATGTAAAGTTATGAGATAAAAATGGTTTTAAAACTTCAAATTTTTAAAATTGCTATTAAAAAAAAGTCTAATAAATTAATTTCGAGTCAAATGGGGTAAACAAAAACCAGGGGTAAATCTAAAAAGTAGTTATTTCAGTTAAATAAAATTTTTTTAAAATAAATACGGCTTTAACCTTAGATCACCCTCAACAGGTTACAAAAATTTTCCGTATGTTAATTAGCATTTGTATATATTACATTTCTGACTAGCATTTGGAAAAAATACATTAAAACTCATAGTAAAATTTATAATCATCTCTTATTAATGCTACAAAAAAATCAACTTTGATTTTCCCATTGTGCAAACTTTAATTAAAAATAGGAGACTGTTTCTATTTACACTTAAAAACTGTAAATTCGGTGTAAATAGAAACAGCAAAAATTTCAATAATATTTCTTATAATATAAATGAAAAATTTGTTTCTATCAAACTACAACACTATAATAAGAAAGAATAAGAGAGAACGGGAGAGAATAGAAGAGAAAAAACCTTTATTTATGTAACGTGTTTCAACTTTTGGCATGCTTTATTTTTAAACTTATATAATGCATTATTTTTTATTAGTTTGAGTTATTTTGTAACTAACAGAACAGAACTAATAGAAACAGACTTATTTTTTATAATTGAAGTTTGCAAAATAAAAATCATAGTTGATTTTTTTGGAGTATTAATAAGAGAAGATTATAAATTTTACTATAATTTTTTACTTAATTTTTTTCCAAATGCGAGTCAACAAAGTGAAAGAGTGTCCTTTTGATTTTCAATCATTTATGCAATAGGAAATATTTTTATATATACTGCTGTTAATTGACAAACGGAAAATAGGAAAATAATTAAATACACAATACACAAGAAAACCGAAAGTAATCCGATTTAAAAGAAAAAACTTATGTTATTTGTGTAACTTATCAAATCGGTTTATGTTTACCCCAACTATAACCCTATATCTTTTCGTATACAACTTTTAAATTTATTCTTTTTTAATAAATTTTATAATCATTAAAAAATTTCCGAATAATCGAAATTTTGTTAAATTGTATTTGCAAATTCTCAAAGAACTTTTTTAAAAGTTATTAAAATAGTCGATTTAGAGAGAAATTTTTAATAAAAAATTCTAGAAAATAAATATTGAATTGAAATAATAAAAAAAAAGTTTTAAGGAAGTAACAGTAAACAATATTTACAATATCAAATAACGATATTTTTATAAACTGTTTAATTTCAAAAAGGTTTAGGTTAGGATATTTTAGAATATCTGCTCTCTAAATCTGAATATGTGAAATTTAACTTATTCTATGTTATAAGTCGTTTTCTCGATCAATAAGTGCATATACACTTATAAATAAGTGAATTTTTCACTTATTTTGAGTGAAATTTCATTTATTACAAGTGTATATGCACTTATTGATCGAGAAGACGACTTATAACTTAGAAATAAGTGAAATTTTACATATTCAGATTTAGAGAGTGAATCTTTATGGGAAAATAATAATATTAATAATAATCAAATTTTTATTTCAAAAAGAAGTTTTTGATGTTTTCGACTAAAGAAATTCGAAAACAAATATAACAAAACATTTTTTGAATAAAATTTTTTCCTTTCCTTTCTAAAAATATAAACAATTTTAATGTCGTAAATTGAAATTTGCAATTCACAAATAAAATATACAAACATTTTTTCCTTTATTTTAAAAAATTTAATTTCATTAAAGCAATTTTTTGTAATTCTTTTAATTCAAATTTTGAAAAAACTATCTTTTCAATTTGAAAATTATTTTGTAGATATTGTCTATAATGTAAGGAATACATCTTGTTTACTCTTCAAGGTAAATGACAGCTGATCGTCTGTTTCTATTTGTATTAATATCAGATGTGAATATACTATTATTTTATGAAAAACAAATAGTGCTAATATATGGGTGATTAAATTTAAAATGTCATTTTTGATGCTACTAATTTTGATTTTTCCATGTTGGATTTTGAACTTAACTATACTCTATTTTGGTTGATTAAAATATTTATTGGACAAAAATAATAGTGGTCGAGCATGTGAAAGCAAATTTTAATTTTCATCAGCTGAAAAACGATAGGTAGAAAATACAAGAAATTTTCATATTTAATTTATTATTTCTTAAAATAATTTCTTACAACTTTAAAGAGTTGAAATATTTCTTATTACAATAATGAATGTTTTAACATGACTTGAAAAATATTTGTGATAAGTTTTGCCATAAATTATATACTTTTGAAGACCAAACAAACATATAAAATTTGAGGGACACCACTGACATTTTTGAAAGATTTCACTGACAATATTTTTTAAATGATGAGAATAAAATCAGCTTATAAATTAAAAACCAATATCAGATTTTTATTAACTACATATAAGATGTAAATTTAACGCAAATTTATTAAAAATAAAATAATATATTGCAAGAAACAGAATTTTAAGCGGACACCACAGACAAGGGACACCATTGACATTTTGCTTTATTTCTCAATTTGGAAAAAGAAAGACTTTATATTTAAGTTAAAGTCGTTGCGGTTTTTAAAGTACGTGTAAGAACTGAAAGTGAGATACAATAATATTTAAAAAATATTGATAATATAAACAATTTTTTTGTGGGGACACTACTGACATGGTGTGCTCGACAAAACAATACTTGCTTTCATCCACCAACCGTACAAGTTATAGATGTGATACAATGCTGTAATTTTTTTTTGCTTTAGAAGCTATACATATCAACAATATTAATAACGCTTAATAAGGTAATTATATGCACTAGGCTATTTAAATATCAGGTATGATATTAAAAATTTGCGATAATTACTTAAAAATATGAAACTTACGGACAGACGGTTTTGATTTTTTTTCTAGCACTGTATCAAAATTATTCTGTTAGTACAATTAAAATAATAAAATATAGACTCTCAGTTGTGCATTATGATTTTTCTTGTACTAAAAATGTGAGAAACAACAATTTTTATTAATAGTTAAAGTTCTGATTTTTTAAGTGCGGACAGGGGACACCACTGACATTTTGCCATTGTTAATTTAAGTAAAAGAAGTGATTAAGAAAATTAATTGACTTCAAAAACTTTTATATATGAACTAGTACTCCAGATTTTTGGACAGGACATGAAAATGACATTTTAAATTTAATCACCCATATATTTGTTTTCAAGAATATTGACTTTCAAAAAAATAGTTTTTATTTTGTGTTTCTCACAAAATAGAATGTTGTGTAAGTTTCAGTTTTCAGTGAAATAGCATGTCTCTCAAGTCGTGAAATATTTCACCATGTGGTATATAAGAACAATTCGATACGTACTTTTAAGTGCTAATTTATAGACAATAACTACAAAAAATGTTTCAAATCGAAGTAGTAATTTTTTTCAAAATTTAAATTCAAAAAATTTTTTCTTTTTTTTTTATTAAAGTGCTTCTTATAATGAGTATTTTACAAAAAAAGTATCTTAATCGGTGAACAAGAATTTTTTTTTTCAATAATCTACAAAAATTTTGAAAAAATTTTTATACATTTTTATTTCATGTATATGAAGAAACAAATTCAGAAAGTATTAATAATTTTGCTAGAATTTCACCCTTATGAAAATTGAGAATTTTTCAATAAAAATATTAGTAAAAAGGAATATGTAATTTTTTTCCCAAAAGAAAAGAATGAATTTGTAAACAATATTGTTGTTAAGAAATAAAAATTAAACATAAAATGGATAAAGTTCTTATTTCATAATCATAATTTTTAACAATTAACAATTTTTTAATAATTTCTAATAAATAAAGAAGCAACAAATATGCATAATTTAGATCAGTCAAACGAAATTTGTTATAAAAATTGTATTGAACGTCAAGAAAAATATCTGCACATTTTCGATTTTTCAGACAATAGTTTCTAAAGAAAAGTATGAACAAAAAAAATACACAAAAAATAACTTCAAAGTATGAATAGACATTCTCGTCAAAATTTCAAATATATTTAAACATAAATGATAAAATTAATTTTTTTAAAGTTCAAGAATTTAGTATATCTGAGAAATTTTCAATGATCAAAAACTTATAGTGTAAAAATTGTTTATTAGGGTGTAATAAATATTTATGTCAAGTTGTTTTACACTAGGATTAACTGTTAAGTAAATATTATCAAAATACTATTTTTTGACAAACGTATGCGATCTTGCGACTTAGCATTAACAACTCAAAAGTTTAACGTATGTGTTGAGTTGGTAATACTTAGTCGTAAGGTCGCACACGTTCGACAAAAAATAGTTTTTTTGATAATATTTGCAAAACGGTTAATCCTAGTGTAAAACTTAGTAGCATAAATATTTGTTACACCCTAATGAACTACAATTTATATTCTCATTCATTTGTATTATTAAGTTAAAAAAAATTAGTTAATTATACTAAAACAATTATATTATCGTATATTAATTATATTAATTAACTAGCTGTCAAGCTCGCCTTTGACGGGTTTTAGTTTCTACGAATACATTCATTATTATGTCTACCGGTCTCGAAAAATGGGAAATAGTATATTGTGCACCTAGGGAGGAAAATAGTGCTTTTCCCGAGGATGAAGTCGAGAACTTCAAAACACAAGGGGAAAATCACTTTTTTTCCGTGGTGCACATATTATTTTTTCAAACACACGTAAACGAAATTACAAATATGCAATTATTTAAAGGAATTTTTTGTTGTAATATTTATTTAAAATCTATTATTAATTAAAAAAATAACAATATGATACATATTTAATCTTAAAAAATATTTAGCTCTTTTTATATTTTGCGTTTATTAAAACAAATTACAAATTATTATAGCAGTAGGAAGAAAATATTACTTTCTTTCCCCGTGACATCACAGCGGGGAGGGAAAGTAACATTCTCTCCCTGCCTCCGGGAAAGACGTACTTTCCACCCTCTTTATAGGTGAGAAATGTACTTTCGGTGCGTGTGTTAGAAAAAAGTAATATTAGCTATCATTACCTATTTCATTAGAAAAATATTACTATTTTAAATCAGTGATTGACTTTTTATTATCAAATAATTCATTTTTAAATGATTAAAATGCAGAAAACAATGTTTGTCAATTATTAGTAGAAATTTAATTATTGTATTATAATTTAATCCAAAATTTTCAACAGTTTTTGGAGTTATAGTAAAGTCAAATTCGAACTAATTATATCACAATTGCTAAAATCTAAAATAAGACTTATATTGTAAGCTGAATTCACAGTTTTTCACGATTAAATTAAATTCCTGCATATTTACAGTTTTTTTCATTCGTAGAACCCCTGTTAAAAGTATTTGTAAAAACAAAAACCCGTCGAAGAGTATCTTCATAAAATAAGTAAATGTTTGTAGTCATTTGCAGTTTTATTTATCGTTAATACTTATCAGGAAAATGTATATTTCATAAGAAAGGATACACCTGGAAAAATTTTGACAAAGCTGGGAAAAACCAAATAGTTTGTTAAACAAAAATAATTATAGACACCCTGTTTAACTTTTGCCTTTACAATCCTCAAAACATCCCTAAAAATTAAATCGAGAATTAAAATAACAAAACATTTTACTATCGAATTCTTTTACCAGTAGCATAATGCAAGTATCGTATCACAGGTATTCTCGAATTTCTGCAGTATCAATTTTATCATAAAAAATCTTCATTTTAAATAATTGAAAAATATTAGTCCATTGTATTAAAATTATTTTTAATGCAATGAAAATGTTAAAAATTGTAATTGATATTAAAAAAATATTAGTCCATTGCATTAAAATTATTTTTTAATATCAATTACAATTTTTAACATTTTCGAAGATTTCCAATTAAAAAATTTTTGATTAATTGGATAAACAAATAATTCTAAATTCCATTATTTTTACGTCAAAAGATTATCAGAGACCCCAAAAATACTACTGAATTAAGCTTGATAGTAATTGGTCTGTCAATTATAATTTTTCAATTTTTTGGAATTAAAAACATTTTTATACTTACTTCCATGTTATAGATGGTTAAAGGACAGTATTTTTTTCAAAATTATGCTAAAATATGACCAAATAACATGCAATATTTAATTACAGAAACTTTAGAAGGTATATGTTCAAAAATATAAAATTTGGAAATTTTTAATTTTTTTGAAAATATTTATTTAATTTTTTTTTTAAATTTTGTTGAAAAAAATGAATACTTTCCGTTCGAATTTACATGTTTAAAAACTGTAAATTTATTGTTTACAGTATATTACAAAAGTCATAACCTATTGGAACCCTATTGGTGAGACCCTGTGTGTCCATAGCCAAATCGTGTCATCCCCCCCCAACGGCTAAACAATTTGACCTAGAGAGCTTAAATTTGGTACAGTTACGTATTTTCACACGTAGATTACAGGAAAAATATAGAGAATGTGATTGGAGGTAATGGCCATAGTGTTGTCAAAGAAATAACAAGATTTTTGTCCAAAAATGCATAAAAAGTGAACATTCCCCCCCTTAACTTCTAAACTACTCAACATGGAGGGCTAAAATTTGACATACTGGTGTATTTTAACGCGAATATTACAGGAAATATAAAGAACTTACCATGTAATAATGGCCATAACGTTGTCAAGGAAAAACTAAACATTTTTTTTCTAATTTTTACATTATTAGACCTAATGAGCTGAAAATTGGTATAAAAATAAAAAAAAAATTGGACATACATTTTTTTCTAAACTTCTAAACTACTCAACATGGAGGGCTAAAATTTGACATACTGGTGTATTTTAACGCGAATATTAATCTTTAAAACTAAAAAAAGTATCTTTAGTCGCATAAATTCACAACAAAAGTCACGAAAAGTCGCATAAAATTTCCGAAAAAGTCGGAAAAAAGTCGAATGAAATTTTAGGAAAAAAACGCCGAAAAGGAAACACAAAATTGTAAAAAAATCACATTTCTCGCTAACACATATACTTTAACATCAAACAATCTAGAATAATATTTAATAAAATTTAATAAAATTAATGCATGGCAAAATTTTAATTAGGTACTTTTTACATTTTTTTAATGCTGTTCAAAATTTCAATTATTTTTATAAATAATAAAATTCTTTTCCAAAATTCAATTATTTAAAAAAATTTAATAAAATGCCTGTCATAATTTCAATTATCTTTATAAATAATAAAATTCTTCTCTGTAATTCAATTATTTTCAAAGAATTTTAATAAAATTCTTGTCAGAATTTCAATGATTTATTTCTGTACATTTGTAATTATTTTTGTAAATAATAAAATTCATCCTAGAAATTCATTTATTTTCAAAAGTAATAAAATTCTTCGCAGAAATTCACTTATTTTCAAAATTTTTTAAAAATTCTCCTCACAATTTCAACTATTTTTAAAAATATCAAAATTCTTCTTCAATATTCAATAACTTTTAAACATTTTTAAAACAAATCTGTTTAAAATTTCAATTATCATTATAAATAATAAAATTCTTCTCTGAAATTTAATTATTTGCAAAGAATTTTAAATATCTTCATAAATAAAAAAAATTATCCTAGAAATTCAATTATTTTCTAATATTTTTTTATAAAATCTTATAATATAAAATAGTGATTTTCTCACTCGATCATCTTTAATTATTATAAGTAGTTAAATTTCAAAATGTTTGAATTTGAATCTTTTGATAATTTTTAATTCTTATAGAAAAATAATAATTAAATATTTATTTAAAAAAGAAGTTATTGATGTTTTATGAAAAATTTGAATGAAATCTGTAATTAAACTTATCAGAAAATTTTATTGAGTAAAACTTTTTCCTTTAACTTTATGTGACGAACCGACTTCGTCACTAAATATCCCTTCGTGATAACAAAATATAAATATAATGTTTATAAGAAAATATTAATACAAATACAAATATCCATGTTAAACACAGTAACGAAACATACTTAGTTCATCTTTTCGTTATAATCTCGTTAAAAAAGAGTTTAAATATTAACAAAATATAATATCTCTCAATTATTGCAGTTAATTATATTTCACATTTTTATAAATTTACATTGAAAAAGAATAAGAATTTAACTTTAATTAAAAGAATGAGGCTTCAGATACCAATGTATTGTGAAACTTAAGGAGTGGTGTGTCTAGGTTAATGAACCATGATATATAAGGGTCTCATAAAAATAAAATCGCGAGTAAATCTTATAAAAAGAAAATTACTATTTTAATGTAAGTAATATAGAATAAAAACAAAAAAGTAAAAGATCAAAATTAACAAGAGGAATAGAAACCTGAAAAGTAAAATGAAGGCTGAAATTAGAATAAAATCAAGAAAAGAGGTCTGCGTCTAAAAAAACAGCATCAATGAGGATAAAATAAAAATAGTAATTTGTAAAATATGTTTTTCGAGTTAATAAGCTACTAGACAATGACGGAGTCAGTAAAGTCAGAAAATAAGAAAAAATTGAATTTATAGTATATTTTTGGAAAATAACGATAAATTAATAAGAAGTTATTTAGATGCTTTTGGACTAAAAGTGAATAATTGAAATAAAATATATAGACAATATAAAAAATTAGATGGGTGTACGAAACTGGGTTACGCGACACTGTATCAGGTTACACCTCAAGTGTCTAGGTCAGTAGGAAGTAAACATCGAAAGAATTGCTGTATAGACAATTAAAACTAACTCATTCACTTTTGTGTATTTTAAATAAATACATATATTTTTTTTATTATTTTCATTCTTAATAAAATTTAACTAATAACCAAAAAATATAAAAAATTAGTAATTTCAAATTAGTACGGAAGTTGAATTAAAATTTGTAAAACTTAGGAATTTTATTAAAATTTTAAATCACGAAAAATATTCTATATTGCGAAAAGTTAAAAATAAATAAATTCTTATTCATTGTAAACGTACAAATTATATACTATGGAAGCAAAATGTCTACATTGTATGAGGTAATGTTACAAGAAGGCCACATTGAAAGATGGGAAGCAGAGGGATATAACTTTGAAATAAAGGATCATCATCGTGTTACTGGAAATAAAAAAGATAGAAGTAAATTTCAGGATGACAACTACATAAGACAAAATGATCATAGGATGGAAAGAAGTTGCCATGATCGATCCACTAACCAAAATAACGTGTATGAACCAAGGAACCAACGAAAAAAATGGAATCAGCAGCAAAGACAACAATATAGTGAAAGAAGCAATAATTATAATGGATTTAACTACCGAAATAACAACAAAAATTTCAAAGAAAATAGGCAGGACAGAAACAAGCAGTCACGTGATTATGAAAGAGAATATTCTTACAAGAATTGCAATTTTGACATGTATAACTATAACTCCAATAATTCACAGCAGAGATGTAGTATTGATGAACAAGAAAACGGATATGGATCCGGATACAGAAGGTACAACAACATCCAGGATGGTTACAGTAGAGATGATTGTAGAGACCACAGATATGATAACCACGAAGAGTCTTATAAGAGCTTTAACGAAATATTTTCTAATATTTATAATTCAATCCGTTTGCAGAACTCGCTCGCAAAGCAAAACTCTTTTACGGACAAAAAACAATTGAATTATAGTGTCGCACCCCCCGACAATAAAGCACAAGTTGTAAAGGAAAGTAAAGGATCAAACGAAGTGAATGCCATTTCTAATGTAAAAGAGAATTTAAAAGAAAAACGAAAAGCAAAGATTATGAGTTTCACTATAGATGTAATTGATGAGAAAGAAGATTTTACAAAGAATAAGACTATTTTTTCTGAAGAAATTGCGAACCAAAAGTTATCAGAAGAGGTCAAAAGTTTCAACGAAAAATCTAACAAATTAGCAACAGAAATTCAAGATTATTCAGGAAAGAAGCGCCTACTCGAAAAAAATAAAAACAAGGAGACCAAGAATGCAGCAGAAGAATTTGCAATTAAAGCAAGAACGAATACACCAAACAGGGATAGTGATAGAAAGATGACGACATTAAAAATCAACACTCAGCACAATTTGGGTACAAATGGAATAATGTCATTCGCACGAGAAAACAAATTATCGAAGCCGAAATCAGAAAGAAAACGGAACACTAGAAGAAAATGGACAATCTTACGAAAATTAGTTGAAGAAAAAGGGGTACATCTAGTTAAAGAAAAAGGGTTTAACATAAAAAAAACCCGAAGCGCAAGTCAAGCACCCCTCACCTTGAAGAAATCGAAAAATTACGGGATAAAACGCGGAGGAAATTTGTAACAAAAGTTAACTCGGAGAGGTTAGGAATAGGTTAGACATAGTCAAAATCAAGCGGGGGTAGTCATAGTAGTTTAAGCATGAAACATATTTAAAAATTTTCTTGGGTAAAATATTAAACTTACTTATTCCTTACAAATCTCATACACTAATTGTAATATAAACATAAATTGATTGGGTTTGACATTTATTTTTTATTGGATTGTATTTTATTATATATACTATTTTTTATTCACGCGTAAAAAATAAGTCAAAATATTTTTAACAGTAAAAATAAAATGTTAAAATATAGACAAACAACTCTATTAAAATAATTTTGCTTACTAATTTAGTAAAAAAATATGTTAT
Organism: Leptopilina myrica (nomen nudum); assembly: GCA_032872475.1. NCBI lineage: Eukaryota > Metazoa > Arthropoda > Insecta > Hymenoptera > Figitidae > Leptopilina > Leptopilina myrica (nomen nudum). The sequence goes on along the minus strand of CM065464.1, from coordinate 23,623,107 downwards.
TCATAATACGGTTAATGTAAATACAAAAACTAACACAAAAAGACATAAGTATGGGAAATACTGTAAATATAAATAATAAACTTCAAATAACGGAATATACTGCAATAATATACTAAAATTATCGTTATAAAAAAAGACTATTGAAATTTGAAACTAAAGTTTTTTTAACGAATTTCAAAACTGTAATCAAGACACTTATATCATTTTTTTTAAATCCAAAACTACAATTGTATATAGTTTTATTAATATTAACCAAATTAACTACATTTATAAACGAATAATATTTAATAATTACAAGTACCATAATGATTAAACAAAGAATATTATTCGCTGAAATACCTCAAAGTAAAATAATTACATTTCATTAATGCTCTGATCAAATTACATGAAATTTCAAATTAAAATTCGCTTTAAATACTTCTACTATCTGCGACTATTTTTTTCTTAACTCCTTCAAAGACAAGTTGCACTAAATAACATTAAAGGGAATGCTTTAAAGTTAGAGCATAAATGGAACTATTGTAACAACAATAACACGAATATAAATTAACATACTTAACATTATTAAATTATAAAAGTTAATCTAAAAACACCTTGAAAAGATTTAAAATAACAATTTATCGTAGAAAATGTAAAGCTATTTTTAATGTTTTTTTTAATGAAAAAAAACTTTAAAAATAAAATAAAACATACATGTGGAAAGACAATTAAAAAAATATATTATACACAGTAATTTTTGAAAAATGCAGTTTTCCTTTTTTTTAAATATTAAATATGGTAAACAGCATTTTTTATAAAAGGTTACTGAAAAAGAATGGTTATGCTTTACACTTTCTTTATTAAAAAGAATTTTGCACTATTTCTAAAATAAACTTGCAAAGAAATTTAAAAAAATATAGTATAACAAAAAAATTTAAAAAAATTACATATCTTAGAGCAAGTGAATATCTAGGTTGGTAAAAATGCAATTAAAATACAAACAGTTAAGATTCTGTTTATTTTTTTATAGTAATATAGTTAAAACACAAATATAATATGCAAACCAATAAGAAAAATAAAAATATAATTTCTACATAAACAATAAAATAACACTGCAAAAAGAAGCATCCCAAAATATATTGCAGTCAATTTATTTTTAAAACATTTAAAAATCTTATTTTTCCAACTTAAAACTTAAAAAGACAATGCAGTTTAAGACGCCTTTGATAACGTTTAGAAACAACTTTAAAGTGACTGCCGAACGATATTAAAATAAGACACCTTCTTTTTACGGTGAAATCGTATTAAATTCAATATTAATGTGGAAAGCTACGAAAAACTAACTAGTTTTTTGCCCCTACTGCAAACTAAACTCAAAATCATACTATAACTCAAAAATTGGAAAGGAAAAGAAAAAAAAAGAAAGCAAAAAAAAGCATTTAGGAATGGCTGCCAAGGGACGTCAGCCTAATTAAAAGGGGGGCATGACAACAGAATTGTTGTCACATTTTTTTTCTTCTCTTTTCGAAAATAACAAAAAAATTTAATTATCACAATCACATGAAATACAATTTATGTAATCATCGTTACGTTAATACATATGATACAAGTGAAAGATGTTGTCAGCGATTAAAGTCAAATTCGACAAAATTCTTTTAAATTTATATAACTAAACTAAAAACATAGTAACCTACATAAACATATTTACGAACGATAGAACAAAAACATTTTAGCTAAAAAACACTTCAAACAACGACTTAGACATACATTATGTGAAATCCTTTTTTTAAAGGAATCCTTTTTTTAAATGAAAATGTATTTAATTTTGTTAGCTTACTTTCCATAAAAGTTTAACTTAACTTTTCTCCAAGATGGACTTTTACAAAAAAAACAAGGACACGATTTTTGTAAAACTCGAAAGAGTAATATCTATTCTTTAAATTTCAAAAGAGGATCTTCGATAACGCTCTTCCGCAGCTAACAAGGGACGTCAGCCTATTAGAAGGGGGGCATTTGTGACGAACCGACTTCGTCACTAAATATCTCTTCGTGATAACAAAATATAAATATAATGTTTATAAGAAAATATTAATACAAATACAAATATCCATGTTAAACACAGTAACGAAACATACTTAGTTCATCTTTTCGTTATAAACTCGTTTAAAAAGAGTTTAAATATTAACAAAATATAATATCTCTCAATTATTGCAGTTAATTATATTTCACATTTTTATAAATTTACATTGAAAAAGAATAAGAATTTAACTTTAATTAAAAGAATGAGGCTTCAGATACCAATGTATTGTGAAACTTAAGGAGTGGTGTGTCTAGGTTAATGAACCATGATCACACCACTGTCTAAAACTGCAAGCTTGCAGAAAAGCGCCTGGCAACGAGCAGGTGCAATAAACTAAAGTATGATTTCACCACTGTAATGTCGATTAATAAAATCGATTGACACAGGGAAATCTGGGCATTTGCCCGTGTGTCTCGTCGTGACCAAGACGGAGAGTTAGGGCTATGGTGCCAGATAAAGTTATTCTACGAAGCCCTTGTTTGTTTAATTAAATTGAAGGTCTGAATAATAGACCCCAAGATAAAGAATGAAGTAATAAAATAAGTAAATAAATAAATGGTTATAAAATAAAGTGACTAAAGTAAGAAATGAAAAGTGAAATATTAAATAAAGTGCAAACGCGTTAGAACACAAAGGAAATAAACTAAAGGAAACTAAACTAAAAGAGAATATATAAATATATATGACAAAGGTGAGCTAAGTTGTTTTACACACTAAACAAAATACAAAACACGCACATAAACACATTACGTAGCAGAAAATAGATGTTGTGTAGAATCACATACTTAAAAGAAGATAAAGATTGTAATCTATAAAATAAAGTAAAAAAAAAGGGAAATTTAGATAATTGTATTAGGATTTAGAAGTTATAATATATTCTCATTATTTGTAAATTTGTTTAACTTTATTAACATCTACACAACATTTCCAAAACCTTAAAATCCACTATTTCCAAACAGTAGAGATTTTCACCTCACTACTTGAACAATAAGTAGGAAGGAGGGGATCCACTACCAAACTTTAAAGGTTACAAGTTTTCTTGTGTAATATTTTACCTTTAATTTTATTGTTAATTAATTAAATTATTATCCATAAATTTAATACATTACACTTTAATTTTCTGAAATCTTTAAAATTTGCATATATGCAAAGAAGTTAACTCTTTTAATTTGCATAACCCTAATTTGCATATGTTTTCTATTGTTAGTTTATGCAAATACCACCCAATTTTCACCCACCCTTTTTAACTTTTACGCAAATTTCACCCTTTTAGACGTGGAATATGCAAATACCACCCAATTTTCACCCATTTAATTTGCATAAACCTTAATTTGCATACGTTTTCTATTGTTAACCCTTTAAGTTAATGCAAATACCACCCACTTTTCACCCACCCTTTCGAAATTTTTATGCGAATTTCACCCTTTTAGACTGGAATATGCAAATACCACCCACTTTTACCCCCCCCTTTTTTACATTCTACCTAACTATCTTGTACTTTGCAACCACCCCCTCCCACCACCCACTCACCCGTTACCTTTGTAAAATACATTGCTTTTAGGTTAACCACCCCCTCCCACCCACCTACTTTTTCCCTTTATATTTTCTATACTACCACCCACCACCACGCACTTTGCATAAACCAGAAATTTCCAAAATCGTATAGAGAATCGCGAGGGACCAAGCGTTCGCGAGATACCGCGCAAGCGCTGTGGGTAGTGGGAGTGGGTGGTGCGGTAAGGCCCAGTGCGCAGCAGAGGTGCGCGTACGGTTACCGCGTTGAGTGAGTGGATAGTTCCATGCGTCAGACTTTGCTGTCTGACTCATGCGGGGTATTGTTCAAAAAGATGTAAGCAAGTTTCAACTTGCCTATTTTCAAAATAACAATAGTATTGTTTGAAAATCTTAATACAAGTTTTAACCTGCATCTTGAATAGAATACAGACATTATCTAAAAAAAACCTTCAAACAGGTTTTAACCTGCCTGTAGATAATAACAAGGACATTAATAAATGTTACAAATTTAAATATTTATATTTTCTAAAATTGGGTAAACTAGGAAACTTGTTTAAAAACACTATTTATAACCTAAAAGTACATACATAAGGCTTTCATTTTTAAAATATTTGTCTAATACTTTCTGAAATTTGACCCATTGAAGTAACTCCATTGTAAAAAGCAAGAATGTCGGTGACAAACATTCTATAATTATAGTTCGTCGAAAATGTAAAAATAAAATTGATTTGCATTTATTATACCACTATCTAGGTCCCAATCTAAGGATTTGTGTCCTATAGCTTAAAATTGACCTTTATTTCTTATAAAAATCATACTCTTGACTTTGACAGGTCACCAATTTTTTAAATATATTTCTTTTTGAAACTCTCTCTATGGGAAGTAGATAATATTATAATAATTGTTAATCAATTTAAAAAGTTTTATATGGTTTATTAGGAAAGAAATTCTAGAAAAATGCCCTTTTTCGCGACGTCACAACTGATGTTCCCCTTTCTTAATACTGAATTAACAATAAATCAGTATTATTAATTCCTTAATTCTTGCTAGGAGAAATGAATTCTTTAATGACAACCTTTCTTCTTAAAAATCAAATTGAAACCAGCATTAAGATTATGTTATTTAGTGTGCCGTATTTTTATAGTAAAGTATATGGGACATGTAACCATTGAATAACATAACCTTTATTTTTTCTATCGTAAAGATCAGTCAATATCTGCATGAAGACATTCACTGTTAGAATATATCTTATTGAGTGTAAAAATATTAATGTAAACAAATTATATATAACGTTGCTTAAGAATAACTTGAATTTTCTACAAAGTACATTCAACTTTTCCAAATGTTAACTTATTTAATGCTCTGTCTATTAATGTGACAGTTAACATCTAAAATCTTCTACTTGAGTTGTTAAAAAGAAATTGACTAATGACACTTTTGCATCTACCGTTCATGTTTATACAGAATTCATTAAAACGGAAACAGTCATAAGCTTCTGCACTAGTACTCTGGCATTCTGACTCAGGGAATTCATCACAAGATTTTAGCCACATTGTGAGGCTTTACTAGATATGATAAATGGTTAACTTCTTCACATGTTGGCTTTAACTTTTATAAAAGCTAACTTTAACTTTTCTAGTAGTTAACTTTAACTAACTAAAAGTTAACCTTAACTTTTTCAATAATGCACAGAGAAAAATTGAATATTCAACAAACTATCTGGAGGGACAAAGAGACTATATTTGAGGTTAAATGTCTTGTAACCATCTCGGAGGGATAAATAAATACTCCGGTGATCAAGTTGACTATCTCGGAGAGAAAAGTTAACTATCTAGAGAATCAGGCTAACACTCAAAACCTAACCCTCTAACTTTAGCTATTCAGTTTTCTCAGTGTGAAGAAACAGGGTGAATTCCTTGTAAACAACATATATACACAGAACAAATTTTTTGTGATAGGTGAGGAGTTTCATATGAGATTGAGGGGTCAACTCTCGGATTTTTTTCAAATTTCATTTTTCAATAGAGTTTGTTAGCCTATTTAATTATCCCAAATATTAATTAAAAATATTTAATATTTTGCAAGATATTTGCATTAACAAATTAATGCAATATTTTTTTTAAACTTGAATAACTTTTTTATTTTTACTTATAGAAAAAAGTTGTCTGAATGTTTTTTGTTTATAATGAATCAAATTTTTTGAAAAAAAAATTAATTAAATAAAAATTAACTTTTTTAATAAATTTATTTAAAAAATAAATTTGTTTTTTAATATTTAAACCTGTTATCGGCCTTCAATCAAGCTGAAAAAAAGATAAATTAGCGTCAGCTAAGTGGGCTCGCTACCTGCACTTCAATTTTTGAAAATTTTTTTCTCCAAAACAAAAAATAACGTCTTCGCCAAATTTGGCACGTTATTTTGTAGTATAGTAAGCAATATTTATCTTTTTTTCAGCTTCATTGAAGGCCGATAACAGGTTTAAATATTAAAAAACAAATTTATTTTTTAAATAAATTTATTAAAAAAGTTAATTTTTATTTAATTAATTTTTTTTTCAAAAAATTTGATTCATTCTAAACAAATAACATTCAGACAACTTTTTTCTATAAGTAAAAATAAAAAAGTTATTCAAGTTTAAAAAAAATATTGCATTAATTTCTTAATGCAAATATCTAGCAAAATATTAAATATTTTTAATTAATATTTGGGATAATTAAATAGGCTAACAAACTCTATTGAAAAATGAAATTTGAAAAAAATCCGAGAGTTGACCCCTCAATCTCATATGAAACTCCTCAGGTACAGGATTTCCTGCTCCATCTATAAGCCACGGTTGTAGTTTCCACAAACGGCTAAGTTTGGAGAATACACAAACCAAACTGTGTGTTAGACGAACTGCAGGATTTCTTGGTGGTATTATAGATAGATTTGTGCTACACCCAAATCAGCTTGTTAAAAACACTACACTAAAATAAATGCTTTGACATTATCAACAATAAAAGTTTGGTTCGGAAATTGTTAGTAACTTGAAAAAAAGGTTCTTTTCTTTTAGCGAAACGCATCATAATAACTATAAACACAATTTTGAAAAACATAAGTACGACTTTGTCTGACAAAGTTATTCAGAGGAAACATTTATTTTATCTATTTTAAGTTGAAAATGTTATAATAGCTTGTATAAAGCACAACTTAACCTATTCGTACATTCTACAAAAGACCTTGTGATTTTCACAGGACATTTTTTCCGTGCATGTGTCCTGACGTGGTGGATGGGACCATGCATTCAAAAAGTGAGATATACAGAAAGTATAAGGTTGAGCCTCCAATTAATAACTTTTGCTTAAGCAATGCATAACCTCTACACCGACGATTCTTTTAATATTATGGAGTTCTGCAAAGAATACGCATTGCTGAAGATATATTTATCTATTTTATCTCTGTTAAAGTCAAAACAAAAGTATGTGAATGACATGTAAGGTAGTGGACGATCGTACAGAGGAACTGATTTTTCGAAGTGTCTTCTATCTGCATGTAAAAAACTTCAAATTGACAAAAGTTTTATCGTCAAGAGTAAAAAAATGTATAAGTAAAAACAATTTTTGACTTTTGTATATGAACAAACAACTGGAAAACTGTATATAATTGTATTAATAACTAAGACTTAATTTCTTTAAGGTTACGTAAGGTTCCCTTCACCTCGTACGGATACATATAAAATTTAAATTACAAGTTAATAAATTTAACCTGAAAAAATTGAATTTCTTTTAAATCTTTAAAAATATGAATTCATGTAAAATATATATTACACTGAGAGAGCTTTGGGTTAGCAGCAGACTGCGGTACAATTTTAGGCACGTGACAAACCTAAAGTAGTTAAGCTGCTTTGGTAAGCTGCTCACCAACATTTTTAACAGTCACAAACCAAAAATTGGACCGCAGCGCACCAAAACTGTAGTGGAGCCGGTGTCACATATGTTGTTCCGTTAAAGATCCAAAGGTCTCTCAGTGTACATTTTGAGGTTATCATGCTTATACTGAGTTAATTAAAAACGATTACAGTCCTAACACTCTAACATTCTAACTACACTGCAAAATCAAGAGTCTCACTTTAAACGTTTTGTCCCCATATTTGAAACAGATATGTGTCTTATTTTAAGACGTTACAAATGTCTCACACATTTAGCACTGCATTTTGAGACACGTTATGTGTTTCAAGTATCCGTCTCATGGTAAGAAAACGTTTTATGTTTCTTATACGCACTGAGTCACCTTAAATGTCTTCAAATGAGACACAAGATAAAATTAAATGTCTCAAAATAAGATAGATTTTGTATCTCAATAGTTGAAACACTTAAAGCAACCCATTTTAAGACATGACTGAGATACCAGCTAATGCAGTGTAAGTGCATTGATAACATGGTTTCATTGACATTGTGATGTAACTTTTTCAATAGTTAACTGGAATATTTTCAATGGTTAACCTTAACTTTATAAAAAGTTAACTTTAACTTTTCAAATAGTTGACTTCAATTTGATAGTTATAATTGTTTTCTTAATACAAAAAGTATAGTAAAAATACAATCTTTGTATTATAAGGGCACAATGATACCAGTCAAATTAACTTTAACTTTTCAAAAAGTTAACTTTAACTTTTCCAATAGTTAACTTTAACTTTTCTAAAAGTTAACTTTAACTTTTTAAATAGTTAACTTTAACTTTTCAAAAAGATAACTTTAACTATTCACATAGTTGACTTCAATTTGACTGGTATCATTGTTTTTTTAATCTGCAGGTATAGTTGAACACTTTTGAGTTTTACTGAACGTACGCTGGAAGTTCATATTTTATGGAAATAATGTTATTTTACAAAATAATTAAACAAGATATGATATTCAATATTTTAAAAATCATGTTGTCCGACTATAGATGTAATCATTTTTGAGTAGCGCAATGAGTATAACAAATTTTTATTGATAATTAGTAATAAATATTAAATACTACTTCGCTTCATTTAAAAAGCGGCGCTGATGAGGAATTAGTAAGGCCAACCACACTAATAATTTCTAGATAGGTGATAATCGGACACTGACTAAAATGCCCTCATCTTCAGATAGGGAGATCTATCTGGATCCATGTGTATCCCTATTAAATTTTTCCAACCGGTTCTGACTAGAATGCCTCTTGTTAAATTTACACATTCTGATATTCTACTCAGGTACCAGACAACGCGATCTACTTAGAACCTATGTTTTTTAACATTATCTACTGATATTTCAAGCGTGTCGAAATTAGAAATGTCGTGACGAATTTTCTTATTTTGAGCCTCACTACCGAAAGAGAATCTATTCAGGGTCTTTTCAGATTTCGGACTGGATATTAAACAATTGGAATGATTTGTATTATCGTAGGAATAAATATTGAATTTTGGTTTTCTATCCCAAAAAATTAAGTAATAATTTTCAATTAAGATCAAAGCTAAATATCTTAATATACATAATTATATACATATACATATATATAATTTCTTCTTTCAACAAGTGCAATCAGATTCTGTAATTAATTCAAAGGTGAAAAGAATTAGGTACAATTATTATTATTTGCATTTAATTTAATACATCTACTTAATTGTTACAAACTTTGTATTAACGATCACTTAAACGGGAACTGTTCTGTACGAGAATCCTCAGATTCATTCCCAAACAGTTTTCAGGATTGCTGGCGCGCCTGCGACGCGTTTGTTCAGTTTCTTCGTCTTTGATATACTCGGAAGTCTGGGTGTACTTCGTAGTGTCCATCGTGCCTAATTATTTGTTTTAAATAATAAAAATTTTAATTTTAAATATAATAGTGAGTGTAGTTTTATGATAAAGTTCAAGTGTTACAAATGAATTTAGAAGAACATCTAAGTGAAATGTTTGGTCTCATTTTGGAGTTAGGTGTGTGTTTATTTTGTTTTTTGTCGGTTATGTAATAACTAATTGTTATTATATTTTATTGGAATGTTTAATTTAGGCAACTAAATGTAAAGTCTAATCAGAAATAATATGTAAAAAATAGAGAATACTTTAAATTTTTAAAATCTTTGCATTGGGATTTTTATTTAATCTGTAGAATATTTAAATATAATCTCTTTCTTTAAACGTTTTAAAACAAATTATTTTAGTTAAGATGGAAAAGGACTTGTATTTAATTTTTAAAGAGATTCAACGTTTAAATATCTTGTGAGAAGTTTTATAAAATTTAAAGTATTATAATATTTTTAGTTGTTTCATTTTTCAATTTTATATATAAATTCAAATTAAATATTCCATTAAAAGTAAATATTTTGACAAATAAAAATAATAATGTAGTTCATCAGAAGATCTGATCACATTATAGTCAGTATGAGACTAGGCACTAGACTTGTCTTGGACTCCGCCCAGAAGCGCCTATCAATATGTTCAGATTGCTTTGTTCCTCGTATAAGTGTTCATAAGAACGAAACCATGTTAAGTCTACTGACGTGCTTTAAACCTTCAACCATTCATTTCCCTGTTTCTTATCCTGGAGCCACAAATGTAGACAAGTTTGGGAATGAAATTTCAAAAAAGTCGGCTACTTTTCTTCATTTTTTTCTATAGTTGGACATCTGTCAGATATTATGGATTTATAAAGTGAAAAAGATTTTTTTCTTGCTTCTTGCTGAAAAATTGAATTAAAGCTTATTAGAAGTTAATAATATAATATTTAAATTCTACACTATGAGAAATGGATAGTAAGAAGGAAATGAATAGTAAAAAATTAAAAATTTTAGACTGTCCGGTACTAGGGAACAATATCAAAATTGCAGTATTTTTCACCAAAACTAAGTTGAATTCAAAAAAAGTTTATGAAAATATTGTATTTTTGTTAATTGATTTTGGTGTTATATATTGTAGAGTTAATTAATTCAAAAATAAAGTCATATTTTTTAAGTAGTTTTAATTTAATTTTATGAAATAAAATTAAAAGTGTCCGGAATTATAGGACTTCCCCCCCTACTTATGCTAACTCTTCGATTGCAGTCACTATTATCGCAAGTATTGTCGAAGTTTAACGTGAGCGCATGCGTTGACTATGACAGTACGTTTCCATTCTATTGAAAAAACTCGTGAGTGTTTCCGAATTCATCTAAAATGGTCAATTTTGTAAGAAAATATTTCAGTGTTGTGGAGTATGGAATCTTTAATTTCAATTTTTGTCAGTTAGTTAATGATTTTTGTTTGAGTTGATTAAAGACTATACAATAGTAGTGGTTACCCACTACTATAAATTTCTCTCCATGTATAAAATTTAATATTTATTACTAATTATCAATAAAAATTTGTTATACTCATTGCGCTACTCAAAAATGATAACATCTATAGTCGGACAACATGATTTTTAAAATATTGAATATCATATCTTGTTTAATTATTTTGTAAAATAACATTATTTCCATAAAATATGAACTTCCAGCGTACGTTCAGTAAAACTCAAAAGTGTTCAACTATACCTGCAGATTAAAAAAACAATGATACCAGTCAAATTGAAGTCAACTATGTGAATAGTTAAAGTTATCTTTTTGAAAAGTTAAAGTTAACTATTTAAAAAGTTAAAGTTAACTTTTAGAAAAGTTAAAGTTAACTATTGGAAAAGTTAAAGTTAACTTTTTGAAAAGTTAAAGTTAATTTGACTGGTATCATTGTGCCCTTATAATACAAAGATTGTATTTTTACTATACTTTTTGTATTAAGAAAACAATTATAACTATCAAATTGAAGTCAACTATTTGAAAAGTTAAAGTTAACTTTTTATAAAGTTAAGGTTAACCATTGAAAATATTCCAGTTAACTATTGAAAAAGTTACATCACAATGTCAATGAAACCATGTTATCAATGCACTTACACTGCATTAGCTGGTATCTCAGTCATGTCTTAAAATGGGTTGCTTTAAGTGTTTCAACTATTGAGATACAAAATCTATCTTATTTTGAGACATTTAATTTTATCTTGTGTCTCATTTGAAGACATTTAAGGTGACTCAGTGCGTATAAGAAACATAAAACGTTTTCTTACCATGAGACGGATACTTGAAACACATAACGTGTCTCAAAATGCAGTGCTAAATGTGTGAGACATTTGTAACGTCTTAAAATAAGACACATATCTGTTTCAAATATGGGGACAAAACGTTTAAAGTGAGACTCTTGATTTTGCAGTGTAGTTAGAATGTTAGAGTGTTAGGACTGTAATCGTTTTTAATTAACTCAGTATAAGCATGATAACCTCAAAATGTACACTGAGAGACCTTTGGATCTTTAACGGAACAACATATGTGACACCGGCTCCACTACAGTTTTGGTGCGCTGCGGTCCAATTTTTGGTTTGTGACTGTTAAAAATGTTGGTGAGCAGCTTACCAAAGCAGCTTAACTACTTTAGGTTTGTCACGTGCCTAAAATTGTACCGCAGTCTGCTGCTAACCCAAAGCTCTCTCAGTGTAATATATATTTTACATGAATTCATATTTTTAAAGATTTAAAAGAAATTCAATTTTTTCAGGTTAAATTTATTAACTTGTAATTTAAATTTTATATGTATCCGTACGAGGTGAAGGGAACCTTACGTAACCTTAAAGAAATTAAGTCTTAGTTATTAATACAATTATATACAGTTTTCCAGTTGTTTGTTCATATACAAAAGTCAAAAATTGTTTTTACTTATACATTTTTTTACTCTTGACGATAAAACTTTTGTCAATTTGAAGTTTTTTACATGCAGATAGAAGACACTTCGAAAAATCAGTTCCTCTGTACGATCGTCCACTACCTTACATGTTATTCACATACTTTTGTTTTGACTTTAACAGAGATAAAATAGATAAATATATCTTCAGCAATGCGTAGTCTTTGCAGAACTCCATAATATTAAAAGAATCGTCGGTGTAGAGGTTATGCATTGCTTAAGCAAAAGTTATTAATTGGAGGCTCAACCTTATACTTTCTGTATATCTCACTTTTTGAATGCATGGTCCCATCCACCACGTCAGGACACATGCACGGAAAAAATGTCCTGTGAAAATCACAAGGTCTTTTGTAGAATGTACGAATAGGTTAAGTTGTGCTTTATACAAGCTATTATAACATTTTCAACTTAAAATAGATAAAATAAATGTTTCCTCTGAATAACTTTGTCAGACAAAGTCGTACTTATGTTTTTCAAAATTGTGTTTATAGTTATTATGATGCGTTTCGCTAAAAGAAAAGAACCTTTTTTTCAAGTTACTAACAATTTCCGAACCAAACTTTTATTGTTGATAATGTCAAAGCATTTATTTTAGTGTAGTGTTTTTAACAAGCTGATTTGGGTGTAGCACAAATCTATCTATAATACCACCAAGAAATCCTGCAGTTCGTCTAACACACAGTTTGGTTTGTGTATTCTCCAAACTTAGCCGTTTGTGGAAACTACAACCGTGGCTTATAGATAGAGCAGGAAATCCTGTACCTATCACAAAAAATTTGTTCTGTGTATATATGTTGTTTACAAGGAATTCACCCTGTTTCTTCACACTGAGAAAACTGAATAGCTAAAGTTAGAGGGTTAGGTTTTGAGTGTTAGCCTGATTCTCTAGATAGTTAACTTTTCTCTCCGAAATAGTCAACTTGATCACCGGAGTATCTATTTATCCCTCCGAGATGGTTACAAAACATTTAACCTCAAATATAGTCTCTTTGTCCCTCCAGATAGTTTGTTGAATATTCAATTTTTCTCTGTGCATTATTGAAAAAGTTAAGGTTAACTTTTAGTTAGTTAAAGTTAACTACTAGAAAAGTTAAAGTTAGCTTTTATAAAAGTTAAAGCCAACATGTGAAGAAGTTAACCATTTATCATATCTAGTAAAGCCTCACAATGTGGCTAAAATCTTGTGATGAATTCCCTGAGTCAGAATGCCAGAGTACTAGTGCAGAAGCTTATGACTGTTTCCGTTTTAATGAATTCTGTATAAACATGAACGGTAGATGCAAAAGTGTCATTAGTCAATTTCTTTTTAACAACTCAAGTAGAAGATTATAGATGTTAACTGTCACATTAATAGACAGAGCATTAAATAAGTTAACATTTGGAAAAGTTGAATGTACTTTGTAGAAAATTCAAGTTATTCTTAAGCAACGTTATATATAATTTTTATACATTAATATTTTTACACTCAATAAGATATATTCTAACAGTGAATGTCTTCATGCAGATATTGACTGATCTTTACGATAGAAAAAATAAAGGTTATGTTATTCAATGGTTACATGTCCCATATACTTTACTATAAAAATACGGCACACTAAATAACATAATCTAAATGCTGGTTTCAATTTGATTTTTAAGAAGAAAGGTTGTCATTAAAGAATTCATTTCTCCTAGCAAGAATTAAGGAATTAATAATACTGATTTATTGTTAATTCAGTATTAAGAAAGGGGAACATCAGTTGTGACGTCGCGAAAAAGGGCATTTTTCTAGAATTTCTTTCCTAATAAACCATATAAAACTTTTTAAATTGATTAACAATTATTATAATATTATCTACTTCCCATAGAGAGAGTTTCAAAAAGAAATATATTTAAAAAATTGGTGACCTGTCAAAGTCAAGAGTATGATTTTTATAAGAAATAAAGGTCAATTTTAAGCTATAGGACACAAATCCTTAGATTGGGACCTAGATAGTGGTATAATAAATGCAAATCAATTTTATTTTTACATTTTCGACGAACTATAATTATAGAATGTTTGTCACCGACATTCTTGCTTTTTACAATGGAGTTACTTCAATGGGTCAAATTTCAGAAAGTATTTGACAAATATTTTAAAAATGAAAGCCTTATGTATGTACTTTTAGGTTATAAATAGTGTTTTTAAACAAGTTTCCTAGTTTACCCAATTTTAGAAAATATAAATATTTAAATTTGTAACATTTATTTATCATGGATCCTCATCCTCATCATTTTCATGATCGTTTTTAAAATTATAATGTCCGCAATATTAGGATTTTCTGTAATATTCTTTACTAAATATCTGGTAACATTAAAGGGACTTATTGCTATTTTTATCTGATTTAATGTGTGCGAAGTATGGATATTTTATTAATTGTAGTGCTATGTTTTAGTTTTATTTTTCATGTTTCTTAGGTGTAAACCTACCTTTAACTTTAACTCCTTACCCCCACTTTAATAACTGTGCACGCAACTACCTCCACTTTAAGTTAAAAGGAAGAGTCATTAAAAGGTTTTTTTTAATGTCCTTGTTATTATCTACAGGCAGGTTAAAACCTGTTTGAAGGTTTTTTTTAGATAATGTCTGTATTCTATTCAAGATGCAGGTTAAAACTTGTATTAAGATTTTCAAACAATACTATTGTTATTTTGAAAATAGGCAAGTTGAAACTTGCTTGCATCTTTTTGAACAATACCCCGCATGAGTCAGACAGCAAGGTCTGACGCATGGAACTATCCACTCACTCAACGCGGTAACCGTACGCGCACCTCTGCTGCGCACTGGGCCTTACCGCACCACCCACTCCCACTACCCACAGCGCTTGCGCGGTATCTCGCGAACGCTTGGTCCCTCGCGATTCTCTATACGATTTTGGAAATTTCTGGTTTATGCAAAGTGCGTGGTGGTGGGTGGTAGTATAGAAAATATAAAGGGAAAAAGTAGGTGGGTGGGAGGGGGTGGTTAACCTAAAAGCAATGTATTTTACAAAGGTAACGGGTGAGTGGGTGGTGGGTGGTGGGAGGGGGTGGTTGCAAAGTACAAGATAGTTAGGTAGAATGTAAAAAAGGGGGGGGGGTGAAAGTGGGTGGTATTTGCATATTCCAGTCTAAAAGGGTGAAATTCGCATAAAAATTTCGAAAGGGTGGGTGAAAAGTGGGTGGTATTTGCATTAACTTAAAGGGTTAACAATAGAAAACGTATGCAAATTAAGGTTTATGCAAATTAAATGGGTGAAAATTGGGTGGTATTTGCATATTCCACGTCTAAAAGGGTGAAATTTGCGTAACAGTTAAAAAGGGTGGGTGAAAATTGGGTGGTATTTGCATAAACTAACAATAGAAAACATATGCAAATTAGGGTTATGCAAATTAAAAGAGTTAACTTCTTTGCATATATGCAAATTTTTCATAAAACATCAATAACTTCTTTTTTAAATAAATATTTAATTATTATTTTTCTATAAGAATTAAAAATTATCAAAAGATTCAAATTCAAACATTTTGAAATTTAACTACTTATAATAATTAAAGATGATCGAGTGAGAAAATCACTATTTTATATTATAAGATTTTATAAAAAAATATTAGAAAATAATTGAATTTCTAGGATAATTTTTTTTATTTATGAAGATATTTAAAATTCTTTGCAAATAATTATATTTCAGAGAAGAATTTTATTATTTATAATGATAATTGAAATTTTGAACAGATTTGTTTTAAAAATGTTTAAAAGTTATTGAATATTGAAGAAGAATTTTGATATTTTTAAAAATAGTTGAAATTGTGAGGAGAATTTTTAAAAAATTTTGAAAATAAGTGAATTTCTGCGAAGAATTTTATTACTTTTGAAAATAAATGAATTTCTAGGATGAATTTTATTATTTACAAAAATAATTAGAAATGTACAGAAATAAATCATTGAAATTCTGACAAGAATTTTATTAAAATTCTTTAAAAATAATTGAATTACAGAGAAGAATTTTATTATTTATAAAGGTAATTGAAGTTTCGAACAGATTTTTTTTCAAAATGTTTAAAAGTAATTGAATTTTGAAGAAGAATTTCATTATTTTTGAAAATAAATTAATTTCAGAGAAGAATTTTATTATTTATAAAGATAATTGAAATTATGTCAGGCATTTTATTGAATTTTTTTAAATAATCGAATTTTGGAAAAGAATTTTATTATTTATAATAATAATTGAAATTTTAAATAGCATTAAAAAAATGTTAAAAATACCTAATTAAAATTTTGCCATGCATTAATTATATTAAATTTTATTAAATATTATTCTAGATTGTTTGATGTTAAAGTATATGTGTTAGCGAGAGATGTGATTTTTTTACAATTTTGTGTTTCCTTTTCGGTGTTTTTTTCCTAAAATTTCATTCGACTTTCTTCCGACTTTTTCGGAAATTTTATGCGACTTTTCGTGACTTTTGTTGTGAATTTATGCGACTAAAGATACTTTTTTTAGTTTTAAAGACGATCCAAGCCCTGTTTTTAGTGTTTTTGGACGAATTTATATCATTTACAACTACATATTACATAAAGGTAATGTTCTGCTCACAGTAAAATTATAATTAAAAACCGGGAGAAACAGCTCATTTTCACCGGGAGGACCGGGAGAAAACCGGGAAACGAAAAATTTAAAAATAGTGGCCACCCTGAATATGAAAAAAATTGGACATGTGCAAGTTGTACTCGCACTGCAATGGCGGGTTCCGTACACAAATATTAAAACAATACTTGCAACATTTATCGATAATTGGTAGAATTTAAAAAAAACAAATTAAAAAATTTATGTTTAATTTTTTTTTATTTTTATACCAATTTTCAGCTTATTAGGTCTAATAATGTAAAAATTAGAAAAAAAATGTTTAGTTTTTCCTTGACAACGCTATGGCCATTATTACATAGCAAGTTCTTTATATTTTTCCTGTAATATTCGCGTTAAAATACACCAGTATGTCAAATTTTAGCCCTCCATGTTGAGTAGTTTAGAAGTTAAGGGGGGGGGAATGTTCACTTTTTATGCATTTTTGGACAAAAATCTTGTTATTTCTTTGACAACACTATGGCCATTACCTCCAATCACATTCTCTATATTTTTCCTGTAATCTACGTGTGAAAATACGTAACTGTACCAAATTTGAGCTCTCTAGGTCAAATTGTTTAGCCGTTAGGGGGGGGATGACACGATTTGGCTATGGACACACAGGGTCTCACCAACAGGGTTCCAGTAGGTTGTGACTTTTGTAATATACTGTAAACAATAAATTTACAGTTTTTAAACATGTAAATTCGAACGGAAAGTATTCAATTTTTTCAACAAAATTTAAAAAAAAATTAAATAAATATTTTCAAAAAAATGGAAAATTTCCAAATTTTATATTTTTGAACATATACCTTCTAAACTTTCTGTAATTAAATATTACATGTTATTTGGTCATATTTTATCATAATTTGGAAAAAATACTGTCCTTTAACCATCTATAACATGGAAGTAAGTATAAAAATGTTTTTAATTCCAAAAAATTGAAAAATTGTAATTGACAGACCAATTACTATCAAGCTTAATTCAGTAGTATTTTTGGGGTCTCTGATAATCTTTTGACGTTAAAATAATGGAATTTAGAATTATTTGTTTATCCAATTAATCAAAAATTTTTTAATTGCAAATCTTCGAAAATGTTAAAAATTGTATTTGATATTAAAAAATAATTTTAATGCAATGGACTAATATTTTTTTAATATCAATTACAATTTTTAACATTTTCATTGCATTAAAAATAATTTTAATACAATGGACTAATATTTTTCAATTATTTAAAATGAAGATTTTTTATGATAAAATTGATACTGCAGAAATTCGAGAATACCTGTGATACGATACTTGCATTATGCTACTGGTAAAAGAATTCGATAGTAAAATGTTTTGTTATTTTAATTCTCGATTTAATTTTTAGGGATGTTTTGAGGATTGTAAAGGCAATAGTTAAACAGGGAGTCTATAATTATTTTTGTTTAACAAACTATTTGGTTTTTCCCAGCTTTGTCAAAATTTTTCCAGGTGTATCCTTTCTTATGAAATATACATTTTCCTGATAAGTATTAACGATAAATAAAACTGCAAATGACTACAAACATTTACTTATTTTATGAAGATACTCTTCGACGGGTTTTTGTTTTTACAAATACTTTTAACAGGGGTTCTACGAATGAAAAAAACTGTAAATATGCAGGAATTTAATTTAATCGTGAAAAACTGTGAATTCAGCTTACAATATAAGTCTTATTTTAGATTTTAGCAATTGTGATATAATTAGTTCGAATTTGACTTTACTATAACTCCAAAAACTGTTGAAAATTTTGGATTAACTTATAATACAATAATTAAATTTCTACTAATAATTGACAAACATTGTTTTCTGCATTTTAATTATTTAAAAATGAATTATTTGATAATAAAAAGTCAATTACTGATTTAAAATAGTAATATTTTTCTAATGAAATAGGTAATGATAGCTAATATTACTTTTTTCTAACACACGCACCGAAAGTACATTTCTCACCTATAAAAGGGTGGAAAGTACGTCTTTCCCGGAGGCAGGGAGAGAATGTTACTTTCCCTCCCCGCTGTGATGTCACGGGGAAAGAAAGTAATATTTTCTTCCTACTGCTATAATAATTTGTAATTTGTTTTAATAAACGCAAAATATAAAAAGAGCTAAATATTTTTTAAGATTAAATATGTATCATATTGTTATTTTTTTAATTAATAATAGATTTTAAATAAATATTACAACAAAAAATTCCTTTAAATAATTGCATATTTGTAATTTCGTTTACGTGTGTTTGAAAAAATAATATGTGCACCACGGAAAAAAAGTGATTTTCCCCTTGTGTTTTGAAATTCTCGACTTCATCCTCGGGAAAAGCACTATTTTCCTCCCTAGGTGCACAATATACTATTTCCCATTTTTCGAGACCGGTAGACATAATAATGAATGTATTCGTAGAAACTAAAACCCGTCAAAGGCGAGCTTGACAGCTAGTTAATTAATATAATTAATATACGATAATATAATTGTTTTAGTATAATTAACTAATTTTTTTTAACTTAATAATACAAATGAATGAGAATATAAATTGTAGTTCATTAGGGTGTAACAAATATTTATGCTACTAAGTTTTACACTAGGATTAACCGTTTTGCAAATATTATCAAAAAAACTATTTTTTGTCAAAAAATAGTATTTTGATAATATTTACTAAACAGTTAATCCTAGTGTAAAACAACTTGACATAAATATTTATTACACCCTAATAAACAATTTTTACACTATAAGTTTTTGATCATTGAAAATTTCTCAGATATACTAAATTCTTGAACTTTAAAAAAATTAATTTTATCATTTATGTTTAAATATATTTGAAATTTTGACGAGAATGTCTATTCATACTTTGAAGTTATTTTTTGTGTATTTTTTTTGTTCATACTTTTCTTTAGAAACTATTGTCTGAAAAATCGAAAATGTGCAGATATTTTTCTTGACGTTCAATACAATTTTTATAACAAATTTCGTTTGACTGATCTAAATTATGCATATTTGTTGCTTCTTTATTTATTAGAAATTATTAAAAAATTGTTAATTGTTAAAAATTATGATTATGAAATAAGAACTTTATCCATTTTATGTTTAATTTTTATTTCTTAACAACAATATTGTTTACAAATTCATTCTTTTCTTTTGGGAAAAAAATTACATATTCCTTTTTACTAATATTTTTATTGAAAAATTCTCAATTTTCATAAGGGTGAAATTCTAGCAAAATTATTAATACTTTCTGAATTTGTTTCTTCATATACATGAAATAAAAATGTATAAAAATTTTTTCAAAATTTTTGTAGATTATTGAAAAAAAAAATTCTTGTTCACCGATTAAGATACTTTTTTTGTAAAATACTCATTATAAGAAGCACTTTAATAAAAAAAAAAGAAAAAATTTTTTGAATTTAAATTTTGAAAAAAATTACTACTTCGATTTGAAACATTTTTTGTAGTTATTGTCTATAAATTAGCACTTAAAAGTACGTATCGAATTGTTCTTATATACCACATGGTGAAATATTTCACGACTTGAGAGACATGCTATTTCACTGAAAACTGAAACTTACACAACATTCTATTTTGTGAGAAACACAAAATAAAAACTATTTTTTTGAAAGTCAATATTCTTGAAAACAAATATATGGGTGATTAAATTTAAAATGTCATTTTCATGTCCTGTCCAAAAATCTGGAATACTAGTTCATATATAAAAGTTTTTGAAGTCAATTAATTTTCTTAATCACTTCTTTTACTTAAATTAACAATGGCAAAATGTCAGTGGTGTCCCCTGTCCGCACTTAAAAAATCAGAACTTTAACTATTAATAAAAATTGTTGTTTCTCACATTTTTAGTACAAGAAAAATCATAATGCACAACTGAGAGTCTATATTTTATTATTTTAATTGTACTAACAGAATAATTTTGATACAGTGCTAGAAAAAAAATCAAAACCGTCTGTCCGTAAGTTTCATATTTTTAAGTAATTATCGCAAATTTTTAATATAATACCTGATATTTGTATTTTCTACCTATCGTTTTTCAGCTGATGAAAATTAAAATTTGCTTTCACATGCTCGACCACTATTATTTTTGTCCAATAAATATTTTAATCAACCAAAATAGAGTATAGTTAAGTTCAAAATCCAACATGGAAAAATCAAAATTAGTAGCATCAAAAATGACATTTTAAATTTAATCACCCATATATTAGCACTATTTGTTTTTCATAAAATAATAGTATATTTACATCTGATATTAATACAAATGGAAACAGACGATCAGCTGTCATTTACCTTGGAGAGTAAACAAGATGTATTTCTTACATTATAGACAATATCTACAAAATAATTTTCAAATTGAAAAGATAGTTTTTTCAAAATTTGAATTAAAAGAATTACAAAAAATTGCTTTAATGAAATTAAATTTTTTAAAATAAAGGAAAAAATGTTTGTATATTTTATTTGTGAATTGCAAATTTTAATTTACGACATTAAAATTGTTTATATTTTTAGAAAGGAAAGGAAAAAATTTTATTCAAAAAATGTTTTGTTATATTTGTTTTCGAATTTCTTTAGTCGAAAACATCAAAAACTTCTTTTTGAAATAAAAATTTGATTATTATTAATATTATTATTTTCCCATAAAGATTCACTCTCTAAATCTGAATATGTAAAATTTCACTTATTTCTAAGTTATAAGTCGTCTTCTCGATCAATAAGTGCATATACACTTGTAATAAATGAAATTTCACTCAAAATAAGTGAAAAATTCACTTATTTATAAGTGTATATGCACTTATTGATCGAGAAAACGACTTATAACATAGAATAAGTTAAATTTCACATATTCAGATTTAGAGAGCAGATATTCTAAAATATCCTAATCTAAACCTTTTTGAAATTAAACAGTTTATAAAAATATCGTTATTTGATATTGTAAATATTGTTTACTGTTACTTCCTTAAAACTTTTTTTTTATTATTTCAATTCAATATTTATTTTCTAGAATTTTTTATTAAAAATTTCTCTCTAAATCGACTATTTTAATACCTTTAATAAAAGTTCTTTGAGAATTTGCAAATACAATTTAACAAAATTTCGATTATTCGGAAATTTTTTAATGATTATAAAATTTATTAAAAAAGAATAAATTTAAAAGTTGTATACAAAAAGATATAGGGTTATAGTTGGGGTAAACATAAACCGATTTGATAAGTTACACAAATAACATAAGTTTTTTCTTTTAAATCGGATTACTTTCGGTTTTCTTGTGTATTGTGTATTTAATTATTTTCCTATTTTCCGTTTGTCAATTAACAGCAGTATATATAAAAATATTTCCTATTGCATAAATGATTGAAAATCAAAAGGACACTCTTTCACTTTATTGACTCGCATTTGGAAAAAAATTAAGTAAAAAATTATAGTAAAATTTATAATCATCTCTTATTAATACTCCAAAAAAATCAACTATGATTTTTATTTTGCAAACTTCAATTATAAAAAATAAGTCTGTTTCTATTAGTTCTGTTCTGTTAGTTACAAAATAACTCAAACTAATAAAAAATAATGCATTATATAAGTTTAAAAATAAAGCATGCCAAAAGTTATAACACGTTACATAAATAAAGGTTTTTTCTCTTCTATTCTCTCCCGTTCTCTCTTATTCTTTCTTATTATAGTGTTGTAGTTTGATAGAAACAAATTTTTCATTTATATTATAAGAAATATTATTGAAATTTTTGCTGTTTCTATTTACACTGAATTTACAGTTTTTAAGTGTAAATAGAAACAGTCTCCTATTTTTAATTAAAGTTTGCACAATGAGAAAATCAAAGTTGATTTTTTTTGTAGTATTAATAAGAGATGATTATAAATTTTACTATGAGTTTTAATGTATTTTTTCCAAATGCTAGTCAGAAATGTAATATATACAAATGCTAATTGACATACGGAAAATTTTTGTAACCTGTTGAGGGTGATCTAAGGTTAAAGCCGTATTTATTTAAAAAAAATTTTATTTAACTGAAATAACTACTTTTTAGATTTACCCCTGGTTTTTGTTTTCCCCATTTGACTCGAAATTAATTTATTAGACTTTTTTTTAATAGCAATTTAAAAAATTTGAAGTTTTAAAACCATTTTTATCTCATAACTTCACATATAATATAAAAAATGGAAAAATAAATTATAATTAAAAAACATTGTTTTATATACTCATTTAACATTTTCTTGAAATATTTTATGAAAACTTTTTGAATTTCGCAGAATATATTTCACTAAATGTGAAATAATTTTAGTTAAATCATTCCTATATATAGCTATAAATTATTTTCTATACATAGCTATTAAGTAACTTCGAAGATTGAAACTTAACCCGAGTCGAAATTTAGAGTCGAATCAAAGGCTGCTAAGACCTACTTTATGGAGGATCTAGAAGAACCTAAAGAGGCTTTAGTTATGTTGTTACAGGTTCGATTTTAGATCGTATAGGGTCTACATAAGACCGTTTTTGCTATCTATAAGGCGTTAAGGAGGTCTTAATTTAAGGTCTCTTTAGAGCATACTAAGTACTACGCACTACAGCGTTTAGAATTCGCGCTTGAGCAAACAAGAAAAAAAGTACTGTTAATATTGAACAAAGAATCCAATTTGTTTTATTAAATTTTTTGTTCTCTTGCCAATTAGAATGTTTTGTAAACACAAAATTTTATTGAATCTTAATTTTATAACAAAACTAATTTCCAGGACAACAAAAAACTCATCATAACAACGAAATCGGATTATTAATTCAGCATAAACAATTCCCTTTTTATACGTTACCTGATTTTCTTGTTAATAATTACTACAACACAACAAAAACAATAAAATAACATCGAACTCAGATCAAAAATATATATTTATTTTGTAATACACATATGTATACATGTATATATATATATATATATATAAATAATTATTAACACAGAACTAATAATCACACTAAAAGTTTTTACTGTATATATGAAGTTTTTTTAAACACATTCAAACCGCACTTTGTGTAACATTTCACTAAAACACAAGAATACAACTCGGAACACAAGATGAAAACAAGAAACTTTATTTTTTAAATAAAACAAAAACACTATTTTTAACACTACAATAAACACAAAGAATATTTAAAATGAAAAAAGTTAAACTGTTGTTTATTTATTACATTTTTAAATATTATTGTCCTGGCGAGCGCGGTTTGAGTGTATATCTCTCAAATGCTAGAAAGCAACTGACGCTTCAAGGCATTTCTTTGAAAATTTCCCTGAAAATTCATAAAATTCCTAAATATTTCTCATAGAAATGTTTGTAAATTTCATTCTTACCAAGTATATATAAAAAAAACTTCTACAAAAAAATGCACAAAATAGACGAGAAACCGTTATGGCTGGTCATCCTAAGTGAAACCAGATGTGTCAAACTTTTCAAAACGAGAAAATATATCTAAAGTTCTTGCTCAAGAATGAAAATATTTAACTGTACACAAAATGATTTTTCTAAGAATATAGTTTTACTCTTTATTTATAATTTAAACTTTTAAATAAATATAAAAATCAGAATATCATAAATATTTAATATTATTAATATAATACTTCCTTATATTTTAATTTCAATATATTATATTATAAACATAATACAATATTAATAATATTAAATTAATTTGAAATTTTATTATAAACACTAAAAATTTAATGTTTTTTAAATTCACTGTAAACATTTTAATTTTAATCTATACCTTAAAAATATAGCAAAATATTATTTATATCAATTTGTCCAGATAAAATTGATTTAAAGTTTAAATTATAGAAGTAAATATAACTATTTGCTTTTGTATTTATATATTTACAAACTATCTATTATAAAAAATATGTTTGTAGTTGTAAAATTAACTCAAGTCTAACATTCAGTAAATGGTTCCTAAGTATTACTTTGAACTTAAAGCGCAGACGCAAGTCTCAACTGACAAATGCAGGATATGAAAAAAATCTTGAAAGTATCTAAAAGAATATAAAATGTCGTTTCAGGACTTGTTAGATTTTAGGGAGAACTAATTCTAAATATGCTCTTGGACACAGCAGAGTTTAAAAGTGTTTAAATATCCTTTACTAGGTCTTAGTAGACTTTAAGTAGAATTTATGATATCTAAACGTACTTATAAAGAAGTTAATATGCTCTATTAGATCTTAAATCAATTCTAAACTTTGACTCGGGAACCTACGTAAATGAAGTTTTTCTCAATTGTATTTTCCAAAAAAGGCCCAATACAATCAAAATTTTATTCACAATTACATTGAATTTTTTTATTTTATTACTATTATGTTAAAAAAACTTTATATTTGTTTAAACAATTAATTATTATTTATTTAATTTCTTTTTTACAATAATATTCAGTTTGTGAAATTGAAAAATCAAGATAGATTGTATGTTTTTAGAAATGTTGTGTCAAAAATTTGTAAATAACAACAATTATTTACTTAAACAATTATTGAATTCTTATAATTAAAAAATCATTTATATTATACTACTCTGTTTAGTTTATTATAAAAATTTTCTAGGTACTGTGTGAAAAGTTAGTAAATACAATAATCATTATTTTAAAAAATTGAAAAATTGTTATAATAATAAAATAATAAAATATATGAAAAATATAAATTTGTTACATACTTATTCATAGCAAGTAACAAAGAAATAAAAAATAATAAAAGTTCTAATAAGTTTAAAAATACACGTGTAAAAACACATTTAAAAACACATGTACATGCACGTGTAATTATACGTGTAAAAAACACGCATACACATCCATTTATAAGCAAAAATTTAGTATAAATTTTAGTAGAAATAAATATTACAAAAATTATAAACACATTTAATACACGTATAAATACATGTAAAAATACACTGTTGGACAGAAAAATGGTTTGCGCATTCGAAAAACTCATAGAAAACTACTGCACAGGATCCTGTACGGGTATTTTAAGCTGAGTTTTTACTTCCAGATTGATAATGCAAGATCTTGCAAATGATTTTACAAAGGAAACTGTCCAGGATGCTATAGAACTTTTTACTTGGAAAAGTAGCAATCCGTGCCACTACTATTTCACACCTGTGTGTGTGATCACGTCACTACTGTCATGCGCAGTGACCGTAGTCTGACGTCAAAGTGATCCAACATTTCTAGGTTACAAGAAGCATGTGTAGCGCGGCTTAGTTGCTTGCAAAATTATGTTTACATCGTAGAGTTCACAAAATTTGAAATTTTTCTAAGGTAAGTTATGTGAATAAATATGCAAATAGAATATTTAATCGCTTATGATAAAGTTCCATTAGAAAATTCGATGGGTGTTACGAAAAAAAACTCTTTAAATTTTTTCTCAAAAAAAGTAACACTCACAATTTTTTTTAAATTTAAAAAAAGTTTTTGATTTTAAAAGATAATTTGGTTCTATAAAATTTTTAAATGAATATTATAATACGAGAGAGAAAATTCGAAATAACTTATATTTTTGCAGAAAAATTAAAATGAAAACTGTATTTTTGATTATATTTTCTTCGAGTGTTTTTTTTTGTTCTTAATCTCGATTGTGTTTCTTTTTGTACACCTGTCGAAATATATTCTTTCTTAGAAACAGACCTTACTTAAATTATACGTTTAATAGTTTCCATTTTAATAAACAACTTTAATAGATTTCTTTTTAAAAATATAAATAATACTTGAAAACGAAAAGGTTATAAGTTTATTTACTCAAATCAGTTTGTATTGAATTTAAGTATAAAAATGTGTATTTTTTATAGGAAATTATATAAAAATGTCGCACTGGGAAAATCCAAATTCTTCATCATTTATATTTCCTCCAGAAAATCGCGATTATTATTCAGCAAACTTTAATAATAACATTGCGACACCGGTTGTGGCAAATGTTTTTCGACCGCTAAATAGTTTAGCTTATACCCAACTTGAAATTAATTCTTCTTCAGTACATTCTACACCAGTAGAAAATAATGTACCTGACAGGTTAATAAATAAAGAGATATGCCGCGATTCAACCGCTTATAGTTCCAGTGGAGAAACTGGAAATATTTCTGTGGAACTTATAGTAAATAGACCATAGTTTGATGAAGATTGCGGCGAAATAATTTTAGATGATGATGTCGCCGCCGTAGTAAGATGTTTTATTTTAAAAATTTCTCTATGATTTTTAAATAAATTAAATATTATTATTCATATAAGTCACAATAATGTACTAAAAAATTAATTCTTAATTTATATAGAATTTAGAAGGAATTTTAAAGTTAACTGTAGAAGGTCGTGCAATTCTTTGTGCAAATAATAAGTTGACAAATACGAGACTGAAAAAGCCAGATCATCTTGCGAGAGAAATTATAAAATTTGAAGTAGAGAAGGCCGTTTCTGAAAGTGAAGATGGAAAATTATCAAAATTTGTGTAAGTTAATCTGTCTTTAAGAATAATTTCATTTTATAGTTGTTTATATTTTTTTATTTGCAGCATATCTAGAAGAAAATTTCTTATTTATACAAAAGCGATTAAAGCAATTTTTAAATGTGAAAAACGTTCAGCTTTCTATATCCCGAGTCAGAGAACTAAATTCGGAGCACAAGGTGCTAAAGGCAAGTTATATTACTTTTATAACTACACAAAAAAAATTGCGAGATGACAATATTTTAGATGGGATATCAAAGTCTGGCTAAAAGAAAACTTGGAACCATTCGAAAGAATTAATCTTTGTTGGAGTAAAACATTTGATTCTCGTCAAAAATTATTGAAGAATAATTTGTCAGTGGATGAGTATTTAAATTCATTAAATTGGTATAGAATAAATCTTCAATACAAACTATGTGACGATGTGAATTTTCACGCGAGTCATTAATGTTGAAAATTCTACATCGTCGCGCCATCCGTCGAAAAGGCCCCGAGTTGACAGGCCCACATTTTCATGGTAATTGCGGAAAAGCTAGTACCGCCAGCTGACCCACTATTCGAGGGAAAGTAGGTCGCGCGGCTAGCCTAACGAGGGAAAGTGGTAGATGGCGGGGCCAGTACCACTTTTGAAGAACGAGACGAGGAAGAAGACGAGCCACGAGGAAAATTTAAGAGACGCTACAGGTGGCTAATGCTTTCGCCGCCATAATGAAAATTTTGTCTTGCCGCGCCGGTACATCACCTTGCCGCCAGTGAAATTTTTCGTTTAATTTTCGAGTTTTGTGGAAGTGAGAGACTTGTAGTGTTTAGAAGTGGAGCGTGAAGCTCAGCATTGTAGGTAAATAATAAATTGACGGGAATTAATTGTGAGAGTGAGGAGTTATTTATTGTGGTTTTCCCTTTTTGCCAATTTCCTGCTTGACTGCCGCCACATTGCTGCCGAGGAGAGTCGAGCCGGAGAGCACAATTTAAATTGGGAGCCAGCCGAGTCGTCGTGGGTAAGTCGTTTGCCAGTTTTTGCCAGTCGTGTCTCGCCGTTGGCTTTTCTGCTGCCAACTGTTTGAGCAGAATTCCCTCTGGGAGAGAGAGAATCTCAGAGGTGTCGAGTTTTTGCTGTCTGTCGACTCGAGTCGAGTGTATTAATTATCTAGAAAATTAATTGGCGCCTGACGGCGAAATTTATTTATTTAAATTTCTTATTTATTGCATGTTGAAAGCGTCAGATTTTGCCTGACGTAAGCAGGAATTTGGGCGAAGACATCAATCGCTCAAAATTATACGTCACAAAATTTGGCGCCCAACGTGGGGCCAGCTCGAACCGAGACACGACTAAAATTTAATTGTGAGCCAGACTTGTTGCCTGAGTTTTGAATTTTCTGTCTGCTGACGCCAGACATAATTTTTATGTTACAAGCTGACAGAAATTTCAAAATTGTATACAGCCAGATGCCAGAGTGTTGAGAATTATTTTGCCAGTGCCATTTTGCCTTTGCCATGAAACGTAAATTTTTCTTAGTTGAGACTTGTAAAAATTCCTGTCAAAGCCAGAATTTAAATTGAACAGTTTTTTTTTCTTAAAATTGCCGAAAGCCAGTGACGTGAGAAAATTCGTAAGTGAAATTTCAAAACAAAAGAATAAAATTTTATTTCAAAAATTTGCCGAGCACCTGTTAAACCGGAAATAAAATTCTAAAGTGTCACGTGACTGTGAATAGAGCACCGACGGTCGGTCAAGAGAAACGACGCGCCGGGGTATTCAAATTTTCAGCAGCCAAGAGAAAGTTCGCGCGCCAGGAAAAGCGGCTCAGTAGTAGTAATAGCGGCTACAGAGAGCGAGAGAGAGAGAACGAGAGGTAGAAATAGTGGGAGAGTCGAGTCACCAGTCTGCCAGAAGAAGAACAATTTTGAAAAGGGGCACCCCAATTAAATTCGTACGCCCCCGTAGTTCTCCAAGTACAGGGCCGTATATACAAAAAGTGCGACCCCCTTCAAAATTAATAGAATTTTAGAATCGCGCGAAATTTAATTTTTTTTTGAAATGGCAAAGGCAATTCGCGACATGAAGGACTACAAGAGGCGCATGCGTGAATTAATTAAAATTCCCAACGTCAGCCATGCATGGGAAGTAATCAACGCCATGCAAGTCGGACAAGTGGTGACGAGCCTACTGAGACACCAATTGTGTATCAGTGGGACCTCACAAGTATTACGAGAAAGACTATTACGGGCCGAGATGAGGTTAGCCTTGAGTGAGGAAGCCGACGTACCCTTTTCGGAAAGGTACGACCTGGGGCAATCTGACGAGATTTTCTTGTTAGAAGCCTACCCCGAGCCAGAGAGTAGCCCGTTTCCAAACGTCACACGGAAAAGGGGCGGTAGAATTTCGTCCGCGGACGATGAGGAGTCAAGTAGTGGGGAAAGTAGGACCAGCGATCGGGAAGCTGCCGATTTAGTGCCGGAGGAGGGGGGGGGAAGCGACACGAAAACGAAACAACGTACAGCAGACGGAGTCCGACCAACGCTGTTTTGACCCCGCGGTTTACACCCCCACCACCAGTCATGTCGACAGCCAGCATGACCACAACTTCCCCCACCACCACTAGTGCTCACATGATGGTGACCACGAGCACGATCATGACAGCCCCCCACACCATACAGTCGGCAACAATGGCACCGAATGCGCAAAAAATGCGCGACGCAGTTGCGCGGTTGAGTCTGACCCCCGAGATTGAGCGTCTAGCGGGTTGTACCGAAAGGTTAAAGAGCTTTTACAGAGGGGGGGGGGGATGGGATTGGCAACAGAGCCAGAGCCGGACAGCCGTGGGAAATGGTTTTAAGATTACCCTTCACCAGGAGTCGCGGATCATTTCGCCCCACGGACCGGGGAAATTAGTCGAAAACGCACACACCCCCAACGCGGGTGAGCGGGCGAGACCCACACCAGCCCCCCGAAACCCATCGAGCCGTAGTAGTATGAGTGAGGTGAATGTCACTCACAATAGGGTACCAACGAATGGAGAGCCAGTTAGTGAGTTTAAAGAGAAAAGAGAACGCGAAAAAGACCGTAGAGGGGAACAAAAGCAAAGTGGAGAGAAAAATTGAATACATTAGTAGTGAGGAGGGCCAGACGAGTTGTAGGTGTAGTTGCGAGAGTAGGAGCGACGACTTAAGTAGTGTGGAAAGTCGAAAACAGAGCACAAAAGAGCCGAAGCCAAAGAAAGATCAGAAGGAGAGCCGAAGATCGATCTTAGATGACTCGACGAGTGAGTCCGAATCTGAGAGCGATCATAGCCAAGACGCAAAGAGTGGGGGAAGAACCGAAGAAATTAAGTCCAGCCGGAGGTCCAAGGTGATTAAAACACTCAAGGACTGGGACTTAAAACTTTTCGGGGACGAAGACAACGCCGAGGAATTTTTGGAACGGCTAGAAGACTGTAAGGCCTGTTCTGAATTCTCTGACCGAGACATCTTACAAGCCCTACCGATCATCCTCCAGAAGACCGCGAGCAGCTGGTTTAGATCGTTACGTCGGGAAATAAATTCTTGGAAGTCCTTCCAGAGGGCGTTCAAAAACGAGTACCTCGTGACAGTGGACGACGATGACGTCATTGACGAGCTAAGAGCCAGGACACAAGGGAAAGGAGAGAAAATTTCCCCATACATGACTAGTTTCCGCCTGATTTTGGGTCACATGAAGCGTCCACTAAGCCAGAGACAACAAGTCAAACTGGCCTATAAAGGCTTGACACCAGCTTATCGTCGTCAATTAGAAAGACTCCATTTTGAATCGTTGAGCCAGATGGAGAAGATCCTGAGGGATTACGAGAGAGCCAAGGACTTAGATGAACGATATGCCCCACCCCCACCAAAGAAAAGAATGCGTTTTCCGTTAGCGGCCGTGAAAGAGAAGAAGAGCGGCCAGAAACATGTGAAGAGCGAGAAGGTTGCAGCCATGGAAAAGGAGTCCGAGTCGAGTGAGAGGGATCACTCGGCAAAGACTGAGAAGCCGAAGAAAAAGAAGAGTAGAAGCAAGAAAGAGAAAAAAGGGAAAGAAAGGACAGAAGAAAAGAGCGTCGAGGCGATGAGTCCAGCAACGCCCAGCCAAAAACCAGCAATGGTACGGGGCCAAGTTGCCAGTGCTCCACCAGCCCAAGCCATACAAATGCCCATGCATTTGGATTATCCAATGGCGTATCCTGGGATGTTTCCAACGGGGATGAAACCAAATTACCCCAAGCCAAATGGCCCAAACGGACCTAAGCCGGGGCAAAGTGGTACATCAGCGCCAACGACGCCCAAGGAGTTTGTGGGGGCATGTTTTCACTGTCAGACACCAGGACATCGAGCCAGGGATTGTCCTCAGAGGATATGTTTCACGTGTCGACAACAGGGACATTATTCGAATCAATGCCCCATGAAGCCAGCCCAAGCAGAGGCATGCCTGGTATGTAAGAGACCAGGATGCAACTTCTTAAGTTGCCCAAATTGTGACACAGTGAGAACCGCCTTGGGAAACGGTGTGTGGGGGGCGCAGCACAGCCCTGTACCCCCCTCCAACCTAAACATGCAGTAAGAAATGCTGCTGAGCCATGTGACGTGGAGAGGAGAGCCGAGTTTTGTGAGCCGTGGGTCGTAGAGAAGAGAGCCGAGTCGTATGAGCCGTGTGTCGTGACGAGTAGAGCCGAGGGCCGTGAGCCGAGGAGAGTAGAAAACGAAAGCGAGCGCGTAGGTAGATTCGCACCCAGTTGTAGTTGGGTAAAGACGGAAAGCGAATTAGAACTAGAGAAAGAGAACAGAGTCAGGGAAAGTTTCGAGCCAGTCATAGGTAGAGAGGATTTGACCGAAGAGAAGAAGTTCAAATTCATTCCAGAGAGGAAGAAAGGACGGTCGAGTGAGGAGAACTCACTCTACCAGCGCGAGGTAGAAAGATTGGCCAAAGAGTGTGGGACAAAAGGTACGGATGTGATCCCGGTACCTATAGTCCAGGGGAGGGGAGAGGCTGTGAGAGTCACAGCTGACCCGAACTCAAGTGATGGAGAAGACATCGATGGATCTAGAACGGAGAACAGATACTTCTTCGACATGTCCATTGGTGACCGACATTACGAAGCACTTTTCGATCCTGGTGCGATGATATCAGTGATCACCACCAGAGTCGCAGAGCCTTTCAAAAGCCGAATCCAGTCGTGTGATACAGTTGTAAGAAGCGCAACCGGAGGTATCACTGAAGCAGCCGGAATCCTGGACCTTAACATAGTAGTCGACGGATATGCCCAACGTTTCGGAGTCAAAGTGATGAAGACGCTGACACAAGACATCATATTAGGCATCGATTTCTGTAAGGCCTGGGACATGGAAGTCAAGCTGAAAGAAGGACTGTGGAGAGTTTGTCAAGGAGAATGGCATGAGTTTGGGCCAAAGGCAAGAGAAGAAGACGAACAGCTGATATTTGCCGAGTGCGCCGGTATTTCTGCACTTGATGATCGCCAAAAAGACATCATCAAAGCCCTAGTGGACAAATGGGTACTACCTGAGTCGGAGGAACACGGAATGACAGACCTGACGGAACATCACATACTTGTTACTGATGAAACGCCAGTACAACATGCCATTAGACGGATGTCGCCAGCAATGTTGACTTGGGCTCAAGGAAATGCGGCCAAGTTATACAAACTAGGGATCATCGAGCCATCGGCCAGCCGTTGGAGAAGTGCGCCCGTGATTACGAGAAGAGGTGAAAATGACTTTAGACAGTGCAACGACTATCGAGACGTCAACAAAGTAACAATAAAAGATTGTTACCCATTGCCATCAATCGATTATATTTTGGACAAGCTCCGAAAAGCCAAATACCTGTCAAAAGTTGACCTCAAACTAGCATATCACCAGATTCCAATGGCCGAAGAAAGCAAGAAATACACTGCTTTTACCATACCTGGGTCAGGATTGTGGCAGTTTCGCCGAATGCGGTTCGGACTCATGAACGCGCCGATGACGTTCCAGCGGATGATCGACGCGTTATTGGGACCAAAGGTTGAGCCGTATGTTTTTGGATACCTGGACGACATCATCGTGGTCACAGATACGTTCGAGGAACATGTCAAGTGGCTCGAAACCGTCCTGCGAAAATTGAACGAGGCAAAGTTGATTGTTAATCCCGAGAAGTGCGAGTTTGGATGTTCTGAGGTCACTTACCTCGGATATTTGTTGGACGGTGAGGGCCTGAGGCCAGATCCGTATAAAACAGAGCCGGTGAGAAACTATCCAGAGCCGAAGAACGTGAGACAACTCAGACGTTTCTTGGGCATGGTCGGGTGGTATTCCCGTTTTATTCCAAACGACAGCGAGATCAAAATACCATTGCTGAAGTTGCTGCACAAAGGCCGAACATGGGAGTGGAAGGACGAGCAACAAGAAGCGTTCGAGCAGCTGAAACAGAAGCTAACATCAGCGCCAGTCTTAGCCCGACCAGACTTCACAAAGAAGTTTACCATCCAATGTGACGCCAGCAACTACGCAATTGGAGCCGTATTGACGCAAGAATTTGAAGACGGAGAGCACCCAATCGTGTATATCAGCCGAGTTTTGACCGAAGCCGAGAAAAACTACAGTGTGACAGAAAAGGAGTGTCTGTCATTACTGTGGTCGATCAAAAAGTTCAGGCCATACATTGAAGGATACAAGTTTCACGTGATCACAGATCACAGTGCCCTAAAATGGCTTAGGAACTTAAAAGATCCGACAGGCCGTCTAGCGAGATGGGCCCTGGAAATGCAACAGTGGGACTTTGACATAGTTCACAGACGAGGTGCACAACATCATGTCCCAGATGCATTATCCAGATTACAAGAAGATGAGGAAGAGTCGTTAGCCGCGTTTGAATCCATTGAGGACCAATGGTACCTCAAACGCCGTGAAATGGTGAGCCAGCATCCTCAGAGATTCCAGGGATGGATTGTAGAGAATGAAAATCTTTACAGACATCGGAGTGACCCACTTTTACTGCCGATCAATGGAGACGAGGATGGTTGGAAGTTGGTAGTGCCAGAGGAGTACAGAGCGCGAGTAATGGAAGACGGACACGCCCAAGCCTCAGCCGGCCATCTAGGCATTGAGAAGACATATGACAGAATAGCACGAGAGTACTATTGGCCAGGCATTTGGAACGATGTTCACAAATACGTGACACATTGTCTCCAGTGCCAACTTCATAAAGTTTCCCAAGCCGGACCAGTTGGATTGATGGGCCAGAGGATTGTCGAGAGACCATGGGCCGTAGTAGCCGCT
The DNA here is from genome assembly GCA_032872475.1 of Leptopilina myrica (nomen nudum). NCBI lineage: Eukaryota > Metazoa > Arthropoda > Insecta > Hymenoptera > Figitidae > Leptopilina > Leptopilina myrica (nomen nudum). The sequence goes on along the minus strand of CM065464.1, from coordinate 23,588,394 downwards.
GACACAATGGAATTCCCACCGATCAAGAGCCATTATAAGTACTTAGTCGTGTTCCAAGACTTGTTCTCGAGGTGGATAGAAATAAAGCCATTGAAGTCCGCAGACGGGAAGTCGGTAGCCAGAGCACTCGAGGAGTTGGTCCTATTCAGGTGGGAAACGCCCGAGTAATTGCTCACCGACAATGGCAAGGAGTTTGACAACAAATTTCTCAAGTCAACACTGGAGGAATACGGAGTCAAACACATAACGACACCACCATACCACCCACAAGCCAACCCGGTCGAGAGGAGCAACAGGACCCTGAAGACGATGATCTCTACCTTCATTGGCGCCGATCACAGACACTGGGACCTTCATGTTCATGAGTTCCGTCATGCTGTGAACACAGTAACACAGGCGGCCACGAAGACGTCTCCGGCGTTCCTGAATTACGGAAGACACCCTAAGCCCGTGAAGAGCCTACGCAGAGAGGTCGAAAGTAAGAGACAAGTAGTGCGAATAAAGCCGGAAGATTGGGTCGAGAGAGTGAAAAGACCAGACGCGTTGAGGGACATGGTAGCAAGGAACATTGATAAAGAGCGAGCCAGACAGACGAAGTACTATGACAAAGGTAGGAGGGACGTGACCCTTAAAGTAGGGGATTTAGTATTGCGAAGGAGCCACAAGTTGTCGAGTGGGGCACAAAAAATCGCGACGAAATTAGCGCCGAAATACGAGGGTCCATTTGAGATAGTCGAAGTCCGTTCGCCAACCGTATTTATCCTGCGCGATGAACAAAGTAGGAGAGTCCCTAAAGCCCATATCACCGACCTGAAACCATATCTATCTGCCTCAAATAGGAAAGTGAAGATGTACGTCAGTACATAAAGAAAATTGTTTTAGATAAGACGAGGAGCCACAGTGAGAGAAGGAGAGCCGAGAAAAAGAGACAACAACGAGCCATGCCTTACAACCCACCAGGAAGTCGACGAGCCAGAGAGAGGAGTTGTCGCCAACCAGAACCACGGGAACCCGAGAGAGCCAGGACGGAAAGACACGGGCGCCCGCAGTCAAGGCACCGTCCATTCCCGGAGTTCGACGCCGGAGCGGTGGAGAGGGAGCGTCCGTCATACCTCTCGTTCCCAATCACGGAGCGGTTGGAGGAAGAGCCGATGGAGGCCCAAGGTCCTCCAGTCGACGAAGAGCCGGAGGTACGAGCCGTGGTGGAAGGAGAAGGAGCCGTGGGGGGGATGTTTGAGCCAGTGACCGCCCTGAGTGACTGGGCCGACTTAAGTGCCCTGGAGACGCAAAGGGAAAAGGAGGAGAAGAAAGCAGTCAGGCCAGATGTAGCCGAGGTGGTAGTGCCGTACCGCTGGCCCGCAGGCCAGAAAAAGGGAGAGAGCACGGAGGAGTACGAGAGCCGCTTGGCCGAGTACGAACTCGACTGTTTTGTACGAACGCTAGAGCCACTAACATCGGTAGCGCTAGAAAAACTCCGCGCCCAGCAACGTAGGGAGATCGAGAGACGTAGGCAGCCAGTCATGAGAAAGGAGGACATTGAGAGCCAGAAACCAGTGGTACAAGGCTCAGAGGTCGCACTCACCGCAACCAGGTCCACCAGTGCGACGAGCCGTAGAAACCGGAACAAGGCCGCGAGAGTACCCGGTAAGGAAGGGCGAACGTACTGGGCCCACTGGAGACAAACCGGGAAAGCCCAAGACAACGGGAGTAATCTTCGGGGGACTCCGGGAGATCCCACAATCGGAGGAGTTGGACCCTCCCCCTTACAGCTGTTTCAACTGCTGGGAACGCGGGCACCGAGCAGTGGTGTGCCCCAAACCAGTGCTCCATAAATTTTGTAGCAATTGTGGACGCCGGCACACCACTGTCAGAAATTGCCCACGTTGCGCTGAGGCGTACTGTCACTACCGCGGTATCGTGTGGTATAAGGAGAGCCACACTGAGGACCAAGCTACCTCGTCAGGGACGAGGGAAACAGAGGGACGAGACGGACAACATCCCGAGGTCTCACCGGAGCCAGAGGACCACGATGGGGTCGGAGAAGAGAGAGAGGTAGAGGTACCAACCGCAGAAGCCGAAACTCCCGAGGCCGGTCGAAACACAGGCCAGACAGCCAATGGAGCCCCACCAAGCAGCGAGGCGACCGGGGAAGACGAGGACTTGTTGGAGAAGATCCTCCAACTAACAAAAGCATTGGCGGGACTCCCTACGTCAACGATTGACTTGGCAGTTCGGCAATTGTTGGAAGAGAGAAGGAGGAGGAAAGAGCCAGAGAAGGAGGAGAAGAACGAGAGAAAGTAGTAGAGCCAGAGCAAGGAGTAGAGCCAGAGTAAGGAGTAGAGCCAGAGTAAGGAATAGAGCCAGAGTAAGGAGTAGAGCCAGAGTAAGGAGTAGAGCCAGAGTAAGGAGTAGAGCCCGATAAGGAGAGAGCTAGAGAGAGGAGAAGGGCCAGGAGAGCAACAGCTGAGGTTATCATGAGGATGACGGTCCTATATAAAATAGTACCGGTCATGGGGAGGGGATTGTGACGATGTGAATTTTCACGCGAGTCATTAATGTTGAAAATTCTACATCGTCGCGCCATCCGTCGGAAAGGCCCCGAGTTGACAGGCCCACATTTTCATGGTAATTGCGGAAAAGCTAGTACCGCCAGCTGACCCACTATTCGAGGGAAAGTAGGTCGCGCGGCTAGCCTAACGAGGGAAAGTGGTAGATGGCGGGGCCAGTACCACTTTTGAAGAACGAGACGAGGAAGAAGACGAGCCACGAGGAAAATTTAAGAGACGCTACAGGTGGCTAATGCTTTCGCCGCCATAATGAAAATTTTGTCTTGCCGCGCCGGTACATCACCTTGCCGCCAGTGAAATTTTTCGTTTAATTTTCGAGTTTTGTGGAAGTGAGAGACTTGTAGTGTTTAGAAGTGGAGCGTGAAGCTCAGCATTGTAGGTAAATAATAAATTGACGGGAATTAATTGTGAGAGTGAGGAGTTATTTATTGTGGTTTTCCCTTTTTACCAATTTCCTGCTTGACTGCCGCCACATTGCTGCCGAGGAGAGTCGAGCCGGAGAGCACAATTTAAATTGGGAGCCAGCCGAGTCGTCGTGGGTAAGTCGTTTGCCAGTTTTTGCCAGTCGTGTGTCGCCGTTGGCTTTTCTGCTGCCAACTGTTTGAGCAGAATTCCCTCTGGGAGAGAGAGAATCTCAGAGGTGTCGAGTTTTTGCTGTCTGTCGAGTCGAGTCGAGTGTATTAATTATCTAGAAAATTAATTGGCGCCTGACGGCGAAATTTATTTATTTAAATTTCTTATTTATTGCATGTTGAAAGCGTCAGATTTTGCCTGACGTAAGCAGGAATTTGGGCGAAGACATCAATCGCTCAAAATTATACGTCACAACTATTTTAAAATTTATGAAAAATAGTATATTTATTAAATATTTAAAATGTATTCTTATATATACATTTTTTTAGCTAGAAGACGATTTTGCTAGACAATTTCCAATCAAAAAAAATGAATTTAGAAACAAATGGCCTTTGATTAAACCGAAACTAATTGAATTGTTAAAAAAATTGCAAAAATCATAATTCTGATGATTTAGCTTTATTGAAAACTTTAAGTTTTTTTAGATATAAGTATGTAAATCTACATAATATATTTATCATATAAATAATTTATATGTCAATAGTTATAAATTTTACGTTACAGGCAATCAAAATGCAATTATTTTGTACTTGCTTCCTCTTTTGACACAAAGGGCATACGTCGATGTACAAGAAAATCAGTGAAAAGTAGCGAATAACAAAAAGCAAAGAGTAACAAAAAAACGTTGAGCTACTTTGCTAGAAAGTAGAGAATCATTTTTTCTTGTCGTGCCTGTGACTTTTTATTTGTTTTAAATCTTACAATATTTTATAATTTGCATATAATTAATGAGAACTTTGTATGTTACAGAATGTTGGAAATATTGAGACAATTGTAGAACGGAAGAGAAAAGAGTATAGTGAAAATAATTTACCTCTTCAGCCACTGCCGATTCTCATTGGAACTTAAACCAAAATAGGAGATGCCTATGTCATTATTAATAATCTAAGGTATCGTTTAAAAAATACTATCGATGCAATCGATATTGCTTTCAAAATTTGCTACGCCGTCGATTGTCACTACCCGCCAGCTGCTTTAAATTCTTGGCTTTTTGTCCAAGCTGCTGGTTATGATATACCATTAGACGTTCCTAACGTTTCACAGACCTTAGATTTATTCATAGAAGACGTTAAAAGTAACTGATTTTAAAAAAAGCGTTTACTTAAGTATTATGAGTACATCAAAGAAAGTTATTAAATTGATATAAACAATGGCTTTTTATTTAAACCGGTGATTTAGATATTTCTTCAAACATTTTCAACGTCTCACAAATCTTAGATTTATGAACAGGAGACTTCAAAAATAATTTATATTAGGATTAAAAAAACGTTTATTTACAAATGTTCATCGAAATATATAATTGATTGTTTTGTTTTTAACATTTATATATATATATATATATATATATATATGAAAATTGTTCTATGTGTTAAAGTAAACTCGTGGTTAGATTGCATAAGCTTTCGTGCAATTTTTAGTTTGGGCCGCAATTAGCTTTTTAAAAAAATTATCATGTTATTTCAATGTTTTAGTTGTAACGAAAGTATAGAAAGCAATGAGGATTTGTTTACTCATATATAAAAATATTTCAATAAATCTTAACAAATTTAATTTTGTAAATCAAAATCAAACTTTTGATAACGTTCCGAGTAATGATTTAAATAATAGTTTATCACCAGAAACACTTTTTGAAACGAATTCACTAAATGATGACATTGAAAATGAAATGGAAGAAGTTAAAGATGGTTTCGATTTTGAAGTACGCTAAGGATGACATAATGAAAAATTCTAAAAATAGAGTTCAAATGTTTATTATTGATTTAAAGTTTTTTTTAATTCAGAAGTTATAAATATTTTGCGGTATACGGTTCTAACAAGATTAGAGTTGCTAAACGATGACCCAAGTGAAATTCGAAAAATTTGTGATATGTTTGATAAATTGCAAAGCTCACTTGAAAATTTTGATACTGAATATAAACGATTTCAATTTTTTAAAGAAAAAAGAACATTTATTCCTCCTATTCGTCATACTTTGGGATATAAAGATCAGTTCATAACAGAAAATGGAAAAAATACCATCAAAAAAGTTCCGATTACTGTTGAATTCATTAATATTGCTTCAGTTTTTACCAAATTTTTTAGTTTGCCAAATATTTTTGACCAAGTTGTAGAATATGTGAATTCGTTAATAAGTGATTCGAGTCTGTTTCAAAATATAATTCAAGGTGATTTATGGAGACAAAAAATGGAGAAATTTGAGGACAAATTTGTTTTACCGTTGATTTTATATTTCGATGAGTACGAAACAAATAACCCACTTGGAAACGACAAGGGAATTAAAAAATGTAGTGCAATTTACTTGAAAATGCCATGTTTACCACCCCGATTACAGTCGAAATTAAGTAAATTTTTTTTATTTGGATTATTCAATGCTGTCGATAGAAATAACGTAGAAGTATTTAAGCCAGGTGTAGAGCAGTTAAAAAATTTAGAATTTAATGGAATAACAGTAATTATGAACAACGAATTAAGAAAAATATATTTCAAAGTAATTAGTGTTACTGCAAATAATTTAGGGTTACAACAAATGTACGGATTAGTTGAAAGTTTTAATTCCTTCATTTTCTGTTGCATGTGTTTAATAAACAAAAAGTTGATCAATATAATTTTTAATGAAAATCAGTGCAATCTTCGAACTAAAGAAAATTATGAACAGAATAAGCAACTCGAAAATAGTAAAACAACAGGAATATCGAAAGATAGTGTATACGATCGCGCTAAAGGAACAGTTGAAATTAAATTACAAATTTTTAAAGCCCATTGATACCAACCACGAGTTTACTAAAGGTCCCGTGAAAAGTGTCTATTCTTCGAACCTGAAAAATTACGACTCGTTTGTAGAAATTTTGCCAAATGACTTGCGAATTGAAAATTTGTTAGTTACTTCTTGGATCTCTTTTAATGGAGAAGTAGTTAAGCCAGGAATGATTTTAGTTAATTTTAACGAAGATGAACCAGAGTTATACTTTATTCATCACTTAATCATAAATAAAGTTGATGATTTAAACGTGATTGTTAGCACCATTGAATGATATTTTCATGATCACTTTACGTTTACATTAACATTATAATCTAATAATTTAATATTTAAAATAAGTAATTTTAAATTAATAATACTATTTATTATTATTACTATTATTATTATAAATGTTTATATTTTATTTATTTATTTAATGTGTTAAGTTATTTAGTAACTTAACTAAATAAATATAATTTATGATTCACTTTATCGAAAAAAGATATATGCAAGTAACAGAAAATTTTTTCCATAGCGACTGCTTAGCCGAGAGGCTTAGTATTAATGCGTGCGATTTTCTAGGTTTCGTTAGATATAAGTTAGGAAGGGTTCGAATCTGCATAGATGTTAAGATTTTCCGATATGTTATGTTGTTAATTGTAAGAATAAATGTAATAAAAGAGTGAAACTTATGAATAATAATACACATGTATAGTGTTAATTACTTAAAGAAATATTTTGTGGACGCACTGATTATTTTATTTTTATTTATAAAAATAAAACGAGAAAATATATAGCTCTCTACACCAGCATTATTTTGTTATGACGTGGACAGACGCGCAGGCGCGCTGGCATGTTTCGTCCGTCGGTGTGAGGCGCGTCATTGGGTAGGTACAGATTGCTACTTTTCAGTGTAAAAATCTCTACGAAATAGTAATAATTGCTCTGATTCGTAATAAAAGTTGCTTCGCTCAAAGTATTAATTGCTCTGAACATTTTAAATATTACTAGGCTTTTAATAAAATTTAGATTCCTTGCAGTAAATTATACTTTTTCAAAAAAGTAAAAAGTCTTTGAAAAAGAAGCAAAAGTTACTATTTCTCGAGCAGTTTCAAAATTACTACTTGAAAGTAGTAATTTTTCATCGAAAATAGTATAATTATTACTATTTATTTTTCTCCGTGCAGAGGAATTCGACGATGTTTTCTCTCATTTCTTTTTCTAAAACTGTACATAAATTTTATTAATGGCAATAAATGTTCATTTAACTTTTCAGTGACAAAAGAAAATGAAAGATTAGAAATAAATAGTATAGGGGAGGGTGGTCCCATACCGACCCCCTGTAGTACAAAGGCTAAAAATGTGCCAAAAATGTGATTCTTTGTTTTTTTCAAAATTTTTTTGAGTAAAGGAACTATTTTTAATGTTTTCTGACGATTGCCGAGGTTTCTAATTGTCATTAATGAAAGATCTAAAGAAAAAGCGAAAATTTAAGTTTTCAACTTTCTCAAAATGGGTGGTCCGAAACCGACCACCATTTTTTCGAGGGGAAATCTCAAGAAAAATTAAGATATCAAATTCTGATAGTAATTAAAATAAAATACAACAGTCTGTAATGAACTATTAAATTATTTTGACTCAATTTAAATACATTTTTGGACCTTTTTCTGAACAAAAAGGTAAATAAATGAATCATTAGTAACTTTCTTCTAAAATTATTTATGTCTATAAGTTATGTTGACATCGTTAAACTTCAATTAATATTATTACTTTATTTAAATAAATTTTAAGGCCTTATTTGAAATGATAATAAATATAAATTGTTAAACAGCATCTAAATTTCCAATATAATAGCAGCAACCCAGATAGCACGACTTCTTGCTGTAAGGCCACTGTAAGGATATCTGTAGGGGTTGTAAGGCTTACCGCGTAAGGCTGTTGTAGTCCTACATAAGTCTAAAAATTTCCGCATTTCCGTAAGCTTATGAATAAAAGCTGATGTGGGATTAGCCCTGATCCAATTGTAAGCTTACTCGAAAAACTCATAGTAGGCTTACAAGTAATAATATATTTATTTGCTTTAGAATCAAACTGATTCCTACAAAGGAGTTTCATTTACAACAGAATCGTTCTTATTATACGTAATTCATTCGCAGTTGGGTTTAAAAATTTTGTAAATAAAATTCGCTACATTTTTTGCAATTGCTAAATTAGGGTCCTCAAAAATGTTTAAAATTGTTTCTCTGCTTGCTATAGTTTCAAGGTTTTGGCTAATGTATAGTTTCCTTTCTTCACTATAATTTTGACAATTTGTTAATAGATGAAATAAATATTCTGAATCAGAGATATCTTGGAAACAAAAATTGCAATATTTATCGGTTTCTAGTTTGTAAGAGTTTTTATTTATTATTATTCTTAATTGAAATTTATTTATCATGCGAAGTTGAGCAAAAATTTTTTTGATTTTGAGAGGTAAATTGTCAATGTTTCAATATTTTTGTGAACCTTTTCGAAGAACCAGATGAGGAAAAATTAACAGTGAAGAGGATGCTTGTGCCCTTTCCAAATCCGTTTGATACAGTCTTTGTTTATATTCTGTCGTTAAATTGTCTCTATAATTTTTTAATGAAAGAATATCCCAATCAACCTCCATATTCATTGGCTTGAATATATTTTCAATCTGAACGCACCAATTATACTTTTTTTCATCTATTTTGCTTGACTCAAGTTTTCTTAAATATAACAATCTATTTAAACAAATTTTAGGAAGTCGATCATCCGGCATTTTGGTTATTTTATCAATCCATCTAAAAACCGATTCTATAATCTTAATTGCTAGATGCGGCATTCCCGTTTCCAATCTGATTGCGTATCCCGGAGTATTTTTTGGGAGCTGGAGAACTTTTTAAAAAAAACTATTTTGTATTTTTTCTATCAAGTCAGTATATCTAAGGCTCCAGGAGAAGATAACATACATCATTACACTTGAAACAAGGCTTGAAAAAAGCTTAACTATGGTATTCCATGAGTCAATCTTCATTCGACTGATCAAGGCCAAAGTAGAGTTCACTGCGATGTTTGCTTTACACACCATAGCGTCAGCTGCACTGGCGAAAAGAGAAGACTGAGAGAATATAATACCAAGATAGGTGTAGCTTTTCACAATTTCGATTTCAGCATCTCCGTATAAGAAGGGAGAGTACTTTCTGTTATGTCCAAAGCCACCCTTTCTAAAAATAACTAATTTTGTTTTACTAATATTAAGTTCTAATTCATTCAACAAGCAGTATTCCTGTAAAGCCTTAATTATTTTTCTCATAGTAACGTGAGAATCCGCCAATACAGCTAGATCATCGGCGTAAGCCAATAAGAGAATCTCTGTTAAATTATTAATTGAAACTCCACGGATACCCCTTGACTTCAGAAAATTCTCCAGATCGGCAATAAACAAGGTAAATAATGTCGGACTTAAAACCTCGCCCTGCATAACGCCCTTGTTAAAATGGATAGGACTACTTATCCCATTTTGTGTTTTTACTGCGACATTAGCCTTTAAATAAAAATCTTTCACTATTCTAATAAGCTTTGAATCACAACCCATTTTTGAGAGTTTATTCCATAGGATTTTATGACATAAGGAGGGGAAAGCTCCTTTAAGGTCAACGAAGAGCACAAACATCTTTCCCTTAGGCAAATGTAGGCGATTTTGAATTATTGAATTAAGAGTGAAGGTGTGATCTGCACAGCTTCTTTTTCTTCTAAAGCCTGATTGCCATTCGGGTAAAAGATTCGTACTCTCCGCCCAGTTATTCAATCTCGGAGAAAGTATTTGCATAAAGATTTTACAGATGCAATTAAGTAGCGCTATGGGGCGATAATTCGAAGTATCTGTCAATACACCTTTCTTATGTAACATTGTGACAAAGGTTTCAGCCCAAGACTTAGGAATCTGTTCCTTTTCCATTATCTTATTAAACAACGATGATAGATATAAAATTAAATTACCTGGTAAATTCTTAAAAAATTCATAGGGTATTTTATCTGGCCCCGGAGATTTGCTATTCTTACATTTTTTTAAACTTAAAATAATTTCGTCTAATGATATTTCTGAATCGAGATGTGGATTGACTATACAGTCGAACCTGGATAAGAGAGAACTGGATAAGCGAGAAACCTCTATAAGCGAAAGTTATTTGATGGTCCCGTCAATACAGTACTCCTGTATTTGAAAGTGGATAAGTGAGAAACCTCTATAAGCGGGAGAAAATTGCTGGTCCCTTGAACTCTCGCTTAACCAAGTTCGACTGTATTATTATTTAAGATTGAATATGCGTTTAATTTTATTGGTGGGTAAAGAGATCTCAAAACATTCCCCCATGTCTCCAAGTCTATGGCATCCACCCTCGCACCTTTAAATTGCATACTATTAATTATTTCCCAAAATCTTTTAGAGTCTTTAGCATTTGTTAGGTCATTTAGCAGCGAGTCTCTGTAATTGTTTTCCTTATTTGTTAAAAGTTTAGTGTAATCCTTCTTTTTATTCAAATATTTGATAACAAATTCCTGTTTAAATTGATTTTTTTTACATTTGTTTAAAAGATCTTTTAGTTCAAATTTAACATTCTTGCATTCCTTATCAAACCACCGATTCGGGAAAACAAGTTTTTTATTCGGAGTTTTGTACATATTCAAATCAGAAGCTACCTTTTTTATAGAGTTAATCAAATTAGTTGATAATTCGTCAAGGGATAAATTTGCAAAGCCAAAGTTTCCATCCGTGGGATATTCAATTTTTTCTTGATACTCTAGCTTTTTTTCATCTTTCCAAATATAATAAGGTGAAACAAAACTGTTTTATTTTTTATATTTACGTTATCGCATAAAGTTATTACTATCGGGAAGAGGTCCGAACCTGTCGTGACCTTCATAACTTCGAAATCTTTGACAATTTGTAACGATAAAGTACTAATCCACGCCAGATCAATAACAGATGTACCATTCCTGTTTAAAAAAGTACATTGAGCCGGGAGGTCACTCACACTTCTACCATTCAAAACAAACAGACCATTCATTTCAAAACATTTTACTAACTTTTTTCCTCTTATGTTCTCCTCTGAGAGTAAACTGGATCTATTATTTAAAATGTATGTGTTATTACCTATTACTTCTTTTTCAAGTTGATTTAAATTTCCAATTTTACAATTAAAGTCACCTCCAATTTTTAAACAGCTTCCAGGGTATCTCATTGAGACATCATAAATTTTCTCACTTATATCTGATAAGGACATGTTAATATCACAAATCGGATAAAGATACACTGAACCAATAATTATTTCATAGCATTCATAATTCGCTTTCACAAAAATTAAATTTTCATTTTTATATAATGTTTCTATTTGAAGATTGTTTGGGTACGTGATGAATAAACCTCTTTTCGCTGTTCCCTTCGTAGAATCTCTAGTTGCCTCGCTGTAGATTGTATGGCCATCAAATTTAAAGTTGAAAAAACTCGATCTTGGTTGTTGCTCCAGCCATGTTTCACTAACGCAGATGATGTCTTTATCTGTACATCTGTCCAAAATATCCTTGAAATTATTAAAACCTCTTGAGTTCCAAAATATAATTCGGTAAGGTGCCCTTGAAGAATTTTTTGTATTTATGTTGTTTTGACGCTGTTGCTGGATGAGGGTTTTTCTAGGAAAAAAGATTTCAGGGAACTATTATCTTTAATCTCTTTTGTTTTTTTTAATTTGTTTTTCTTGTCGATATCTGCTTTTGGAGTACGGGTTCTTTTTCTAGAACTTGTTGAACTATGAGAAGTAGTAGATTCTTCTCCATCAGAATGAAAATTTTCAATTTCTTTTTCGTGAAACATTTTTTGCAAGGTTTGTAATGTATAATACTTATTTTCAATAAGGAGACCTACTCCCCTGATTTTTGAAGATTTCCCTTCTTCTATTAATTTTTTTTGAAAATTTTTTAGTTCTTTTCGTATTTCTCTCTGCTCAGGAGTGTAATCGTTTGAAACTGAGATGTTCATTGAACGAAGGGCATTCACATGAGTAAAAACTTCTCTTACATGTGATGAGAAATTAAAAGAAATAAGAATGGGCCTACTTCCAACTATTCTTCCCAGTCTCGTGATTCGTTCAAAACTCTCAGCTGGATTGCAGATTTCAACCTGTTTGAAAATCTTAATTATAGTCTCACGAAGATTTAAATTGTTATTCTCATTGTCATCAACATTATAGATAATTATATTTTTAAATCTCTCTTTGACTTCAAGGTATTTTAGTTTGTTTTTCAGTAGACCAACTTCTTTCTCTAGATTTTCGCATTTACCCTCTAGGGAACTACATTTTGATTTATATTCCAATAGTTCTTTTTTAATTTCCTCATCTGATTTTTTAAAGATTTTTATATCTTCGGTTATATTGTTAACACTTGCCTTTGTATCTTTGACATCCCCGTGCATTGATAACATTAGGGTCTTCAACTCCGCTATGTCCGACATTCTTATTGTTGATTTTTTTTAAAGTTTTTATTTAGCACTATCACTCAATTTACAACGAATAGTTTACCTATTATGGTCAATATTAACAAAATAATTTGTAACATAATTAATTAATAAATATTAATATTATTAAATATTAAATATTGTAGCGTAAGGCTACAACAGCCTTACGCGGTAAGCCTTACAACCCACTGTGGGCCAGGAGATAGGCAAAAGCGGTCAAAAATCAACTGTAGATTTTTAAATTTGTAACTTAATAGTTCGCAAGTATAGTATTTGAGGTACCTTTTAGTGCAATATGATAGCAATAGCTTGATTACTTGAGTCGCTGTTGCACATTTATAAAAAAAATTTGTATTCGATTTTTATACGTTTTTTATACAATAAACTTTTTTAAAATAAAAATAATTGTTTACCGTTTACTTTTGTTACTTTTAACAAGTTGTAGTAGAGTTAAAATAAGTAAAAAATTTTAAGAATTATTTCTATTTAACAAAAAACGACATTTTATTCATGAAAATATTAAAAATTTTCGTATTATGCACGGTACCTTTTGAGATTACTGCTAATTACCACCTCCTAAAAGAATAACAAAACGTGTAGTCTCTTTAAAATTAAATGTACTTTAAGATAGAGTAGCTCATTTTTGCTCATATTTTTTTTCAATAAACTTATTACAAAAAAATTTTGATTTCTTTATTATATGTAATATTTTGAAGTATAAGACATTCTAGTCCGTGCAAATTGATGTGATTTTGTTTTATTCGTTTCTTTTTTGTTTTATTCGTTTCTTTTATGTTTTATTCGTTTGTTTTTTGCTTTTACATTTACTGCGAATTGAAAGTCAGATTTAATTTTCAGTATTTCGACGAAAAGCAATTAATATTGTCATAGTGATACATCTGAACAATTTTCTTACGCATTTCTCTTTAACCTTTTGTTGTTGCATTTGTCTATGCAAGTAAGCATGACAGAATTTACTAAAAGAGAGATTCTTCAACAGATTGAAGAATTGAAAGATACTGATTTAGTCATCAATTATATTTTGCAAAAAAGAGATATTAATATTTCGAATTTAGATGAAAAGTCTAAAGCTAATTTAAAGCTTTTCATTTCTTCTTTAAGAGGAAAGCGAGATGCAAAGTTGAAGGCTGTATGTAGAATCAAGTCAAGATTTGAGCTAAAACATGCGGATTGGTTAGATTCTGCTTTTAATCTTCCTGAATTAAATATTGTAAATAGTCAAATAAAAAATAATTCCCATTCTCATCCTGGCCGTCACAGTCTTAAATTTGAAGAAAAATCCGATAGATCTAAACGTCGTGATGTCGCAAAAATAAATCAAAATCAAAACCATGACCCACAAACTTTGTTAATGGCATGTCGTCAAGCTGCAAGTCGAGCTAGAAATAAAGATTTTTATTCAGTGATTAATTTTGTCCATAAAAATATTAAAAACCCCAAAAAAATGAAAAAATTGTTTGCAAATTCAATTAAAATGAAAACACCTGAAGAAGCGTTAGCATTTTTGTTAAACAATTCTCTTAGCAAGAATGTCTATATAAATATGCGCTTGGAGTCAAAATCAAGTGGAGCAGATATCTGGCCACCTTATAATACTGTTCGAGAAGTGAAGTCTGAATGTAGGCCGCCCAAAGAAGATATTTCAATATGTGAGACCAAAATTGAAGTATCTTTGCAAGCGTTGTTGAACCATACGGCAAGCAGGATTGTTGACTTGCAAAAAGACGTAATAGTTCATGAAATGACACTTAAGGAGTCGATAGAAAGTAACGCTGTTTTAATATGCTCATGGGGATTTGATGGCAGTTCTGGACATTCTGCTTATAAACAAACTTTTAAGTCTATCCCACAGGAAAATCTTTCAAAACCAGCTGATCAAAACTTATTAGCAACTACGCTAATTCCACAAAGACTATTAAGTGCTGAAGACGTTGTTTATTGGAGCAATAAATCACCGCAGTCACCTCGATTTTGTAGACCTGTAACACTAGAGTATGTAGCTGAATCAACAGAAGTCATTCTGAGACAGAAAGATAGCATAGAAAATCAAATAGACAAGTTAGAAAGACTTAAAGTAGACTTGGATGATACTCGAAGCATATCGATACATTTTTCATTGTTTTTGACACTAATAGATGGAAAAGTGCTGAATATTATTACAGGAACTAAAAGTATGCAAACTTGTCCTATTTGTCATGCTACGCCTAAATTATTTAACAATCTTTCAAATAAGCAAAAGGGTATATTTTTACCAGATCCGAAATCTCTTGTGCATGGAATTAGCCCTCTGCATGCTTGGATTAACGTTTTTTGTTGTTTTTTAAAAATATCCTATAGACAAGATCTACAAGTATGGCAGGTACGTAAAGCTGAGCAAAAAACAGTATTAGCTGAAAAAAAGAAGAAAGTTCAAGAAAATTTTAGGTCTAAGTTGGGTCTGATAGTAGACAAACCAAAAGCACAAGGTGCAGGAAATACCATTGATGGTAATACGGCTCGCAAAGCGTTTGAAAACCCAGAAATCTTAGCTGAATGCCTTGGACTTGACCTTGAATTACTACAGCAGATGAAAACAATCTTAATTGCAATATCAATTCATCTTCAAATTGATCCTCTAAAATTTCAAAATGCTTGTGATCGTGCAGCTGAAAGATATGTTAGCCTTTATAAATGGTATCCTATGCCGTCAACACTGCATAAGTTGCTGATACATGGAGGTGATATTATTACCACTAGTATTTTACCTGTTGGAATTTTAGCTGAAGAAGCTTCTGAAGCTCGTAATAAAGATTACAAAAATTTTAGATTAAATCACAGCAGGAAGACCAATCGAGAAGCCAACATAAGTGATGTTTTTTATCGAGCTATGGATACATCGGATATAAAAATATCCAGTATTGGCTTAAATATGCGACTGAAACAAAAAAAATTTATGATAATTCCCAAAAGTGTCCGCGACTTATTATATATGCCAGATATAGAGTCAACCGAATCGGAATCTGAAGATGATAATAAGGATAGTGAGGATGAAACAGACGATGCAGGTCTCTCTGAAACTTTAAGATTGCTGGATGATATTGTATTATCCGATAACGACGAGGAAGAAGACAATTCTATTGAAAGGGATGACTAAAGTCGATAAGAAGACTCTACTATCTGATGTGAGAGGCGAGGGGACTCACGCCAAAAAGCACCCCGAAGTTTTTAATTACTTGTTTTTAATTACCCTTGTTTGTGAGAGGCGAGGGGACTCACGCCAAAAATCACCCCGAAAATTTTAATTACTTGTTTTTTAAATTACCCTTGTTTGTGAGAGGCGAGGGGACTCACGCCAAAAAGCACCCCGAAAATTTTAGTTACTTGTTTTTTAAATTACCCTTGTTTGTGAGAGGCGAGGGGACTCACGCCAAAAAGCACCCCGAAAATTTTAGTTACTTGTTTTTAATTACCCTTGATTGTGAGAGGCGAGGGGACTCACACCAAAAAGCACCCCGAATTTTTTAATTACTTGTTTTTTTAATAACCCTTGATTGTGAGAGGCGAGGGGACTCACACCAAAAAGCACCCCGAAAATTTTAGTTACTTGTTTTTTAAATTACCCTTGTTTGTGAGAGGCGAGGGGACTCACGCCAAAAAGCACCCCGAAAATTTTAGTTACTTGTTTTTAATTACCCTTGATTGTGAGAGGCGAGGGGACTCACACCAAAAAGCACCCCGAATTTTTTAATTACTTGTTTTTTAAATTACCCTTGTTTGTGAGAGGCGAGGGGACTCACGGCAAAATGCACCCCAAAAATTTTAATTACTTGCTTTTTTAAATTAAAATTGTTTGTGAGAGGCGAGGGGACTCACATCAAAAAGCACCCCGAAAGGTTTGACATCCGCCATGTTGGATCCAGCATTTTTAATTTTGACAAACTGACATCGGATCTATAATCAGCGACCCCAAAAACCCCCGAGTAACGATTTTCAAGCGAATTCGATCCATTTTTAAGAAAGTCATCCGCCATATTGGATCCGCCATTTTGAATTTTCGAAAACTAACATTGGATTCGTAATCAGCGACCCCAAAAACCCCCGAGTAATGATTTTTAAGCGAATGCGATCAATTTTATAAAAAGTCATCCGCCATATTGGGCCCGCCATTTTGAATTTCTTAAAACTAACATTGGATTCGTAATCAGCGACCCCAAAAACCCCCGAGTAACGATTTTCAAGCGAATCCGATCAATTTTTTAAAAAGTCATCCGCCATATTGGGCCCGCCATTTTGAATTTTCTAAAACTAACATTGGATTCGTAATCAGCGACCCCCAAAAACCCCCGAGTAACGATTTTCAAGCGAATCCGATCAATTTTAAAAAAAGTCATCCGCCATATTGGATCCGCCATTTTGAATTTTTTAAAACTAACATTGGATTCGTAATCAGCGACCCCAAAAACCCCCGAGTAACATGTTTCAAGCGAATCCAATTAAATTTTGAGTTTTGGCCACTTTTTCCTACCTTCTGGCCCACAGTGCAACCCCTACAGATATCCTTACAGTACACTGAGAGAAGTCCGGGAACTAATACGTCCCGTGCAAGGCTTGAGTGATCATTTTGAATGTTCTTATGTGAACCTTCGATCGGGACGTCTCAAGCCCCGATAAAAAACGTGGAACGTCCCGAAGCGGGATTACTTACAACTTTTAGTGTCGGCCATGAGTTGTCTCTCACATGCGGGAACAAT
The DNA here is from genome assembly GCA_032872475.1 of Leptopilina myrica (nomen nudum). Lineage (NCBI taxonomy): Eukaryota > Metazoa > Arthropoda > Insecta > Hymenoptera > Figitidae > Leptopilina > Leptopilina myrica (nomen nudum). The sequence goes on along the minus strand of CM065464.1, from coordinate 23,571,189 downwards.
GTTTGACCGATTCGGGGTGTCTGAGCCCTAGATTCGAGACATCTCAAACGCGACAAGCAGAGTAGCTTATAGCGACGTCTAGCGGGAACTATTAAGCCCTGGACTTCTCTCAGTGTAGCCTTACAGCAAGAAGTCGTGCTATCTGGGAATGGATTTGCCTGTTTTAATTTTCGCCCTATTTTTAGTAAAATATATACGAAATTTGTTAATTTTTTTTTTCGTTTCTGTACTTAACTGCTTTCAAAGATGTACAACGTTTCTTAATTCATATCGCCTTGTCAAGAACATTTTATAACTGACAATGAATAATAAATATTTAACCAAAAGAGAATTAAAGTTAAGTAATGTGTGCTGTGATTGCTAGTAAAGTATTTTATAAATTTATAAAAAATAAAAGTAAATTTGCAAAACCTATCCTCACTATATGTGAACAATAAGAAAGAAGAGAATAAACAATTACAATGTAAAAATATGGGGGTCGGGTTGGGACCACCCCTGGAGGGTCGGTTTCGGACCACCCCCACTATTTTCACAAAATGTTTTGCCAATCACTTATATCAATGGAATTAATTTAATTTGAATGTTGTGCGTTGAAGTTAAGGTCATACACAATCAAAATTAATTTCGTAAACATTTTTCCGTATTAAAAAAACACTGTTAGCTCGAATTCCGTATAGATCAAAAATTAATTTAACGAATGCTAAAATCTAATATTGCTTGAATCTCCATAATGAAATCAAACGCATTTATAAATCCTGTGGCCCAGTTTTTGGTGTTGTGAAAGTGTTCCATTTATGGTACTGACGAATTTTTTAGTGGTACCATCTTTAAGAAACATAACGTACGGGGGGTCGGTATGGGACCACCCTCCCCTAAATATAATATTTATAAAAAAATATGAAAAAACCAAATTAAACATAACCTACAAATGTTTAGCTACATCGGTTTCTCGATCACAGTGAATTAATTATTTTCGAATTTCATTCAAATCATTATCAGAAAGTCTGGGCAATCTGTCTTGGTTGACGTGACAAAACATTTTTGTTGGTTGGGGTTCAAATTATTGTTCCAGCATTGGTACTTTATGTTTATTCCAAAGACATTTCTTTTCGGTGGAAGATATTTTTTCTAGTTTTAGAATATAAAATATAAAAATAAAATAAATAAAAATATAAATATTTTTGTAATGTTAATATTTTAAAAAATAATACAAGATTTCTCTAACAATTATTCGAATCAGTGAATTTATAAATTGTATCTAGTGTTAGTGTCAAGATTTTTTTAAAACAACTAAAATAATTATTTAATTATAAATACAAAACGTCACTTCATAAGGCTGCGGCTACACCTCTGCAGGCAGCCTGCCTGCAGGTTGTCATGGTAACGTACAAGAGTAAGAGTTTGTTATGAAACGCTAGCGCTACTTTGCCCGCGGTGGTAATTTTCATTGCCAATAATTCTGTAAAAATAATTCATAATTCTGCTGCCCAAAGTAAAAACCTAGTAGGTCTTATTTTCCGTATGGTTTAAAGTCGCTTATATAGTAAACGACTTTTGCTTTACCGGCAATGCGACTTACTAGGTTTTTACTTTAGACTACAGAATTCAATTTTGTGCAAAATTTCCAATAATATTTCTTTTTACATTACTTTGAATAATTGTAAAAAGGGCAGTATAATTTCTTGCAGTATTTGAAAAAAAACATTTTGAAATATAAAAATAATTATTTAACATTTGAACATCAACAATTCAAGTTACAGTTTTGAGAAGAATTTTAAAAATTTGATAGCAGTCGATACATTAAGTAAAATCTTTTTCAAATTTTAATCAAATTCTGACAAAGATTAATTTCTTTCGACAAGTTGAACATTTTATATATTAATTATTCAATTTATACTATTAGAAAGTATTTAAAATTTCTATCACATTATTTAATTCAACCCCAAGAAAGAGTGATTTTCATAATTAATTTTTATAGTTCTCATTAAAACTTTAATAAAATAATATACATTGTATCTGATAATACATGTTGTCATGAAAAAAAGAAAATAATCGCTATATTTTCATGAAGAGTAACATTTTTTTAACCAGGAATTCAATTATTTGCAAATATAATAAAATTCTATAGGGTCAGTTGGGGTAAATAGAAACAGATTTGCTAAGTTTCACCAATAACATAAGTTTTTTTAAATTAAATCCGAATACTCGCTCGGTTTTTTTGTGTATTGAGTTATTATTTTACTTCCGTGAAACAATTTTATGGAGAAGTAGAAAATATGGGAATCATTAAATCGTAATAATCAACTTTTTCTATTTACTTCTAAATTTTTCAACTTTGCTATAATTTAAGGGTAAATAGAAACAGTTGATTATTTCTTACAAAATTTAAGAAAAAATCAATTTCAAGTAAGGAAATGTTAAAAGATACAAAGAATTACATAAAAAATCATGTTAGTCATAAAATACTTCAGATTAATAAATAATAATGCATTACGTAAGTTTAACCTTTTAACGCCGAGTGATTTATATCAAAACCACTTTTGACTTAAAACTTTCATAACTTTGATAAAAATTAAAATATTTTTGATTTCCAAACACCCACAAATTTATTCTACTTTGTGAAAAAATTCACAGTGCAATAAAGAATTAACAATTTTTTAATTCTAACAATAGGGTAAGTCCGAGGGAGATGGCCATACGGGAGAGATGGCCAGTTCAAATATCACTTATTATATGGTATTCTTCAACCTTCTGTGATTCATATTAAATCTAAACAATAAATTGATAAAAAATAATGAAACTGTAAGTGTAATCCTTGTTTATTTTTTTTGCATGGGTCTAAAATAAGTTGAAAATTTCGGATTTCTTGTCACCATATTGTTATTTTTTAATATAATTTTTAATTTAAAATTTTTATGCGTAGTGCATAACCCACGCTTCGATGTAAACAAAAAATGAAATGAAAATTATTTTATTTATTTAATATTTTTATGTTTACTTTTATCATTAATTATTGGGTAAGATGGCCACTGATGACTTTTATTAAAAATTGTTGATGTTTATGTTATATACTTAAGAAATATTAATGAAAAACAAATTAAAAATGTCTGAGAATAAAATAATTGATCCAATTGACACCAGAGATGGAGATTTATTTGTAGATTGACGCAAAAGTTACAATCAAACAACGTTAATTGAAGATTGGATTAAGGGCAATATTTGAAATTTTTGGGTACATAAGAACTGTACTGAATGTCATGAAAAATTTTCGGTAAATCCGGACAGAGAGCAAATACGGACAAAAGTTGTTGGATCTTAATTTACAAATTAAAAATTCAGTTCGACGTCAATATTTTAAGCTCAAATCCTTTAAAAGAGATTCTGACTACTTCCATGATTTTATCTCGACAATTAAATTCCATTAAAATTTGTTAAAGCTATATATGTTTTTGATTATTACTTTTTGAATCGTTAATTTATTAACTTTTATGATACTACAACACTTAACTGATTCAACTTTTATACATCTAGTATGAATTTTTTTCAAGTTGTTCTATCCCTTAATAGAGTAGTATACTTAAGATAACTTTATTTTAAACCTTTCTTAGAAACTAAGCTGTCTGGATTTACCCCAAATTTAAAAAATTTTTCTAAATCTTGGGGTAAATCTGAACAATAAAATGTAAAAAATTAAATATAAAATTTTATAAAAAATAAAAAAATAATCTAGGGCACTCAAGAAAGAAATTAATGCAGTATAAAACGAAAGAATTGCCTTTTATTATAAAAAAACTTACGTCATATGTGAAAAATAGGTTTTTTTCCGGATTTACCCCAACTGACCCTATTTTAATTAATATTATGCTTAAATCCATAATTTGATACAAATATGTAACATTTTAAATAAAAAACTGATGATTTTTTTTCAAAATGAGTTTTCTCAAAAACGGCTCGACAAGTTATGGGCTATAAATTTTTTACACATTATTTAGAATGCGGGAGAGATGGCCTAATGCACTTTTTCGAAAATGTAAATTTTAAGATTGTAGCTATGAAAATATTTTATTTTATGTTTCGTTATTTTAAAGTGAAGTGTTCAATATTCAATTACCAATAAAAGTTTAGACAAAAAATGAAAGTGTGCCCTTTTCAGATCCGGAGCCTCAAGTTATCAAAATTCAATTATTTTTAATATCTACTATTTCAATAAAAATTCAGAAAAGAATTCAATTATTTAAAAAGAAATATATTATTAAATTTCATCACAAGAATTACATTATTTTTCATAAATAATAAAATTCTTCTGAAGTATTCAATTACTTTAAATACAATTATTATTAAAACATTCGATTGTATTTAATAAATTAAAGAACCCAAGCGGAAATTTACCACTGGCATTGTACCGCGCCTGTACATACGTCGGTAAGACTGTACTGACATTCGTCCGCGAGACAACCGGATCGGTGAAGGCGTTCTACTGGAACATAACTATGTGTTGTAGTGGCTGCGCTTCCGGCTCGGTACAGATTTGATGCCGCCGAACAACCGGTGTTGTACCGGCATTCGTCCATCTAGCATCCGCCGCGGGCCAAATATTGTTTCAAAAGACGACTCGCTTCAGCGGACCGGCGTTCTACTCTGCCGTCCTGATGAAGAAAGTGATTAAGTGACATTTTTATGAAAAATGAGATTTTTATACCGTTGGATTCGTTATGAAATTCAGAATCTATCTACAGCATTACATTTTACAGATATTAATTAATTTTAAAGATAATAAGACCCTAATTATAGTACTAGCAGAGATTTTCGTAAAATACTTATTTATAGAACCGTACTTGCAAAGATTCGCCAAAATGATGACTTAGATAAGAACTTTTATTAGAGCTGGAACCGTATTGGCGAGTGCGGCTTGGAAATGTAGCCCGACTAGACCAAAAAAACTAAGGTGTTGAACCGTATAACACTTATCCACTTTATTCTCAAGTTTTATACCCCCAAAAAGATCAACTTTCAGAAACGTACTTGCATTTCTGCATTGTGCCATCCTGATGAAGAAAATGGTTACTTGCAGTTATAGTGATTTCGAGATATTTAAGGAAACGCGTTTCTAACGAGCTCCAATAATATTTAAAAGTTTTTTAATATTTAAAATTGCTATTAACTAAATTTAATATGCTCTATTTAATGGCGTTGAATTAATTTAAAAATTTCAATTCATTATAAACAAAATGTCGAATACTGTTGAAAATTAATTTTGAAATCGTCAAAATACTGCCTTAAAAGCGTAAGTGCACTTACAGCCTGAGAAGCTTAATTTTTGACACTGCTTTTACTAACCGTATAACTGCAAATATTTTAGCTTATGACGTGCACAATGCAGAAATGCAAGTACGTTTATGAAAGTTGATCTTTTTGGGGATATAAAACTTGAGAATAAAGTGGAAAAGTGTTATACGGTTCAACGCCTTAGTTTTTTGGGTCTAGTCGGGCTACATTTCGAAGCCGCACTCCCCAATACGGTTCGAGCTCCAATGAAAGTTCTTGTCTACGTCAACATTTTAGCGAATCTTTGCAAATACGGTTAAATTTTCTGCAAGTACGGTTCTATAAATAAGTATTTCACGAAAATCTCTGCAAGTACGATACTTAGGGTCTCATTATCTTTAAAATTAATTAATATAAATAATTAGTTGCATACTTTATTTATAATTATTAAAGAAATTTGAATATAAAAAAAATGTAATTCTTTAATTTATTTGTTAATTAATAAATAAAAAATATAATTAAAACCTATTTTTCAACTTCATTAATTTTTACAATTAAATTTCATATTCTTGTATTGTTAATTCTTTTTTTAATATTTAAACTTTAAACAATTCTCCTACAAAATTTTTTTACAATATAATGGATTTAAAACTTTTATTACTATAAATTATGGTAATTATTTCATTAATTGTAATTTATTAATTTTTATTAAAAACAGTAAAACTGTAGCAAAATTCTTGCATTGTAAAAATTCCGAATCGGTACAGACTGCCTGTACCGGTATTGACTCTCCGATTCAACCGGCGCGGATCCTTGACTGTTGGATGATCCGGCATGCGTCCTACTTTTTCGCCTGGGAAATTAAAAAAAGAATACAATTATTTTTAAAAAATTTTAAATAAAATTCAAGAATTAAACGCTTAATTTCAATTATTAAGACAAAGGATTATTGTAAAAACTTTAAAGAAATTATTCATATAGAATTCAATTACTTTGAAAACTTGTAATTAAAATTAATTAAGAAAGTCCATTATTTTAAAGAAACTCAAAGAAATTCTTCAAAAGAATTTAATTAAGAATATGTAAAATTTTAATAAAATTCTTCCTAAATTCAATTTTTTTCATAAACAATAAAATTCTTCGAAGAAATTCGATTAGTATCAAATTTTTTGATAAAATTATTTGCAAGAATTTAATGATTTGCAATTTTTTTGCAATAAATTACTTGTTTTCATAAACAATAAAATTCTTTGAAGAAATTCAATTATTATCAGATTTTTTTATAAAATTCTTTACAAGAATTCAATCATTTGCAAATGTTTCATAAGTTTTTTCGCAATAATTCAACCCACAAAGCACAGAAATTTTCTGCAAGTTTGCTGCAGGTTTTCCATGCAAAGTTCGCAAGTTTGCATTCAAGTTTGCAGCACACTTGCACACATATAAAAATGTCACACTTTTGGCAAGTTTGCAATGAAAACTTGAGAAGAATTTGCAGTAAACGTTATAAAATACATAAAAAATTTAAAAAAAAATTAAAAATGCATATATTTTGATGAACCATGCCTTCTCTTTAAGGGGTCCCAAAGGACTCAAAAAATAGAAAAAATTGTATTGCTTATTTTAAAAGTATATATATATATATATATATTTTTTTTTTTGAAAATGTTTTCCCAAATTTTCATTGAAATCGTTGCATTATAACCGAAGTTGTTGATATTTTTAGCACGGTACGAGCTCAGAGGTCAGAACTGAACTTGAAACGCTATTATCTCTAAATCGAATTTTTTTAAAACTACTGTTACGGTGTGCATGATTTCTCCAAAACCGCTAAAGCGATTAACTTGACATTTACAGGGTTTCTTTTTAGATATAATAGCTAGTTCGTGAATGAAGGAATTTTAATTTGTACCAAAATTTATATTTTTTTCGGTCAAAAAACGAGTTTTTAAAAACCTAAAAATTCGAATTTTGCTGAAAATCATTTGCCATTTCTAGAAATTTTTTTTCTCAAACAGCTACAGTTTCCACAAATGTTAATATTTTTTCAGTTTTAAAGTTGCTAAAATTGCATGACAACATGTACTATCAGGAACAATGAAGATTATTTCATTAACGTTTTAATGAGAACTTTAAAAATAATTATGAAAGTCACTCTTTTTTGTGGTCGAAAATGTATGTAACCTCTTAACTCTCCGTCACACACCTAGGGAGGGATTCCCTCTACGGTTTCAGTATTAGTAGTATAGCTAGGCCGGTTCCACGAGGTATCGGTAATGTAGATTCCTACTTACCGACCGCAGATTCCTACTTACCGACTGAAACCTCGTGGAACCGGCCCTTGGTGGGGGGGTCCTCATTTGCATATATGCAAATTAGTTAACCCTTTTAATTTATATGTATGCAAATTAGTTAACCCTTTTAATTTGCATATATGCAAATAAGTTAACTCTTATAATTTGCATAACCCTAATTTGCATATGTTTTCTATTGTTAGTTTATGCAAATACCACCAAATTTTCACCCACCCTTTTTAACTTTTACGCAAATTTCACCCTTTTAGACGTGGAATATGCAAATACCACCCACTTTTCACCCACCCTTTCGAAATTTTTATGCGAATTTCACCCTTTTAGACTGGGATATGCAAATACCACCCACTTTCACCCCCCCCTTTTTTACATTCTACCTAACTATCTTGTACTTTGCAACAACCCCCTCCCACCACCCACTCACCCGTTACCTTTGTAAAATACATTGCTTTTAGGTTAACCACCCCCTCCCACCCACCTAATTTTTCCCTTTATATTTTCTATACTACCACCCACCACCACGCACTTTGCATAAACCAGAAATTTCAAAAATCGTATAGAGAATCGCGAGGGACCAAGCGTTCGCGAGATACCGCGCAAGCGCTGTGGGTAGTGGGAGTGGGTGGTGCGGTAAGGCCCAGAGCGCAGCAGAGGTGCGCGTACGGTTACCGCGTTGAGTGAGTGGATAGTTCCATGCGTCAGACCTTGCTGTCTGACTCATGCAGGGTGCTTCACTGGCGCTACAGCACCGTAGGGATAAAGGTATTGTTCAAAAATATGTAAGCAAGTTTCAACTTGCATATTTTTCAATATAACAATAGTATTGTTTGGAAATCGTAAACTTAAAGTGGAGGTAGTTGCGTGCGCAGTCGTTAAAGTGGGGGTAAAAGAGTGGGGTTTAAAGGGTATAAGGTAGGTTGGAATCCACGATTCGACACTTCTACTACAGTTTTCATCAGCATCAGCAGTACCAGCAGCTTTAGCTTTTACAGCAATATTAGCAGTACTAGCAGCTTTAAAAACTATAGCAGCATCTTCATATTTGATCGGTAAATTTCCTTTTTATATTGAAAAATTTTGTATTCTAAATTTGTTTTTTAAATTTAATGTTAAAAATCCATCTTTTTGCTTTGTTTACAGATATTAAAACAATGGACTTCCAAAAAGTCAACGCTACTGGTCGCATGGAGAGATTTCTGCCAACGAAGCCGCTTTCTGAGTTGACTGTGAATGAGTTATACAACGTAACTAAAATAAACAAGGTGCAGACCAAATATGGTTCTAGGATTGTAGTCGACCTGGATGCTACATTTACGACTTTTCTTCCGGCAAGGTTCACAAAACTATTTGAAACTGACCCTACCTCCATCACAATGATGGAAGAAGCCGTGCAATCGGAAAAGTTGCGATTAAAATATATTGGTGGCAAATTTAATGTTATTGAATTTGAATAAAATATATATTCTAAGGTTATTTTGTAAAAATTATGTAAATATTTAAAGGTTTTAAATAATAAAAAAATTACTTTAAATGGATTCTTTTATTATCTCACCTTCTTATTATAAACCATTTTTAAATAAATAAAAAAATATGTTATAAAAATTATACAAGTAAATTTTTATGAAAGTTAAAGGAAAAAAAAATTCAAGTATATATTATTAAAGGAGTAGGTATATTATGAAAGAAAGACAACATTTTTTTTAAAATTATAAAATTCATTTATTCATATATATATAGAAATTAAAACTTATTACAATAGTTGTTCATAATTTTCATAAAATGATTTCAAATTAGTATTCACATCATCCACTTCGTCGATACCATTTGAGAAGTTTCTCAGTTCACTCGTTACATTTAAAAACCATTTTCGAAGCTTACATATATTGTTTACTGCACAATTTTCAGTTTGTGTAATATGATGAGTACACATAGGTGACAAAAATTCAGTTTTAATATTCTTAAACGATGGACAGTCAATTTCTTCTAAATTGTACACATTCATTACATACTTTTCTAACCACTGTTTTTTTTCATAACCTTTAACGTAGATAGTTTTTGCTCCTCGTAATGCATCTTGTAAAATGATTCGCACTTCATCGTAACACACATCTCCTGCAATCCAAGGGATTGAATGATAGTTGTTTGTTAACCATTAGTTTTCGCTCTTATAACGTCCAGGTAGTAAACTCCAAGCACAAGGTGGTTCAAAAAGGTAAACTCTTGGTTGAGCATCTGCCTCCAGAGGAACTATAGCCAACTCTTTGAAAATAAATTCATTGCTGGGTTTTTTAAAACCTTGAACGTCTACTATAAACTCCATTTTAGAATCGAAATGAGTACCTGCTTTATAAATATGTCTTATATATCTCCACTTCACCCCCACCACTTGTTTCCCTCTCCACTCCTTATAACTTTTTAATAATCCCACTGATTGGTTTATACTGAACTATACGATCATGTATGATGAGACAATATGCAGTTGTATCAGCAGGTATATTTTCTCTAGCTTCAAATTCTAAACGTACATCGAATGAAGACTGCTTTAAAAACTCATTTTGTTTCGAACAATCAATAACAATTAAAGGTGCTTTTGATTTAAAAGTATTAATATCTAAAGTAGGTTCTGAATCTTTACTATAATAAGAAGATTGAAAATTAGCATACATATCATATAATAAAGAATACTGATTTTGATCAAAATTTAAATTTAAATTTCCATAAGGGTAAGATTGTGAGTTTAAAAAGAGTTTTACATTTGTAATATTACAATGATCAAAGTAACAGGATGTATTTTTTAGTTTATTCTTTCTTCCAGTTTGAAATCTAACAATTACATATCGTGGTTTCTCTAATTGAGATGAAGATTTGAGTTGCCACATAATTCTTGAACGATCGGAAACTCATAGAAATTAATGGATCCTTCTCAATAAATTTTAATAATTTAATTTTATTACTGTCAGATGGTAAAATATATGGTACTAACCATTCAATTTTATTAATTGAAATTTTAAATTCTTCATCATTATTAAGATTTCCTGTTTGAATAACAGCATTTAAATCATTTCGTGATCTTATCAAAATGTGTTCATGTTTAGCATTCATAACAATTTTCTTTTAATCTTCAGCAAAACCGAAAAGCATACTAAGTGGTACTGTTACATTAAAATAACCATTTTCTAAAGTCATTTTTAAATCCAAAGCAGAATGTTCAAACACACCTGCATTTCCAACACGCATAAGTTGAGAAGGAGTTAGTGAAACCAGATTTTTTATAGTTGAAGTATGACCAACATGTTTGCATCCATCAATCTCAATACCATTTAATTCATAACGAATTTCATCAAATAAGTAAGCTATAGCATTGTTAATGAGACTAACATTTTCTGTTAAAGTATTTTCATCATTCTTTGTCAAGCGTCCAAATATATGTAAGGAACTGCTGCTCGGTAAAATGGATAAATCTTGATTTTGAACTATTATCCGAATTTCATCACTATTGTTGAAAGATGATGATGCATATGGTTGATGACTATGAATTTCATAATTTGCTATAGATTCGTCAAAATTCACTTGAGTTAGAATGCTGAGAATTTCCTCCATTTTTCTTATAACAACGACACAAAATGAATAGATAGAATTTTTCACCTCACTTCTTCTGCTTCTTCTTCTTTATTTTTAATGTCTGATTCGCAGACCAAGTTTCTTCAGAAATATTTGATTCTGAGGTGTTAACACCTTGCGAGTTACATTCACACTGCTTTTCTTTACACATATTGGTTCACTTTTATAACTACCACCAACTTTTCTTTTTTGATTGTAAATAATTCCCATTACACTGATTTTACATGTAAACGTATTGTTATTGTCTCTCCTCTAAAATTAACTAAATTACCATCCTGATCAACTATACGCAGCTGAATATTATGTATTGTCTTTACGGTGACTGGATAGTAAATGACATTATTTGGAACTTCTATGATTTTATATCCAGTAGGAACAGAAGGATAAAATTGATGTATTGTATGTACTTTCTTTCCATTAATATATGATCCTGTTGTAATATTACACTCAATACGTATAGCATTCACCTTCATTATAGATATAATTGATTTAGAAAAATGAACATAATTTCCTGGAAGATATATGGGAGGAAATCCAAATATTTTTCCTATACCATCTTCTTTCCTGAAGTCAATACCTATATTACATCCAATTGTACATTTTAATGTATTTGTATCAACTATTATTTTTAAATTAATATCAGTACCTCTCATTCTATGTTCAACATGTTTTTTAATATCTTCGATTTCATAACTACCTGTAGGTATTTCTATAACGAAATCATCTATATAAATCATATTAGCACCCTTATCAATGTTGGGAATTGAGTTAAATGTAAGGAGCTCAACAAGACCCAGTACATAATTTTTGTTAGATGATAGTTCAATTGGTGGAAAGTATGAAGCCTCAAGGCATGAAGAATTACCTGATAATGTGAGAGTGATAGAATCATTCATGTTAAGTATTTAGTTGTATACTGAAGCTTGAAATTGTTTACATATTCTTATATAGACTAAAGTTATTCTTCACTGTAAGTTGATTACATAGAAATTTAAGACACAAATGACCGCATATAAACGTATCAAAATTTTGATATCTTTCATGATTATATTTTATATAGCTACCAACACCTAAGTAAACAATGAGATCCAATGGTGGTGAAACATTACCAAAACTGTCAAAGTATTCGGTTTCATTGTTCACCTTTTTATATGCAACCCAATGAGTTCCAGGACCTTCTTTATCATCAAGATTTATTATTGCTGATTCATATTGAAATGGTCCTCCCACGGGTAATTCATTTCTCATAAAGATTCCTCTAAAATGTGGTATTTTTAAACTTGTAGTATATTTTAGAAGATCATAATCACTTAGTGCACGGTGAGGTAGCTTCAATATTAGTTTTTTGAATTTTTTTTTCTTAATATGTAATCCTTTGCCTTTATAAGGTTGCATATAAAGACCAAGTCCTCGTTGATATGGTTTCATGTATAAACCTTTTCCTAAAGCAATAGACTCCATTTTATGGTTATGTCGTTGAGATTCTGAAAGTTCCTTCTTGGCAATGTTAGCTTCATTTACAGCTTTCACTATACCACTAATTCCACCAGTAAGTGCCCCTAGAGCACTTAATCCTGCAAAAATTGGAACAAGGGGTAAAATACCACCAACTTTGGATGGTATAGGAAGAATTCGAGGTGATATAATCTTAGATTTACCACCATATTGTTTTATAGCCTTTCTTGCACCAATCATAGCAGTTCTAATTGTATCTAAAGAGTTATTATTATTATTATTATTATATTTCATAGACTTTTTAGCAGCATGAACAATCTTTTTTAATGAAACATGTCTCTTAGAAGCAACCTTCTTCTTCTTTGTTGTCTTCTTCTTCTTCTGCTTCTTGGTTCTTGTCTTTTTATATTTCTTATTAACTTTTATCCCCATCCCAAATTTAGACTTGGTTTTCATTATATTAGTTACAGCTAATGCAACTGCTTTTTCACTTAATTTAGTGTCTTTAGAAACAACTCGTTCCCACGCCTTTTCAGCAAGTATTTTATCTGCAGAATTTCTTGTACCTACGTCTGTATCTTTTGAATAAGCTATATCATGCTATTTACAAGCTGTATCTAAAGGGTTTATGCCAGGATCACCACGTGCAAGACGTTTTGCTAACTTCGTACCAGGTCCACAATATTGATAACCTGGAAAATGAAACTCGAATGGTAATTTATTGATTATACTATTGAGAATGCCTTGACCACGACAAGCAATTTTTTTGGTACTCTTTTTCACTTTATCATGAGTAATCATTCCTCACTCGACCGTGGTTTAAAACCAACTGATTGGAGAACCTATATAAACATTATATTTATAGCTGCACACTCAGTCGATTTCAAGATGTGGTTCAAGGTGCAAGATGTTCAACTCCCAATTGTAAATGTTGATAATCTTCTTCCAAACAAGGATAATGAAGTTAAACGACACGGAAGTTTATTTTCAAACAGCATTCGTGCAGCTTTTTGTGGACCGTCTAATTGTGGAAAAACAAATGCACTTTTGTCTTTAATAATACATCCGAATGGTTTAAGCTTTGAAAATATATATTTATATTCAAAGTCTTTACAACAACCAAAATATCAATTTTTAGAAAAAGTTCTCAGTAAAGTGGATGGTATTGAATACTTTCCATTTAGAGAACATGAAGAAGTGGTTTCACCTAAAGACGCTAAACCAAATTCAGTATTTATTTTCGATGATATTGCTTGTGAGAAGCAAGATAATGTAAGAGCATTCTTTTGTATGGGTAGACTTGTTAACGTTGACAGTTTCTATCTATGTCAAACATATGCCCACATTCCTAAACATCTTGTTAGAGATAATATTAACTTATTAGTACTTTTTAAACAAGATGAGAGAAACCTTAAGCATGTTTATAATGATCATGTAAATACAGATATGACTTACAATCAGTTTCGTGATTTATGCTCAACATGTTGGAATTCTGATAGATATGAATTTGTGGTTATAGACAAAGACCGAAATTTAAATGAAGGAAGATATAGAAAAGGTTTCGATTGCTTTATTCAGTTATAAGTATCAATTGGTTTGAAAATTCAATTAGTATAATTAGTTAATAGACCGTATAATTCTATCAAGAGTGAAAATGTATCTAAAATTAAAAAGGAAGAAGAAGAAGAAGAAGAAGAAAAAGAAGACTTTGAAACAACATTCAAGACTGCTGTTAGTGAAGATGAACCATTTGATATATCTTCTTATAATAATAATTATAACACATTTCATGATCCAGTATCTGAAGTAGATTTACAAAATGTAAGAAATGAAAGCATAATTAATGATGATATTTTTTCAAATCAAGAGCAAAACGATGTGTTAAATGATAATTCAACAAGTCAAGAGTTTGATGAGCAGAATAATCTACAAGACCAAGATTCTGACAAATTAATAGATAAATACATAAAATTGTTGAATAAAAATAGAAAACAATATTTGGATATGGTTTACGGAGTGCGGAAAGTTGAAAATGGAAATTTTATGGTAGGTAATACAGAAATTAATTTCAATGGCCCTTTCATTGACTTAGTTGGAAAGAAAAAATATAATAAAACAGAAGGATTACTAGAACTTTTATTCAGACAGAAACCTAATCAAGCTTCTATAAGTTCAAATGATTTAGCCAACTATAAAAAAATATTACAATCTACTAATGCACATAGAAAGAATTACAGTCCAAATAAACCTATTCGTATAAACAAAAGTTTTAAATATACAAACGCAATTGCTAAGCTTTATCAGAAAACTGGAGAGTCCTTACAAAAAAATTTTTTATTACCGCAATCTATGTTGGTGGAAAGGAAATCATACTCAGACTATATCTACTGGGATGATCCAAATGAACTTGTTGATCGTTTACGTCTACTTATAGCATCACGACAAGCTGGCAATCCAAGTCATAACAATGAAATTATGAGTATCCTTGAAGAATTACGTGAATCTAAAATTATATATTAAGAGGATACATATCAACTTTAAATCAGTACTATATTGAGTATTGATGTATTCATATATATCTTAAAATATGGATAGTAAAAAGTTAACAGTAGTCACAGAATTACATAGACAAGCTCGGAGAAATTATCCACGTCGCAAAGTACAATTGCGTGGTGTAGATGAAACATGGCAAGCAGATTTGGTTGAAATGATACCATATTCGAAAGTTAACAAAGGATTCAAATATATGTTAACTGTAATAGATATATTTTCCAAGTATGCATGGGCAATACCTGTAAAAAGTAAATGTGGGAAAGATGTTTTTACTGCTATGAAATCTATACTTGTACAAGGACGCGTACCTAAAAATTTACAAACCGATAGAGGCAAAGAATTTTATAATTTAATATTCGAAAATTTAATGAAATCATATAACATTAAACTGTATTCAACATTTAGTAATTTAAAAGCATCAATAATTGAAAGATTTAACCGAACACTCAAAAATATGATGTGGCCACAGTTCAACTTAAGAGGAAATTATAAATGGGAAGATATTTTACCATCTCTAATTTTAAAATATAACAATCAGAAACATCAGAAAAGAAGATGAAAAGGAATTATTAAAACGTATTTCAAAACAGAGAAAAATTTTAACTAAAAAGGCAAAATTCAAAGTTGGCGACAGAGTTCGAGTCAGCAAGAATAAACATGTTTTCGAGAAAGGATATACACCAAACTGGACAACTGAAATATTTACCATCTCTAAAGTTGAGTCAACAAAACCAGTAACTTATAAGCTGAAAGATTATCAAAATCAATCCATCGAAGGTGGTTTCTACGAAGAAGAAATTTCTAAAGTGAAATATCCAGATATATATCTCATAGAAAAAGTTCTTAAGAATCATCGTGATGAAGTGTTTGTAAAGTGGTTAGGTTTTGATAATTCACATAATAGTTGGATAAAAAAGACAGACATGTAAAAGTTAAAGTTAACTATTTGAAAAGTTAAAGTTAACTTTTTGAAAAGTTAAAGTTAACTATTTGAAAAGTTAAAGTTAACTTTTTCTTACTTTAATATATTTTAATAGTGAAAAGAATGTATACTTACACCGAGTAGTTGTAATTAATGTAATATTATATAATATGTAAGCTAATTTATAAGGTTTTAATAAATAAAATAGACATAATATTGGCAACAAATTTTTTTGGTTTATTAATAATCTTCCAATTTCACCCATTCAATCTTTCACAATATATACAATACTATAATATAAATTTAACATCTAATATTTAAATACGTAGAATATATAAAACATTAATTTCTAAACTTCTAACATTACAACATCACCATCATCATCATCACTCGCTTCGTTTCTGATTTTATAATGCCCCCAAGCAAGAGTATCTGAACTGTTTTTTAATAAATATCTTTTATCATCATAATGACTCAATGTTATTTTTGTCTGTTTTAGTGTATGTACATTGTGTAGTTTTGATCTTATAGAATATTGTACTCTAGTTTGAATTTTAATATTTCTTAGACAGTACATATAATCATCGAAAGTAATAGATTTTTTTACAACTACCACTTTAACACCTTTTGCCTTTTTCAAAAAATCTTCTTCCTCCACACGAATACTGTACATTTTACTTCGTAAACCAACAAATTCTGTTATTATTCGTCCATTACACTCATCTTTCATGAGTCCTAAGACTTTTTTGTTAGCTTGCGGAATTCCATATACATTATTTGTAGGATAATCAGATGTATCAAATTTACAAATATCCGCTTTCATATCAGAGTAGAAATCTATACATTTAATTTTATAAATAAGGCTGTCGGTATCAGTGTAGAGCAATTTACAATTTTTGCCATACTTGTTTCTCATGTACTCATAATGACAATCATACATTAGTGTCTTAGATATATCCAAAACGCTAAGTCCAATATAGATTGGTTTATTCATAAGCACTTCGGTTTTGATAAGTTCCACAGCAACCAAGTTTTCATTGAAAATAGCTCGTGTGTGGAAGTTTGGTTTTGAGATGAGAGCCTCTGCTCCATACCTACCCTCCCATTTCGTTACAAGTTTTACATCAACGCGTTTTCGTACATTCTCCATTGTCTTACCATAAACTGCATTGTTCATAAGTTTAAAAAGATTTTTTTCAAACTCATTTTTTGCATTTGTTCGCATGTGGGTATTAAAATCAATATATTTTTTCAACCATGGAGATTGATTAAATTTTAAAACTCGATGAATTTGAGTGACTACAAGACCACTTTCTACTGCTTGTTTAAGCGCACGATAATGGAGAATATACTTTTCTTTTGGTAGGAGGGTAGTGAGTAATTTCTCTTGTTTTGATCCAGGTGGCTTTGAATGTTCTGGACAAAATGGTAAGTCACTGTGACTTTCATGTAGATCTTGTGGGTACTCTAAATCAACTTCTAATATATAACCAATCTTTG
The DNA here is from genome assembly GCA_032872475.1 of Leptopilina myrica (nomen nudum). NCBI lineage: Eukaryota > Metazoa > Arthropoda > Insecta > Hymenoptera > Figitidae > Leptopilina > Leptopilina myrica (nomen nudum). The sequence continues at coordinate 23,553,561 of CM065464.1, read as the reverse complement.
AATCATTTGTAATATTAAAGTTAAAATTCCTATCTACATCTTTTACCCACTCAAAACCACCATAGGGAAGTGCTTGAATCATAGCCCAACCATAAAGGTTATTAGCATCTAAATATACAATGTAAGATGAATCTTCATTTTCTTTATAATTTTTCATATACCGATTATTGGCATGAGCATATCTGTTTGAACATTGGCTAATCCCACCTCTAATACCACGTTTCACAAACATAACCATATCAATATCTGTAAGAAGTTCCAACTCTACATCTGTATATTTTAACATGGCATCCCAACTAAGTCCAGGTGTTGTATAATAATAAGCTGGATCTAACCCATATGCATCAAGACATTGGTCTCTGAAATTTTCAAAAACATCTGCGAGTAGCAAAATATCAGTTTTCATGTATAAATATACATACTCGTAGAGATATTGACAATTAAAAGCAGACCAAACCTTTTGTGCATGACTATAATCTTCATCGGTTACATGAGAATCATTTAGGGTACTGTAAAATTTCTCTTTTGCAGGTAGTTGTGTCTCATATAATTTCAATCTATTATCTAAATACTCATATGGAAAAATTCCTTTGCGTGTTAATAACTGAATCTTATTAACATCATGAGATTCAAATTCAGAATGTACTATTGTATATTTTGACAGATATGAAGCCAATTTATCCAAAGATGATGCCATGAAACGAAATGAGTCAATGAATTTAAATTTTATACCATTTTCTGGGAGATGTTTTGTGAAGCTAATATATTTTTCTTTAGTAATAGGAAGGAGATCAATTTTACCTTCAAACCCATTCGCAATAGCTTCTATAATGAAGTGAGCATCATAACCACTCAAATTATGGAAAACAACAGGAATAGTATGCAATTCCTGATAATTTAGGTTACAAGGTTGATGAGCTACACCTCTGTATTTACCAGTTAGGTGACAATGATCCCTAACCTTAATGTCATCCTGCGTATTCACTTTCCTACAAATGTGACACTTATTAATTTTTTGAAAAAGATACTCTTGCTTAGCACTTAAAACTTCCATCGGAATGATAGTTTTAAATACAGGTTCAAGTGTCTTACGAACTTGCTTCAATTTATTAGCAAACCATTTCGCTGCATTTTCTTCATCAATGGGAGATGCTTTGTATACAGATTGTGTATTAATACATCTTTGTTCACTACATTTGAGGTAATATCCAATACTTTAAAGTTTATGATTTTGAATACTTTCTGTATTACCTCCCATAGATGAAGAATCTGTTTTTGGAAGTAATAAGCTCTCACAGTCTGCATATATGATAAATGGAGCACGCTCCTTATTTGAAAAGTTTTTAAATTTTAGTTTATTTTTATCTGGATTTGGTAAAATAATTTTTGTTTCATTTAAAAGAGTGCAACTTATTGAATGTGCAGAAAGTTTATCTTCACTATGAAAATAATGCAAACAGCGATCACAAATATACTTCTTATGTTCTTTTTGAGATAACTGAGAGCTTACAAGTCGTGATAAATTTTTAATCCAAACATAATGATATTTAGTTTTTGCTTGATCCACCTCATGGTTTTTATAATTATCTTGAATTAATAAAAGATTAACATGTTTTTCTTTTTTATTTGAAGTTAGATAAAGTGGAACTATGTTAAATTCATTATCATTTTTTAATGGTTTGTTTCCCTTAGGTATTTCAAGACCAAATACATTAATGGAAATAGGGTTTTATTTCTCAAATTTTGGGATTTCAGTAACAGAAACTGGGAAGTTAATTCCCTTAAAATTTAAAACATTTTTATATTCTATATAGCTTTTAACAAATCTAGGATCTTTTTCATGAGGTGGATAGAGCGCGGAAAGTATCGACCACTTTAAGCATTCATGATCACTATTATGAACATTAATGCAAGCATTTTTTAATTTAATTGATTTAGGTAAATCTATAAAAGAACCAACCTTCATAGGATTGTATCTACTGAAATTGACATCTAATCTTTGAATTGAATCAAGTCGCCAATTTGAATCTTTTTCTTCAAAATCTTCACAAAGGCGTAGCGTTATTTGTTTAATATTTTCATTATAGAAATTATGTAAATCAGTTGAAGGGAAAATTTCTTTTGTACTCGCGGTAAAACTTTTTATATCAAAAACTATCGAATCATCAGGTAGAACTTGTTTATATTTTGCTTGAAAAACTGTGTAAACTTTAAGTGGTCCATCTCTTAAAACTCGTTCTACCTGATCTTTAAAAACTGAGTAAGCATCATCTAAGAAATCATTAGTATCTAAATGAGATATATTTATATTACTTCCGTTTTGAAGTTTATTGTTAAGGCTCCATCAGTAACTACCCATTTAATTTTATCATGTGAGTTATTTAGTCCAGCTCCACGTTTCATAAGCTCATTTAGTTGGCATTCGTAATATTTTAGTTGTAATAGCAAATGTTCAATCCTTCTTTTATGAGAACCCTCAATTATATTACGTCGCGAGAATTTTGTTAATAGAGCAATATTATTTTTACATTTATTATGCCACTCAAATGCGCTTATTAAACGATCATTGCCTTTTTTAGATTTAATAGATTGCAATTTATCCTGAACAGTATCAATGAAAGTTTGTGATGCTATACACATTTCACAAATGCTGTCTTGGGATGCTACTCGCGCTTGAGATGATACTCTCGCATATGGGTTTCTAACTATTCGCGACATGTTAATAATAAAAAAAAATTTTTTTAATGATAATTAAAAAAAAATCTGAAACAAAGAAGCAGAAACTGAAACAGATAAAACAGAAAATGTTGTCCTCAGCTAACAGTTGTCCACAGCTAACTCTGCTACTGACATGTCGATAGGAGAAGGAGGAAAGAGTATGAAGTCATCAACAGCTAACACCTCATCTTTTCAATGTCTTCAAGAACCGAAGATATATGAAAAAATAGACATGAAAATCTGCAACCAATTTTAATCATTGAAGACAATTGATGTCTAAATATATGCAATGCATATAATATTGCTAAAATAACCTACACAAAGAAAGAGTTGATATAACAGATATCACTCCTGCGCCAACCTCTGCTTTAACCTCTGATCAAGTTGTACCTACGTCCACTTCTGCAATGCTTATACAAGCAGTGGACGGATGACGGTAGTTTGCTACGACTGTAACGACGGTGGGCAGGTAGACTGAGACTACTGCTATAACTGTAATCAAATAAAACAGAATCGTCTCCGAACGGCTGCGTCCACCTCTGAAATGCTCGTACAAGTAGTAGGCGGCTGACGACAGGCTGCTACAGCTACTACAGACTGACTGAGGTCTCTGAACGGCTGCGTACACCTTTGCAATACTCGTACAAGTAGTAGGCGGCTGACTGTAGGCTGCTACAGCTACTGCAGGCTGACTGGTTTGCTGCTGATGCCGGAGCTGGTGCTGGAGCTAGAGATGTTGCTGAAAGTGATTCCTGAAACAGAATGACGTTCCCTCGCTTGGGGACTACCAGAGGTAACCTCTCTCCCTACCATGGGTCTTACTCCCACTACTGTCATTTCTCCCACTAACACTGCACCCGCTATTACACTACCGCCGTAGACGGAGACTAACAGAAACATGAAGAACTGCTTGAAAGGTAAAGTAGAAATCCATTGGTAACATGTGTAGGTATACCAATGAAGGATAAATTTATTTACAAATGGTAATTTTACCTTAGTAAGGTAATGTACTTTTAGATGATAATTTTTTTTTATATTCTGTAAATAATGTTACCTTAGTATGGTAATTTATTTACAAATGATATATAGAAATATATTTTTTTTTGGTTATATATATTTTTTGTTATATATATATTTTTTTCTTTATTTTTTTTCTTTATTAATTTTTGAAAACATTTATTTTTCTTTATTTATTTTTAAAACATTTATTTTAATTTTTTGGGAGTATTAGAATAAGGAAGAATGAGGTGAAACATTTTTATTTATATAAGTATATGCTTTATTAAAAAAATTTAATACATATTTTACTTACAAAATAAAGGAAACAAAATATTAAAAAAATATAAGTATATATATTTTATTTATTTTTTCTATTCATTTTAAATGGATGGGTTTGTGTCCTGAGGGGAGGATAGTTGGGTAAAGGTTGTGGAAAGTTAGAGGTTGATGTTGATGGTTGAGGTGATGCTGGAGGTGGTGGATACTGGGAGAGTGAATAGGTGATAGTAGGGTTGTAGGTCGTAAGTCGTCAGTCAAAGTATGTATTTGTAATAGCAAATCTTTTTTCAGTTCCGGATCCTTGGAAGCAAGTGTTAAAATTTCAGGATCCAGGGAAGGAAATGCTAAGAGTTCAGGATGCAGGGAAGCAATTGTTAATATTTCTGATGATGGTGTTGGTTCATCCCACCTTGTCCTTTTACACCTTGGTGTTGGTTCATCCCACCTTGTTCTTTTACACCTTGGTGTTGATTCATCCCACCTTGTTTTTTTAAGTTTTGGACTATATTCGTTCCTTGGCGGTAAATTATTTTTACTTATGAACCTCCATGGTCGCTTATTATTAATTACTCCCTCCAGGATATTTACTAGAGTGTAATTATGCTGAAAAATAAATAATTTTTTTTATTATTTCGAAAACAGTTTTTTTTCAAAGCATTGTAATATGTAATAAGGTAAAATTATTTATACATACCATCCATTTTCTACTCAATTTCATCTTTTCTGGATCTAAAGTCCTCAATGACATAACACGTCTTCTATCATGTAAACGAGGGTCACGGGGATTCATCCTTTAACTAAATTTTAGAAGTGTTGGAAAAATAATATTAACTTCACTACACAACAAATACTTTAACACAGAGATGAGAAGAGATTTCACTCGAGACGAGATGAGTTTTCACGAAGAGAACAGTTTTCACAATGACAGGTAGACTTGAAGGTTATGCGGAAAATTTTCAAAAAATGTTCTCCCACTTCATGTTTAAAGATTATAAAAAATAGAAAGTTGGAAGTATTTTTTGATAGGGTCACAGGTAAGTAAAAATGTTACTTCCGTACATAGTTTTGGAGACGAAAATTTTTTTGCCTTGAAAGTATATAGTTTCCACCACAGCGGGAACCTTAAAATTTTATTCATTAACAAAACTGTAATCAGATTTTTCCTACGATAAATATTAAAGGTTCCAGATCAATTTGAATATTTTACATACAAAAATTAACGCGGTGACCGTACGCGCACCTCTGCTGCGCACTGGGCCTTACCGCACCACCCACCACCACCCACTCCCACTACCCACAGCGCCCGCGCGGTATCTCGCGAACGCTTGGTCCCTCGCGGTTCTCTATACGATTTTTGAAATTTCTGGTTTCTGCAAAGTGGGTGGTGGTGGGTGGTAGTATAGAAAATATAAAGGGAAAAAAGTGGGTGGGTGGGAGGGGGTGGTTAACCTAAAAGCAATGTATTTTACAAAGGGGGGGTGAAAGTGGGTGGTATTTGCATATTCCAGTCTAAAAGGGTGAAAATCGCATAAAAATTTCGAAAGGGTGGGTGAAAAGTGGGTGGTATTTGCATTAACTTAAAGGGTTAACAATAGAAAACGTATGCAAATTATGGTTATGCAAATTAAATGGGTGAAAAGTGGGTGGTATTTGCATATTCCACGTCTAAAAGGGTGAAATTTGCGTAAAAGTTAAAAAGGGTGGGTGAAAATTGGGTGGTATTTGCATAAACAAACAATAGAAAACATATGCAAATTAGGGTTATGCAAATTAAAAGAGTTAACTTCTTTGCATATATGCAAATTAAAAGGGTTAACTAATTTGCATACATATAAATTAAAAGGGTTAACTAATTTGCATATATGCAAATGAGGACCCCCCACCAAGGGCCGGTTCCACGAGGTTTCAGTCGGTAAGTAGGAATCTACATTACCGATACCTCGTGGAACCGGCCTAGCTATATTACTAGTATTTTTTAAATAACTTTTGTTTTCCTCATTGTAAAATAAAATTTGTTTTTATACCTTTCGACAATTTACTCTTCAACACATTTCTAAAAAACATTTAGTTTAAACATAATTAATATTTAATTATGAAGCTTCAAAGCCAGAAAAAACTCAAAGAATTGATGTTATGTTAAATAAAAAAATCAAATTGTCAAAACATTTTTTGTTCCACTGTTGGTTAATGTCAAAATTATATTATAAATATATTTAAAATAAATTATTTAATAATTGTTTTGCTTATTTGTTAATGTTACATTATTTTTACATGTATAAAGTGTAATTCCTTCGAAGATGTGCATTCGTGTAATTAATTTTTATTTTTGAGACCGGAAATTATTTTTATTAATTTTATAATACATCATAATAATTTGCTATTCCGTGAACAGAAAGTGTCGTCTTTTGATTTTCTATAGAGTCAGAATTCCTGAAAGGAGCCACCCAAAACCTTTTAATTTTTTTTTCGTACTAATGTCGTTATTTTAATAGTATTTTATTAAAGAAATCATACTACCAAAGGATTTTGCAAAAAATTTTTTTTGTTAATGTTATTAACTATTGAAAATTTTGAACATATATTTAATTGAAAAATGAATTTCTCAAAAACTTATTGATCGATTTTAATTTTTCAAGTTGCATTTTATTTGTCTTGAAATGAAGTATAACTGACAATATTTTCAGATAAAAATATTTAATTTTAGTGCAAAATGCAATTGTTTATTTATAAACAATTAAAAATAAATAGTGTTCTGCATGATATTTTAAGTTGAAAAAATTACTAAAATGTTCTTAATAAACCACTAAAAAATATCCCGTTGAAAAAAAATGGCACGAAGTTTTAAATTGCTTAATTTTAAGAATTTTTGACGCGGTGCAGTGCGCGACTCTGGTCCTTATTGAGCGTTCGCGCGCGTGTTATTGTTTCTGATCGCTGAAACGACTGCACTTCTCAAACACTACATCTATGTTGGAAATAAATTTATTTTAACCTAATTTTGACTTTTAATTTTTTTTAATGGAACATTTAATTAATTCTTTTTGTTGAATGGTAATTACAGATGGTTGCATAAATTGTTAAAATATCGAATTGTTTGATTTTCTTTGAAATTAAAAAAAATTAATGAGCGAACTAGAGTTAAAATGTGGATTGGTTTTAAACATTTGGAATTTAATTATAACAATAATGTTCTAGTTATTTCTAGTAATTTATTAGTAAAATTTACTAATTAAAAAGTGAAATTAGTTAACATTTTTACCGTGATGAATATTCTGATTCATTCTAAAAAATGTTTTTATATGTTAAATTCTATGTGAAATTTCATTTTGTTTATTAATTCCAAAGCAAAAAGTCAAATCATCAAACATTTTTACTAATTACTAGCAATATTAAATATTAAAAAATCTATTTAAAAAAATTTTTTTTTTACTTTTTTCAAAAAAAAATTTTTTTTAATTGAATATTTATTTATTTATTTCATTTAAACGGGTTTACAAAAAAAATTTACCCTTTATAAGTTTAAAAAGAAAAACAAAATAGTATGATATAACTGAAAGAAAGTCAAGATGAGGTCTGATAACACTGAAAAAACCTAGTCTCCAAATGAGTATCATACGCTACTCATTTTGAGTTGCAACAAAAATGAGACTCTTAGGCGGCGCCACGTTCTATGGCGTTTAACATAATCTCATTTTGAGATGCAACAAAAATGAGACTGGGTTTTTTGTGTGAAGAGAAAAGTACAATACTTTGAGAACTCGAAGATTAAAAAAACTGAAGCAGACCTCACAATTTGGCCAAGAACAGTTAATGCTTTTCTCGCAACAAAAGAGATGTGATCATTATAAGTAAGAGCGCTATCCAGCATCAGCCCTAAATCACGCTGTCGTTTGACCCTATTAAGTGGCACTCCGTTGACATTATAATAAAATTTTTTTATTTTGGACTTGCGGCAAAATGTTATGACAGTACATTTAGAAACATTAAGCGGCAAACGGTTCTTAACGGACCACAGGGATATTCTATCGAGGTCTCCTTGAAAATCATGCGTACTAAATTGATCATAAATTATTTTAAAAAATTTCAAATCGTCAGCAAAAGTTAAAAAATTGCCATTACGAAAGCAAGTGTTAATATCATTAGACTGAATTAGAAACAGCAAAGGACCAAGATGAGAGCCCTGTGGTACACCTGAGGATGAAAAAAATTCATATGAAAGAATACCATTAATCCTGACAGTTTGACGCCTACCACGCAAATAAGAGGAAAGCCACTTCAATTCATTCCCTGAAACCCCATAACTTTGAATCTTTGACAATAAAATATTATGATCAACCTTGTCAAAAGCTTTGGAGAAATCAGTATAGATTGCATCAACATGGAGGCCAGCATCCAAGGCACCAGTTAAAAACTGTGTAAAGAGACACAAATTAGTTAAGGCCGAACGTCCCCTTCTGAAGCCATGCTGCTCCTCAATCAATACACCCTTAAATGCAAAATACATCTGATCGCATACCAAGCTTTCAAACAGCTTAGGTATTGCACTCAAGATTGTTATAGGCAGGATTGTTATTGAAGTTAATATACAATAAAATCTTCTTCTTTGCATCAAGACGAATCGATTGGTATATATAAAGTATAAATTGTATGAGAGTTTATAGAGGTAATGACAATTAAAACAAAAAATTACCTTTTTACATTCTCATCAAAAATGAGAAAGTCTTGGATTTGTGAAATTTTGATCATTGTCTAATTTTGCTAAATCTTTACGTTTCATGACCCCTTGATTCCAAAAAATGGTTTTTAGAATAGTGTCTGTCTGTCTGTCGTCTGTCTGTAAAAAAATTTGTCTCGACGATAACTCGAATGAATTTTAATGAATCGACTTGAAATTTGGCACTCTTTCTTAGTCCGTAAAAATAAAGCCTAAGTTCGTTGGGCAGCCAATTTCGTCAAAAAACAACAAAAATACAACATTTTGAAATTTTCAAAATTTTGTAACTTTGCAATTTTCAAAAAAAAAAAAATTTTATCTTATTCGTCAAAATATGAGCAAAAACAAACAACTTTTTTTTTCAACACTTTTTTGTACAACAAAAAACAAAAAAGTTTTTTTCAAAAAAGTGCAAAAAATTGAGATTTATAGTGAGTGAAGCATTAGCCGAAACATGAAGAAACGTTAGAAACCTATAAAAACCTACCGTTTTTTCTTTTAGATGCCAAAGTTAGGTAAATATACGAAACTAGGAACAAAAAAGAACTTCAAATATGCAAAAATTTTCCTCATTTTAAATTTTTCCGTAAAATTTGCTTTTTACATTCTCATCAAAAATGAGAAAGTCTTGGATTTGTGCGATTTTGAGCATTGTCTAATTTTGCTAAATCTTTACGTTTCATGACCCCCTGATTCCAAAAAAATGGTTTTTAGAAAAATGTATGTCTGTCTGTCTGTAGAAAAAACAAACAACTTTTTTTTTCGACACTTTTTTGTACAACAAAAACACAACAAAATCGTCTGTCATTGTAGTCTCCTGAATCTTACTGACCCTATTTGTCACAAACGTCTTAAATGCAAGTGGAGAAGTGTTGATCCAGCTAAGAGTGATCATTGAGTCAGACCAGAAGTATGTCTTGTTGAACTTCATCTTTAATGAATCCTTTACCATCACATATAATTTTGAGAGTAAATGTTCCCCCACCGACCGGTTACACTCTCTCCGAGTATCTCTATCAGCTTCGCTGTAGTCATACAAATAAGTGGGGTGTCCCACGTGTTTGTAGGCTCCCCCGACACCTCTAATGCGCGAATATGTCTAAGTAAAGTATCAAGCAAATCCCTCAGCCCTGTACTCGAATCTTTACTTGTAAATATCGGAATTTCAAACAACGCCTGCATGTGCGTTTGGGGAGCGAAATATGAATACGCGCATGCTCTGATGGTGATTCAAGCTGAGCTATGCGTTTTTTTGTTTCTTTAATTCGTTAATTTCTGTTTGATTAATTAGCAAGTTCTGTGTATTTAAAATTCGTTCAATTTTCCGTGTCTGACTCGAAGTAAGTAATTCTAACATTCGTTGCGCATGATCATATTCACTCCACGTTTCCTCAATCTTTTTTAATCGTAACTTAACTTCTTTAATTTCTCCCGAATCACATATTTCTGAATTTTTAATTTTATCTAAATGGTTTTTAACTTTCTTAAGCAAGACTTACAATTAGTTCGCGTTTAACGCGCGATTTCTACGTCCATATTAAATTATAATTAAAAATCAGACAGAGAAGCAGACGCAATGCGCCTAGATCATAGGGTTTCGTGGCAGACATTAATATAGCAGCGGTTGCCAGGGCAACCGCAGTCTTACGTCTTCAAACGTAAGACTTAAGACCTTCTTATACCAAAGACGTCAGACTATCAGACTGAAGACTTAATACATAAGACTTAAGACTTAAAAACTACAGACGGACACCGTTGGCCTTGGCCACGAAATCCTAAAAAGAAAGAAAATTTAAGTATTAATATAAGGTCACCAAAACAAACTAAACGCATAATATACTCTTACTTTGTGTGTTCGATGCTTTGATGTGTCAGCTACTGTGTCCTTCGAAGACTTTCAGAGTCGTCGATTTCGAAACCATAATATAGAAATATTTCGTTGAAATTATTTTTCATTCCTTACAAGAATATTGGCAGTTATATAGTTGAAATATATAGATGAATAAAGAACAATGGTAAAGATTTCACTTAAATTTGATCAGGTGCATAATATTAAAAAATAACACTAATATAATTGGCCATTAAAATATATAATTTATTTAATTATTAATATGTCGAAGAAAATACGACTAAAATAAAAACAAGTGTTGTGGTTATACATTCATTAGTGAGATTCGCCTTTAAACTGTCACCCCGTTTTCTGTGCAAAGTCAAAAACACACAAGTCAAAACAATTCCAAATTCTTACTTCATTCAAACGAAACCGCGAAACATTCAAACTTCTAAACATGCCGCTTCTCTTGAACGAATACGTTAGAAAATTACAAAAGGCAAGTGATTACAAATCAATTGGTAAAGGAGCCAATTTTTTCACTGTTAGTTTATATTTACCCTTCTCCATTTTTACAGTAACCACTCTAATTACATTGTACCTGATAGTACATGTTGTCATGAAATTTTAACAACTTTAAAGCTGAAAAAATATTAACATTTGTAGGAACTGTAGATATTTTACCAAAACACTTTTTTTCTAAGATTACTTGCGGTGTGCACGATAAAACGGGAACAACTCAAATCAAAAGCAAAGAAAAAGGACAACGCTCAAAATGTACAGAAATTGGCTTTTGGCCAAAATGGTTAAAACTTCAGGAAGATGTTCTTAGAGATGTTCTGAACAAATTCAGTATGGGTCAATTTGCCCCTAAAAGAATATTTTTCGAGTTACAGAGGGTAAAAGTGAGGAAAATATAAAAACGTAAAGTGCTCACATTTTAGACATTCTGAGGTGCTTTTATGTAACTTTACTTATCTGATTAACTTTGAGTATCAGTGAAGTTTAGTCGAAGTAAAAATGACAGTAAGGAATGAGTAAGAGTAAAATAAATGTGATTTAAGAGTAAAGTAAACGTCAGAATGACAGACAGTTTAGATTGATATGAATGTTAAGTGAAGTTACAGAACAGAACTTCTGTTATTGGCGAAGCATATTTTCAATAAATAACAATAACAAAATTTTTATTCTTTAACTTTACTTCACATTCATATTAGACACTCTTACATCTTAATTATATACTGTCACTAAAATATCATCTGATTTCTTATTTTGTAGCTTCTATCCTAATCTTACATTACTATTCTGTCAATGTGACGTTTAATTCCCTCTCACCTCGTAATTAGACACTTAATTAACTCTCACTCTTTCTTGCATTCGAGCGATTTCTCGCTCGAATGCAACACTACTTTACTGTCATTCTTTATACAAATAAGCTTCACTGACACTAAAAATTAATCACATTTTTTTTATTCACTATTAACCTAATCTTATATTACTATTTCGTCATTCTGACGTTTATTTCACTCTTAAATCGCATTTTTTTACTCTTACTCATTCGTCACTGTCATTCTTACTTCGAGTAAACTTGACTGATACTCAAAGTTAATCAGAAGAGTAAAGTTACACAAAAGCACCTCAGAATGTCTAAAATGTGAGTACTTTACGTTTTTATATTTTCCTCACTTTTACCCACTGTAACTCGAAAAATATTCTTTTATAGGCAAATTGACCCATACATAATTTGTTCAGAACATCTCAACTTCCTGATGTTTCAACCAATTTGGCCGAAACCCAATTTATGTACATTTTGTGCGTTGTCCTTTGTTAGTTTACTTCGTTATCTGGTTCGTGAAAGAAGGGTTTTGAAAAAAAAATTTCTAGAAATGGCAAATGATTTTTAGTAAAATTTGAATTTTTAGGTTTTTAAAAACTGGTTTTTTGACCGAAAAAATATAAATTTTGGTAGAAATTAAAATTCCTTTGTTTACAAATTAACTATTATATGTATAAAGAAACCCTGTAAATTTCAAGCTGATCGCTTCAACGGTTTTTAAGAAATCGCACTTAGATAACGAAAATGCTCTTCAGCAAATAAGAAAGGTGATAAAAAAGGTAGTGGATTCTTCCCTATACGTAATTATTAACTTCAGTTACGTGAAAATTGTGTCATATAAATAAAAGTAGAATTTGGAATAAACGTTTATCTGGAAAAGGAATAAATGAAAATCAATTAATTAAATATTTATAATATATTTTTAAAAACCCTTAGTATTTTTAAATACAACAATTTCTTTTAATCTGACAAAAGTATTCTCGGAATAATATATGCAATTTTAATATATGTTTTTTAAATTGTGTGTATGTGTATGTGGTTGTCAATTTTTTATTACTCACTTTTAAAATGTTTGTTTCCTTTAATATTAATATGCTGTCATTTTTAGAATTATAAATTGAGACCACCTTTTGTGTCTTACAAAAATTAACGAAATTCAAGTCTATGTGACTGTAAAATATATCATAATTTTAGGTACACTAGCCTGACTTAAACTGCCCAGATTTCCCTTAGTCGATCCTTTTTATTGATCAACAATTATGTGGGGAAAAATCCTCATTGCAGTTTATTGCACTTAGTTAATGCTAAGTGAAATTCTGCTAGCTTGCAGAGTTTGGTAATCAGCCCATCTAAAAATGCACTACTTTGTTATTGAGAAAGAATTTAAGTTGACTTAGAGAAACTTCAGCTTATAATATTAAAAATTAAGCAAAATTTCAATCTTGCTTAATCCTTTGTGCTACACTGAAACCTCCGAACTTTAGACTGGTTGGTCCTGGTGTCTAAAGTTCGGAGTGGACACCTTCACGCCCAAAAGGTTTAAACACTCAGGGCCGTTCAGTAGATGGAAGCAAAATTGTATTCGATATAAATGTTATTTTTCTTTTAAAATGTTTTTTATCAACTCCCTCATCTATTTTCCTTAATATTACACTCTTCTTTTCAATATAGAATGTCACTTACTTTTATTTTCAATTAATTTTTTAATTTTTACACGCCAAAAATGAAACCAGAAAAAAGGAACATTTTAAAATTATGCTACTGATTCTAACCTAAAATCCGACATTACATTCTCTCAACCCCTCTCCTTGCCTCACCCATACTTGATGTCAACACTGTCTAATGTTCGGAAGTCCTAAAGTTCGGAGGTTTCAGTGTAGTTTAAAATGTGGGTTGATAAAAAAATCGCTTTGTGTTACAATTGATTTTTAATTATAATTATGTTTTGTGTAATGATGCTGAGTGTGTTAATAGGTTAATAAATATTATTTGAGTATATTTTATATAATGCACATAAAATTTGCTGATTTGTAAAAAAATACGAATTTGATCGTAACAGTCAGGTCTGTCATCACAATTGTACAGCTTTTCTAAAGATGATTCTTTTTTTATTTTGCACTGATTTATATATTAAACACCGGCGTGGAGCAAATCAAGCTGACGATGGCAAACTAGCATGTAACGGAGACACGCGCGACAATGGGTAATAAGTAGTATTTTAAAAATGCTCCTCTAGGATTAGCAAAAATGCCCGTCAGACGAGCCATAAGCATGAGCAAGTGTGGTCCTAGTATTTTGCTTTACAGATTGACTAACAGGGTCCTCTGTGAAGTCAGAATTTCTTCCGTGTAGAGTGTGTTAAATTAACACTAGAGGGTGTTAAAATTAATATACATTTTTAATGGGATTCAAATAACACCAAAATTCTTTTAAAACAACACCAGCTGAAAACTACAAGCAACCAATTTTACACAAATTTTTCCTGTTATACTTTTCTTAAAAGAACCTGGTATTACACTTCAAAAATTTCGGAGGCAGTATTATTTATACACAAAAGTTAGGATGCTAACTTTTGTGCTCACATGCACAATGAAAATTTTTAATGACGTGTCACTGCACAATCCTGCTTTTAAGCATTATTTAAGCGCTTTGTAGTACTAGTGAAGGAAAGTACTGTTTTGCTCCTACTTTACAAGCATGTAAAGTAATATTTTTATTATATTGTATAATATTGTAGGTCACAACTATAATTTTATACAATACGAATATTCATAAGTAAAATGTATAGAATTGGATAAGGTTTCTATAAAAGAAGAATTGAAATTGTAATCAAAAGTATCAAATATAAAAATTTCAATCATACTTAATACTATGTGCGAATTTTAATCAAACAAAATCAAACATTTGGATAAAAATAGAATCAAATTCATACTACACGAAATTGAAATACTTTATTATCAAATTTTATCCTTCAAAAATTCTTAATCATTTCTATAAAAAAATTTGCATAGAATACACAGATCTACAAAATATGACTTTTTTACAGTTTATGATCTTACGCATTTGGGTCTTAAAGTGCACAAATAAAGCTTTAATTTAAGACTAAATAAAAGTCATTAGCACATCAGGTTTCTGAGAAAAAAAAATATTGAAAACCGTCAAAAACACGTTCTTTGGGTGTTTACCCCCACTTTTCTCAAAATCCTGACGTGATACGCAATTTTGGAGACCAGGATCTTATTTAGCGCACAAAAATACATGGGAAACCACTTTAAAATCTAAAAAAAACCTTATAGACCTGTGATATCAATCAAATTCTATCTACTCGAAATTCTTATACTTTTCTATGTCATTGATTTTATTAATATGCTATCAAATCCTATCTTCAGAAAGTCATACATTTCTATCAAAAAATTTGTATACTATGTGAATCAAATTCAATTCACTCGAGATTTTCATACTTTTTATGATATTGGTATTTGAATTACTATAAAATTCTATTCTTCGAAAAATATTATTGATTCCTATCAAACAATTTGTTCATATACTTAAACATTTAATATTATTTTAAAGTATATTATGTCAAATTTATAAAATTACAAAATTATTATTAACTATAGAGTCAGAATTTCTGAAAGGAGCCACCCAAAACCTTTTAATTTTTTTTCGTACTAATGTGGTTATTTTAATAGTATTTTATATAAGAAATCATACCACCAAAGGATTTTGCAAAAAAAAAATTTTGTTAATGTTATTAACTATTGAAAATTTTGAACATATTTAATTGAAAAATGAATGTCTCAAAAACTTATTGATCGATTTTAATTTTTCAAGTTGCATTTTATTTGTCTTGAAATGAAGTATAACTGACAATATTTTCAGATAAAAATATTTAATTTTAGTGCAAAATGCAATTATTTATTTATAAACAATTAAAAATAAATAGTGTTCTGCGTGATATTTTAAGTTGAAAAAACTACTAAAATGTTCTTAATAAACACAGAAAACGTTTTTTTTCATACACAAACTACATGCGACTGATTTAATTGCACTTGTTAGAATCTTGCTATCTTTATTAACATCGTTTTTTACATATTAAACATGATAGGCATGCCGCAACGGGCAAATGATCGGAAAAAGTTACAATTGGCAGAACCTTAAAATCACTTAACAGTCCTAAGCCGTTCTGCGAACACCAAACCAGATCGAGAACAGTTAAACCTACTGTGCTCTCAAAATTTCGTTGAGCGGGGCGATCACTAGGAGATCGACCATTTAGTAAGATGAAGTCCCTAACTTCCATGAATTCCGTAAAAGTTCTCCCACGATTATTAGTGAATTCATCCATTGACTCACAGTTGGCAGTGAAAATATTTCTGGATACAATATCCGGGTGCAATTGATTCAAATTTGAAACGCGACAGTTAAAGTCACCACAAATGATGAAAGGTATTTCCGGATAACTCAATGATATAAAACTAATGGTTTCTTCAAGGGCTGGTAAGTATTTTTTTAAAGCTACAGTTGGAGAAAAATAAACCACGCCGAGTATAAAAGTTAAATTGTTTTTTTGAACTTTAGCAAATACACAATTATCAGTCGAAAAAATGGAGTTAATATTATAAAAATTTTGATCATAATAAATTAAAATACCACCTTTAGCTCTGCCATGTAAAAAGTCTTTGGTGGCAGGTTAGCAAATTACCTGTAAGTGATTAAAATATTGCGGAAGTGTTATTGTGCTTGCTGTAAACCATGTTTCGTAGACACACAAAATGTCCTCTCTCGCATACAATGTTTGAATGTCACTGAGGTTTGAAACACCATCAATATTCCAAAACATGATTTTTGCCTTACCATTCACTTCATTAGTTACAACTTGATCGGAACTAGTTTTCTCAGGGTATCCCCACCGCTATTCCTGGTCTGTTTCAGTTCCCGGTCGATGCTTGAGAGATAATTTTTTATTCACTGCATTTGGTGCAGGAAAGAAGGAATCCAACCGTTTGTTTTTTAAAACAGTCTTTTTTGAGGGACGCCCTTTAACACGTTTAGGGGTTGAAAGATCATCATAAAAGGGTACTCTAGAAGGCATTGTTATAGAATATTCTATAGAATTCGCTATAGAATACTCTATAGAATGCTCTATAGAGTCATTTTATAAAATCATTCTATAGAACTTTTTTGACTGGGTCTGAGGAGTTCTTGAAGAGAGCTTTAACCTAGCGGAAAGAAATGAATTTAATTTTAATAGGCCGTTTATCCTTCACTTTCCCCAATCTAAATGCATCAATTATGACTATATCAGGAATTACGAGATTGACTTTGCAGAAAATTACCTTGATTTTAGCCATTAAGCCATCAGTTCTTCTCCCCTTTCATCTTTATCTATAAGGTTAAACATTATCACATTTTTGTCACGAGTTTGTTTATGTAGAAGAGAAAAGTTTTCCTGTAGTAGGGAAAATTTTTCCTCTATTTCAATAAGTCTCGATGCAGTTGATGAACTATTATTACATTCTCATCAAAAATGAGAAAGTCTTGGATTTGTGCGATTTTGAGCATTGTCTAATTTTGCTAAATCTTTACGTTTCATGACCCCCTGATTCCAAAAAAATGGTTTTTAGAAAAGTGTCTGTCCGTCTGTCTGTCTGTCGTCTGTCTGTAGAAAAATTTGTCTCGATGATAACTCGAATGAATTTTAATGAATCGACTTGAAATTTGGCACACTTTCCTAGTCCGTAAAACTAAAGCCTAAGTTCGTTGGGCAGCCAATTTCGTCAAAAAACAACAAAAATACAAAATTTTGTTTTTTTGACATTTTTCAAAAAAAAAAATTTTTTTTATTTTTTTCCTCAAATTTTGAGTAAAAACAAACAACTTTTCCTTTCGACACTTTTTCGTATTTTTTTTTTTTTAAGTTTTTGGGCCAGACTTTTCTTTTGTTTTATAAGTTTTAGAGTTTTTATTTTTAAATCAAAATATTTTTTTAACTCTTCAACTTGATTTAAATGTATCCTTGTTGATGTTCAGCAGACAAATTTTGTTGAATTTAAAATTTTTTTTTGAATTTTTGAAAATGATATCTCTAAGGAAAAGTAATGAAATGTAATGAAATTTTCAGGAAATGCTTATTGTTTACAGACAATTTAAGAAAATATATTTTTTTTAAATAATTTTTTAAACAAATTATTAAAAAAATCTTTAAATATACAATTTTTTGAAAAGTGACATTTTTTTAATAATAATAATTCGATTCCCACTAATTTGACGAGTATTTTCAAAAAAAAATCTATGACGGGTCTGAAACTTTAGGAGATATTAATTTTTTTGTCCTTGCGCGTAACCGTAAAAAGTGCATTTACCGGCTATACCGGTAATCTAATAATCTTCAAATCAACACATATTTGATAAGAATGTAAACCTTAAAGTCGTAGTAACTTTAAGACAAATAAATATTTTAGCCTCTCAAAAAAGTACGGCGTGTCTAATACAAAGTCGCAGTTGATTAAATTCGAAATACAGGGAAAATATCAAATACATCATTGCGCAAATCCTCATGAGAATTAAGAAGCTTGTTAATACTTTCAGTCAACTTATCGATGGAATTTTGTATGGGTATATTTTGATTGTCGGTCATTGTTTTTGCTATTGTTATTGGCACACAATGAGATGGGGACAAGTGTATATGTGTAAACACTGTTTATACTTCACACTTTCACACAATAAAGTATCTAGTAGATAAGAATTAAAATATATTTATGCTTAAAAAAACATATGCATTAGTCACACTGCACTTAATATAATGTCAATGCATTATTTAGCAAAAGGAAAAATGTCACCGACCACACAAAAAATAAAGTAGAAAAGTTAGCGAAATCTTTAACTTTTAAAATTTAGACAAACTTGGTAATATAATACGTTTAAAAGCAAGCAGCTTAGAGTTCGTTACATAGCACAAAGTGTGTAACATTTCAGATTTCATTAGGATTAGTCACCAAAAAACCGGTAAGTGTAATCAAACAAGAGATAATAAGAGAGAATGAGAGAGTATAAGAGAGACTTACCCAGAAGGTAAGATTTCAGAAAATTTGATCGATTTTTAAAAAAAGTTTTTAAACAGTCCGCCATATTGGATCCGACATTTTTAATTTTGAAAAACTGACTTAAAATTTGTATTCAGTAATCCTTGAAAACCTTCTTTTGACAAGTTTTACATAAATCTGTTAAAATTTTTTGAATTTGAAACCTTTATAATTGTGTAATGTGTTAGAATTTTTGGTATGGAATACTTTTAAACTTATATAATACATTATTATTTCTTATTTTAAATTATTTTATGACTAACACCATTTTTTATCTAATTCTTTATATCTCTTAACATTTCCAGACTTAAAATTGATTTTTTCTCAAATTTTGTAAGAAATAATCAACTGTTCCTATTTACCCCTAAATTTTAGCAAAGTTGAAAAATTTTGGGGTAAATAGGAACAGTTGATTATTACGATTTAATGATACCCATATTTTTTACTACTCCATAAAATTGTTCCACGGAAGTGAAATAACAACTCAAAACACAAAAGAACCGAAAGTATTCCGATTTAAAAGAAAAAACTTATGTTTTTGGTAAAAAACAGCAAATCTGTTCCTATTTACCCCAACTAACCCTAATAGAATTTATATGAAATTAGCGTCGTTGTCCTCGCTTGCTCGGAAGACATTTTCCTTGTTTATTTCCACTTATATAAATTTATTAAATAGCATCACCATTGATAATATATATATTTAAAAAATTTTAATTTAAATATATTTATATACATACCCAGGTGAGAACTGACGGCTAGTTCAGGCTTTACGAAGCTTGATTCAGGCCTGGTCAGGATTGATTGAGGCTGGGTGAGACGGCCGATGCAAGGCTGCTTGAGTCTATAAATGTAACACCGATTTCAGCCTGACGCTGAGTCTTTGATGAAGATTGGCGTTCAATCTTCAATCAATGCTGCGGAAGCCTAATTCAGGAATGAAACGAGACTGCTTCCACTGTTCCCAAATTTACGCGTTTCTCGCGCTCATTCAATATAATATGAAAATATCAATTGATCAATTGATTATAATAATAATAATAATAATAATAAATATTATTGTTATTATTTTTATTCATATTATACATGTGTATAAATTTAATTGCAATATACTATTAGAACAATTATATTATTTTCATGTAAATAATATATTACTAAAAATAAATGTCATTTGAAATAGTAACATTAAAAAAATAATTTTAGTAAAAAAAGACAATTTTTCTGTTAATTAGTACATTTTTTTCTTGATTTTTTAACAGACTTTTAATATTATTTACAAACATGTTCACATTTTGTATTCACAACACAACACACAATTTGATGATTTTATATATCGCTTAGAAACGAAAACGGAAAAATATTCGCTCGCATGTGGGATCAAAACCCCGACGCATACCCGACACCCCTATAAACGCACCTATTTAAACCGCACAACCAACGAAGGTTGGAAGGGGTCCTGCTTAATCAAGTATATGAATGCCAGAGCATGGTAACTCAACATTGATTCAGCATGGGACACCAATGTTCGTCCCATGCTCGATTCAAGACTCGGTCAATCTTCGTGAGCGAAAATACAATATTCACTTTCTTTATTACCGTGTGCACTGAACAATATTAAATATAAATATTTATAAATTATTTAATACTAGCTGTCGTACCCGTCTTCGACGGGTTTAAGTTTCTACAGATACATTCAATAGTGTGTCTACCAGTCTCGAAAAATAGGAAATAGTGGGGAATTTAATTTGACTATAGAAATAATAATTAGCTACCATTAACTATTTCATTATAAAAATATTATTATTTTAAAACAGTGATTGACTTTTTATCATTAAATAATTTATTTTTTATTCATTAAAATGCAGAAAACAATGTTTGTCAATTATTTGTAGAAATTTAATTATAGTAATATAAGTTAATCCAAAATTTCTACCAGTTTTTGGAGTTATAGTAAAGTCAAATTCGAACTAATTGTATCATAATTGCTTAAATCTAATGTAAGACCTATATTGCCAGCTGAATTTATAATTTTTCCCGATTAAATTAAATTCTTGCATGTTTCCCCTTTTTTCCAGTTTACAATGTTTTACAATGCTCAAAACATCCGTAATAGTTAAACCTAGAATTAAAATAACAAAACTTTTTACTATCTAAGTTTTTCTCCAGTAGCATAATGCAAGTATCGTTTCACAGGTATATTCTTGAGTTTCTGTAGTATTAATTTTATCATAAAAAATCTCCATTTTCAATATTTGAAAAATAATTTTAAAGCTATGAATTAATATTTTTTAATATTGTTTACCATTTTATCATTTACAATTTTTAATATTTTCGAAGTTTTGCAATTTTGACGTCAAAAGTTTAAAAGATATACATTAAAAAATAAAAAAATTAGAAATTTTCAATTTTTTAAAATTTTTGAAAAAATTGAAACCTCCCGTTCTAATTAATACGTTTAAAAACTGTAAATTTATTGTTTACATATATATATCACAAAAGTAATAACTGATTAATTTACTGCAATCTATCAAAATGTAAACATTTTTTTGCCAAAAATAATGACCTATAACCAAAACATTATAATTTTATAATTAATTTTGTTATTAACTTTTTTTATTACATGTTATTTTGTCAAATTTTAGCATAATTTTTCCAAAAATTGTCTCTTATAAA
This sequence comes from Leptopilina myrica (nomen nudum), assembly GCA_032872475.1. Classification (NCBI taxonomy): domain Eukaryota; kingdom Metazoa; phylum Arthropoda; class Insecta; order Hymenoptera; family Figitidae; genus Leptopilina; species Leptopilina myrica (nomen nudum). The sequence continues at coordinate 23,531,929 of CM065464.1, read as the reverse complement.
TAAATAATTATTTCGTTTTTTTTAATTTTTCGAAAATATGTTTAAATACTTACATCTGAAATATGGAATAGTATTTTTTTGTTAAATTATGTTAAAATGTGACTAAATAACATGTTATACTCAAATATAGATCGTTTAAAAGCAATACATTAAAAATTTTAAAAATTTCGATTTTTTGAAAACATTTTTATCTTTACATCTTAGTTATAGGACACAATTTTTGCAAAATTATTCTAAAATTTGACCAAATAACATGTAACAATCAATAATAGATTGTTTTAAAGAAATTCATTAAAAAATGTAAACTTTGAAAATTTGCAATTTTTAAAATATTTTGAAAACATTTTTATATTTAAATCTTAGTTATAGGACACTATTTTTTGCAAAATTATGCTAAAATGTGACTAAAGAACATGAAATACTTAATTATAGGTAGTTTAAAAGCAGTTCATTAACAAATATAAAATTTGGATATTTGCGATTATTTGAATTTTTTAAAAATCATGTTTATACTTTCATCTTAGTTATAGGATATTTTTTGACAAATCTATTCTAGAATGTGATTTAATAACATGTTATACTCAATTAAACAAAGTTTGAAAGCATTTTTTAAAAAAAGGTAAAATTTGAGAATTTTTGATTTTTGAATTTGTTAAAAAAATTGAATATCTCCCGTTCTAATTAATATTTTTCAAATCTTTAAATTTATAAACCTTCCTTGGGTTAATGTCTAACAATCTGCAAAATTTCATACACGAAATTTTTTATTGGTATATTTGGAATCCTGGATGCTGGAAAGGAATAATTATGTGGGAAATTTAAAGTTTTGAGCAATGTACAGACAAAAGTCTCATCTTATATATATAGATTACAATATTTTTTTCATAATATGTTTAATTTTATTATATATTATTTCTTTCTTGCACAATGTCAAATTATTATTTTTATAGATCAAGAGTTTCGTTTGTCTGAAAAATATTCTGTGATCAAAAACTTACAGTGTAAAAAATGTTCATTAAGGTGCTATAAATTTTTATGCCAAATATTTTTACACTACACTGAGAAAAAAGAGGGCGCGTTGCAGCACATTTTCGAGTATTGTTGCGCGACTCAGCCCTGAGTTCTGCTACAACACTTGTGGGGCACGTAGCGCTCCCCAGACGAGCGTGTTACACACTTCTTTCAAAAAACTTCAAGTCTGGGGCGCGCTACGCGCCCTAGAAAAGTGTGCAGCGGAACTCAGGGCTGAGTCGCGTAACTTTAATCGAAAATGTGCTGCAACGTGCCCTCTTCTTTCTCAGTGTAGGATTAATCGTTTAGTAAATATTATAAAATGACTATTTTTTGTCAAACGCGTGTGACCTTGCGACTCAGCGTAGCCAACTCAACACATACGTTAAACTCTTGAGTTGGCTACGCTGAGTCGCAAGGTCACACGCGTTTGACAAAAAATAGTATTTTGATAATATTTACTAAACGGTTAATTCTAGTGTAAAAATTCTTGGCATAAATATTTATTTCACCTATGGTTTTAAATAATAATTAATAATAATTCTTAAATAAATTAATATAAAAAATTACAAAAAAATGATCGTAGAATATATTACAGTAATAAACAATTTATAAACATTTATATTTAATATTAAGAGCACTCTGTAATAAATAATCTGAATATTTTCTCATGATTGATTCAAGCTTGAATTAAGATTAGATTTTGAAGCTTCACTCACGAAGGTTGACCGAGTCTTGAATCGAGCATGGGATTAACATTGGTGTCCCATGCTGAAACAATATTTATGTGACAATGGTATAATGACTGCTTCAACTCTTGGTTACCCACGCTGTGCGTTCAGGGCTTAATCAAGCTTTAACTCATCGTCAACATTGGTCTTTCTCACCTGGGTTTTATGTGTTGTGTATTTATGTGTGAATATACATGTGTATGTACACGGAAAGAAAAATCTAGCTTTTAAAGCATGAGATTACTTTATACTATTTTTGCAGTTGCGTTTGCTTACCTATAAACGCAAAAATATATGCATTATAAGCATTAAGTATCGCTATGGAAAATACGTATGATGAACTTACTTTCATACTAAGAACTTAATACTCTAATCGCAAAGACGTTATGCGCCCGGAGTAAGAGACATCGTTTTGCTATTATTGCAAAGAGTTTCACCGTTTTCGGCGGTGATTCTGCTGCAACAAGCGATTTGGCTCCTCCTACTTGCCCTCTCCAACCGTCTGACGTCGCATGTGTAAGAAAAGTCGGCGTTGTTTTGGTGTTAGTTCGATCAGTGTACATGGTTTTTATATCTTTCTCGTTTTCAATCGATTTTCTTTGGTAAGTATGTCAAAAAAATACTAAAGCTAATCTTATTATACTTTTGAAACAAAATTATTACACGGAAAACAATAATTATTCGTTGTAATAATGCACAATTAATGTAATGGAAATAAAAGATATCCGAGAATTGAACAGCTGATGCAGACATAACCTTATTAACATACCAATTTTTAAATTCTAAACTTTATTCAAACGGTAATTTAATTTTATTTACTTTCAGCAGTGCAAACACTGAATAATCCTTACGACATTTTCACAAGATGCTCTAGAGTTAACTCCGATTTTTAGTGAGAGTAAAGATATAGGGTGTGAAGTTGAATAAAGTTTAGAATTTAAAAATTGGTATGTTAATAAGGTTATGTCTGCATCAGCTGTTCAATTCTCGGATATCTTTTATTTCCATTACATTAATTGTGCATTATTACAACGAATAATTATTGTTTTCCGTGTAATAATTTTGTTTCAAAAGTATAATAAGATTAGCTTTAGTATTTTTTTGACATACTTACCAAAGAAAATCGATTGAAAACGAGAAAGATATAAAAACCATGTACACTGATCGAACTAACACCAAAACAACGCCGACTTTTCTTACACATGCGACGTCAGACGGTTGGAGAGGGCAAGTAGGAGGAGCCAAATCGCTTGTTGCAGCAGAATCACCGCCGAAAACGGTGAAACTCTTTGCAATAATAGCAAAACGATGTCTCTTACTCCGGGCGCATAACGTCTTTGCGATTAGAGTATTAAGTTCTTAGTATGAAAGTAAGTTCATCATACGTATTTTCCATAGCGATACTTAATGCTTATAATGCATATATTTTTGCGTTTATAGGTAAGCAAACGCAACTGCAAAAATAGTATAAAGTAATCTCATGCTTTAAAAGCTAGATTTTTCTTTCCGTGTAAATAATAAATTTTTATTTTTTTAAATTATTTATGTTTGTTTTGAAATATTGGTTATTCAACATTTATATTTGTTCATAAATTAAGATTAAATTATTTTAAATATTGATATTTTATTTTTACCTATTTGTAGTTAATTTTAAAGTATTAATTTTTTAATTATAATTAAATGTTAAATTAAAATGTTATTAATAAAACTAATAAATGTTATTAAATGCCAAGTAATATTTAAAATGTCTCGAGCAATTAATATTTTGAACGAAGCAACTTTTGTTATATATCAGAGCAATTATTACAACTTTGTATAGATTTTTAGTTTTTACTCGAAAAGGCAAACGCTATGAAACAATATCCCTTTCCCATATATAAACGTAAGATTACAGTAATTTTATAGTCATATTAATTATCTATCTAATGGGTAATATTATTACTGTACTGTAATAATATTATTAATAACTATTGTTACTGTACTGTCACATGAGAGTAACATTACTTTAATATTACACGCTTATGGTAAAATTTCAAAACAGTTCCCAAGCAGCACGTAAAGATATAGTGACATTACTGTAATATTACACTGGAGATTCGTAATCTCCACTGTAATATTACAGTGATCTTACTGGAATATCAAAATGTCCGCCTGGAGGTAATATTATGTTGTTTTATTACTGTAAAATAATGGGAATATTAAGGTAATATTACCTTACAATGTTAAGGTAATGTTAGTATAGTATAGAGATAAAATTAGAATAATTTTATATTTTAGAAATAAAACATTTCACCAAGTCTGGACTCGAACTCTGAACCTTATGTTCAGTAAGTTCAAGTAAGATTAGCTCACTTGTAAGACTCTTGCTTGCTGTACACAACGTTCAGGGTTCGAGTCCAGATTGGTGAAATGTTATTTTCTAAATTATAAAATTACTCTAATTTTATCTCAACATTACTCTGTAATATTACCTTAATAGAAAACGTAAAACTACCTCCAGGCGGACATTTTGATATCCCACTAAGATCACTGTAATATTGCAGTGGAGATTACGAATCTCCAGTGTAATATTACAGTGATGTCACTATAAGCTTACGTGCTGCTTGGGAATTTTCTTTCTAATGATAAAATATGAATAAAATTCTTGTTTATTCATTAACTATACACTTTTAAGTTATTTTTATTTACTTTACATGCTCGAGTAATAGTACTGGAATGTTAAATTAATTGTGCTTTGAAAAATTTACTGTAAAATTACTGTAATTTTTTACTAAAATATTACAATAATATAACTGTAATAATAATAATAAGGGTCAGTATATTTAATTTAAAATTATTTATTTCAAATTATTAAATAATTAGATAATTATTCTTACATTTCTTATTTTTATTTTGTACAAAATAAGAAAGAATTATTTTAATAAATGTTATAAATAATTTGCAGATTTTGAAATATAGAACTTTGGGAGTATTACCATAAATGATTATTATAACAATATAAAACCTTAATATATTTCGACCGCTGCGCATGACAGTAGTGACGTGATCACACACTCAGATGTGCGTGGTAGTGGTACGGATTACTACTTTTTCGAGCAAAAACTTAAAAAGTAAAACTTTAAATATCTACAAGTAATATTTACAACATACTGAATGTAAAAAGTAATACAAAATTTAATGAAAATTACAATGACGATGTAAAAATTGAAATTCTTAATGGAATTTTTAAAAGTGAATACTGTAATAATTACTATAAGTATTTTTCACTACAAAAATAGGAATAATGGGGTAGTTCAATAATCAAATGAAAAAATAAAGAAAATTTTGGCTCAATATGCTCATTTCTCAAAAAATTTAAGAAAAAATCAATTTATGGTAGGGGAGACTGGGGTAGACCCGCGCACAGAGTAAACCCGCTCACTAGCGATTTGACGTTGTAAACTCAACTTAAGATGAAGATATTTGTACTGTGAATAGTACTTAACATACATACATATTTTTTTTCGAAATATATATGTAGTTTTGTTTGATTTCAAAATGATTTATTTAAATTTATTCTGAAATGTGAGATACACATTCGGGGTAAAGTCGCTCACATAAAGTCGGGGTAAAGCCGCTCACTTATTAAATTTGTGTAGGAAGCCGAATCAGTATTAACAGTATTTGCGTTTATTGCGATCTTAAAATTTTTCATATTAAAAATATTTATAAAACGATAAATAATATTCATTTCCTAACAATGTTATTGAATTATTGGGTAATTAGTTGAATATTTAATATTTTGAATGTCCCACATTTCGCGATTTGTGGCGATTTTTTTTCAACAGATGGCGCTGAACTATCAATATTTGTTGGCAATATTGAGCGGAATCATGTTTATATCAGTCATTATTAGTAATTATTAGGTTATAACGTTTATAACAAATAACCTAAACAAATAATCAAAATTTGTCGCTATCTTTTTCGGCTAAAAAAATACATATATCTAAGTTTGTTGTCTTCGTTCAGTTCACGTTTTATTATTGTTTATTTTTAAATTTAAAATTTCGAAATTTATTTGTTATATTTTATCAATAATAAAATGTATAACTTGTTACATCCAAAATTGTCGAGATTACATTAAATTCCTAAAAAAATCAAGTGATCCGGTTTACCCCGAGTGGTGAGCGGATTTACCCTGGAAAATTGTGATTTTGAAATTTGGTATCTGTGTATTAAAAATTTTTCCTAAGTAAAACTAAGAAAGATATATTAAAAATTATTTTTTATTTTGTTAGTAGAAATCATAAGCTTTCAAATTATATAAATTAACTTGAATTTAGAGAATAATTGCCTAGGTTTTTACCGTTCTGAAAAAAGTGAGCTGGTTTACCCCAGCCTTCCCTATGGAATATTTAGCTATATTTTTAGTAAATTCGAATTACTTCAGTCAAATGAATGGAATGAATCAAGCGAGAATATAAAGGGGATAAAATAATTATACTTTCGATTAGAATTAGAGACTTCTTTAAGAGTTTATTTCTGAATAATTATTTAATAAATTTTTTATAAAAATAATTTTTTTTAAGTTCTGAGTCTTAAAAATTTTTTTTTTAATTTCAAAATAAATTAAAACTATAAGAAATCAAAATTCGTTGAGAACATTTAAAAGCAACAATTTTTAAAAAGTTACAATCAAAATTATATTGCGAGTTTGATGTTTTTCTTAATTAAAACATTGTTTGCATCTACGAAATAAACAAAATACTGTCGAGTTAACATTTATATAACCATAAAATTAATCAAAAACTAAGTATAGTCTTGTTGCACTATACATTTTGATTTCTAATAGTTTAAATTATGTTAAATTTTTTTTCAAATTTTTCAAAGGCGCAGACAATTAAAAAAATTGTGTAGATCAAATTTGTTAAATAATTATTCAAAAATAAACTCTTTAAAAAGTCTCTACTTCTAAACAAAAGTATATCTTACCCCCTTAATCCATTCTATTCGAGAAACTTCTAAAGAGATATAAAGAGAAGATCAATTTCTTCTAAAAATTAAAAAAAAACTTGGTAAAAAAATTTGTAAATTTTTTTCAAAACTGAGAAACGAATAAGTAACATTTATGATAAATGGTTTTTATATACATAGGTTTATTATATCTTAAGATTTTACGGTAAGTAGAAAATTATTTTCAAATAAATTGTTTAATTATTTAATAGATAATTAATTATCTGTTTATAATGAGAATGAGAAAGCATCACCTGTTAATGTTATGAGTAATTATTACACAGATGATAAATAGTCTTGTACATTTCAGAGAGGAGTCATCTGAAGTGTAACATGATACATGTCAGCACATTATATTATTTATAAGTGTACATATAAAGGAACATTTGTTACTTAGTGTCTTCATAATTCCCTAAGGTAGACAAAGATATGTGAAAGATAGGTTCCACGTGAAATTTTTCTATGACATTTTAGAATCAGTTAAACATATTTTTTTCTCGTTCCTTATAGAAAAATATTGAATACGTATTTTTTTATTTTTCCATAATTGCCAAAATTTTCAAGATATGAATTTTCAAAATTTTGGATTTTTAAAAGCAGACCTATTTTCAATAGCTTATAACTTTGAAAGTCTTGAGTTTCGAAAAAATTTGTCAAAGATAGAAAGTTTTGGTTTTCTTCAACTTTTAAAAGATTTTAAAAAAGAAATATTTTTAAAAATTTTTTAGAAAAAAAAATTATTTTTTTGTAAACAAATTAATTTATTTTTAATTTGGGCGCGATTAATTTTTATTTTTTTCTTATTTATTTATACCTGCCAATATACAGAAGATTTTTTAAAAAGATCCGAGATGGGCCGACTCATAGTTTTCGTTCTATAAGTTTTTTAATTAATTTGTTTATAAAAAAATAATTTTTTTCCTTAAAAATTAAAAAAAATATTTTAAAAGTTGAAGACAAACCAAAACTTTCTTTCTTTGACAACTTTTTTCTGAACTCAAAATTTTGAAAATTAGAAGCTATTAGGTTTACTAATTCATAGTTTTCGTTCTAAAAAAAATTTATAGAACGAAAACTATTCGTCGGCCCATCTCGGATCTTTTTAAAAAATCTTCTGTATATTGGCAGGTATATATAAATAAGAACAAATTAAAAATGAATCGCGCCTAAATTAAAAATAAATTAATTTGTTTATAAAAAAAATATTTTTTTTATAAAAAATTTTAAAAAATATATTTTTTAAAAATCTTTTAAAAGTTGAAGAAAAACAAAAACTTTGTTTCTTTGACAACTTTTTTCGAAACTCAATACTTTCAAAGTTATAAGGTATTGAAAATAGGTCTGCTTTTAAAAATCCAATATTTTGAAAATTCATATCTCGAAAATTTAGGCAATTATGGAAAAATAAAAAAATACGTATTTAATATTTTTCTATAAGAAACGAGAAAAAATATGTTTAACCGATTCTAAAATGTCATAGAAAAATTTTACGTGGAAATGCTTATATATATTCATTAAGAAATCTAATTTTAATTTTACAAACTTATCTATGTAAGTAGAGAAGGAAGAAATGTATTATTTAAAAAATATAGAGAATGAAGCTTAAGAGTATAAAATGTGAGAGTTAAGTATCAGTTTCCATAAAGGTTTTGGTAGTTGATCTGTACTGAGAAGTTGTAAATGAGTGTTAGCGTTTAAGAATTTAGAAACTGTTGTTAGTGTAAGAATAAACAACTTTAAATAATACAGTGTGGTTGATAAGAAAGTGAAGAAAATGGATGAAAAATTAAAGAAATTAAACAGAGTTGCTAGTTTTTTACCTATCAAAAGATTGAGTGAATTAAACCTTAATGAATATTACAATATTACAGATATTAAGCAAACAACAACAAAATTTGTCTTGAAAATTGTGACTTAAATCAATGGTGAATACGTTGTATTTTTACCACAAAGAATGGTAAAGGTTCTGGAAAGTGATAAAGAATCATTCACTCACTTACGACAAGCAGCAGAGAAAGGAGAATTGCAATTAAAATTTTTGGGTGGAAAATATAATTACTTTGCATTTGAGTCTAAAGCAGAATAATAAAACGACATATCTTCCTCGTAATCAACTACTTCTATCAACCACATATAACTTAAATTCATCGTTTACAAAATAATAAATAATAATAATAAACAAAATAATAAAAATAAATTTTTGGAAAGAAAATAATGTTAGGTTATCTAAATCTGTAACAAGATATACATAAACATTTTATCTCCTACACTTAAGTAAGTTATTTTTCAGTATCACAAAAACATAATACAACATGAAAATAAATATATTAAACGTCTAATACAACTAATAAGGACAACATTACAATAAAAAAAATTAATGAAAATTTTTTACGTATAATTATTTGAATTAGTAACATGAACTTTTCTAATTATTTGATTGACTAAAATTTTTGATAAAATATCGAGGATCCTAATACAACCTTGAAAAAACACTAACAGTTTCATGAACGTTTAATAAAAAATAAATAAATATTACTTAAATGCCTTCCGTTGATAAATTTTTCATTCCGCTTTTCCCTTTTCTCGTTTTTTATTTTCTTTTCTTTGATTTTCTTTCATTTTGTTACTTTTTATTTCATTTTTGGTTACTTCGTGATAAATAACATGGAACAAATAAATGCGAAACTTCAGATTGATTGGAAAACGATTGATTTGGCCAAGCGACATATTTGATGAGCAGAACAATTCTCTGCAGTAGATTCCCTTATGAAAAAATATGACATGTAATGTACAACATGAACAATTGCAGTAATTTGCGTGACGTTGTTTCGCGACGCCACAAACAAAACATTATCATGTTCAAACTTCAAGGCCCAAAAAGCCTTAACAGAATTATGTATATAGTTTAACTGATGTTTGCTGTCAAATCTTTAATAATTATCTATTACAACTAAGAAGTTTGCGATGACAACGGACCACTTTGTTTTGTCAACTAACATAAGTATTTTGAGTCAGTTCGCTGTCATATAGCGAACCGTTGTGATATGACAGCAAACTTGTTAACCATGTTCCTATTTCAAGTAACCAATCTTTCCATGAGTGTAGGATTATTTTAAAAATCGAGAAACTATGCGAATTTTTTGTTGAGAGTTGGATTAAGGGGTTAAAGGATACAAAATAAAAACTATAATACATATCATATTTTCGAATGATAATTAGATAAAGGTGAAACAAGTTTACAATCTCTCCAAATCAATTTTGATAATTTGGTTAGGTTACCTGAGAAGTTAAAAACAATTTTATATTCTCGATGATGTTTTATTACGTGGCGTCGCGAAAAAACGCCACGTAAATTACAACACTTGTTTATGTTGTTAATTACATGTCATCCCGAGATGAAATTTTTAACTTACATTCACCCATAGAAACTTACTTTCAAACTGATTCAAACCTTTTGACGATTTTTTTAACCTTATGACATTACTTTAACGTTTATTGACCCTTCGATTGTACATTTCCAACCCTAAAAGAAACCTTATGAACCTTAAAAGAACTTCTTAATTTTATGATTCTCAAACTGGCAACCTTACTAACCTTCCTTTAACCCTAACAAACATTACATTCTTCCTCACCAACTTCATTTGAACCTAAGACATTGGTTTTGAAATTCGACTTTCAATATAAATGTAGTTCGAAAGAATCTCCTTTGTTGAAAAATTTTTTTTTTCGTCCCCTGGTACAAGTCATAAAAATGTAGGCATTTATAAAAATGGGACCAAAAATTGCTAGCAATCTTAAAGTAAGTTCTTACAGATGTTTAACTTATTGAATATGAAAAGATATATGAATAAATATACACAAAATATAGTTTTGGGATTTCTAAATTTTTCACTCAAAAATTTGCTATAGTAAAAACATATCTAACACATAGCCTAAAACCCATATTGCAGTCAGTTTTTCGTCAACTACGACGAAGTTTGCACTCAATTTTTAAAAGTGTAAAATAAAATTTACATAAAAAAAATTATATATTAAAAATATATATAAAAAAACTATTTTGTGTTTATGTGGTGGTTGACAAGCAAGATAAAAACTATATGAAGGTGAAGGTGGACTTTAATAATTATAAATCAAAAGGTTGACTTACAATGTTGTAACGTTTCGAGGTTAGTGACATTTATTTAGAATATTGCCTCTGGGTCAGTCCATTATATTTCACCTAAAGCCGTTTTAGCCAAAAAAATGCGTTTTTCAGCAGATTTTTTAAACTAAATTTAAACTGAAAAATAGTTCGTTCTCCATCACGAAAATTTAATAGAATGAAAAAGAAGGCCAAACTTAAATATTAAGACAAAAATTGAATTTTTTGATTAACCGCCTGAGAAGAAATAAGTGATTAAAATCACTGAAAATCATGAAACACTCAATATTAAAGGTAACATTTTTTATATTTCTATATTATAAAATTAAAAAGTTAGCACATATTATAAAAGTACATTAAAAATACTTTACATTAAATAGTAATAAATTTTTTAATATTTATATACTTTTTAGAAAAGTGTAAATAAAATGTAGTGACTTTTGACATTTTATAGTTAAGTTTTAAAATCAATTTTTATCTACTAATTTGGGTTTGTTTACATAATAATCTATTTATACAAGTAAATTAGCTCATTTTTAACAAATATCAATCAAGAAATTTGTATTATCTAAATTATTTCCATGCTTCTTTATTAAATTTTCATAACTGTCAATCTAACCTTTTTACTGTGCAACTCAACTTAAAAATTCAAATTCTAAGTTTAATTCAAAAAATTTTATAAAATAATTCTCAAAAATGAAATCTACGAATATTAAACATCATTTTTACAAACTATGAGATTTTTTTAAAAATAGGCCGCAACGGCTTTAGGTGAAATATAATGGACTGACCCCTCTATATTTCCAAACATCGATGCCACAATATTGATATGCTTTATTGCTTTAAGTCGAAAAGAGCATTTACAAAAATATTGTCAATATTACTATGCAATGTTAATCTATGTTATTTATTGTTTAGAGTTGGATTTATAAAATTTTAACTAATAATGTTTTTTGTAATATTAAAAATTAATAATAAATTATTATTATTAATTTTTAAAAACATGTATTTATCTATTTAAAGTATAAAAACCATAATTGTGAAAATAAAAAATTCGAAAACCTAAAAATGTCATTTTTATTATTTAATCCTGCTGGGAATAAAAGAGGTCATAAATATTTAAACACTCCAGGCGCTACCTTAAGGAATCTAACCCTACGTGTACGTGCTTTATTGACAGGTATAAATCGCACTGTCCAACCTTCTATCAAACTTTTGAGGCTGCGAAATAAACCCTACAACACTATAATCAACCAGAAAATAGGAAAAACTAGACAAAAGTGACAAAATTTAGTCTCATAGTAGCCTCGTTAGAATCAAATATCTATTTTAAAGTCGGTTTCAGATGAATATTACAAGCTTTTTAAGGGATAAGAAATTGTAGATTCAAATCATGTTGAAAGTAGGCTGAAAATTTTGTCTCGGGATACTTTTGCGTAAGGGTTTTACCAAATTTATCCAAAAATTGAAGAAAACCAATTATTGTTTCAAGGAAAAATAGATGATGATTGATTATTGTTGCAAAGAAGAATGGAATTAATTGTGCATATCCATTGTATTTAAAATGTATTTTATAATTATATCAGTGTGTAATTTACAAGAAATGTATCATATCACAAAATGACAATAATGAAATAGAAATAGAAAAATATGATGATATAATAACTTAGAATTATTATTTTGAGACATAATAAATTTGAACAATAAATATATTTTAATGAAAAATCTTGAATTTATTTATTTCAATAAAAAATTTGTTACATATCCTCATTTATCTAATTATTATGAGAAGTATCAAAACCTCACCATTTAACATACATTCGATGACGGCGTTTTTAAAATATTTTTGCAATTTAATAAAAATCAGGATTTTTAACCTTAGCAATTTCTTCTTCATAGAAATTACCAGCTAAAGGTCTATTTTGATAATCTCTGAGAAAATATGTTACTGGTGTAGTATTGTTTACCCGATCAATTGTAAAAATTTCTGCTGTCCAGTTGGATGTGTAACTTTTCTCAAAAATAAGTTTAAGTTTACTTATTCTAACTTTATCTTCTTTTTCAAATTTCGGTTTCTTTTTCGAAGATTTTACAACGAATGTTTTATATACATTAAATAAAATTGTCTTCTCATTATTTTTGTTTACATCTTTTGGTTTCATTTTAAAGGTTTGATGCTTAGTGTTATTGTACGAGAAAAGTAAATTTTGCAAAATATCTAACCATTTGTAACTGCCTTGTAAACTAAATTGCATCCACATTTTGTTTTTTAAGGTACGATTAAAGCGTTTACAAATCGAATCTTTTAAATTACTAAATGTAGAATGCAGATTTATTTTATATTGTTGCATGAGATTTTTGAAATTAATGTTGTAGGATTCTTTTCCTCGATCCACATGTGAGTTTTTCAGCACTCGACCTTGGTCCAGCACTGACTTCATTGCAGTTGAAATATCTTCACTAGATTTATTCTTTACCGGAATAGCCCAGGCGAATTTAGAAAAATTACAGGTCAACAAAAAAAGGCTTACTTTTTTTATCTATATTAATAAAATCAGACTTTTGTCTGTACATTTCACGAAATTAATTTTTTCTAGCATAATTTATTTATTTAAACAACGGAGAATCCAAAAATGGTAATAGAAAATTTCCTGTCTGTATGTATGTATGTATGTATGTATGTATGTATGTCCGCAAAATTTTGTTCGCGTATAACTTGAAAACGTCTTGACCGATTGAAGTAAAATTTGACAATTTTTTAGGTATTGGTCTAACTTAAAATATTAGCTATATTTGATGAAAAAATATTGAGCTGAACAAAAGTTATGAATTTTTCAAAAAATTAAAAAAAATTTTTTTTTAATTTTTGCAGATTGGAATAAATTTTTTAATTTATTAATAATATAAATGATTTTAAAAATAAATAAAAATAAATTGAATTATAAAATAATATTAATATAAAAAAAATTATAAATTTTCCAAAAAATTTGAAATTTTTTTTTAATTTTGACAGATTGTAAATTAATTAGTTATGACTTTTTAAGATATATATATAAACAATAAATTTACAGATTTCAAACAAATTATTTAGAACGGGAGGTATTCAATTTTTAAAAAAAAATTTTTTTAATGAAAATTTCTAAATTTTATATTTTTTAACGTAATAATTTTTAACTTTCTATAATTAAATATGTATTTTTGGAGTCTCTGATAAACTTTTGCCGTCAAAATAATGGAATTTTGAATTATTTGTTAATCTAATTATCAAAAATTTTTCAATTTGCAAAAACTTCGAAAATATTAAAAATGGAGATTTTTTATGATAACATTGATGTTATTAACAATAAATAAAACTACAAATGGCTACAAAAATTCAGTTATTTTATAAAAATACTCTTTGACGGCTTTTTGTTTTTACTAATACTTTTAACAGGAGTTCTACCAACTGGAAAAATAGGAAATATGCAGGAATTTAATTTAATTGGGAAAAACTGTGAATTCAGCCTGCAATATAGGTCTTATTTTAGATTTTAGCAATTATGATACAATTAGTTCGAATTTGACTTTATTATAACTCTAATAACTGGTGGAGATTTGGGATTAACTTACAATACAATAATTAAATTTCTGCAAATAATTGACAAACATTATTCTCTGCATTTTAATTAATTAAAAAAAATTATTTGATGATAAAAAGTCAATTACTGATTTAAAATAGTAATATTTTTCTAATGAAATAATTAATAGTAGCTAATTATTATTTTTTCCGGTCAAATTAAATTCCTTGATATTTCCAATTTTTCGAGACTGGTAGACACATTATTGAATGTATTTGTAGAAACTAAAACCCGTCGAAGACGGGTACGACAGCTAGTGAGATATAATAGTGGTTTCTGAAGTATTTTTTTTTTGGGGTCTTTATCCCCACTTTTCTCAAAATCCTAATGTGATGGCCAATTTTTGGACCCTGGATAGTGTTCAGCGTCATAAAATACTTCGGAAACCACTATTATATCTCATAAAAAAGTAAGCCTTTTTTTGTTGACCTGTGCACTGTGGGCCAGGAGATAGGCAAAAGCGGTCAAAAATCAACTGTAGATTTTTAAATTTGTAACTTAATAGTTCGCAAGTATAGTATTTGAGGTACCTTTTAGTGCAATATGATAGCAATAGCTTGATTACTTGAGTCGCTGTTGCACATTTATAAAAAAAATTTGTATTCGATTTTTATACGTTTTTTATACAATAAACTTTTTTAAAATAAAAATAATTGTTTACCGTTTACTTTTGTTACTTTTAACAAGTTGTAGTAGAGTTAAAATAAGTAAAAAATTTTAAGAATTATTTCTATTTAACAAAAAACGACATTTTATTCATGAAAATATTACAAATTTTCGTATTATGCACGGTACCTTTTGAGATTACTGCTAATTACCACCTCCTAAAAGAATAACAAAACGTGTAGTCTCTTTAAAATTAAATGTACTTTAAGATAGAGTAGCTCATTTTTGCTCATATTTTTTTTCAATAAACTTATTACAAAAAAATTTTGATTTTTTTATTATATGTAATATTTTGAAGTATAAGACATTCTAGTCCGTGCAAATTGATGTGATTTTGTTTTATTCGTTTCTTTTTTGTTTTATTCGTTTCTTTTATGTTTTATTCGTTTGTTTTTTGCTTTTACATTTACTGCGAATTGAAAGTCAGATTTAATTTTCAGTATTTCGACGAAAAGCAATTAATATTGTCATAGTGATACATCTGAACAATTTTCTTACGCATTTCTCTTTAACCTTTTGTTGTTGCATTTGTCTATGCAAGTAAGCATGACAGAATTTACTAAAAGAGAGATTCTTCAACAGATTGAAGAATTGAAAGATACTGATTTAGTCATCAATTATATTTTGCAAAAAAGAGATATTAATATTTCGAATTTAGATGAAAAGTCTAAAGCTAATTTAAAGCTTTTCATTTCTTCTTTAAGAGGAAAGCGAGATGCAAAGTTGAAGGCTGTATGTAGAATCAAGTCAAGATTTGAGCTAAAACATGCGGATTGGTTAGATTCTGCTTTTAATCTTCCTGAATTAAATATTGTAAATAGTCAAATAAAAAATAATTCCCATTCTCATCCTGGCCGTCACAGTCTTAAATTTGAAGAAAAATCCGATAGATCTAAACGTCGTGATGTCGCAAAAATAAATCAAAATCAAAACCATGACCCACAAACTTTGTTAATGGCATGTCGTCAAGCTGCAAGTCGAGCTAGAAATAAAGATTTTTATTCAGTGATTAATTTTGTCCATAAAAATATTAAAAACCCCAAAAAAATGAAAAATTGTTTGCAAATTCAATTAAAATGAAAACACCTGAAGAAGCGTTAGCATTTTTGTTAAACAATTCTCTTAGCAAGAATGTCTATATAAATATGCGCTTGGAGTCAAAATCAAGTGGAGCAGATATCTGGCCACCTTATAATACTGTTCGAGAAGTGAAGTCTGAATGTAGGCCGCCCAAAGAAGATATTTCAATATGTGAGACCAAAATTGAAGTATCTTTGCAAGCGTTGTTGAACCATACGGCAAGCAGGATTGTTGACTTGCAAAAAGACGTAATAGTTCATGAAATGACACTTAAGGAGTCGATAGAAAGTAACGCTGTTTTAATATGCTCATGGGGATTTGATGGCAGTTCTGGACATTCTGCTTATAAACAAACTTTTAAGTCTATCCCACAGGAAAATCTTTCAAAACCAGCTGATCAAAACTTATTAGCAACTACGCTAATTCCACAAAGACTATTAAGTGCTGAAGACGTTGTTTATTGGAGCAATAAATCACCGCAGTCACCTCGATTTTGTAGACCTGTAACACTAGAGTATGTAGCTGAATCAACAGAAGTCATTCTGAGACAGAAAGATAGCATAGAAAATCAAATAGACAAGTTAGAAAGACTTAAAGTAGACTTGGATGATACTCGAAGCATATCGATACATTTTTCATTGTTTTTGACACTAATAGATGGAAAAGTGCTGAATATTATTACAGGAACTAAAAGTATGCAAACTTGTCCTATTTGTCATGCTACGCCTAAATTATTTAACAATCTTTCAAATAAGCAAAAGGGTATATTTTTACCAGATCCGAAATCTCTTGTGCATGGAATTAGCCCTCTGCATGCTTGGATTAACGTTTTTTGTTGTTTTTTAAAAATATCCTATAGACAAGATCTACAAGTATGGCAGGTACGTAAAGCTGAGCAAAAAACAGTATTAGCTGAAAAAAAGAAGAAAGTTCAAGAAAATTTTAGGTCTAAGTTGGGTCTGATAGTAGACAAACCAAAAGCACAAGGTGCAGGAAATACCATTGATGGTAATACGGCTCGCAAAGCGTTTGAAAACCCAGAAATCTTAGCTGAATGCCTTGGACTTGACCTTGAATTACTACAGCAGATGAAAACAATCTTAATTGCAATATCAATTCATCTTCAAATTGATCCTCTAAAATTTCAAAATGCTTGTGATCGTGCAGCTGAAAGATATGTTAGCCTTTATAAATGGTATCCTATGCCGTCAACACTGCATAAGTTGCTGATACATGGAGGTGATATTATTACCACTAGTATTTTACCTGTTGGAATTTTAGCTGAAGAAGCTTCTGAAGCTCGTAATAAAGATTACAAAAATTTTAGATTAAATCACAGCAGGAAGACCAATCGAGAAGCCAACATAAGTGATGTTTTTTATCGAGCTATGGATACATCGGATATAAAAATATCCAGTATTGGCTTAAATATGCGACTGAAACAAAAAAAATTTATGATAATTCCCAAAAGTGTCCGCGACTTATTATATATGCCAGATATAGAGTCAACCGAATCGGAATCTGAAGATGATAATAAGGATAGTGAGGATGAAACAGACGATGCAGGTCTCTCTGAAACTTTAAGATTGCTGGATGATATTGTATTATCCGATAACGACGAGGAAGAAGACAATTCTATTGAAAGGGATGACTAAAGTCGATAAGAAGACTCTACTATCTGATGTGAGAGGCGAGGGGACTCACACCAAAAAGCACCCCGAAGTTTTTAATTACTTGTTTTTAATTACCCTTGTTTGTGAGAGGCGAGGGGACTCACGCCAAAAATCACCCCGAAAATTTTAATTACTTGTTTTTTAAATTACCCTTGTTTGTGAGAGGCGAGGGGACTCACGCCAAAAAGCACCCCGAAAATTTTAGTTACTTGTTTTTTAAATTACCCTTGTTTGTGAGAGGCGAGGGGACTCACGCCAAAAAGCACCCCGAAAATTTTAGTTACTTGTTTTTAATTACCCTTGATTGTGAGAGGCGAGGGGACTCACACCAAAAAGCACCCCGAATTTTTTAATTACTTGTTTTTTTAATAACCCTTGATTGTGAGAGGCGAGGGGACTCACACCAAAAAGCACCCCGAAAATTTTAGTTACTTGTTTTTTAAATTACCCTTGTTTGTGAGAGGCGAGGGGACTCACGCCAAAAAGCACCCCGAAAATTTTAGTTACTTGTTTTTAATTACCCTTGATTGTGAGAGGCGAGGGGACTCACACCAAAAAGCACCCCGAATTTTTTAATTACTTGTTTTTTAAATTACCCTTGTTTGTGAGAGGCGAGGGGACTCACGGCAAAATGCACCCCAAAAATTTTAATTACTTGCTTTTTTAAATTAAAATTGTTTGTGAGAGGCGAGGGGACTCACATCAAAAAGCACCCCGAAAGGTTTGACATCCGCCATGTTGGATCCAGCATTTTTAATTTTGACAAACTGACATCGGATCTATAATCAGCGACCCCAAAAACCCCCGAGTAACGATTTTCAAGCGAATTCGATCCATTTTTAAGAAAGTCATCCGCCATATTGGATCCGCCATTTTGAATTTTCGAAAACTAACATTGGATTCGTAATCAGCGACCCCAAAAACCCCCGAGTAATGATTTTTAAGCGAATGCGATCAATTTTATAAAAAGTCATCCGCCATATTGGGCCCGCCATTTTGAATTTCTTAAAACTAACATTGGATTCGTAATCAGCGACCCCAAAAACCCCCGAGTAACGATTTTCAAGCGAATCCGATCAATTTTTAAAAAAGTCATCCGCCATATTGGGCCCGCCATTTTGAATTTTCTAAAACTAACATTGGATTCGTAATCAGCGACCCCCAAAAACCCCCGAGTAACGATTTTCAAGCGAATCCGATCAATTTTAAAAAAAGTCATCCGCCATATTGGATCCGCCATTTTGAATTTTTTAAAACTAACATTGGATTCGTAATCAGCGACCCCAAAAACCCCCGAGTAACATGTTTCAAGCGAATCCAATTAAATTTTGAGTTTTGGCCACTTTTTCCTACCTTCTGGCCCACAGTGCTGTGTTATCAATAATGGTTAAGATGTATTTGTAGTTTCTATTTTTCTTCGCGTATGTTAGCATATCCACAAGGTCGGCTTGCCAAGTATCATCGATTGCTTGTATGTCAACCTTTCGCCTAGCATAATTTCTTCATTCATATTTTATAATCAAATCAAAATTTTTTATTATATTCAAGTGCACTAAGTCTATTGTCTAACTGAGTAAGGATCTCTTTATTAATTGCCAACCACTCTATATTTCTCTTAATACTTATTTTTAGGGCAGGGACTCAGTTCAACCTTTTCTGATTACCTAAAAACCACAGACCGACTCTACACGAACTAACTCTCCAAAATTTATTTAAAAAAAGTGACTCTCCACAGACCGACTCTACACAAACTAACTCTCCAAAATTAATTAAAAATTTTTGTGACTCTACACGAACTAACTCTCCACAAAATTAATTAAAAATATTCTGACTCTCCACAGACCGAC
Organism: Leptopilina myrica (nomen nudum); assembly: GCA_032872475.1. Taxonomy (NCBI): domain Eukaryota; kingdom Metazoa; phylum Arthropoda; class Insecta; order Hymenoptera; family Figitidae; genus Leptopilina; species Leptopilina myrica (nomen nudum). The sequence goes on along the minus strand of CM065464.1, from coordinate 23,512,171 downwards.
TTTAGACGAAATAACTCTCCAAAATTAATTAAAAATATTGGAATTCTCCACAGACCGACTCTAGACGAACTAACTCTCCAAAAATTATAAAAAATATTGTGACTTTCTACAGACTGACTCTACACGAACTAACTCTCCAAAACTAATTAAAAATATTGTAACTCTTCACAGACCGACTCTACACGAACTGACTCTCCAAAATTAATGAAAAATTATCAGACTCTCCAGAGACCGACTCTACACGAACAAACTCTCCAAAATTAATAAAAAATATTTTAACTCTCCACAGAACGACTCTACACGTAATAACTCTCCACAAAATTAATGAAAAATATTTAGACTCTCCACAGACAGACTCTACACGAACAAACTCTTCAAAATTAATGAAAAATATTCTGACTGTCCACAGACCGACTCTCCACAAACTAACTCTCCAAAATTAAGGGAAAAAATATTATAACTCTTCACAAACTAACACTTCAAAATTATTAAAAAATATTCAGACTCTCCACAAACCGACTCTACACAAACAAACTCTCCAAAATTAATGAAAAATATTTAGACTCTCCACAGACCGACTCTACACGAACAAACTCTCCAAAATTAATAAAAAAATATTTTAACTTTCCACAGACCGACTCTACACAAACTAACTCTCCAAAAATATTTTTAATTGATTTTGTGGAGAGTTAGTTCGTGTAGAGTCGGTCTGTGGAGAGTCACAACACTTTTAATTATTTTTGGAGAGTTAGTTCGTGTAGATTCGGTCTTTGGAGTTTCAATATTTTGGATTAATTTCGGAGAATTAATTCGCGTAGAGTCGGTCTGTGAAGAGTTACACATTTTTTATTTATTATTGGAGAGTTTATTTGAGGAGAATCAGTCAACGGAGAATCGAACATTTGATATGTGTGTTATTAATTATTATTATATAGAGTAATATTGACTGAAGTATATTCGTTTGTTGAATCAGCAATGTAGAATCAGTTTTTGGGTAATCAGAAAAGGTGGAACTGAGTCCCTGCCATTTTTAGATTCTGTACTGCCGTCCAATGTAAAAAGACACATAAGCGCCAATGTCGCTTAGGGCCAAATTCGTATAGTATAAACATGAGAATAAACACCTAAGCGACATTGGCGCTTATGTGTCTTCTTACATTGTACGGCAGTGTAAATAATTGTTTATAGAATCTTATAGCTTTGTTATTTTTATATTATTGTTAAGTATGTCAAAAGTTATTGATCCTAATATCTCATATATATCGTTGACTTCAGTGTTCACAAATTTTTCCACAAGACTCAAATTAGTTGCACCACCTTCATTTAAAGCTTCTGCAAAATTGCACAATTTTTTATTTTTAACATTAAAATGTCCTTCTACTGTCAATTTAAAATCAACTCTTGGAGGTCCACGAATAAAATTTTCAATTTTTTTAAAAGATACTCCAAATACGTCGAGAGACATTATTCAACTGATTTATTTTTAAAGTAATCAAAATTGATAAATAATGTTTGCTTCTCTTAATTCTTCAATGATTGATAAAATTTCGTTTGTGTCACTTGGCTTTTCTGCAGTTTAAGATGCTAACAGTAAACGTAGTCTGTCAACTAATTCATACATAGTCTACTTGATTTTTTTGTTTAGCAAGCATAAATTCAGGCAAAGCACCACCACGAGAAGAAATTTCTTCTTTAACATCATTGTTTATTGTTGGTGATAATAATTTGACTATGAATCGTTTAAATTTAAACGATTTATTTTGACGAATATCACTATTAGCTTTATATTTTTTCTTATGTGCATTTGTCAAAAGAAGTACTTTTTTAAAATTTTCCAAATTTTAAAAAAAGATTTCCAAAGATTCGTCTGGGTTTTTTTTAAAAAGCAGTTCAAGTAATCGTTTACTATTAGAAAACGTTGAATTTTCCACATTTATATAATTTTCACTAAAACTTATTGGAGAATTACCAAACGTTAATTTGCATTTTCCTAATTTTCTTACACCACAAATATTATCGATTTCTCTACCATTTGTATTAAACATTTTAAGATACATTTTTGTTTCCTTATCTAATGATGGTAAAAAAGAAGCTTGTGATTCTTCTTCTTCATAATCTGCTAAATTGAAGGATTCTTCATTTATATTGTCATCATCAGCATTATTATCATTATTATCATCATAATCATCATCGTTATCATCATTGTAATTATCACCATCATTTTTATCACCATACATCGCAAATTCTTCCAGTTTATCAGTTTTAACATTCTCGTTTTTATTATTATTATTATCTTTTTCAAGTATTTGAAAATCACTAACAAGTTTTTCTAAAGGATTAATAATGGGTTTAAAAGTATCACCGAACGTTTCATCAAAGTTTTTTTTATCTTATTTTAACATCTTATGTTTTCGTCGTATTGCGCGACTGGCTTTTGACAAATTAAACGCAACATCTTTTTGTTTTTGAATTTGTTCAGTTCTTGAAGACAACTTCTTAATTGAACCAAGTATAAACCATAACTAAACTTTGAGGCTCCGTGGAAATAATTTTAAGCTTCAGAAAATTTTATAAAACAATCAGACCCTTTTCTGTATCTACCATGATTAAGGTCACTATCTCTGTCAAGAACAACGAAACCGAATTTGTCACTATTCCACACGAAGAACATAATTCTTTAAATTTTAAATATATCATATCTGTATTAACATGATCGTCATATATGTGTTCAAGATTTAAGTCATCCTGTCTGAAAATTATCAACAAATTTACATTATCTCGAATTAAATCCTTTGGAATCCGTGTATACGTTTGACATAAATAGAAACAATCAATATGCCTATGACGACCCATTGAAAAAAATTCTCGAATTCTGTTTTGCAATAACTTCTTCATGCTCTTGAAATAGAAAATATTCAATACCTTCCACGAAATCAAGTGTTTTCTCCAAAAATTTATATTTTGGTTGACGTAATGATTTTAAGAAAATGTAGACATTTTCGAAACGTAGTACATTTGGATGTACTAGTAGAGCAAGTAAGGCATTTGTTTTGACACAGTTTGATGGACCACAAAAAATTGCTCTTACCGTATTCGGTAACAGATTTCCATGACGTTTTTTTTAGATTTGTGTTGTATTACTATATTAAAATATAACACAGGTAATTGTGTTGATTGTTTTTTGAACTCCATCTTTTGACTAACACTGAGATTAAACAGTATAAATGCAAATTTTTTTTAGATTACTTTGTAGGTCTATTTATGTATAGATTTTTGTGATATTCAGAAAGGCTTAATATTCAGAGTAAACTGGGTTAGAAAGTATAAATACGCGGTTTTTATACATTTTTCCATCAGTCTTAAAATATAATTTGTGTAAAAATATAAAAGTATGGTTGTCAAGAAAAAAGGAATCAGTTCTAAAAAATATATCAAACGTGGTAGAGGTCTCTGAAATCAAATTATTAATAAGTTACCTGTTGAATTACACATTCCCGGTTATCAATACTGTGGACCTGGAACAAAATTAGCAAAACGATTGGCACGTGGTGATCCTGTTATCAATCCTCTTGATTAGGCTTGTAGGGAACACGACATTGCGTATTCTCAAAATAAAAATAACCTTGAAAATAGACTACAATAATAAGTAGAGGAACAAAATTCGCACAATTAGTTCCTCTACTTATTACACAGGCCTACAAAATTTAGAATTTTGTCAGACCCAAAAACGGGATAAGTCATTTCCGATGTAATTTATCACTCTGAATCCAAAACTGACAGCGAAATTGCTCTATTACGTCAGGATTCTGAGATATTCTAACCTAAAAGAGTGAAAAAGACCAGTTCTGGCAACATTCGACCCTCAAAAAAAACTACAAAAATAATTTTTTTATCATTGAAACAAATTTTAAAAGAAAGTACAATTAATCAGCTTTCAAAATATTCTACACCCAATCCGATCAGACTTTTTTTCACTATGGTACAACAATAATTTAAAGTTTCGGTTACACGACCTAAAAACTGAGAAAAGGAATAATAAAATAATTGAAAAGTACTTTAACTTAAGCATATGATTCTTAATATTTTGAGATCGTTGATTAAAAAACCGATGTTGGATTTTAAAATTCAAAATGGCGGATCCAATATGGCGGCTGTCAAAATAAAAAATGATCGGATTCGCTTGAAACTTTATACTCGGGGGTTTTTGAGGTCGCTATTTACGAATCCGATGTAAGATTTTCGAAATTAAAAATGGCGGATGTAGTATGGCGACATATTTTTTAAAAATTTAATGGATTCGCTTGAAACTTTTCATTTGGGTGTTTTTAAGGTCGTATATTACGAATCTGATGAAACATTTTCGAAATTTAAAATGGCGGACCAAATATGACGACATATCGAATATAATATGGTGGGAACTGTATAAAAATTTATCTAGATTGCTTATAATTCATTTCTTTCGGTTTTTTTGTTAGCTAATTACGAATCCGATGTCGAATTTTAAAAATAGGGAACTTTTAATTTTTAGGCTGTTTTTTTGTCCGGTCATTTATTACCAAATTTTGTAGTCTATTTAATTGAAAGATGTTAGTAAAATCGAGAAACATTAAATTCGAACCTTTAGGGCATGATTCATACACTCTTTTAGAGAAGAAAATCAAGTTTTATTTTTCTTTATGGAACTTTACACGTTTTTCTTCAAAGGATCTTCGTAGTAGCTTTCGCTTATTACAATGTAAAACAGAATCACTTTTGATTGCTTGAAAAAATAATTTCCACACCTATCGATATCTAAATTGAGAAAAGATGTATTTACATGTCCAGAAATAAAAAAGGGGTGATTCTGTGTTATATTTTAAAAACAAAATTAAATTAAATAGACTAAAAAATTTGGTAATAAATGACCGGACAAAAAAACAGCCTAAAAATTAAAAGTTCCCTATTTTTAAAATTCGAAATCGGATTCGTAATTAGCTAACAAAAAAAAACCGAAAGAAATGAATTATAAGCAATTTAGAGAAATTTTTATACAGTACCCACCATATTAGATTCGATATGTCGTCATATTTGATCCGCCATCCAACATCGGTTTTCTAATCAACGATCCCAAAATATTAAGAATCATATGCTTAAGTTGAAGTACTTTCCAATTATTCTATTTTTCCTTTTTTCAGTTTTTAGGTCGTGTAACCGAAACTTTAATTTGTTGTACCATAGTGAAAAAAGGCGGATCGGATTGGGTCTAGAATATTTTGAAAGCTGATTAATTGTACTTTCTTTTTAAATTTGTTCCAATGATAAAAAAATTTTTTTTGTAAATTTTATTGATTGTCGAATGTTGCCAGACATGTCCTTTTTCACTCTTTTAGGTTAGAATATCTCAGAATCCTGACGTGATAGAGCAATTTCGCTGTCAGTTTTAGATTCAGGGTAATAAATGTCATCGCAAATGATTATCCCGTTTTTTGGTCTGAAATTTGAAGGCCTGTGATATTGTTTACAATATAAGATATACAATACATTAATTTTTTTTAATTATTTTTTTTATCAAATGATTTTAATACATTTTTTTAATTCTTTATTTTAATTCTACCATTTATTGATGAATGATGCAAGTATTGTTTTAATATTTGTGTACGGAACCCGCCATTGCAGTGCGAGTTCGACTCGCACTTGTCCAATTTTTTTAAATTTTAATTAAATTTTTTTTTTAGATTTTTGAATATATTTTTTGTGATCAGATTGTAAAAATATACTAATAAGCCCATTTTTAGTTTATTAGATCAAATAATGTGAAAATTAGAAAAAAAATTTTTAATTTCTTTTTTAGATTTTTAAATATTTTTTTTGCAATCAGACTGTAAAAATATACTAGTAAACCCATTTTTAGTTAATTAGATCATATAATGTAGAAATCAGAAAAAAAATGTTTTCAAATTTTTTTTAGTTTTTCTTTGACAACGCTATGGCCATTATTACAAAGTAAGTTCTCTATTTTTTCCTGTAATATTCGCGTTAAAATACACCAGTACGCCAAATTTTAGCCGTCCATATTGAATAGTTTAGAAGTTAGGGGGGAATGGTCACTTTTTGTGCATTTTTGGCCAATAATCTTGTTATATCATTGACAACGCTATGACCATCACCTCCAATCACATTCTCTGTATTTTTCCTGTAATCTACGTGTGAAAATGCGTATCTGTACCAAATTTGAGCTCTCTAGGTCAAATAGTTTAGCCGCTAGGGGGGGGTCACGATTTGGCTACGGCCACAAGAGTCTCATCAATAGGGCTCCGTTGGTACACCGAAGGTGTACGGAACCCAAAAAAACAAAAAGGTCACATTTCCATTAAGAAATATTGTTTTAGCGGCAAAAAATTTCTCACACCTAGCAATGATACAGCTTCTGCTATAAAATCAGCTCTAAAAGGTGCACGTATAGCTGTGAAAGTAGCAGGTGGAAAATGCAAAGTGAAACAAGGATTAGGATTAGCATGTGCTGTTGAAAAAAGGAAAAAAACCAAAAAAATTGTAAATTTACCAAAACAAGCGTTAACTAATTACGATATACTTAAATATGCTAAAATATTCCAGGACCTTATTTTGTGAGTAAGCTATAGAAAATTTAGATAGTAAATATACTGCTGGAACTCACAGGGTAGCTTATAGGAATATGAAAAATAATATTGTATATTTTGATAGTTTTGGTAATCTTCAACCACCTACAAATCTTGTGAATCATTTCGGTGTTAAAAGGACCCCGCACTTTTACTATTGAATTTGTCTCTCAGCCAATTTTTTTGTAACTTTGCAGATTTGAAGTTTTTAACCTTCTGAACAAAAAATGTATGGGCCAAAATTCAAAATAATGACCAGTTTTTGAGATACAGACGGTCAAAGTTAAAAAAATCAAATAACGGGTATTAGTCGTGCAAGAATGGTTTGTTGACAAAAGTCAATTGAATTCGCTTGAAACTGGTTACTTGGGAGTTTTTAATGTCGCTGATAACGAATATGGTGTTGGATTTTCAAAATTCAAAAATGGCGACTCCAATATGGCGGACATATTTTAGAAAAGTCAATTGAAATCGCTTGAAACTGGTTACTCGAGGGTTTTTAAGGTCGCTGATAACGAATATGATGTTACATTGGTAAAAACACACTTAGGTAGAGAGAAAAATAGACAAAGAGAGGGGAAGAATCTAATAGCTTAATAAAATGTTAGAAAGAAACGTAGAAAGATATACAGATAGTTGTAACATAAGGTGATAAAGCAGTTTAAGGCAAGATCAAAAAATATTTCAGCAGTTTAAAGAATTAGTATGTGATTCAGCCGTTGAAGGCAAAATCATGAACTAATTCAGCCAATTAAGGCAAGATCAAAAAGTGATTCAGCCGTTAAAGGCAAAATCATAAACTGATTCAGCCAATTAAGGCAAGATCAAAAAGTGATTTAGCCGTTGAAGGCAAAACCATGAAATGATTCAGCCATTTATGGCAAGATCAAAAAGTGATTCAGCCGTTGAAGGCAAAACCATGAACTGATTCAGCCAATTAAGGCAAGATCAGTTGACTTTTCTAAAATATGTCCGCCATATTGGAGTCGCCATTTTTGAATTTTGAAAATCCAACACCATATTCGTTATCAGCGACCTTAAAAACTCCCAAGTAACCAGTTTCAAGCGATTTCAATTGACTTTTCTAAAATATGTCCGCCATATTGGAGTCGCCATTTTGAATTTTGAAAATCCAACATCATATTCGTTATCAGCGACCTTAAAAACCCCCCGAGTAACCAGTTTCAAGCGAATTTAATTGACTTTTGTCAACAAACCATTCTTGAACAACTAATACCCGTTATTTGATTTTTTTTAACTTTGACCGTCTGTATCTCAAAAACTGGTCATTATTTTGAATTTTGTCCCATACATTTTTTGTTCAGAAGGTCAAAAACTACAAATCTGCAAAATTAAAAAAAAATGGCTGAGAGCCAAATTCAATAGTAAAAGTGCGGGGTCCTTATTAAATACAACCACAAAAGTTATCAAAATTTTAATACCTTTGTGTGTGGTCATTGGTGTTTAAAATTTATTTTAAATCAACTTAAGGAATAAAAATATGTTTACTCTTTAAAAGTAAAGAAATTAAAAGTATAATAGTACATTATGCAACAAGGTAGGTACGTCCAAGTTTATGTACCGAGCACAATATCGAAAAACGAGTCGTTGCACGAGCGAAGCGAGTGCGAAGACGAGTTTTTCAATATTGTGCAAGGTCATAAACGAGGTTACCTCCCTTGTTCCATACTTTGCTTTATACAACAAAGGCGTATTATGGTTACTCTATGCTACCTGTACCGGGGCATGCTAAGTTCTTCCTTATAACCCAGCTGGTCAATAAAGTAACCATTATTGCCCTAGGGAGATAAAGGGTACTTTATTGACCTTGAGCGGTCAATAATATACCCTTTATCACCCTAGGGCAATAATGGTTTCTTTATTGACTGTTGGGTTATAAGGGGGAACTTAGTACGCGCCTGTACAGGTGGATAAAGGGACCATAATACGCCTGAGTTGTATAAATTAGTATAAATTAAACTATCAATATGAATGATTCATTAACATTAACTTTGTCAGGTAAATCATCCATATTGGAGAGACAATATTTTCCACCAATTTAATTGTTGCCTCAAAAGAATTATGTACTTGGACTTGTTGAATTTCTTACATTTAATTTAATTCCAAATATAGATATTGGACACAATAAGTTCTATGTTGATCAAGAAGAAATAACTATACCAACTGGTAGCTACGAAATTGGTCATAAACAGCGCTATTTACAAAGTGTTTTAAAACCTAAAGGAATAGAAATTTATATTCAACCAAATAACAATACCTTACGCAGTGATAAATTTTTCCAATCTAATTTACCAGTGTTTATTATAAAAGTTTATGCATTACGTGTTGAATGTAATATATAACCGGTGCATATATAAATAGTCAAAAGGTTTACACAATTTATGAATTTTTTCAAACTGCTCCACCAGGATATAAAATAGTGGAAGTACTTTTTCATGTCATTTACTTGCCTATCGCAGTCAAGAGCATTGATCAAATTCAATTAAGAATTGTTGATCAGGACGGAAATCTCGTTCATTTTCAAAGTGAAACAATTACTATTAGATTGCATATGAAATCCATATAAATGGGTATTGACTTTAATCAAAGAATAGGTTACGGTTATAAAAAGCCAAAATGTGTAAAAAGAGTTAGTTACGAAACTACTACGAAGAGGCTAACACCTCAAAAGATTCAACTTTTGAAGAATTTGGGCCTGAAACTATTCGAAAAGAAACAAAGAAGATAACAAGAGTAAAAGTTGTATGCATCTGTTTTGTGGTTTCTCTCTTTACAAAGTTTTCTGTTTGCCAAAGAAAATGGAAGATAAAGATGTGTTAAATATTGCAAAACCAATTGTCTGCAATGAATCTATTGTTCACTATGAGATTCATGCTCATCTACCATATGCCTCAGCAACATTTAATAACAGTGATGAAGTAAGAATAGCTGTACTAAACCAGGATCATTGTGTGCTGCCAAGCAAAAGTATTTTGCGTATTCAGGGAAAATTAATAAAAGAAAAAAAGAAAACGGATTACCTGTTATACACACTAGGTTTGTCAACAATGCCATCTATCATCTGTTTGAAGAAGTTCGTTATGAACTTAACGCTATTGAAATTGATAAAACTAAAAATGTTGGTTTTACAAGTCTCATGGAAAACTACGTTTCAGTCTATGGAGTTCAAAGTAAATTTTTAGAAAACGCTGGTTGGTTTTCGACTTGTAACGCAAATACTGTTCTTGTTGATAACCTTTGAAATTTTTGATATTTCAATACTATTTAATATTTTATTTGGCTTTGCTGAGGACTGCCAAAAAATTATTGTTAATGTAAGGCATGAATTAATTTTAACGAGAGCAAGAAGTGATGTGAATGCGATTCTACTGACAGGTGAAGAACAAATTAGAGTATCTATTATTAAGATTGAATGGTTATTACCTAATGTTCGCTTGTCTGATTCACGTAAATTTAAATTACTAAAATATATTGAGAAAGACCCACTTATTTCAATTAGCTTTCGAACGTGGGAACTCCATGAGTATCCTTTACTACCACAGACAGCCAATCATATGTCGATAGTTAAAACATCAACACAGTTGGAAAAACCTCGTTTCATAATTTTAGGTTTTCTGACAAATCGAAAAAATGTTTATAATAGAAATGCTAGTCATTTTGATCATTGTCAAATTACAAGTGTTAAATTATTTTTAAACAATCAAAGTTATCCATATGGAAATTTGAATTTAGATTTTGAAAAACGACACTATGCAGTCCTCCATGATATATATATACCAATTTCTAAGCGAGCTAGTACAATAAGGAACAACAGACATATTTGTCAAAAAATGAGTTTCTTGAATATGCTCCACTTATAGTAATTGATTGTTCAAGACAAAATGAGTCAATAAAAATACGGCCCTGTTGATATTCGTCTTCAATTTGAAGAAAAGGAAAATTAACCAGACCAAACAGCAGCTTATTGTCTTATTTTAGATGATAGAATTGTTGAGTACAGACCAATTAGTGGTGGGGATAAAAAAATTGTTTGAAAAAATCATATAAATTAATTAATATTTTTAAAAACACATTTAGTTTTTAGAACAATGGCATACATTGTAGATGTGCAATGTTTCAAATTATCTATTAACGAATCTATTATAAAAGAATTAGCCATTTTACTGCTTGAAAAAAATTGTCCACAACCATACAAATTCATTTTTCGACCTCCATGTGATTGGAACTGTATTTCACCACATTACAAAAGAATGAATAGGTGGTTAGAAGATAATTTACATTGTATAAATTAGTCAACTGGTAATATTCCATATACATTACTTCTCATTATATTAGAGACTGTTCTTAAAAACGCAACTCTAATTTATGTAAAGGGTTCAGAAAAAAAGAAGTGGTTAAAATGCTTTCTTAAGCCATCTACTGTAATTATAGATATGATAGATATAAATATTCATCGCTTTAAACACTAAAACATGATGCAAATAATATTAAACCATGATTTAATCATCGCAATATAATTAAAATAAGTTTAATTCAATGTGCGAAGCAAAATGCAAAATTATTATCACAGTGGTTGTCTAAAATCTCTAGCAATAAGTTCTCTTAAAAGAAAAATGTAAAAAATTGTATTCTTATTTTTAATAAAATAAAATAAAATTTAAAATTGTCTCATATCATTTATTTATAAAAACCCTATTATTTTGATTAAAATCTTAATGTATTATAGAAAACAAAAAAATTACTTTAAAGTAGCTTAAACTTTATTTATAGTTGATAAGTGTTTATCTTAATATTTGGGAACTGAAAACATAAATTAAGTAAGTAAATGAATACCGTTTCTATCTCCAAGCGTTATTTGAGTTATTTCTTAATTTGTAGGTGCGTAGAAGTAGTGAACGGCGGCCGGGGTATGAGCACATGTTAGGACGCGTACAAAATTTTATATAAGACACGAAAATGTCCGTCATTATGATGCGAGCGCCATGTCAAAACTAAATGTAAAACTGTTTTTGGAGATATACCACCTCTTAGATTGCGGCGTCAATGAACTGAGTGTAAACAAGAAAGAGTCTATTATGAATTTAATCTTCTAACAAGAGGGAAATAAGTTTTATTGAGAAAACAAATATCTTCCTTCTTATTAATAGTGCATTCACTACTCAAAATGTGAATCATTTCGGAAATAGATCGTTTTTTATAATTTCGTTCACGATCAAGAATAGTGGCATTACTCCAATCAAAGTCATGATTAAATTCTAATTGATAGGCACTTACAACAGATTTGTTATTTTTGTTATTCTTATGTTCATTGATACGTGTATTCAATGAACGCTTTGTTTGGCCGATATAATTTGCAGGGCAACTTTTACAATTAAACTTATACACAACATTTGTCTCTTGCCACTTGTCGGTAGTGTCTTTTCCCAATTTTACAATTGCTTTAAGATTTTTATTAACAATTGGTATAGAGTGGATATTGTAGGGCAGTGCTGTCAGGGTTGGACATAGTTTTGAATTTTCTTCATAACTTCCTCTGCAGTGCGAATTTCACCTTTTTTTCGCATATTGTTGGAAAGATCAACTCAAATGCAATGTTTTTGCTGTACATTGCAAAAAAATTCGGCCAAAAGTTTCAAAGTTATAAGCAATTTAAAACAAAATAATGTTGTAAGGGTTGAACATGGGTGTAAGAGTTGAGCCACTGTAGAAAATCAATGGAATAGTTAGGTAAATGGTTAAAAATGTCCTTCAAATAATAGAATGACACTTGAAAATGAGGAAAGGAACCATGAAATTAAAATAAAATCCCATATTGTGCATTTTTGCATAACATTAGATATTTTATTTCTTAAGAATGAAATCAAAAGTTTTTCAATTAAAACAATAAAAAAAGATTATCGAAAAAATTTGTTTTCTCTTTTTTCGTTAGAAATAATGTTTTTGACACCTCCTTAAGTCAAAAAATGAATTTCTGTTGCAAGTACGCTTCGTAATTGCAATATTTTGGGTGGCTCAACCCTTACGACACCGCCTGGCTCAATGCTAACTCACGCGTCGTTATGCGACATAGCACACAGAACACAAACGGGTCACACAAAACCCCAATTTTCTTTTCACATTTTCGTATAACATTTTAATAAACAATTTTAATAAATTTACATTGTCTTTGGCATATTTCTTCTACATTTACTTCTCTTTTTTTGACACCACAAAAAAGTTTCTGTTGAGCGTATAACAATGACTCGCAAAAAACAAAAGTATACGTTCGTATACTTGACTAAAAATCATGTGAAAAGTTGACTGGCATTAGTAGCAAGAATTTAAGTACAAAAACAGATGGCGCTAGTGTGATAAGACAAAGTAGACGCGATGGTAAATTAATTGTAAATTACTATTATAAGAGTTAAGAACGGATATATCTAAATCAATGTATTTTTTTAATGCAAATAATTGTATCGTCAACATACCTAAAATAAAATAATGGAATACAATTATATTTTAGTTTTTAGAATATTAAGACAATCACTTTTCAAATCATCCATTACAATATCAGCAAAAAATTGTGTAAATGAGAGAACCCATCGGTGTGCCATCAATTTGTTTGTAATATTTTTGATTAAAAACGAAGAACGTGTTGTTAAATAGAAATTTTGTATATTAAATAATTTCGGAGAAAGGCATTCTACAATTCATAAGCATTTGACCTCTACGTTCAAAACCTTCAAGAACTAAATTGAGGGGAACTTTTGTAAACAATGAATTTTCATCTAAAGACATCAAAATAAAATCGTCTGGAATGATTAGATTATCAAGTTTTTTTATAAGATCAAAACTATTGTTAGTATGCGAATTAGGTAGTTTAATATTATTTTTTAATTCATTGTATAAAACTTTAGCTAAAAAATGTGTTGGGCTATTTATTAGTGAAACAATAGGACGGCAAGAAACATCTTTTTTGTGGATCTTCGGAAGACCATAAAATTTTGGTAAAACTGTGTCAGTGAGAGTTAACTGATTATTATGGTATTTATAATTAAGAAATCCATTGTCGTTTAGATTTAAAAAAAATTTTAAGGTTCTTATTTGAAGATCAGATAGAGGATTTTTTTAAAAAGTAAAAGTTGAAGTGTCAGAAAGAAGATCGTTTATTTTTTTATAGTAAGAAGATTTATAAAGACAAACAGTAGAATAGCCCTTGTCAGAAATTGTAAACATCACATCTGAATGTAGTTTTAAAAAATTCTTTGCAATTTTGACTTTTTTAGCAAAGTCTCTCTCTTCCTTAGATATATGCGCTATTTTGTTCAAATGAGTAGAGAGGTGATATGTGACTGTGTCTCTAATTTCGTTTTTTACATCATTATCTATATCCAAAGTATGAATGGAAGTCTCTACATTTTTTATAATATCGATGACATTGTTGTTTGAAATTTTACAATTTGTGCTATGATTAGGTCCTAATGAAACAACCTCACCAACATCATTAGGTAAAGCTATATTTGTAAAGTTTTTAACCCAATCATTTTTATTCGATCTCTGATTGACAACATTAGTTTTTGATAATAACGAATTGAATTTTTTGAAATATTTTAGTTTGAGGTTATTCCGAATAGATGAAAATTTTTTATCTGATAATACAAAAAATTGTTTTATTATATTATTTTCCAAATTTGAATTGTTAATAGAATTTCTGATTTTATTCAATCGGTTGTATAAAAATTCAATATTAAAATGTATATCACGGATTTCAATTTTAAAAATTTTTAATAAAAATTGTTTTCTAATATAAGCGAAATGTGTGTGACAGGACGAACTATAAAATATCAGATTCTATAGACGCTTACTGATGTTATAGATGTGTTGTGAAACAACGTCATGACTTCTGCAACTGAGATAAAATTGTCGCTTTGATAAAGAAACAGCCAAATGTCGTAGTGTGGTCGTCCAATATTTAAGTAATTTTTAAATGTAAAAAAAGTGATCAAATTTGCTTGAAACTTGTTACTCGGGAGTTTTTGAGGTCGCTGATTACGAATCTGACATCAGATTTTCAAAAATTAGAATGGCCGATAAAATATGGCGGACAAAAAAATTAAAATTATTAAAATTTGCCTGAAATTCATTTCTTATAAGTTTTTGGGATCGTTGATTACAAATCTGAAATTAAATTTTTTAACTTTTTGTCCGCCATATTGGATCCGCCATTTTTAATTATGAAAATATGAGGTCAGCTTCGTAATCAGCAACCACAAAAACATCCAAGGAATAAATTTCAGGCAAATTTTGATAAATAATTTAAAAATTTTTGTCCGCCATATTGGATCCGCCATTTTGAATTTTAAAAATCTGATGTAATATTCGTAATCAGCAACCCTGAAAACCTTCAAGGAATGAATTTCAGGCAATTTTTAATAATTTTTAAATTTTTGTCCGCCATATCCCAGTGGGCACAAAAAATATAAAACGTTCTTTAAACGTCTGTACAACGTTTAATGTCTGCCAAAAAAATGTTTCGGAACGTTCGGACATTCTTAGAATGTAAATTGGCAGACATTAAACGTTCTACAGACGATCAAAGAACGTTTTTTGTCTTTGTGCCCGCTGGGATTGCATCCCCCATTTTTAATTTTAAAAAACTGATGCTATATTTGTAATCAGCGACCCCAAAAACCTCCTAGAAACATGTATAGAGTAAATCTGATAAGTTTGCAAACTGTTTCAAGCGAATCTATTCGTTCTTACATTTTTTTGGCGCCATTTTGGATCCGCCATTTAGAATTTTGGAATTATGATAGCAGAATCGTAATCAACGGCCCCAAAAACCCCCGAGTAACGAATTTTATGCCATTTTAATATGCAGAAATATGAATCTCGGTTTGTTAACTTTAAGAACGCTTTTCTCGAAAACTTGATTTTGGACGTTAGGTCCCTTTTAACATTCCAAGTTACATATAGTTTAATAAATGTAAAACAAATGAAATTATATTACTTTAAATGAATTTAAAAAAATAAATATAATCTATTGGGATCTCTTGTACCGTGAGACGATCTCTGTTGAAAATTTTTGAAACCTTTGACAGTAGGTCGTTTTGTCTAAACTTGTCCAGCTTCCACCAACCAGAGTAGCTTTTTAACGCGGTGTCGAAAAATGGTACTACTAAAAGTAGGTCAAATTATTAAGCCACGCCCCCACAAGAGATCCCAAAATGTTACAGTTTTATAACCTAATTATTACAATTATATCACCCAATTGTTACAATTATGTGACTCAATTGTTACAGATATGTGACCTAATTGTTACAGTTTTGTAATATAACAAAAGAATTAGGTCACATAACAAAATAATTAGATCACATAAATGTAACAATTAGGTCACATAATTATAATAATTAGATCACATAAATGTAACAATTAGATCACATCATTATAAAAATTAGGTCCCATAATTATAACAATTAGATTAAATAATTGTAACAATCAGGTCACATAATTATAACAATTAGGATAAATAATTGTACCAATGAAATCATGTAACTGTAACAATTGAGTTACAGTTATGATTTAAAATTATTTTTAAATAATTTGAGTTAATATCGTCTATATATTCCTGCTGATTATCCCCACTATTTATAAACAAATGCACATTCATTTGGTTCAAATTTGGTTAAAATCAATTTTATTTATATAAAATAAAAATAAAAAAGTCACTGCGTAAGTGAAATTATATCATTAAGTCGAGCATCTTAAAAATTGAAGCTTATATAAATTTTTTTGTATATTAAAGTTTAAATTAAACAAGGTTACGTTTGTAATTTTGACATTATGTAAATTGTAAACACTAAAAAAATGAATAAAGAATCGTAAAAGTAGGGATTTCTCATTTCTCCTCTTGCGCTCGTAATACAGGGAGACTTGACTCCCGAACTTTTCGTTATAGCGAGATTTGAGTGTATATTCTAATAAGGTCATTACAATAAAACACATTTTTACTATTATAAAAATTTATTTATACAAAACATTATTTTACACAATTACATATTAAACGATTTTATTTATTACTTTTTTCTAATCTCTAAGATTCTATTTTTGTAAAAAGATAATAATTATTAACTTGTGTTAAAACACAAAATGAATTATTGATCCTTAAAATAATTTTTGGCTCATAATTTAAATTCATGTATTTTTCAATATACTGATCAACAGTAAAATTTAGAACGGGAAAAAAAATCTAAATCATAAGAATTAAACCGCACATTAGGTATCGAAATTGCGCTTTGTACCTTGCAGTATTGGGGGAATCCCGGTCTGATAAAAGCATATTCTCCGTTGACTAGTTTAATTTTGGCTGATATATTTTCAATTTCGAGAGACATGTCAAGCTTCACATTTGATTCCAAATATTGCCCCACGTAACTATCAATTGATTTGTTCACTAATTGTAACAATTCTTTGTTCTGCATTGCACTTATCCACTCCTTTGGCACAATTATTGTTGGTTGCACTTGACAGTACATCGGACTCGCCATTCTTTTCAAACTGAAAAAATTAAATTTTGTAATTTTAATATTTTTCACAACACATTCTCTAATAATGAAAATGTTATTGCCAGCAGGCTTTGAAATTTGACAAAAATAGTCATTTTCGAATCTTGGTGAAACAATAATCATTTTCTTTAGATATACTTTAATTAAAAAATAATATACTTTTCTTAATAAGGTGTGACACAAAACTGAAAGAAATCTCTTCTTTAACATTGTCTTGATGTCAAATGTTTTGTCTACTATCCTCCTTTTTTACCACTCTTCATCAAATGTATGGAAAAATTTTTATATAAAATTTCTGACATTGGTCTGCAGAATTGTTGAAATCTATCCCATCTCTTATCAGTTAAATAGCTTAAAAAAATTTATTCTTAAATTGTAAACAGTGTATCATATATGAAAATCCACACTTTTGTCTTATTTAACTTTTGGTATATTAATACATAAAATAAATTGAAGAAGAAAATACTCACACTTTTTATTAATTGGCCAATATTCCATTATGGTCTATTATAACACCAAGGAAAGATGTCTATTTTTCCTGGCAGCAGTACTCGTTTATCATCTTGCTATCTGAGAACAACTTTACTTTGTTTAAAAGTGTAAACATCATGTTTTCTACTTTTAATAAAGTATTGTTTTTGGATCAAGTTTTCAGATTTTTGGAGAGTATGCTTTAATGTTGAAAATTTTACACCTTTTGCTTTCTTTTGAACCTCTTCATTATCACCCCATTATTTAAAATCATATTATTTTAATCTCAAACCTATAAATTTAGCTACAATTTTACCATTATTTTCATCTTTCATAAGACCTAAAACTTTCTTATTTACAAGAGGAATATTATAAATATTGTTCTCAGAATAATCATGTGTCAAATTTATGTAAATCTTGTCTTATGTAATCATATTTGGTACTGTGAAATAATAAATAAGACTATCAGTATCAGTATACAGTAATTTTCCATTATCACTGAAAGCGCGATTACATTTTTTGTACAATATCTTCCTTCCCATTTTGTTACTAATTTTACATCTCTATGTTTTTTAATATTTTCCATAGTCTTCCCAAATACAGAATTATTCATTAATTAATAGAAATTGTTTTCAAATTCATTGCATGACTTTTTTCTACATTCTGTGTTTAAATCTATATATGGTTTTAACCAAGGTTTTTGATTAAATTTTAAAACTCTATGTATTTAAATTAATTTTATTCCCAATGATAAATATTTCTTTAAATTTCTATAATGTACAATGTATTTTTTTATAGTAAGTTTGGAATTAATTTTAGTAATGTGCATTTTGGAAGTGGAGATATATAATGTTCAACACATAAAGGAAAATCTTTATGTTTATCATGAAGTTCAACAGGATATTCTAGATCTACCTCAAGAATATATCCTTCTGGAGATTCATCTGGAATATTTAAGTAAAAGTCATTATTATATTCTTGGAACCATTCAAAGTCTTTATATGGCAAATATTCGCTCATAGCAGCACCTTATTGATAAACATAAACATGTTTTTTAAAAATGTCAGCTAGAAGTAAAACATAAGTCTTTAAATATAAGTCAGAGTATTATTTTATTTATTGAAATAAATCTAACAGTCAGAAGACCAATTACAGTATTATACATAACAAAAATAACATTAATTAATATACTTAATCTATTTTAATCAATTAAGTGTTCGTGATGACACGAGAATGATGCATAAAGTCACAAAGTGATTTGGAGAATTCTTTTAAAGACATACAAAATAAATCAATTTCATTGTCGTTGCACATAGTATTTAGAGCCTCACACATATCACCAATTATAGTACCCTTTAATGATCGACACCCGATAGTGTAAAATGGATTACTAGACCTAAGACAACGTTGAGGAACAAGGATTGGTATAAGAGATAATAAATATGGACAATCAAAAATTGTCCTGAAAATCTTGCAAAAAAGTAGAGAATGCAACCAATCTTCGTTCCTCAAGTGTTTGTACATTAAATAAGGTACACAATTCATTGTAATCAGAACCAGGCAAAAGGAATTGGCGATGTTTTTTATAATAAATAAATTTTAAGAAACGTTTTTGACATTTGTCGATTAAGTCAACTAAAAATTGCGCTATTTTGCGCTAAATAACTGAACCATATTCTAATTTTGATCTGACCAAGCATAAAACAAAGATTTAAATTTGACCATTGTGGTACTCCAGATGAAGGTGAAAATTGAAATGAAGAAAATCCAGCATATTGTACTGTCATTTTTCTGTTCAACAAAAATGATTGGAGTAAATTTAAAAGTTTATCTGGTAAACCAAGACTCTTCAATTTCAAAATAGTTTTTGCATGATCAATGCAATCAAAGACTTTAGAAATATCTGTAAAGATTTCATCCACCTGATTATGAGTGGATGATCTCAATAAATTGAACAAATGATACCAGATTTGTAATTGTAGATCTTCATGGTACAAAGCCATGTTGCGAGGAAGACAAAACTGGTTGTAAATAAGGCCAGATAAATCCACAAATAATTTTTTCAAAAACTTTAGAAAAATTACATAGTATAGAAATAGGTCGATAATTAATAATAAATGATTTGTCACCTTTTTTAAAGACTGGACATATTTTAGATTGTTTCCATAAATCTGGAAATGTTCCAGAAAGTAAAGCGACATTCAATATAATGCTTAGCGGTTCACTAAGTTCATTGTAACAATTTTTAACAAAAGCACTAGGAATCTTGTCATAACCTGCAGTGAATTTACTTTTTAAATTACGCATTTTAGCGGAAACATTAGAACGATTAACTGACAAACCATCTCCAAGTAGCGCGTGAAATTTAGAATAAGAAATTCTCATGGGCTCTGAACAAGGTTTATATACCTTAGAAAAAAAATCTGCAAAGGCGTTTACAATTTCTAAAGGGTTATTTAATTCCATGTCATTATAATACATTATTCCAGGGGTCCTAGAGGATTTGTTTAGATTATTTACGTAAGACCAAATGGATGATGGGTTATCAATTATCTCGCCCTCTAATCTCACAAGATACTCGGAATGAGCTTTTTTTATCTCTAATTTAATCACATGTCTTAATCGATGAAATTCATGCAGATAATAGTCGGAGCCAGTTTTTTTATATAAATTCCTCATTCTATCTTTGATTTTAATACTATTTATAATTTTAAAATTATACCATTTTGGATGTTTTAATTTTTCTTTATTTTGCGAAATTAATCCTATGTGCTCATCAATCAAATCGTACAGTTTATCATAAAAAAGTTTGAGAATTGTATTGACATCATCATTGCCATAGAGAAAAGACCAATCTGTGTTTAATAAACTTAGCCTTATGTTAGTAAAATCAGTACCTTTAAATTTATACTTCCTTTCGTTAATATTACTTAAAAATAAATTGTTTTTATCATGAAGAGAGAAAGAAGATTCAAATCGAACAATAAGAGGAGGGTGATAAATATCAACTGGTAAAAGTGGTAATTCATTGCTTATAACCTCACAAGTGAATGTTGATATAATCAAATCTAAATATCTATCACATATGTTATTTACATCATTATATTGCTGAAGATTGTGAGAATCCAAAAATGAGTGTAAAATAATAGACTTATAATCTTGAAGTCCGGAGGTGATATATTGTTTTAAGTTTGGTATATTAAAATCACCTATTAATATATAATTTATTGTCCAGGTAGAACATACATTAGATAGAGATTCAAAGAAATTTTCAAATTCAAGTAAAGGAATGCTAGGCGTAATGTAAATAGCAATTAAAATAAATGGGTTAGAAGCAATTAGTATTTTACAAGCTACAATGTTAAAATGTAACGAAGGTTGAAAAAAATTAGATAAATTCACGTAACCTGTTGTAAACGTACATTTAACAGCGATAAGAACGCCCCCGCCAATTTTATCAAGTCTATCATTTCTGTAAATATTAAATAAAGTTGGTTCGAAAAGTTCGGCATCTTGAGTAGATTTCTTTAGCCATGTTTCGGTAAAAACTATAATATCATAGTCAGAAGTGTCGATAGATGACTGTAAAATTTCAATTTTTCTGTTCAAACCTCTTACATTTTGATAATATAATACAAGATCGTCAAGCAAATCCAAATTTGTGACATGTGAACAATTAAAAGTATGAGCAATATTCGAGAGATCTTCATAAGATATTAAACTACTGTTGACTAATTCAATTTTACTATTTTTGATTCCCCTCGTATCTCTCTGATAACTAAATTCTCCTCTCCCACAGCACGACGATTCGCCAGTATTTTCAATGTTTCTCTGTGTTGTGTTCGCTGTAGAAGTGTGCGGTCTTGTGCAAGATACATCTTCACAGCTGAGCTGAGTTCGGCCTTTCTCCAGATAATGTATGCCTTCAGTGTGTCTTTCTTTATTTGATCCTCGACAAAAGTCAATCTGATGGGACAAGGAGATCCCAAACTCTGTTTGTAAACACCAATGCGTTTAATTTGTATATCTTCACTTTTGTGAGAAGAGTTAAATAAAAGCAAAAAATCATTAACTTTTGAGATTTCCAAATTTAACAAATCTACTTTACTAGTCTTACCATCAGTGGTAATCTCGGGGCAGCCAAATAAAATTAAATTTTGTTTCTTTTGCAATCTGTCTGATATCTCAGCTATGCAGTGAGATGATAGTTGACCTTGATCGATGTTTTGAACAGTTTTTTCTTGTTGTCTAATCTCACTCACTTGTAACTCGAGGTTCTCAAAACTTTCTGAACTGATTCGAAAGAACTTATTAGAAAACTGTCCAGAAATGCATATAAAAATAACAGTAACACACAAAATATTACTTGCAATGAATCACTGTAGAATTCAAAACATATTGCAAGTTCTTTTATAATAAAATGTGCATCATATATAGACAAGTTATAAAATATTATTAAAATAATTTGTTAATCTTTATAGTTAACATTACATTTCTGACAGGCAGGACTACGATATTTTCCTGTAAAATGACAATGATCACGATGCTTAATATCATCTTTTTCAATAGTTTTTTCACATATGGGGCAAAATTCCTCAACTGCCCAGGTCAAAAAAATTCAATTCCTTGAAACTTTGCCAAAAAAATGATGATTTTAAAAATCGATTTTGAGATAAATTGAAATTAAGAATTTGACGTTGAATTTCAAGGTCAAGTTAAAGGAAAACATCTTTTTCATCTTTCTTTCTTTTCATCATCATCATCATCATCATCATCATCATCACTATAAATTTTTTCTTAACTATAAATTGTGACATTTTTATAAACGTTGACAATCCTGTTGAAAGAGGGACGTATTTGTTAATATTCACACTCAAATTTATAATTTTCTTCAAAGACGACCTTGACTCTTTCTGTTGAAAATCATCAATTTTCATCTTTCTTGAGACCTAATTTTCGCCTTCTTAGCCTATCAAATTTCCGAATGTTTGCCTTTAAGAGTCCAATTGTTGATAAAATTTTTCTTCTTTCTTCACATGGCAATGTTTTATTTTTTAAAAGTTCTAAAAGTTGTTTTATATTTTTTGCACTATTTTTTATCAAAAACTTAAGTTCCTCAGGTGTTGTTTTTTTACTTAAAGTTTGTAACGTTGTGTTCATAACTTTTAAAAATTCTTTACAATAGGGGCGTTCCATAGCTGAAAGAACTTTTGAATCTCAGATTTTGTTTATACTTGGTTAATTTGTTGTGTTTAGGGTGCTTTTAAAGTATACTCAAGGATTTTGCAAAATTTTAATTATTTTGCAAGATATTGTTAATTAAACTTTTTAGTAACTTTTTTTCAGAAATTTTTATCTTGTAAACTATTGGTCCTAGAAAAAAATGTTTTAGACAAAAATTGAAGAGAATGTATTGAATTTTAATAATATTTTATTAAAAAATAATTTTTTTAATTTTTCGACTAATTTGTTTAAACAATTATTTTTTAAAGTTGTTTTTTTATATGGAGGGAATAACCAATTTTTATAAAAAAATATTTTTATTAAACCTTGGAATGTCCTTAAAAAGTACACCAATTTGTGAAGATGTGTTTTTTGATATTTTCGAGAAATTAATTTTTGATTGCTCGGTTCGGGCCATACGGCTTGCGTCACCTTTTTATAAAAGACTTTTAATCTTGTAAACTATTGGTCCTAGAAAAAAATATCTCACATAAAAATTAAAGGGAATGTATTAAATTTTAATAATATTTTATTAAAAAATAATTTTTTAAACTTTTCGAGAAATTTGTTTAAATAATTATTTTTTTAAGTTGTTTTTTTCATGAAGGGATTAACCAAATTTAATAAAAAAATATTTTTATTAAAGCATGGAATGTCCTTAAAAAGTACACCAATTTGTGAAGATGTGTTTTTTGATATTTTCGAGAAATTAATTTTTGAATTTTTGATTGCTGTTTGCGACCGCTGCCGGGCAAGCCGTATGACCCGAACCGAGCAATAAAAAATTCAAAAATTAAT
The DNA here is from genome assembly GCA_032872475.1 of Leptopilina myrica (nomen nudum). Lineage (NCBI taxonomy): Eukaryota > Metazoa > Arthropoda > Insecta > Hymenoptera > Figitidae > Leptopilina > Leptopilina myrica (nomen nudum). Next base: position 23,488,497 of record CM065464.1, on the reverse strand, counting down.
TTCTCGAAAATACCAAAAAACACATCTTCACAAATTAAGGTACTTTTGAAGGACATTCCATGCTTTAATAAAAAATTTTTTTTATTAAATTTGGTTAATCCCTTCATGAAAAAAACAACTTTAAAAAAAATTATTTTTTAAAACAAATTTCTCGAAAGTTTAAAAAATTATTTTATAATAAAATATTATTAAAATTCAATACATTCCCTTTAATTTTTATGTAAGACAATTTTTTCTAGGACCAATAGTTTACAAGATAAAAATTTTTGAAAAAAAGGATGACGCAAGCCGTATGGCCCAAACCGAGTAATCAAAAATTTAAAAATTAATTTCTCGAAAATATCAAAAAACACATCGTCACAAATTGGGGTACTTTTTAAGGACATTCCAAGGTTTAATAAAAATATTTTTTTTATAAAAATTGGTTATTCCCTTCATGAAAAAAAAATAACTTTAAAAAATAATTGTTTAAACAAATTAGTCGAAAAATGAAAAAAATTATTTTTTAATAAAATATTTTTTAAATTCAATACATTCTCTTCAATTTTTGTCTAAAACATTTTTTTCTAGGACCAATAGTTTACAAGATAAAAATTTCTGAAAAAAAGTTACCAAAAAGTTTAATTAACAATATCTTGCAAAATAATTAAAATTTTGCAAAATCATTGAGTGTACTTTAAAAGCACCCTAAACAAAACAAATTAACCAAGTATAAACAAAATCTGAGATTCAAAAGTTCTTCCAGCTATGGAACGCCCTAATAGTCAAAATTAATTGCAAATAATTTAAAAATTTTCTACTATTTAATATTTCATATACGACATATGAATTCTTTATAACAATAATAAATTAAGCATTACTCTTTTATAGTCATACATTTCCCTTCCATCTCTTTTACTAAATATAGTTTCTCTTTTTAACCAATTTAAAGAAATATTTAAAACATGAGACTTTAAATAGAATCATTATTTTCAGCTGATGTGCAACAAATAGAATTACACCTTGAGATATATGAATATATCTCAGGGAGTAAGACTAAGGAGACTGCACTAATGCTATGGAAGTGAAACCATTCGTCGCATTGAAACTATACGTAAGAACGAAAATTATGGTTTTCGCGCATGCGCACATGTAATATATGAGCGATTCCATCTCAAGTGATCAAGGTGGAGAAAAATTTTTCTCCAATCGTAGCAAAACTTGGGGCTTTTGTAGTACTCATAGACAGTAACTTTTCGTGAAAATATTTTTTTACCTAGTCCAATATTTTCCGAGGGGGAGGGGGTTAAATTTTTGTGTTTTTCAGTACAATGCTTATTTCAATAATTTTTTACTCTTAAACAATTAAACATACAAATTTGACAAAGTACATTTTGGAAAGGTTTTTTCATCCTCTTTCGATTAAAAATAAGCATTTTTAAAAAAATAATTTTTTTGACCAAAAAAAATCAAAATTAAAAATAAATTTCAATTTTTGAGGGAGATGGATACGATTTTTTTTTTTTTTTTTAAACTAAAGCTGAGGTTTTTTCCTAAAAGGACATATAAATGATAAAGTGGGACTAGAACGTTTAAACATTGAAAAAAAGAGTTTTCTACTCGCCGGAGCGCTCAAAACCCGGTTTTTAGCTCCGTTTTGGAGAAAATTCTTTTTTTCAATGTTTAAACATTCTAGTCCCACTTTACCATTTATATGTCCTTTTAGGAAAAAACCTCAGCTTTCGTTTAAAAAAAAAAAAAAAAAAATTGGGTCTTTCTCCCCCAAAAATTGAAATTTATTTTTAATTTTGTTTTTTTTGGTCAAAAAATTTTTTTTTTTCAAAATGCTTATTTTCAATCGAAAGAGCATGAAAAAACCTTTCCAAAATGTACTTTGTCAAATTTGTATGTTTAATTGTTTAAGAGTAAAAAATTATTGAAATAAGCATTGTACTGAAAAACACAAAAATTTAACCCCCTCCCCCTCGGAAAATATTGGACTAGGTAAAAAAATATTTTCACGAAAAATTACTATCTATGAGTACTACAAAAGCCCCAAGTTTTGCTACGATTGGAGAAAAATTGTTCTTCACCTTGATCACTTGAGATGGAATAGCTCATATTTGTCTCTGTCTTTCTCACTAACCCAGACGACTGAGAAAATCATAACAATCTACAAGATGAGAAGGTTATGTTTAATGTTTGTGATTGTTGTGCGTTTCAGGAATATTATTAATAATAACTATTAATAAATTGAAAAAAATAAATTTAATAAATATATATGGGGGATTTCGCGTCAAGTGATCAAGGGGTCTTTTGGTGCAATATTTATTTCAATAATTTTTTACTCTTAAACAATTAAACATACAAATTTGACAAAGTACATTTTGGAAAGGTTTTTTCATGCTCTTTCGATTGGAAATAAGCATTTTGAAAAAAAAATTTGTTGACCCAAAAAAATCAAAATTAAATATAAATTTCAATTTTTGGGGGAGAAAGACCCATTTTTTTTAAACGAAAGCTGAGGTTTCTTCCTAAAAGGACATATAAATGGTAAAGCGGGACTAGAATGTTTAAACATTGAAAAAATGTACTTTGTCAAATTTGTATGTTTAATTGTTTAAGAGTAAAAAATTATTGAAATAAACATTGTACTGAAAAACACAAAAATTTAACCCCCTCCCCCTCGGAAAATATTGGACTAGGTAAAAAAATATTTTCACAAAAAATTACTATCTATGAGTACTACAAAAGCCCCAAGTTTTGCTACGATTGGAAAAAAATTTTTCTCCACCTTGATCACTTGACATGAAATACCCCATATGTGTATACAAAAATATAGGGGAGTGCTGTTAAGGTTGGACAGGTGTTAGGGTTGAGCCATCGCGTTTATTTTGTGTTATCACACTAGCGCCATCTGTTATTGTACTTAAATTCTTGCTACTAATGCCAGTCAACTTTTCACATGAGTTTCAGTCAAGTATACGAACGTAGACTTTTGTTTTTTGCGAGTCATTGTTATACGCTCAACAGAAACTTTTTTGTGGTGTCAAAAAAAGAGAAGTAAATGTAGACGAAATATGCCAAAGACAATGTAAATTTATTGAAATTGTTTATTAAGATGCTATACAAAAATGTGAAAAGAAATTTGGGGTTTTGTGTGACGCGTTTGTGTTCTGTGTGGTATGTCGCAAAACGACGCGTGAGTTAGCGTTGAGCCAGGCGGTGTCGTCAGGGTTGAGCCGCCCAAAATATTGCAATTACGAAGCGTACTTGCAACAGAAATTCATTTTTTGACTTAAGGAGGTGTCAAAAACTTTATTTCTAACGAAAAAAGAGGGAACAAATTTTTTCGATAATCTTTTTTTATTGTTTTAATTTAAAAATTTTTGATTTCATTCTTAAGAAATAAAATATCTAATCTTATGCAAAAATGCACAATATGGGATTTGATTTAAATTTCATGGTTCCTTTCCTCATTTTTAAGTGTCATTCTATTATTTGAAGGATATTTTTAACCATTTACCTAAATATTTCATTGATTTTCTACAGTGGCTGAACCTTGACACCCATGTTCAACCCTTACAACATTTTTTTTAATTGCTTATAACTTTGAAACTTTTGGCCGAATTTTTTTGCAATGTACAGCAAAAACATTGCATTTGAGTTGATCTTTCCAACAATATGCGCGAAAATGTGAAATTCGCACTGCAGAGGAAGTTATGAAGAAAATTCAAAACTATGTCCAACCCTGACAACACTCCCCTATATTAAAGAGTGTATATTTTTCAGTGGTAAGTAATATATTAATAATATAATTAAATATTTATATATGTTCAGAATAAATTTTTTTGGTATATAACTGAGGAGTTTCATATGAGATTGAGGGGTCAACTCTCGGATTTTTTTCAAATTTCATTTTTCAATAGAGTTTGTTAGCCTATTTAATTATCCCAAATATTAATTAAAAATATTTAATATTTTGCTAGATATTTGCATTAACAAATTAATGCAATATTTTTTTTAAACTTGAATAACTTTTTTATTTTTACTTATAGAAAAAAGTTGTCTGAATGTTTTTTGTTTAGAATGAATCAAATTTTTTGAAAAAAAAATTAATTAAATAAAAATTAACTTTTTTAATAAATTTATTTAAAAAATAAATTTGTTTTTTAATATTTAAACCTGTTATCGGCCTTTAATCAAGCTGAAAAAAAAGATAAATATTGCTTACTATACTACAAAATAACATGCCAAATTTGGCGAACACGTTATTTTTTGTTTTGGAGAAAAAAATTTTCAAAAATTGAAGTGCAGGTAGCGAGCCCACTTAGCTGACGCGACAATGGGAAATTTTCGTCTCAGGCGTCATTGTCGCGTTATAAACTTTTTTATTTTTGCTTATAGAAAAAAGTTGTCTGAATGTTTTTTGTTTAAAATGAATCAAATTTTTTGAAAAAAAAATTAATTAAATAAAAATTAACTTTTTTAATAAATTTATTTAAAAAATAAATTTGTTTTTTAATATTTAAACCTGTTATCGGCCTTTAATCAAGCTGAAAAAAAAGATAAATATTGCTTACTATACTACAAAATAACATGCCAAATTTGGCGAACACGTTATTTTTTGTTTTGGAGAAAAAAATTTTCAAAAATTGAAGTGCAGGTAGCGAGCCCACTTAGCTGACGCGACAATGGGAAATTTTCGTCTCAGGCGTCATTGTCGCGTTATAAACTTTTTTATTTTTGCTTATAGAAAAAAGTTGTCTGAATGTTTTTTGTTTAGAATGAATCAAATTTTTTGAAAAAAAAATTAATTAAATAAAAATTAACTTTTTTAATAAATTTATTTAAAAAATAAATTTGTTTTTTAATATTTAAACCTGTTATCGGCCTTCAATCAAGCTGAAAAAAAAGATAAATATTGCTTACTATACTACAAAATAACATGCCAAATTTGGCGAACACGTTATTTTTTGTTTTGGAGAAAAAAGTTTTCAAAAATTGAAGTGCAGGTAGCGAGCCGACTTAGCTGACGCGACAATGGGAAATTTTCGTCTCAGGAGTCATTGTCGCGGCAGCTAAGTCGGCTCGCTACCTGCACTTCAATTTTTGAAAATTTTTTTCTCCAAAACAAAAAATAACGTGTTCGCCAAATTTGGCATGTTATTTTGTAGTATAGTAAGCAATATTTATCTTTTTTTTCAGCTTGATTGAAGGCCGATAACAGGTTTAAATATTAAAAAACAAATTTATTTTTTAAATAAATTTATTAAAAAAGTTAGTTTTTATTTAATTAATTTTTTTTTCAAAAAATTTGATTCATTCTAAACAAAAAACATTCAGACAACTTTTTTCTATAAGTAAAAATAAAAAAGTTATTCAAGTTTAAAAAAAATATTGCATTAATTTGTTAATGCAAATATCTAGCAAAATATTAAATATTTTTAATTAATATTTGGGATAATTAAATAGGCTAACAAACTCTATTGAAAAATGAAATTTGAAAAAAATCCGAGAGTTGACCCCTCAATCTCATATGAAACTCCTCAACTACAAAGTGTTTTATTCTATGTGGAAACAATTGAAAAATTCGTAAATAAATAATATTTACGAATTTGTAATTTACATTAATTATATGCTTTATAAATAAAAAAAACTTTAAATGTCACATAAGTGAATAAAGTTAATTTATTCGTTTGTTGATCATCATTGTAATATGATGTTTTGCATCCTGGGATGCAACAAGCCATAATTTTGTAATTTTATTCTCATACAAGAAAAATACTGGAAAATAAAATAATAAATTTGTTTGGAAATAATTCGTTCTATTACTCAAAATAATTTTATAAATCATAAATGTTAAATGTAATGTAATTAAATCTAATAATTGTAAGTATTATAATATTATTAAATCCTACCTACATATAAATTTCTGCTCCAACAAAATATTTTATTTTAAGAAACATGTGCCAAAACACAACCATAACCTTTTGATATGTTTTTGTTTTCTCACGTGCATATATTTTACGATTTAAAAAGAGAGGAAAATATACGCATCTACTGCGCATGCGCGCAGAGCATAAGTTTTATCATTCTGCGAGTATAGTTCCCCTACAGAAAAAGGTTTCATTTCTAAAAGACTTCGCACAATCAGTTCAGTCTCCTTACACGGTGGTCCTCAATGACTTTTAGGTTTACCTAAAATGAGTCAAAATTGTGCTAACGTAGTTTTATCTAAAATCGTTTTAAAATTGTAAATATTAACTTCCGAAAATCGTAGCTGATTCTTTTTTCTAAAAAAAATATATACACTCAAATCTCGCTATAACGACCTTCTCTATAACGAGCGCTCTCTATAACGAGGGCTCTGTCTCTCGGTATAGCGAGAAAAATTTCCTGCCGATTGTCCCCAGTATTTATAAACAAATGCACATTCAGTTGGTTCAAATTTGGTTAAAATTAATTTTATTTATATAAAATAAAAATAAAAAAGTCACTTCGTATTTGAAATTATATCAATCATTCGAACATCTTCAAAATTTTAGCTTATATAAATATTTTGTATATTAAAGTTTAAATTAAACTAGGTTACGTTTGTAATTTTGACATTATGTAAATTGTAAACACTAAAAAAATGAATGAAGAATCGTAAAAGTGGGGATTTCTCATTTCTCCTTTTGCGCTCGTAATAGAGGGAGACTTGACTCCCGAACTTTTCGTTATAGCGAGATTTGAGTATATATATATATATATATGTATATATATATATATATATGTCATTTTTTAAAACAAAACTGAAATTTGTATGCCTATACATGTTCGACGGTATTTTGCAAAATCGTATGATTTCTATTAAAATGTTTTTAGTTCATGCCATATAAGAACATTCGTATGTCACGAACTAAGAATCGGTTTATTTTTTATAAACAATTTAATTTTAATGGAAATTTTTTTTAAAACTTTTATATCTTAGGAACGATTTGTCGGATTTTAATGAAAATTTTTGCACATAATTCATAAAGATTGGAACTTTAAAAAAAAATTTATTTCATTGTTGAAAAAAATTATTGTTATTATTAAAGAAATGAATAATTAATTGTGTTCTGGACCTTTTTCGTAAAATTTTTTTTAAGATCTTTAAACTATATAAATCAAGGATTTAATATCTGAAATAAAAATTTGGTAGATTTGTTAAAAAAATGACATACATATGGGGCGTTCCACGCCAAATCGGACAGTGTTTGACTTTTGCATCACAGATTTTTTTTAAATAATTTTTTTCTATTAGTGCTCATTGAAATAAGCTACTATGATTTTTTCAAATTTTTTCATTAAGCCATTAAAGAGATACAGGTTTTTAGAAAATCACGTTTTTTACGAAAAAGTTTTTTTGAAATATACTCGGTCAAAAATTGACCAAATTTGACGTTCTATATATAAAAAATTTTGTTTTTACACGTAGTGTTTGATAAAAATATAAAAAAACTTTTTTTTTAATTTACGAAAAAAAATATAATTTTTAAAATAAAATTTTATTTTTAAGAATGTATGTATCGATCGATTTTTTTCAAAATTTTTTGTAAGAAACTAGGACTAAATTAACAACTTTTAGACGTTGTCTGATTGTGGGCAAACGTTGACATCTATTTATTTCGAATTTTTTAATTTTTATAAACGCAGTGAAAACGGGTACTGTCGGTAATTTTCTCTTGCCAAACTTTACCGACAGCAGATTATCTAATATTCACGGTCGGTAAAGTAGAAGGTATTTATCATGATTTAAAGAACATCATATCTGTAAATAATTTCATATGTTGTTAGTAGTGTCATAGTTTTATGCCATGGCAAGTTTTGGTATTTACAATTTGTGCTGCAATCCGTTAAAATTAGAAAAGCACAAAGTTAAAAATGGATTGCGACGTGCTTCAATTAATCATCGAAATTTGATAATTTAAGCAATTCTGATTTTCTATGCACTTCGTGTAGAAAAACTTTGGATGCAAAAAATAATCCTGATTATATTATTTTTTTAGCCGTAAGATAGAGTCACCAATTTTGGAACGATTTCATAATTTTCTTACTATTATAATTGGTAATTGGTAATTGGTACGTTTTTACCAAATATGGGACGCTTTTTAGGCTAATTAAATTTTTATGGTCAATTTTTTATAATTAAGACTGTTAATATGTATAATTTTGGTAGAGATTTGAATATTAACTATAAAATATTAAGTACAAAGAACAAATTCTAATTGAGTAGATAATTATAAAACCACATTTCCTATAGTATAAGAATAATGCAGAAAATAGAAAAATTTGGTTTCATTATAGTGAGAAAATTATGAAATCGTTCCAAAATTGGTGTCTTTATGTTACAGCTAAAAAATAATATAATTTGCTTAATTTTACCAGATGGAGAATTTGATATTGACGAATTAATACAGACAATCTTGTCATTTTTTTAAGATTCGTTACTTTTGTTATCGACGACAACAAGAGAATCAGGATTATTTTTTTGCATCCAAAGATTTTCTACAAGAAGTGCATAGATAATCAGAATTGCTTAAATTATACAAATTTCGATGATTAATTGAAGCACGTCGCAATCCATTTTTAACTTTGTGCTTTTCTAATTTTAACGGATTGCAGCACAAATTGTAAATACCAAAACTTGCCATGGCATAAAACTATGACACTACTAACAACATATGAAATTATTTACAGATATGATGTTCTTTAAATCATGATAAATACCTTCTACTTTACCGACCGTGAATATTAGATAATCTGCTGTCGGTAAAGTTTGGCAAGAGAAAATTACCGACAGTACCCGTTTTCACTGCGTTTATAAAAATTAAAAAATTCGAAATAAATAGATGTCAACGTTTGCCCACAATCAGACAACGTCTAAAAGTTGTTAATTTAGTCCTAGTTTCTTACAAAAACTTTTTCGTAAAAAACGTGATTTTTCAAAAACCTGTATCTCTTAAATGGCTTGATGAAAAAATTTGAAAAAAATCATAATAGCTTATTTTAATAAGCACTAAAAGGAAAAAATTATTTAAAAAAAATCTGAGATGCAAAAGTCAAACACTGTCCGATTTGGCGTGGAACGCCCCATATATATGTTTTTTTCGAAAAAAGAATCAGCTACGATTTTCGAAAATGAATATTTACAATCTTGGGACGATTCCAGATAAAACTGCGTTAGCACAATTTTTGCATGGGAAAAAAACTTTTTTTCGTAGATTTCCTGTAAAATCGTTAAAAATTAATATTTTTTGACCAGACTACTCTGTTTCTCTTCACAAATGTTCAAAGAATAATATATTTATCAATTTCTAGGAAACTTTGTATCAAGGGGTTTTGGGGGTCTGTGATTACAAATCTGAAGTCAGATTTCAAAAATTCAAAATGGCGGATCCAATATGGCGGACATGAAAAATTTTAAATTAATCAATTTCTAGGAAACTTCGTATCAAGCGGTTTTGGGGGTCTCTGATTACAAAACTGAAGTCAGATTTCATGCAAATTTTAAAATTAATTAACTTTTATGAAAAATCGTATCAAAGTTTTTTTGGGGTCCCTAGTTTCAAATCTGAAGTGTAAAATTTAAACAGTACCTCACTGAAAATCAGAAAGTAGAAGGTTACTATTTATTAGCTAGATTTACTTTTTTATTTACTTTCTTTATAAAATACATCTCAGGCTAACATATTTCTTTCCATTCATAGAAATATTTTTTAAACATCCAACAGTACTTAATAGATTATTTATCAAAATATATTGATGAATACTGCTAATTTCAATTTCGTATGTCCTTAGATCGTCATCGAAACCATAAATAATAATTTTTATTTATTTAATTTTGGGTTTGTGAAAAATAAATAAATTCCCACTTAATGCACGAAACCACTATTTTAAAAACTAACATTTATTTTTTAGAAACACTTATCACTGCACTGAGAAATTATATTTTTCTACGACACTTTGCTTTAGAACCAAAGACTTCAAACGTAAACGAGATACTGCGAAATAACAGAAAATTTGAAAGATTCACACTAGTTGAAATGCCTTCTATATTTTCCGATATTTTACGAAAAGGGCCAATGTTAAAAACTATTTTAAAAAAAGGAACCGAAGTTATTTGAAAATTGGTAAGAGGACTTGAATTTTCCTCCTTAGAGAGGATCATATTCATGGTCCAACATGTGGTTTCCAAATGACGAAACGACAATAAATTCCTTTCCAATATTTTTTTCTGCATTCTTTATAGGATGAAAAAATTTCGTATCTGACAAAAGATTTTTAGAAACTTGTCTTAAATAAAATTTTAAAAATTTCATAATATTAAAAACTTACTGCAATTATTACACTGTCCGACACTAATTTTGCCCCTTCAATAATTCTGGTCACTTTCAATAGATTTTTTTACGCTGATTAAGAATTTAAAAAGAAAAATGCTCCAGCACGTCGAGTTTTTGAGAAAATTAGTGTTAAAAAGTGAAAAAAGCATGTTTTTGGCTATATTTGATTATGATTAACAGAAAAATAGGAGGTGCTAGAATTTTGTTTCTGGTATCAAATGAAAGCTTGAATTACAACCAACAATTTCCTTGAGGAAGAATTCGAAGGCATTTCCGATAAGGCAATTAAAAATGATTTTTTCTTTTGCATTAAATTTTGTTATTAATCAAATTTTATTAGCACCATGTATAACTTTAGCATTATGAAACAAGTGATAAACAAATGAATTTTTTAGCATTTAAATTCATAACATTTTACATTATTTTCAGGTTACTTATATTTTATTCCAAAAAAAAAATGTTTAGCAATCTTGACGTATATACTCAACAAAATAAATAAATAATTTGAACATATAATTGATGTCTTTGAAATATAAAATATTTCTGTGAATTTAACGTTTTGTTTTTCCAAAATTAAAACATTGTTTTCAGAAATTGTTTTTATCCATTAGAATAAAAGCAGACAATATTAAAAATTAAAATTAATTTCAACATCTAACAACGAGAAAATAATATTTATAATAAACAATTAAATTATAATTAATTTTATGAATAAATTAAGTGTTAAATATAACAAAAAATTTTATTTGTATGATCACTGAATATCTAATTTAATATACTTTTTTTTCTTCTACTAGTTAGGCATTTAATTTCTATTAGAAGAATTGATTAATTTCATTTGTTTAGAATTTAGATATAAAAACAGTAAAATACAATGAAAGCTTGAATAAAATTTTAATTAAAAACTTTTGTAGGGATTTCTAGAAATTAGATTGCTAAACATTTTTTTTTTTGAATAAAATATAAGTAACCTGAAAATAATGTGAAATGTTATGAATTTAAATGCAAAAAAAAATTCATTTGTATATCACTTGTTTCACAATGCTGAGGTTATACATGGTGCTAATAAAATTTGATTAATAACAAAATTTAATGCAAAAGAAAAAATCATTTTTAATTGCCTTATCGGAAATGCCTTCGAATTCTTCCTCAAGGAAATTGTTGGTTGTAATTCAAGCTTTCATTTGATACCAGAAACAAAATTCTAGCACCTCCTATTTTTCTGTTAATCATAATCAAATATAGCCAAAAACATGCTTTTTTCACTTTTTAACACTAATTTTCTCAAAAACTCGACGTGCTGGAGCATTTTTCTTTTCAAATTCTTAATCAGCGTGAAAAAATCTATCGAAAGTGACCAGAATTATTAAAGGGGCAGAAAAAAAATTCATTTTTGTCGGACAGTGTTATTAACAATCTAAAATTTTTTGTTTTAATGAAGTAAACTTTTAATTTAATTTATAGTAAAAAAATAACTAAACTACTAAATTTTATATATTTATTAATTGTTAATAGATTTTCCTTTTAATAGAATACTTGATTTTTATTAATATTGCTTTTTCATGAAAAACGAACCTGTTAGGTAACAATCCATTATTATTCTATAAAAAGTTATAGATATTTTACAATTGTTACATTTTAAAAAACATAAGTTTATTTGTATTTTAAAAGAAAGTTTATGTAGCATTACAATAATGCATCATTATTGTTAATGTAATTATTAAAAACTTTAATTTTAATTAAAACAAAATGTTTTAGTGTTTTAATTTTTTTTTAATAAAGAGATAACTATATGAGCGATTCCATGTCAAGTGATCAAGGTGGAGAAAAATTTTTCTCCAATCGTAGCAAAACTTGGGGCTTTTGTAGTACTCATAGATAGTAATTTTTCGTGAAAATATTTTTTTACCCAGTCCATTATTTTCCGAGGGGGAGGGGGTTAAATTTTTGTGTTTTTCAGTGCAATGCTTATTTCAATAATTTTTTACTCTTAAACAAATAAACATACAAATTTGACAAAGTACATTTTGGAAAGGTTTTTTCATGCTCTTTCGATTGAAAATAAGCATTTTGAAAAAAAAAAATTTTTTGACCAAAAAAAACAAAATTAAAAATAAATTTCAATTTTTGGGGGAGAAAGACCCAATTTTTTTTTTTTTTTTTTTAAACGAAAGCTGAGGTTTTTTCCTAAAAGGACATATAAATGGTAAAGTGGGACTAGAATGTTTAAACATTGAAAAAAAGAATTTTCTCCTAAACGGAGCTTAAAACCGGGTTTTGAGCCCTCCGGCGAGTAGAAAACTCTTTTTTTCAATGTTTAAACATTCTAGTCCCACTTTACCATTTATATGTCCTTTTAGGAAAAAACCTCAGCTTTCGTTTAAAAAAAAAAAAAAAAAAAAAAATTGGGTCTTTCTCCCCCAAAAATTGAAATTTATTTTTAATTTTGATTTTTTTGGGTCAAAAAATTTTTTTTTTTCAAAATGCTTATTTCCAATCGAAAGAGCATGAAAAAACCTTTCCAAAATGTACTTTGTCAAATTTGTATGTTTATTTGTTTAAGAGTAAAAAATTATTGAAATAAACATTACACCAAAAGACCCCTTGATCACTTGACGTGGAATCGCTCATATACATAAAGTAATTTCTTTTTTTTAAAAAATTTTAAGTGCTGCAACAACAAACAATCGAATTTCTTAATTCTGTATAACAAATAAGAAGTCAGGAAATGTTCTAAGTTCGCATTTGAAAAAGTGGAAATTGTCACAATTCGGTCACTGTAACCCGAGAGTTTGGTTTAAACAACCAATTCTGCCTTAACCAAACGGTTCAGGTTGATACAACCAAAATGCGTAGGTTGAAATAACCATACCCTTTGTTTCTAATAACCTATCTAGCATCAACCATACTCAGTTTGGTTATTGGAAACTAACCATTTTTTTCCGTGCTGATACTTGGTAGGGTAAACCAAACAGTTATCGGACACTTAACCCATTAACTTAAGAGGTATTGTACGGTTAAAGAAGTTTATTCCTCATAAATAGTTGCGTTACTACATGTTTCGACTTAAAAAGTCCTCATCAGGCAAAAATTAAGAAAATTATTTACAAAAAAATAGACCACATGAGCATTCGGAAAGTAAAACCACATATAAAATTTGTACTGACATTTTCATTAGTACCTGATGCCTAAAAGTTAATGTGCTAAATACAAATTTCAGTTTTATTTATTTCATCTGCTTTCAAAAGATAAACTTGGTTAAAATTTATTTTTAAAGCATTAATTTTTTTATTTATTACAGGTCAATGAAAATGATTGAAAAAATTTTATGTGTGGTTTTACTTTCCAGAGGCTCACATTTTGACAAAGTAAACGAACACATGTCTGAAATAAAAAGATTTCGAATATGCTATTAAGAAATACTAAAAACCAAGTATAAAAATAAAAAATTAACAGACTCACCGTTCACAAAAATTATAAAAATTTTTAATAAATTTAAAAAAAGCCGTAAATTTAAATTTAAAGATGTCATGTCGACATGGTAAAACCATGCAATTTAAAAAGATTATAAAGAGGTTATAATTTATGATAAAGTAGTTTCCTATTCTATCAAAAATTACAAAAAATGAAAAAAAAATTAACGCGGAAATTTCAAATTTCAAATAAATTTAGAATTTGAAATTAATGGAAAGTAAATTTTATTTAATTTATCTATATCAGAATGAAAATTAACATGATTCTGTATTCTGTAGTTTCTTTATTGTATCACGTTCATGTTCTTTGATTCTATCCGAAATATGTCTTCCGGTTTCTCCAATGTAACTTTTGCCACAATTATTACATTATTACATTACATTATTATTACACAAAGGATGATTAGATTCAAAATTAATATAACGACCAGACCAATTATTTTTCCGAAACCAATTGGTAATTAAACTATTATTGTTAACTATGACTGTTAAATCTAAGAAATTGATTGTACTATTATTATTCCATAATTCCAAAGTAAATTTAATATTTTTATCAGTTGAATTAAAATTATTTAATATTTCTGGTATTTTATTTTTTGGAGCACAAATTAAAGTATCATTAAAATATCTAAAATAAAATAAAATCCTAAAAGTAAAAGACCAAAGAACTTCATTCTCTAAATTCTCCATTACCAAATTTGCTGCACTTGGTGAAAGTGGAGAACCCATAGGTAATCCAAAAATTTGTTTATAAAATTCATTATTGTATGTACAATAAGATGATGAAAGGCAAAAATCTAAAGCCTTAATGAATTCCCCTTACGAAAAAGTATGACATGTAATTAACGTGGCGTTTTTTCGCGACGCCACGTAAAAAAAACATCATCGAGAATATCAAATTATTTTTGACTTCTCAGGTCACCTAACCAAATTATCAAAATTGATTTGGAGAGATTGTAAACTTGTTTCACCTTTATCTAATTATCATTCGAAAATATGATATGTATTATAGTTTTTATTTTGCATCTTTTAACCCCTTAATCCAACTCTCAACAAAAAATTCGCATAGTTTTTCGATTTTTAAAATAATCCTACACTCATAGAAAGATTGGTTACTTGAAATAGGAACATGGTTAACAAGTTTGCTGTCATATCACAACGGTTCGCCATATGACAGCGAACTGGCTCAAAATACTTATGTTAGTTGACAAAACAAAGTGGTCCGTTGTCATCGCAAACTTCTTAGTTGTAATAGATAATTATTAAAGATTTGACAGCAAACATCAGTTAAACTATATACATAATTCTGTTAATATTAATCCATCTATTTTTTACTGATGTTATAATTTTCTCCCATGCGATATTAATGTATATTGATACAACATCTAAGGAAAAAATTACAAAATCGTCAGGAATAAATTTAAAAATATTAATTTTATTTTTAAAAGACCAAGAGTCTTTGATGTAATAAGGACTTCTTTTATTTAATGATTTATTAAAAATTTTAGAAGTAAGTTGAGATTGTCTATAATTTACATTACTATAATAAGTAGTAATTGGTCTTAAAGGAGAATTTGGTTTATGAATCTTCGGTAATCCGTAAAATCTCGGTGGATAACCGTTAGTACAATTTAAATAATTGTATGTATTTTTATCGAAAAATTGTTTACTTAAAAATCTTTTAATTAATGTATTCAAAGATGCCTGAAAACTATGAGTCGGATCGTTTTTTAATTTTAAATAAGCACTTTTATTGTTTAATAATTCTAAAATTTTTGTATTATAAGACATTTTATCCATGAGAACAGTTATGTTACTTTTATCTGCTGAAGTAACTATTATATTTTGAGGAGATTTAAATTTTTTTTTGTTATTTCAATTTTATTTAATGATGAAATTTGTGAATAATTATTTAAAAAAGAAGGAAAATAATTATTTAAAAATTATTGAGTATTATAAACAAATTTACTACGTAAAAAATCTTTAGTATATGGTGAGAATTTTAATAAACCATACTCAAAATTAGTAATAATCTTTGATATAGGAATATCTTTTTTTTGTTTATATGGAAAAGAAAAATGACCTCCAAGACTCAAAATTTCCTGGGCATTAGTAGGAATAACAATATTTGATAAATTAACTAATCATTCATCAGTATCAGTATAAAGATCCACTCTTTGTTCACTTACCACGGTTAGCTTGAATGCAATTTTAATCAAAAGTTTAGTAACTGCAAATGTTTTAGCAGATTTTTAATGTACATCTTTTTAGATTTATTTTAAAAAAATGAAAATAATCAGTGGAGGGCTTTTCGAGAAAGAACAGATTACATTTTATTTTACAAAAAATTGTAGTTATAGTACGCTCTTTACGTTCTCTCTGATTATACTTTGTTATGTAAACATTTTACTTACTTCACACGTAATAATGTCAGATATTTTTCACTTGTGAATACATTGTTTTAGTTTTAGCTTTTAATTGTAAAAATTAGTTTTACGTTGAAAATGCCACATAAGGCCTTCATCCATGATGAAATGGTGCTTCCAAAAACGTAAACAAATATTTATTATTAAGAACACATTGAAAACATCCATAGCTAACCTTTGTAGCCCTTCCATTAATCTGGATGATGATTGACTACCGGCAGCCTTGTGTGTCTCTTGTAAAATACAACTTTTTACCGCAAAAACTAAGGACAAAAAAGTAGCTTTCCCTGATTTTTCCATATTTATGAATGAAAATGTGATAGTAACAAGATCAAGAGGAAACTTGAAGTGTATCTGTAAAGTTTGTGAAATAGCACGTAGCTAGCCTGTAAATTTTTCAAAAATAACTAAAGAAAATCAAATCTCAAGTAAATATTTGTTATTTTCATCGATTTAAATGTTTTAAACTTATGTTTAAAAAATAATTACATATTTCTTAGGACAACCGACACAAAAACCCGTTGCTGAGAAACGATGCCAATCCTGTTTTTCTGTCATTGGAAAAGGAAAAGTACACCAGTGCAATTTAGCCTCTCAAGAGACCAATTTTTCCTCCTGCCTATTAGAAATGCCATCAAAGATCCAAAGTCAAGTAATTTCAAAGGTTCTGAAGCAAAAATTTAACGAAAACAAAGAATATGACTGTTCCGATGTTTCTTTGACTCAGTTGCATGGCCGACCACTCCATATTCAGTTAAAAAATACCAAAGATAATTCTTCTTTGAAGCGACCATTATTCTCTGTAAATGATATGTCAAATATTCAAACTAATATGAATTTAGGCAACCGAATGATTAACTCGATTGCATCTGCTTTGCGAGCAGCATCTCGTGATAGGAAAGTGATTGAGTCCGGATTGAAAACAAAGCTTGCGACTAAAGCTCACTCGCTAGATAACTTTTTTGCTTATAAAGATTTTCAGTTCGTGAAAGTAAAAGGCAAACAAATTTCTGATGATCCTAAAGTCGTTGTATATTGTAACAATTTACAGGGTTTCCTCGAATATGTACAAAATCAGAGATGTGTTTCAAATCCCAGCTTGAAACTGGGCATAGATGGAGGAGGCGGATTTTTGAAGATTTGCCTTTCAGTACAAACTCAGACCAATGTAAGCAGCCAGTCTAAACGTTCTACCTACGATGAGGGCATTTCTGCGAAAAAGTTTAAAGATTCTGGGGTTAAAAAATTATTTATATTATCAATCGCTCCAAATTCTCAGGAGAATTACGAAAACGTTAATCAACTGTGGTCTGAGTTACGAGTAGTATAGCTATAGGGGTTCTGCTCCAGGTCGGTAAGGTAGATTCCTACTTTATCATTGGTTGGTAGGGGAGTTCTACCTTACCGACCGAGTTTTCAGTACCGGTTACCACCGCTAGATGGCGCCACCGCTGAATTCAAACGGCAGGATATTTAAATTTTATTTTCGAAATTTAAAGTCTATTGGTAGGGGAGTTCTACCTTACCGACCACTGAGTTCCGACTGCCACCGACAGATGGCGCCACTTGCGAATTCCCTTGGCGGAAAATTTAAAAATTCATTTTCAAACTTTCAAGTTTATTTGAAGGGATGTTCTACTTTACCGACAAGGTTCACGGTTAATCCAATAGATGGCGTCACTAAATTTTTAATATTAGTGAAAAATTATTATATAAAAAATATTAATTGTAAACATTTGTTTATTATTAATATTTATTCTAAAAAACTGTTTAATTAAGGTAAGTATAAATAATTTTTTGTTTACTAATATTATTATTAATTATTTATTAATTTTAATAGTTTATTAATATAGGTAAGTGAAATTATTACTTAAAACTATAATGAGCGTTTTGAATTCAAATTAAAATTCGCGCCAAGGCCAATTTGGACAAAATTGGTTTGTAATTTCCACACTTTTCTGCTTGTTTAATGTGTGGCGGGAGTTTTTAAATTTGATTTTACATATTACTTTAAATTTATTATTTAATATATTTATTAAGTAATTTTATACCTAATATTGTAAAAAGAAAACATTAAAAATTTTAATTATTAAAAAAACATAGTTCATCATTAAAAAATTATAACAATTGTGAATATTGTGAAAGGATGGGGATTTATATTGATTATGACACCCCTGAAATGCTTAGCCGCCATATTTTTTATCTAACCAAACCTTTGCCATAGAAATTCAGTGACATTAGCATCATGGTAATCTATTTTTTTCTACTTTATTATTATTATTATTAAATTATTATTATTATTAATTATATATATTTCTTGTATGTATTAATATATTTTTTGTTTTGTACAGAATTCCAAAAAAATACAAATTTATTGTTTCTGTCGAGAAGAGCAGTGCCAATATCGAGCTCTGCAAACAGAAATTGTAAGTTAAATTTATTCTCAAATTCTAAATAAATTTGCAACTTCATACTAATGTTTATTAGAGTGTATGCTTGATTAAAAAATATCAGTGACAAAGTGAATTTCTTAAGTTATTTATTTTGTGAAAAAATATCAGTGATAAATTTAAAGGTTATGTAAGAAGTAAATTTCTCAAATTGTTCACTTTTTTGTAAAAAAATGTCAGTGACAAAGTCAATTTATAAAATTGTTCACTTTTTGTAAAAATGTCAGTGACAAAGTGAAATTTCTCAAATTGTTTATCTTGTGAAAAATATCAGTGACAAAGTGAATTTCTTAAGTTGTTTATTTTGTGAAAAAATATCAGTGATAAATTTAAAGGTTATGTAAGAAGTAAATTTCTCAAATTGTTCACTTTTTGTAAAAATGTCAGTGACAAAGTGAAATTTCTCAAATTGTTTATCTTGTGAAAATATCAGTGACAAAGTGAATTTCTCAAATTGTTCACTTTTTGTAAAAATGTCAGTGACAAAGTGAAATTTCTCAAATTGTTTATCTTGTGAAAATATCAGTGACAAAGTGAATTTCTTAAGTTATTTATTTTGTGAAAAAATATCAGTGATAAATTTTAAGGTTATGTAAGAAGTAAATTTCTCAAATTGTTCACTTTTTGTAAAAATGTCAGTGACAAAGTAAATTTCTCAAATTGTTTATCTTGTGAAAAATATCAGTGACAAAGTGAATTTATTAAGTTATTTATTTTGTGAAAAAATATCAGTGATAAATTTTAAGGTTATGTAAGAAGTAAATTTCTCAAATTGTTTATCTTGTGAAAAAAAATGTAAGTGACAAAGTCAATTTATCAAATTGTTCACTTTTTGTAAAAATATCAGTGACAAAGTGAAATTTCTCAAATTGTTTATCTTGTGAAAAATATCAGTGACAAAGTGAATTTCTTAAGTTGTTTATTTTGTGAAAAAATATCAGTGATAAATTTAAAGGTTACACAGGCCGACAAGATTTACTTTCCAAGAATCAAACAATACTTTTCCGAAGGATTTCGACGTGCTGAATCCGAATCCGACCTCGAAAGGGACCCATCACGTCAGGTTTTCGAGATATTTTAACCTAAAAATGCAAAAAGCTTGTTTTTAGTTATATTTGATGTCATGAAACATCAAGAAATAATTTTTTTCTCTAAAAGGTCAATATTGAGCCTAAAAGTGCTACTCTTCCCCTTTAATATCCATTTTGAAAATTTAAAAAATCTTCTATTGTCTCTGAGTAATCGTTTATTGAATTTTCTGAGTTTGTCTAATACTTCGAAAACCAAGTAGAAATAGACAAAACTTGGAGAATAAAGCATAATTTAACTACAAACATCTAAATTTTAAATAGTTTTCAGTTTTTTCAATATAACTGAATACGAATTCAATATCAGATTGACTGGTTCAAAAATGGCATATTTTAGGGAAATACAATCAATTTTAAATAAATCGTCTGCCATATTGTATACGCCATTTTGAATTTTTGTGAATCTTATATTGAATTCGTATTCAGTTATATCGAAAATCCTCAGAACTATTGAAAATTTAGATATTTGTAGTTAAATTCTGCTTTATTATCAAAGTTTCTTTGTTTCTACTCAGTTTTCGAAGAATTCGACAAACTCAGAAAATTCATTAAACGATTACTCAGAGACAATAGAAGATTTTTAAAATTTTCAAAATGGATATTAAAGGGGAAGAGTAGCACTTTTAGGTTCAATATTGACCTTTTAGAGAAAAAAATTATTTCTTGATGTTTCATGACATCAAATATAACTAAAAACAGGCTTTTTGCATTTTTAGGTTAAAATATCTCGAAAACCTGACGTGATGGGCCCCTTTTGAGGTCGGATTCGGATTCAGCACGTCGAAATCCTTCGGAAAAGTATTGTCTGATTCTTGGAAAGTAAATTGAATCAAATTTTGTTGGCCTGTGTTATGTAAGAAGTAAATTTCTCAAATTGTTTATCTTGTGAAAAATATCAGTGACAAAGTGAATTTCTCAAATTGTTTATCTTGTGAAAAATATCAGAGACAAAGTGAATTTCTCAAATTGTTCACTTTTTGTAAAAATGTCAGTGACAAAGTGAAATTTCTCAAATTGTTTATCTTGTGAAAATATCAGTGACAAAGTGAATTTCTTAAGTTATTTATTTTGTGAAAAAATATCAGTGATAAATTTTAAGGTTATGTAAGAAGTAAATTTCTCAAATTGTTCACTTTTTGTAAAAATGTCAGTGACAAAGTAAATTTCTCAAATTGTTTATCTTGTGAAAAATATCAGTGATAAAGTGAATTTATTAAGTTATTTATTTTGTGAAAAAATATCAGTGATAAATTTTAAGGTTATGTAAGAAGTAAATTTCTCAAATTGTTCACTTTTTGTAAAAATGTCAGTGACAAAGTAAATTTCTCAAATTGTTTATCTTGTGAAAAATATCAGTCACACAGTGAATTTCTTAAGTTGTTTATTTTGTGAAAAAATATAAGTGATAAATTTAAAGGTTATGTAAGAAGTAAATTTCTCAAATTGTTCAATTTTTGTTAAAATGTCAGTGACAAAGTAAATTTCTCAAATTATTTATCTTGTGAAAAATATCAGTCACACAGTGAATTTCTTAAGTTGTTTATTTTGTGAAAAAATATCAGTGATAAATTTAAAGGTTATGTAAGAAGTAAATTTCTCAAATTGTTTATCTTGTGAAAAATATCAGAGACAAAGTGAATTTCTCAAATTGTTCACTTTTTGTAAAAAATCTCAGTGACAAAGTGAATTTCGAAAATTGTTTATTTTGTGAAAAATCTCAGTGACAAAGTGAAATTTAAAAATTGTTTATCTTGTGAAAAAATCTCAGTGACAAAGTGAATTTCGAAAATTGTTTATCTTGTGAAAAATCTCAGTGACAAAGTGAAATTTGAAAATTGTTTATCTTGTGAAAAATCTCAGTGAAAGAAGTGAATTTCTTAAGTTGTTTATTTCGTAAATTGTTTATTTTCTTGAAAATAATAGTGATAAAGTTAAACGATACTTTGAGTTTAATAATGATAATAATGATAATAATAATAATTATAAATATAATAATAATAAAAATAATAATAATAGCCTAATTTAAGACTAATAATTAACTTTTGAAGTAATATATTTAAAATAATGTTTTTTTTCTTTTAGAATCAAATTGAAAGGGCGATTGATGCAATGAGGTCTATGCATTATGACCCTGCATGCCCGGAGATGTTTGTAAGGAGAGAACGTCGATGGGATGTGCCACCTGCCGAACCCAATCAGGTTCAGCAAATGGTTGTTCCACCTGCAGAACCCAATCAGGTTCAGCATATGGTTGTGCAGGATATTGGTATTCGTCGTAGAACAAATCCAAAAATGACATCATCACGTCATTCATCTGTAATTTGTTCACAGTCTCCTGCACAACTAGTTCCAGATGTTGAGGAGTCGGAAAAATATCCAGCACAACCAAAACGTCGAGTAGCACGTCTTACAAAGCCGCAACCACGATCCACTTCAATTCCCATAGCACCACGATCAACTTCACCTCCAATGCCTCCACCACGTTCCACTTTTGTTCCCATA
This sequence comes from Leptopilina myrica (nomen nudum), assembly GCA_032872475.1. Taxonomy (NCBI): domain Eukaryota; kingdom Metazoa; phylum Arthropoda; class Insecta; order Hymenoptera; family Figitidae; genus Leptopilina; species Leptopilina myrica (nomen nudum). The sequence goes on along the minus strand of CM065464.1, from coordinate 23,466,209 downwards.
CCACCACCGCGATTCACATCAGCTCCAAAGCCACCACGATCTACTTCAGCTCCCATACCAATACCGCGATCCACATCAGCTCCAAAGCCACCACGATCCACTTCAACTCCCATACCACCACCGCGATCCACTTCAACTCCCATACCACCACCACGATCCACTTCAGCTCCAAAGCCACCAGCACGATCCACTTCAACTCCCATACCACCACCACGATCCACTTCAGCTCCAAAGCCACCAGCACGATCCACTTCAGCTCCCATACCAACACCGCGATCCACATCAGCTCCAAAGCTACCACCACGATCGACTTCAGCTCCCATACCACCACCACGATCCACTTCAATTCTGATTCCTCCGCAACAACTAAAAGGAACTGCACGCCAGCGTTTACGCAAGTCCCTCAAAATGTTGAAATAAATTTATCTTTTTTTCTCAATTTTTAAAATTATTATTTCAACATTTTATTAAAATCTTTTATTACACTTTCGCTTTTTTGTTTGCAATTTGAATGAAACGCTTCACAATTTTATTTTTTTATATTTTCTGCATGTTTTTTCTTCATTTTATAAATTTCGTTTGAAATGTCATACTATATGTTGTTTTTGTTTATTTCATATTTTAAATATGTATTCACATACATATTTAAATGATATTTTACATTCATTTTTTCTGGAAAACTTATATATGTAAAAAAAAGTTTTTGTTCTTATATATATAAAGATATATATATATATATATATCTTTATTTGTACATATGTATATTTTCATTATATCATATAATATATATTTAATTATTCTTTTGTAATTGACTTTCGTTTTATTTTCACATGGTTTAAAATTTAGTTTAGTTGCATGAGTTTTCTTCATAACAATTTTGTTTTATACTTGAACTTATTTTTACATTGATTAAATAATAATAATAATAATAATATGGGTAATTAATTAATCCAATCTAACTTTGGCTTAACATGAAATTAACTATAATTTAGCTTTAATTCTATTTAATATTGATTTAATTCTAATTTAAAATTGATTTCACATCAATTTCACTCTGATTTAATATTATTTTTCTTGTTTATATTCCAACATATTACTATTATTATTGCTTACTTCTAATTATGTCTAAGTTAATGCTAATGAGGGTATTTAATTAAATACAGTATTAATAACATTTCATACATTTATTATATTCAATACACAATATTTACACTTGTTTTACATTCAATATACAATATTTACACTTGTTTTATTTTAAATTCAATATGGTTGTATGGACCACCAATATATTTTAGCCGTAATTGTCCAGAACTAATGGCTTCTTGCATCTGATCCAACCATATCGAGTCATCAGTGAACATTGGTACAAATCTTGAAGGTAGGAATGTGTTGAATTTTTTATCCACCTCAACGACGACCTTGACTCCATACCTGGTGTTGACGACCTGGATCTTTGTTATAGGATACTTATGTCCAGAAGTCAGCTCGGACAGCGGCTTCGTAGGCAAGAAAGCGTCCATGCGACCAATGGCATTGATTTTGGTTAGATCCATCTTATTAATACTTTATAAAGTCACAAAACAGAATGATTAAACAACTGAAGATGCCTCTATTTATACCCCAAAATTACGCATTACCCCCACCACTGCTTTTACGCATGCGCATTACCCCCACCACTTCTTATATGCATGCATATTACCCCACCATTATTTCTACGCATGCGCATTATCCTCTAGTCACACCCACTTTGTGACATTATAAGACAAGTCTAGACCAGTTTTAACATGTTTTACGCATGCGCAATAAAGATTATAGGATGGGGAAGGGTTAATTAAAGTAAACATTAATAGACATTTCATACATTTATTCATTAAATAGGAAATTTTCACAATCATTGTAAAAATCTTTCAGTGTACAATCATTGTCAACTTCATCATTATTTTCTATATTATCTCGTAGTACATTCGATGGTTGTATCAACCAATTTCGTAGATTACATACATTTTTAACAGCACAATTGCTAAAACTACGTGTGTGATTTGTACATGTAGATGAATTATCTGCGCTTAAACTTTTTAGCGACGGACACTTAAAATCATCTAAATTAAATACATTTAACGTAAATTTTTCTAACCATTTTTGTTTTTCTAAACCTTTTACATATTCAGTAGGTGTACCTATTAATACTTCTTTTATTATTGGATGTAATTCTTCATAAGATACGTCACCAGCAGCCCAATCGATACCATGATAATTATTTGTAAGCCATCGATTCTCACATTTGTATCTTGCAGGTAATCGACTCCAGGCATATGGTGGCTCGAAGAGGTAGACCAATGGATGAGCATCTTGTTGAAGAGGTAGAATTGCCAACTCTTTGATGACAAACTCGTTGTAAGGTCTTTTGAAGCACTGAATATCTACGACGTACGCCATGGTATCTGAAATAGAATAATGGCTCAAGCCTTAGAGAGACGCTCTCTTTATAGCCATTTCCCCCACCACTGATGTCGTCTATGATTGGTCATTATTTCCACCAATCACGTTACTTTTTTAACAACGCCACTTATTGGTGTATATTGTATAATGCGATCGTGAATTATAAGGCAATATGCAGCTGTATTGGCTGGAAAATTTTCACTTGCCTCAAATTCCAATCGCACATCTACAGATGCTTGTTTTAGAAATTCGTTTTGTTTTGAGCAATCAATAACAGTCAATGGTGCATAATCTTTAAAGTTATTTCTAGTTAATAAAGGTTCAGGTTCTTTTCCATAGTAGGACTGTTGAAAATTACCATACATTTCATAGAGTATGGAAAATTTGTTTTGATTAAAGTTTAAATTTAAATTTCCATAAGGATAGTACTGTGAGTTTAAGAAAAGTTTAACATTGATAAGATTACAGGTATCAAAAAAATTTGCATACCTTCCTTGATCTTCTTTTCTATTTGTTTGAAAACCAAGAATAACATATCAAGGTTTTTCAACTTGTGTTGAAGTTTTTACAGTCCACACATGCTTTTGAGTGGCTGGAATCATAGGATACTCATACAAATCCCATGATCTAAAACTCATTGTTATAAGTGAGTCTTTTTCAATGAATTTCAACAATTCAATTTTTTGTCGATCATTTACCATTAAGTATGGAATCAACCATTCAACTTTATTAATAATAATTCAAAATTCTTCACGGTCAGCTCCTTTAATGTTTACTACAGCATTTAGATCAGTACGAGATCTTGTTAAAATAAGTTCATGTTTTGCATTTACAACAATCTTTTGATAGTCTTCAGCAAAACCAATAATCATACTTAGTGGAATATTTACATCAAAGTATCCAGTATCATTTGTAACTCTACTATCAGGATCAAAAGGTAGATAACCAGCATTTTCAGAGTAAATCATTTGATTAGGTGTTTGAGAAATAAAATTTTTCATTGTAGTTGTAATGCCAACATTCTTAGAGCGATCAATTTCAACACCATTTAATTCATAACGAATCTCATTAAACATGTAGGAAATACCATTGCTAATTAACTTTGTATTAGTTACAAGCGCGTTGTTAGGTCTGACTAATCTTCCAGTGACGTGTAGAGTACTTTTAGAAGGTAGAATGTACAGGTCTTGATGTTGAACTGCAATTCGAATCTCATCACTATTATTAAATGCTGATGACACATATGGTTGATGTGTATGAACCTCATAGTATGCCACAGAATTATCAAATTTAACTGGACTTAGAATGTTTAAAATTTCTTCCATTTTTATTACAACAACAAATAAAAAGTATGTGAATAATTAATTTTTTCCTTTGTTTTCCTGAAAAATTCTTAGGCCGAGCTGCTTCAGAAATAGTATGTTCTGAGATGTTAGTCTCTTGCGAACTGATTGAGGAATGAATGTCTTCTGACATGGCAACTCTTTTATATAGCTTCCACCAGTTTTTCTGTGAAATACAATTCCCATTACGTTTATTTAACGTGTAATCGTATTGTTATAGTTTCACCTCTAAAATTTATTAAATCTCCGTCTTGATCAACGATTCTTACTTGAATATTATGTATTGTGTGTACCTTTTTATTATTTATGTATGCACCAGTAGTAATGTTACATTCAATTCTGATGGCATTTACCTTAAGAATGGCTACTGGTACATCTGACGTATGAGCCTTATTAGCTGTCAATATTCGTGGAGTAAATCCTAATAATTTACTAATTGAATCATTTTGTTCAAAACTCACTTCAAGGCTGCTTGTTATTTCACTACGTAAAGTATTATTGTTAGGTTTGATTCTTACAATTTCAAACCCATTTTCAATAAAGTTTTGAATATATTTTTCAATATCTTCAATTTCATAGCTTCCAGGGGGTATATTAATCACTTTATCACCAATATAAAATTTATTTTTACCTTGATCAATATTAGGAATTAAATTGAAGGTTAGTAATTCAACTAAGCCAAGTACATAATTTTTGTTAGATAATAATTCTATCGGAGGAAAATATTCTGCCTCCAGGACAGATGAATTGCCTGAGATAGTCAGAGTTAAAGATTCTTCCATGTTGATGACTTTTTATAAACTGATTAGGTGGAATGACATACAATCACTTATATAGAATATATTTTTGAGTTATTTCAAGCTGTCCACATAAGAATTTTAGACATAAATGACCACAATTAAAGCTATTATAATCTTGATAATTTTGATGATTATACTGTATTAAAGTATTGTAACCCAAGTAATTGACAAGTTCATAGGGTGGTTGAAGATTACCAAAACTATCAAAGTATACTACTTTATTATTAACTTTTTTATATGCAACCCAATAAGTTCCAGAACCATCTTTATCATCTAAATTAATAATTACTGATTCATTTTTTCGAGGGCCTTTTATAGGTAGTTCATTTCGCATAAAAACGCCTCGAAATTGAGAAATTTTCATGTCTTTAGCATATTTAAGTAAATCTAGACCAGTAAGTGCTCGTTGAGGTAGCTTCAAACTTTTTTTTTTCTACATCGTCTTTTAATACCTTGTCCTTTAACATATGGTTTTAAATGAAGTCCCAAACCTTGTCTGTATGGTTTTAGATGAAGACCCTTACCAAGTGCAACTGCTTCTAACTCCCTATTGTGACGCTGAGCTTCCTTTAACTGCTCTTTTGCTACACCAGCAGCTCCCCCAGTATGCGCTCCAAGTGCACTTAGCTCAGCAAAAATTGGAATTAATGGTAACAGACCACCAACTTTTGATGGAACAGGTAGGATACGAGGTGTTAAAATCTTTTCTCTACCACCTGCTTTCCTTACAGCTTTTCGAGCTGTTTCAATAGCTGACCTTATTGTTGAATGAGTATCATTACCAGGAATTATAGAACTTCTTGCAGCATCATCAATTTTTCTAAGATTTATTCGTTTCTTGATACTTCTCTTCTTTTTAGAAGACCTTCTCTTCTTAATTCCCATACCTAATTTCGATTTTGCTTTCATAGTGTTCGTTATTGCGTAAGCCGCAGCTCTTTCACTATATCCTGCGTCAGGAGCCCAAACACGTTGCCAAGCTTTATGAGCTAGTACTCTATCATAAGTACTCAATCATTATAAGTTTATTAATTAAACCTTTTCCTCGAGAGCGGTGATGTATAATCATACCTTACTCTGTGAAAGTTAAAATTAGAATGACTTGTGAGCTATATAAGCGCTGTATTTAAACCTTAAGCGGCAGTCTAAATCAGAATGCGGTTCAAGGAACAACTTCACAAGCTACCAGTCTTCAATCTAGACTCGATTGTTGAACAACAAGAGAAGAAAGTGAAGCGTCATGGTAGTTTGCTATCAGGTAGTATTCGAGCTATTTTTTGTGGACCATCAAATTGTGGAAAGACAAATGTACTGCTTTCTCTAATTTTACATCCTAATGGTCTCAGATTTGATAATATTTACTTATACTCAAAGTCTTTACATCAACCCAAGTATAAATTCTTGGAACAAGTTATAAGTAATGTTGATGGAGTAGAGTATTTACCGTTCAGTGAGCATGACGAAGTCATTACTCCAAAAGATGCAAAACGGAATTCAATATTTATATTTGATGACATTGCTTATGAGAAGCAAGATAATGTAAGGTCATTCTTTTGTATGGGTAGACATGTTGACGTTGATTGTTTTCATCTTTGTCAAACATATGCCCGCATTCCTAAACATTTAGTACGTGATAATGTTAATTTACTAGTTCTTTTTCGTCAAGATGAGAAAAATTTAAGGTATGTATATGATGACCACGTTAATACTGACATGACATATAATCAATTTCGAGAACTATGTTCGACATGTTGGAATTCAGACAAGTATGGCTTTGTAGTAATTGATAAGGATTCTGATTTAAATGATGGAAGATATAGAAAAGGATTTGATAGCTTTGTAACACTATAAATATAAGGTCATCCTTAAAATATTGTTAGTTCAATATGAAACCTTGTAATAATAACATGTTTCACAAAGAAAAAGAATATCTTCATCAAATTGCTAAAGCTAGTGAGGCGATTAGGCGAAAACACTGTATGTTAAAATTAGGAAAAGAAGATGCTGAAAATGTGTTGACTGAAACTTTTAAACCGATAGTTCAACCTTTACAAAAAATTATTAACTTGACAGACACTGAGCATGTTCTTGAAGACTCTATTACAGAAAAAATAAAAAAATTTGAAAAATATATAAATCAAGACTTATCTTATCGTACAGCTGAAATTATTAGTGAACTAGATATTCGCTTAACGGCTCTCGAAAATGGACAACAAAAAATTAACAGTAGTGAATGTACTTCATACTCAGGCTAGAAAAAATTATGCCCGTCGGCGAGTTGAAATGCGTAATATTGATGAGACATGGCAAGCAGATTTAGTAGAAATGATACCTTACTCAAAAATAAATAAAGGTTTCAAGTATTTACTAACAGTTATAGACATATTTTCTAAATCTTCCTGGGCTGTTCCAGTAAAGAGTAAAAATGGAAAAGATGTTTCTCATGCAATGCAATCAATATTTGCTAAAAAACGCATTCCAAAAAACTTGCATAGTGACAAAGGAAAAGAATTCTACAACTCACAATTTGAAGCATTAATGAAAAAGCATAATATAAATTTTTATTCAACATACAGTAATATGAAGGCTTCTATTGTTGAACGGTTTAATCGAACACTTAAAAGAAAAATGTGGATGCAATTTAGTTTACGAGGAAATTACAAGTGGTATGATATATTGCCTACTCTTATTTCCAACTACAATAATACAAAACATAGAACAATTGGAATGAAGCCTAAAGATGTTACTTCAGAAGACGTTGAAATTTTAAAAGAACGATTCTTGAATCTGAGAAAAATACCTTTGAGACGACCAAAATATAAAATTGGTGACAAAGTTCGAGTAAGCAAATATAAAAACGTTTTCGAGAAAGGATACACACCCAATTGGACAACAGAAATATTCACCGTGGATCAAGTTGTATCAACTCAATCAGTGATTTACAAGCTCAAGGATTACCAAGGACAACCCATCAGTGGAGGATTCTATGAACAGGAACTTCTTAAAGTGAAATATCCAGATATTTATCTTGTAGAAAAAATTCTCAAGACACGTGGAAACAAAGTTCTTGTCAAGTGGCTTGGCTTTGATAATTCTCACAATACTTGGGAAGATAAAACAAGTGTATAATCTATTATTCGCAAATCACCCCTAGTAATTTAACGCAAATGTCAATCAAGCAGCAAACCAACCAAAGATTAATGTTAACGTAGAACCTCTCTATAAATCAAAATTACTTTCAACAACAAACATTTACAATGCCAGTGCCAAATTTAATGAATCAACTATGAATCAACAATGAATCAATAATGAATCAACAATGAATCAATAATGAATCAACTATGAATCAACTATGAATCAATAATGAATCAACAATGAATCAACTATGAATCAATAATGAATCAACTATGAATCAATAATGAATCAATAATGAATCAACTATGAATCAATAATGAATCAATAATGGATCAATAATGGATCAATAATGAATCAGTTGGCACTGGCATTGTAAATGTTTGCTGTTGGAAGTAATTTTGATTTATAAAGAGGTTCTACGTTAACATTAGTCTTTGATTGCTTTGCTGGTTGATTGGCATTTGCGTTAAATTACTAGGGGTGATTTGCACATTTATATTATCTTAATATAAGTTTTAATCATATGTATATAGGTATAAGGATTTTTCAAATAAAAACACATTTAATTAATGTACAATTGTTTAATTTATTAACAAACCTTTTATTGCAATATTTTACAAAGTTCATTCATCGATTGTGGGGATTGCATAATGTCCCCACGGTAGAGTGTCGGTACTCCCCGGTAACAAATATCGTTTGTCGTCTTGCGGACTTAAGGCTACTTTGATTTGTTTAATAGTTTCAACATTGTGTAGCCGCGATCTAATGTTATACTGCGTTAGAGTTTGAATATCGAAATCTCGCAGACATTTTACATAATCATCAAAATGAATCGACTTTTTTACAACGCCCGATTTAATACCTTTAGCTTTTTTAATAAAATCTTTATTTTCAACCCGCACGCTGTACATCTTACTCCGCAAGCCAACAAATTCTGTGACGATCTTGCCGTTACACTCATCTTTCATTAGACCCAGAATCTTTTTGTTGGCTTGCGGAATGCCGTACACGTTGTTTGCGGGATAGTCTGACGTATCGAAATTTTGGATATCATTTTTTATATCATTGTAGATATCTTTACATTTAATTTCATAGATTAGACTGTCTGTATCGGTATACATCAGTTTACAATTATCGCCGTATTTTTTTAACATATACCCGTAGTGAAAATCGTAGATTAGCGTTTTGGAAACATCGAGCACACTTAACCCCACATAGATTGGTTTGTTGAGTAGTACCTCGGTTTTACGCAGTTCAATGGCAACCAGATTTTCGTCGAATATTGCTCGACTATGGAAATTGGGGCGAGAAATAAGGGCTTCAGCTCCATAGCGGCCAAACCATTGGGTGACAAGCTTAATGTCGACATGTTTACGGACATTTTCCATTGTTTTGCCGTACACAGCGTTGTTCATGAGCTTGAACAAATTTTTCTCGAACTCATTTTTGGCATTGGTTCGCATCATTGTATTATAGTCTATGTATGGTTTAAGCCATGTTGATTGCTTAAACAGTAAGACTCGATGAATTTTAACAAGCTTAATGCCGTTGGCGACAACTTGTTTTAAAGTGCGGTAGTGGATCACATATTTTTCTTCAACCCATTTGAAGCCGCCATAAGGGAGCGCTTGAGCCATTGCCCAGCCATATAAATTGTTGGCGTCAAAGTACATGATGTAGCTTATATCTTTGCTATCATTGAAATTTTCCATATACGGATTATTTGCTTTAGTATATCGGTTGCAGCATTGACTTATGCCACCTCTAATACCAGACTCAACAAACATAATCATATCGATATCGGTTATTAGTTGCAATCCTATTTTCGTGTACTTGAGCATAGCATCCCAAGTTAAACCGGGGGTCGTATAATAGTGAGCAGGATCTAACCCGTACGCTTTAACACATTCTTTTCGAAAATTTTCAAAGACATCCGCAAGTAACAATACATCAGTTTTCATATACAAATGGACATAGTCATATAGATTTTTACAGTCAAACTCGGTCCATACATTTTGCGCATGCGCATACTCATCATCAGAAATACCAGCGTTCTCGATCGGGGGTAATTCTGTCTCATCGAGCTTACTTTTTGAGTCAAAGTACTCGTAAGGGAACACACCTTTACGCGTTAGTAATTTTATTTTGTCCAGATGTGTCACCGTACTGGCAAAAACGGAGTTTACAATTTTATACTCGTCTAGGTACGATGCGAGTTTTTCTAGGGATGCTGCCATGAATCGCAATAAGTCAATGAATCGAAATTTGACCTCACTCCCCTTGACATGTTTAGTAAAAGAGATATACTTCTCTTTGTGACAGACTGTCACTCGCTTAAAATCATTGATTTCTTGAGGAGTTAAAGCAGCCATCGGAATCGGATATTTAAAAACAGTATCAATTTTCTCCGCAATCTGCTTTAACTCCTCCGCAAACCATTTTGCAGGGTCGGATTCATTTTTCGGGCACGGTACATATTTACATAATAATTCATCGTAGCTGCATTTTATATAATAGCCGATGCTTAAGAGTTTGTGACGCTGAAATACCTCAGTTTTACTTAAATTGTCTACATCTTCATCGGCGGGAAAAAGTAGACTTTCACAGTCGGCGTAAATTACATACGGTACTCTCTCTTTATTCTTATAATTTTTAAATGTAATTAAACTTTTATCAGGCGTCGGTAATTTAATTTTACATTCATTCACTTTCTTACAATTCTCAATGTGTAAATTTAGTTTTTCTAGCGAATTGAAATAGTGTAGACAACGGTCACAAATATGTTTTTTACCTTTATAATTTGACAATTGTTTAAACAGAAGTGCAGATAAATTTTTTATTCATACATAATGGAAGTTCATAAAGTTATCATTGTCATACAATACAGTGTTATCATCACTTTCATCCACATACATGTCGGCAACATACAAGAGATTTACATGCTTGTCTCTTTTTGTCGAGGTAAACTAATGTAAGAGCTCGCACGCATCGGATTATACTTATTTACATTGATTTCTAATCTTATAATTGATTGAAGGTTCTAATTTGAACCTTTAGCGTAGAACTCTTCAACACTATGCAGAATCGGCTGCTTGATGTTCTGCTCGAACCACTCATCTAAAATGGTTGTGGGGAAGATGTTGTTGGCCTTGGTTCCAAAGGGAATCGGCTTCACTACTTCTTCATCATTCTCCACCCTTTTGAAGTTTGCGATGAGGACGCCATACACGACAATGGATCCATTCTTATTTAAGGCACCTCTAATGTGGTCCTGAAATAGTGTGGACCCATCGTCTAAAAACGCGCTTATATCAATATGTACTAAATTTAAGATGGTATTGGTATACAATCTACACGCGAAAGCACTCTCACATTCTGCCCAGCGAACACGTTTATTAATATCTGGATCACCGATTCCAGCGCCATCTACTATGTGAGATTCAAACAATGTGCGAAGTCTGATGATAGATTGTAGAATGCTCACACATCTTTTCTTTTGATGTGTAAAGTACATCGACTTGAGAATACTTGACAACAAGTTTTCATGTTGTGAGCATTCTACAATCCATCGTTCAACGAATGAACGTTTTAAATTTACGTCACTCAAATATGGAATCAACTCTAGAGCCTCTTTGATGAGAGTAACAGTGACGTCACTCTCGTCGAGAATAGTACCGTAATTCGGATACTTACGTGGTGGTCCATCGGTGGTCGTCGCCTTCCGCTTCATCTCTGCACCTGAAATCAAAAGAAACACACTTACAAGCTAACACACTTAAAACTAAACAGAACACACTTACAAGCTAACAAAAGAACAAACTTACAAACTAAAATACTTATACTAAGCAAAACGAACTTACATACTAAAGAACTTAACCTAAAAATCAATACAAAGTAAATGCAATAAACACAGTAAATATAATAATAAACACAGTAAATATAACAATAATTGTAACAAAAAAGACAGTAAATATAACAAACAAAAGACAGTTAGTAGTGGCGATGGGAATCTGCTGCTGCTGCTGTTGGAACCGCTGAATCTGTGAACAAAACAGCTACTGACTAAACTCGACAAAATCCCTGAATATATACCCCGAAATCCCCACTCCTACCTTTCACGCATGCGCACTAGACCATTTACCCTCACTCCAACCTATAACGCATCCCCACTCTTAATTTTTACCCCACCTATTCACGCATGTGCAATACTCTTACTCTATCGCAGTCGTAACAATTTCTATACAGGATCCGCAAAATAAATATACTAATTTACAAAAAATAAAAATTTATTGGTTTTTAAAAATAAAATTTAAATTTAAAAATACGCGCCGCCGTCGATGGCAGCGACGCCGACCGTGAGCAGGCGGCGGCTGCGCCTCTGGTGGAGGTCCCGCCGGCTCCCTTTCCTCTACCCTGGGCTCGGGATACTGCGCCCTGGGTATCGGTGACCTACACCGTGGTGGACTTCCGGGCGGGGTTGTAGGCAGCCATTCCACCGGTGTAGGCGACCTGGGTGGATTCCCCAACTGAATGAAGGGTGGGGGAGACTCCGGTTCCATCTTTGGTTGAGGTGTCAGTGACCTGGGCAGTGGTGTCGGCGGCCTCTCCACCAGCATCCACGGCGGTGAAAATGGACGCCACTCGAGTGCCATATGATGCAGAGGTGACTGCGGTGGCGATCCTGGTGGAGATCCTGGTGGTGTTGTCGGGAATGGCACCTCATTCCCTTCATTCTGTAACTAGTGAATTTATATAATATTATATTATATTGTATTCCTCTCCGCGATCTGGAATGAGCTCTCTACTGTGTGCTAGTCACCCTCGTAGGTCTCTCTCCCCACCAAGCGGTTCCCCCACTACGCGCGCTCACCACTCTGCTGCGTGTGGCGGCTGACTTGAACTACTGTGAGCTCACCGCCGGTAACGCGCAAAATTCAATTTGAATTCAAAACGCTGATTATAGTTTTAAGTATTAATTTCACTTACCTTAATTATATATTGTTTATAATTAATAAAATAATTATAATAGTAATAATTAATAAACAAAAAAATTAACTACACTTACCTTAATTAAATAAATAGTTTTTAAATAAATATTAATAATAAACAATTAATAATTAATAGTTTTTAAGCAATAATTTTTTATATAATAAATAAATATTTACAATTAATATTTTTTCTATATAATAAACAAATATTTACAATTGAAATTTTTTAAACAAACAGAAATGTATTAATCATTAATTAAAATTTAGTGGCGCCATCTATCGGCGGCAGTCGGAACTCAGTGGTCGGTAAGGTAGAACTCCCCTACTAATAGACTTTAAATTTCGAAAATATAATTTAAATATCCCGCCGTTTGAATTCAGCGGTGGCGCCATCTAGCGGTGGTAACCGGGACTAAAAACTCGGTCGGTAAAGTAGAACTCCCCCACCAACCCATGATAAAGTAGGAATCTACCTTACCGACCTGGAGCAGAACCCCTATAGCTATACTACTGTTACGTTTAAATTCATTCGAAGGCACGATTGCGACTGACCTTAAAATAGCAAATATTTTAACTGGTATTATGACACATAGTAGTACATATCCATGCACCTGGTGTCACGCAAAAAAAGGCGAACTTTATAAGTGTAGCACTCTTCGATCTCCACATAATACATTGGAGAATACATACATTATGAGATCGAATCCCTTGCTTGGGCAAAAGCCTGTTAAGCGGAAAGAGATATAACTTACGGTGCACCAGCATTCAAAGGTAATTCGTGGAAAAAGCTTTTGAACAATGTGTATATTTTACGAAGCATGAAAAATATAGGTGTGATGAAGTATGTTACAGTTTTCAATGACTTCATAAATGTTGTTTCCGCATGTTTCGGGAATAATCTTGACAATAATTACAAGAGACACATTGAAGAATTTCAAAAGAGTTACATGGAATTAGAAATCATCCGGATTATCCGCAAAAACTATTACGTGCTGTTTGCCAGTATAATAGTTCACATATCTAGAACTGTGGTTTATTGTATTATTATTCTAAAATACTATTTGTAATTTAAAATCGTTTACATATGTTTGAATCAAATTTAAAAATATTTCAATATTGTTAAGTTCACATCTGCGATATTTATTTTTTTGTAGATTTGTTAACCAAAACAAGAATACGCAAAGTAGGTTTTCCGTAAAAATAATAAAAGTGTTTTTTCTCGAAAAGCCCTCCGCCGATTATTTTCATTAAAAAAAATAAATCTAAAAATATGTACATTAAAAATCCTCAAAAACATTTGCAGTTACTAAACTTTTTATTGAAATTGCATTCAAGCTCACCGTGTTACAAGATATTCAAATTTGTCAATATAAGCATTTATACATATTTCTCTATATTTTAATAATTGTGGTGTTAAATAAGTAGTAAATGTTTTTTAAAAAATTCTTATTAGAATTTCTAATTATAAAAAGTTCATAAAGTTTAAGTTGTTTGTTATTAATGCAATTTCTTGATTAACATCAACAATCTTTAATTTAAGTATTTTAAAAGCAAAAAAAACGTATTGAGTTTTCAATTTTTTTACAAATATTCTTTGAAAAAAAGTTAATATTAGTATTATTCGATATGTGATTAGGTATTATATATGAATTATAACATCTATATAAAAACCTTCTTTGCAGAATGAAAATAACACGTTTCCAAGATCTCGTTGTTTCCAATAAATCATTGGATGGAGATGTAGATATAAACGAGGATATAGATGTTAATGATGATGACAAAGACGATGACATAGTCGAAAAAATCTCAAAAAATGCGTAAACGTAGATTCGTATGTAAACGTAAATCTCTCTTATCATTTCTCATTTGTTAGTTTAATAAGATGTTCATAAATATTAGGCCATATATTAATATTGTTAATTATTCACAAATTTCATTATTAAATAAAATTAAAATAACAAAATTTTTTTTGAAATCTCAGCAAGATATAATAGTTACTTCAGCAGATAAAGGTAACAACTATTCTCATGGATAAAATGTCTTATAATACAAAAATTTTAGAACCCATTTAGAAATTGCAGCAATATTCTCATAAAAGGCCTTGTAATATTTCCCTGTTACCTATCTGAGTCTGGTAAGAGAAAATGTAGGGAACTGGTTGGGCCCCAGGACTTTCTGTGACGCTCAGATCTTGTAAGAATTGTCTAATAAAAAAATTTATCGAGAACCCTACAAGGATCTTTCCAGAAAGTTAATTTTCCCATCTTTGTTTAATGATCATTTTAGGCTATTTATAACCAACTGATTAATATAAAAAAATATACAAAAAATACTATTATCATCATTTTTAAATGAAGAACATAAATAAATTAAGTGTGAAAGTAATTAGTAGTAAGTAATAATAAAGTCGCAAAAATAGAAGATTTGAATTTTTATAATCGAAAATTTATTACCTTCTTGAATATTCAATAACTATTTTATATAATTTTTCATTTTTGATTATTTCTGTTTAATAATTTAAGGTTATTTGCTTCTAAATAATATTATTTATTTATTATTGGGGCATTCTTTGTCAACGGGAGAAGTGCTACCCCCAAAAATGGTTTAGATGGAATGGGTTCTAAAACGGTTTAAATTTTAGGTATTTACCTCTACTTTAAAAAGCAAAGTGGCACTTTTTGAAATTCAAGATGGCGGGTAAAATATGACGGAAAATTAAAAAAAATTGATTAAAACTACTAAGAACTTGTTGATAGTGTTTTTTGGATCGCTGAATACGAATTCAAAGTCCCTTTTGTTCCAGTAAGATAGAATTTTTTTTCTAACCTGAAAATATGTGTCGAAATAGATATTTTAGGCAAATTTTTTTGAATAATTACAGATTTGCTCAAATTCGGTTACTCACGGGATTTTGGGGTCGCTGATTACGAACCTGAAGTCAGATTTTCAAAATTCAAAATGGCGGATCCAATATGGCTAACGAGAATTTGGAAAAATGTTAGTTTTCTGTGAAACTTTGTTTCTGGCGGTTTTCTAATTATTAATTTTAACTCTAATTATGAAAAAATAATAAACTTTAAATAATTAATTAGGCGTAACGAACATAACAATTAAAGTTAACAATGACGTATTCAATATGGAGTTTTATTTTTATAAATCGGTTGGGTGAATTCGCCATTAAACCATTAAGGACGGGATGTACCAAATTTGTACAAAATGTTTAAGAATCAAATATTTCAATCTTAAAAAGCATCAAGAATAATTTTTAAATACACTTTTCTTATGTATCTTGAATTCCTCTTTCGAATGGCGTACTCAAAGAAACTGAAAAATGTTGAATAAACAATTTATACATTTTTTTTAAACACGATTTTTTAAGAATTATGTTTGGTTTTTTCAATTTTTTAATAGCTAAACCCTTCAACAAACCTTCTACTGATAGAAATATCGCGTCAAAAATAGTAGGAGTACAACATAGGACCATTTTGGATATTAAATTTTTAATTGGCTGCTACAAAATGGCGACTAAAGTTACTTTTTTTAAACAATATTATGAAAAAACGGAGGAAATTTTTAAAAATAGTTAATTTTGCTTGAAACTTGTTACTCGGGGGTTTTCGGGGTCGCTGATTACGAATATAACATTAGTTTTCCAAAATTCAAAATGGCAACAAGAAGTTTTTAAAATAGTTAATTTTGCTTGAAACTTGTTACTCGGGGGTTTTCGAGGTCGCTGATTACGAAAGTGATATTAGTTTTCCAAAATTCTAAATGGCGGATCCAATATGGCGGACGAAAATTTCGAAAATTGGTTGGATTCTCTTACAAATCCGTACTCGGGGGTTTTTGAGGTCGCTGATTACAAATCTGATATTAGCTTTTTAAAAATAAAAATGGCAGATCTAATATTATGCAATTATTATGCTAATAATAATTATTACATTTTAGAAAACTGAAGAAATAAGAGAAAACTTCCACTTGCCTTTGACAAAACGAAAAATTCGTATTATTTGAAAAACAAAAGATTCCTACTCTTATGAATTTCATAATGCATTTACATAGCGGGAGAAATACAATTCTACAACCTGGCGGACGAAAAGAGAATTATAATGAAAAATGCGCAAATTTATAAAAATGATAAAAACTTTACATGTAAAAGAATGAAAAAAATTTATTAATATCAAACAATTAATTTGTTGTCATTAATATTAATACATTCTTGTTCTAATCTAATCTAATCAAATACCGAGACCAAGCTGGATATTCCCAAAAGGGAAAGTTGGCACTGAGATTAGAGAATCCATTGTACCAAGCTCTAGCTTGCTTGTTTACAACAACCCATTAGAGTCCTGTTCTTCTCCAGAAGTCCAGTATTTCCTCTATAGATAGGTTGCTCACCTGCATAAGGTCTATAATTGCTTGACCCCAGTTAGAAAGTCTGATCCTAGCTAATACCGGGCCATTCAGATGGGGTGGTAGCGATTCTACGCAAATAAAACCTACAAAATAAAATTCTACTCAATTAACTCTACACCAGGAAATTGTACACACTTCATTTAATAAATTTGATTAATTCTACGCAAGTAAATTCTACAGAAAGAAGTCCTACACATTAGAATTAAATAGAACAAAATATATCATTAAAATCTTTTAATTCTACACGATTAAATACTACAGCAGAAAATTTGACACAGTTTATTTTAATTAAAATAAACTGTGTCAAATCTTCTGCTGTAGTTTTTTCTGTAGAATTTATTTGCGTAGAATTAATCAAATTTATTAAATGAAGTGTGTACAATTTCCTGGTGTAGAGTTAATTGTGTAGAATTTTATTTTGTAGGGTTTATTTGCGTAGAATCGCTACCACCCCCATTCAGATAATATGTGAGACGACGTCTCGTTACTCGTCTCATACAATCTACACATAGGTGAGACTTTATTTCCTATTTTATGTTGATGATAATTCAAAAGCCCATGTCCTGTAAAGTAGCGAACAGTGGTTTTAACTCTGATCTTATCGAGTTTTAGAAAATCTCTTGCTCGCCTCTTGTTGGGCACTAAACCCAACAGAGCCTTTGCTTGCCTTCCCACCCCAATGCCCGCCCAATACTTTTCATGTTCTCTTTGACCCCATCTTTTAATAGCTCCCTTAACCAGACACGGCATTAATGCCACTGCTGGTTCGGGATCTAAAAATACCGTTCAGAACCTATTTTTGCCAAAACGTCCACCCTTTCATTGCCCTTGATTCTTGAGTGGCCCGGTACCCAGATCAACGAAAGTTTACTTACTGAACCTAACTCGTCTAGTACGCTACGGCATTCCCAGACAAGCTTCGATTCTATTGTGGGATTCTTTAGAGCTCTTGGGGCTGCCTGACTATCTACACAAATACATTCTTGTTACTACTTAATAATTATTAATTTTTATTATTATTATATTCACTTTAATAATTTTTTTATTATTTTTTTATTATTCAAATATTTTATTAAATAAATGTAATACAATGTAATAATTATTATTACCATAATAATTGCATAATATTAGATTTGCCATTTTGATTTAAAAAAAACTAAAATCCTTTTCCTAATCAGTAATAATAAGTTTATTAAAAAATATTTAAGTTTGAAGTCAGACTAAAAATTGAGTGCATATTTTTAGGTTATAAAAAAAATTCTAATTTATCAGAACCCATTCCGTCTAAACCATTTTTGAGGGGAGCACCTCTCCCGTTGACAAAGAATGCCCCTATTGTAAATTCTATTATTATTTATAAATAATGTTCGTAGTTCTTAAAACATATTACTCAAAAAAATAATATAAAAATAATCTGCTTTTTTTATTATGAAACAAAATTTTAATATTTATAAAAACAGTTTAATATTTAATGAATTTTTGTGTGCTTATAAAGTAGTTTTCGAAATATATTACTTTAAAAATACAAAAATAATCTGCTTTTCTGATTATGAAACATCATTAAAATTTTTATAAAAACTGTTTATTTAATTTTTGTTTGCTCATAAAGTAGTTTTTAAAATATATTACTCTAAAAATAAAAATATAATATGATTTTTGATTATAAAACATAATTAAAATGTAACAAATACTATTTATTTAATTTTTGTTTACTCATAAAGTTTATAAAAGATTTTGTTTTAATAATTGACGAAGAATAATAAATTTTTCTAAATTTTGTAATGTATTGTAAACACAATAATAACCACATTTTTAAAAACAATAATGATTTATTAATTTAATATTTTAATAACAAATCTAATTGAACAATTAATAACTTATTTAAACTATAAAAATGGATTAATTATTATTCATTAATAAATTTTTAACATTCAAAAAATTGAGTATTCTTTAATTGTCTTCCAGTGAATTTTCATTTTCTTCATCGTCTTCTTTTCTTTTATCTTCTGTTTCTCTTAAATTGTTTTTTCTTTTTCGATTACTGCGTCCCCCATCCCAATCTTTTGCATTTAAGAGAACAGCACTTAATTCTTTCAAAAAATATTGTAATGTGACAGCATCTTTATTTTCTTTCCCTTCCTTGTGGGTGGAAGCAATTGCAGATAGAAAAATACACAATACATAAAAAATTATGCTAAATTAAATTTAATAAATTACAATTTTTCCTACAAAGAAGAGTCTTGCACAAATTAGTGTCCTTGAAAACCCTTTTTCCCTCAGTCGGTTTTGATGTCACAAACTGAAGTGCAAGTTCCTTCGATAGCAGCTTTTTTAATAAATGTGTAATGCTTTTTCTGACATTAAGATTCGTGTGAAAATAAATTGTTACGGCATCTGGCTAGAAAAACAATGTTTGTCATTGAGGATGTTATTAATTTTATTATATATTAATAAAAATTGTACTACAAAATTTAGCATTTTAAAAAAGAACAAAAACGAAAAATTTCAGTAAATTTATAAACCTTTTTCATTTATTATGATCTATAGAATACTTACGAAATTTCGCATAAAATCAACTTTTTCTAATTTAGCTTCCAAGTCATCAAAATTTTTTGCATCTTTCAGTGGCAGAACCAATTTGTAGACTGTTAAAATTATTTTAAATTAAAAATTTAATTATTTAATTTTTTCGCAGTCCAGCTAAAAATCGCTTGTGGTCCAAAAACGGTTTAAGAAAAAAAATGTGATTTCATTGTAATTAAGGTTTTTGGAGTCGCAAAATTCGAATTTGAAGTCAGTTTTTCAAAATTTAAAATGGCGGATACAAAATGGCGGACCCAAAATGGCGAATTCAAAAAATTTAAATTTTATCAGATTTGCTTGAAACTTGCCATTTTAGGTCCACCATTTTGAATTTTAAAAATATGATTTGAAATTCGGATTCAGCGACCCCAAAAACCTTAATATGCATTTGGTCATTCAAATCGAATTATGTTTAGTATTTTATTTTTGAGATGGACATATATGGCTACAGGCGTAAAGGTGGTACGACTTTTTGTGGCCACATATGGGCCATGGACCGTCAAGGGGTTAAGTAAATAAAATAAATAGTTTTACAAAAATTGTTATAGAAATTTATTAAAATATCGAAAATTATAATAAAAATATTGATATAGTTAAAAAATACAGATGTATTATTTTTATAATAATTGCCTGTTTATAATTATTAATATATTTACTAAGTTTAACTTCCACTGAATTATTTTGGCAGGTTGCTATTGACGACATTGGAGGTAAATCTGACAATTCTAAGTTAAAAAAATGTTTAATACATTAAAAATTGTTGTATTTTAACAGAAAATTGAATTTAATTAATTTAATTAAAATCCTTAATTATTTGAAAAACTTAATTAATGAAATAAATTCAATTAAACAATTTAATTTTTAATTAATAATTAAAAACTATAAAATATTTTTCTGCAAATTGTCAATATTTCTTTAAATTACTTTACTAAAAAGTAATATAACAACTTTTGTAAATAAAAATTCCTGTTCATCACTTGTAAATGATATACCTGGGTTATTCTGAGCAGCTATAAATTTGTCTCTATCAGTAAGTTTGATTTTCTTAGTGCCATCTAAATTCTCAATACGTCGAATAACTAAAACAATAATAAAGTTATTTCAACAATTGTATTATTAACTATAAAATATATACACTAAGGAGTTATTGAACATAAGTTCTTAACAATTCGTCATTAAAATTTAACTAGCTAAAAAATAAGTCGTTAATTAAAAATTTTACTAATAGATATTTAAAGAGAAGTTGAACTGAAATATATTTCCATTGCAGTTTTTATAGAAATTAAATAATTAGTACTTGGCAGATCATCTTGTTTCTCGAAATTTGCTTTCTTATTAAAGTTTTTTGTTTAATAGAATCCATGTCTATTCTGTTTTCTTTTTTGTTAGAAGTTTGAAAAGCGTTTGAAGACTCGACTGTAAAAAAATAAGTGAAGAAAAAATAAGAAACCAATTTAATATAATTTTATAATGTGAAATCTAAAAAGATCATTGATATTTCTTATTTTAGAACAATTAAATTTTTCAAAATTGATTTCCTCAAATCTATGTCAAATTATCTGCAATAAAAATTGTTTACTTGAAACAATTTTTTGGCATATGTTTTACGTTTATATAATAACATAAGAAGTATATATTATTTTACTTTTGAATTAACCATGAGTTCGTTTTCGATTTTAATTATTAAGTTAATCAAATCGTTCTTCTGACTCTCCATCACTTATGTAAATATTATTTGAAAATGGGTCTGTAAAAAATTAAATTATTTAAAAATAATTATTCAAATCAGAAATATGCTTTTTCTAATGAATTAAAAAGCTGTAAAATAAATTATTAAATTTTCTAATTTTTATAAGTTTTGTGAATTTAAAAATCCTTGCCGATGGTTGTGGCTCTATTTAATGATTGATTGGTGTCGTCTTCTTCAATGTCAGGGGCCGTATTCTCGAAAGCCTTCGACAATTCTCGTATGCGTAAAATGTCGAATGGTAAATGTCGCATGCGACTTCAAAAGTATATTCTCGACGACCATTCGAGATAGGTTGTTCGGAAATTTCCGTGTGCGACATTTATACAGCGCACAGTGGTCGGAAGATGCTAATTTGCGGGAAAAACTATTTTTCTTAAAACTGCTTTGATAAATTGAAATAAAACTCGTTACCCAGGGGTTTTCGGGGTCGCTGGTTACAAACATGATGTCAGTTTTTAAAAATTCAAAATGGCAGATCCAATATGGCGGCTGTCAAAATAAAAAATTAATCGGATTCGTTTGAAACTTGTTACTCGGGGGTTATTTGGGCCATTGATTACGGATATCAAGTCAGTTTTTTAAAATTAAGAATGGCGGATCCGATATGGCAGACGAAAACATTTAAACTTCATATATTGGCTTCAAATTTGTTACTCGGGGGTTATCGGGGTCGCTGATTACAAATCTGCAATTGGATTCTAAAAATTCAAAATGGTAGATCCAATATGGCAGATATCTAAATAAAAATAATGATATACTTTAATAAAACATTCTAATTTTTGGCTTTTGGAGTCGCTGATTACGGATATCAAGTCAGTTTTTAAAAATTCAAAATGGCGGATTCAATATGGCTCATGTCGTAATTAAAAGGTTAATTAATTTTATTAAAACATTCTGGTTAGAGGTTTTCGGGTTTTTTGGCTTATTTTTAACAAAAAAATTGTAGATTGTATCAGTTCCCAACTTAAAATCCCCGTACAGGATCCTTAAAGGATCCTCTCGGGAGCCTGTACAGGTTCTGTGCAGGATCCCCTACAGGATCCCGTACTGGTCCTGTACAGGATCCTATACGGGATTTTGGGACAGGGTTCCTGTGCAGGTTCCGATGCAGGAACCTTAGTTATCAAAGATTTCTGTAAAGGTTCCTGTACAGGAACACTTGCAGGATCTAGTACAGGAAACTTTGTAAAGGTTCCTATACAGGAACCTTTGTAGTTTTGTAAACTGCAGGTACTTAAGTGTAAAGGATCCTGTAGGGAACCCGTAAAGGATCCTACACGGTTTCCTCAATTAATTTATTTATATTTTTAACTCCTGCGCAGTAGTTTTCTATGAGTTTCTCGAATGCGCAATACATTTTTCTGTCCAACATTGATATACGAGCCTAACATATTGAAATGTGAAGTCTATGCATGTCAAATGTTGCTTAACATATAAAAACTTTAAAAAATTAAAAAGTTTCCTGTACAGGATCCTGCACGTGTTCCTGTACAGGAACCTTTACAGGAACATTTGATAGCTAAGGTTCCTGCATCGAAACCTGCACAGGAACCCTGTCCCAAAATCCCGTACGGGATCTTTTAAGGATCCCGTACGGGGATTTTAAGCTGGGTTGACAAAACAATTTATTTATTATTAATTTATTTAATCAGTTATGAACTTATTTTTACAAAACAGTAAATAAATATAAATAACTAAATGAAGTAGGTTCCAAGCGCGTGCGCGAATACTGACATGCGCGCTTGCACTGAAAATCGAAAAACAAACAATGGAGCGAATGGTCGCAGCTGTATTTTTCATTAATGTTAGAGGACTTATAAGGGTACATAAAAATCATAAACAGAAAACCCTACCTAGTCCTACATTTCTTTTATGTCCCTTTTCCCACCAATTTTTGGTTGATGAGACTGCTTCCTTATTATTGTAAATATAATTGAATGAAAAACAAATAATATTATTTTCTTTACATTTTTGTATAATTGAAAGATGGATTGATAAATTCTATTCATAAAATATAAAATTTTTAAATCTTTAAATAAAATAAATCAGTCTAAAGAAAGTAAAGTTCTAACACTCATATCGTACTTTCATTTCACATGACTTTAATGTTATATTATAAACAAACAACTCATTTTTGGGCAAAATAACATTTAATATGAAATTCTTTAGGGTTTTCTGAGTGAGACTATGTCATCATAACTTTATATTCCTTAACTTTAAAAAACTGCTTTTTTCCCGCAAAACAGCGTTATTGGCATACTTATATGCCAATAAGAATTAAGGTAGAAGAGAATTTGACATATAGAAAAAACACAAAGGAGAATAAAATATGAATATTAAATTTTCTATTTTAAAAAAGTTGCATTTTTACAATTTCATAACATTTCAATTTTTAAGGAATTTAATTAACAATTTTAATACTCAGATTTTTGAAGAACTTTAAAAATTAAAATTCTTCTAAAATTAGTTAATTTTGTCAATACATACAAATGCGATTGCAGAATATATTAAATTAATTATTTAAAAATTTCGTTTAGTGTCAGTTAATAAATTCATTGGGAAGATGCGTACTTAAATTTTTTATGTTAGTAGTGTGCAACAATGCGGTCAATTAATTATGTGAAATTGTTTTAATAGTACTTATTTGTACTATTAAGCGATGATCATGCCCGTTTACATTAAAATAATTAAATAAAGAGTAATAAAATTCTTTTTACAAAATTCAATTAATTTCAAACTTTTTTTTTAAATTACGTAAAATCTTATGGGAAAAAATAATTATTATTTAAAAAAAAAGTTACTGATGTTTTCGAATAACTTTAAAATTAAATTAATTTCTAAATAAATGTAACTGAACATTTTTTTAAGTAATATTTTTTCTTTATTTTCATAAAATCCCAGGTGCGAAAAGTTGGTCGGGCCATGGTCGCGCCGACCTAGTAGATAGTCGTGCCGACCTTGGCAGCCAGAGGTCGGCCGAACTAGCGAATTGTAACATCGGCCGACCAGGGGTGCCAAAGTTTTACAGACCATGAGAAAGAAGGTCGGCTTCACTTTGGCAACCATGGTCGTGCCGACCTTGGCAGCCAAAGGTCGGTCGTCCGTTTACAAAAAATTATTAACTTTACAATTAACAAATATTAGGTGATATCGTAAATTAATTATTTATATATTTATTGCATACATCTTAACACTAAACGCAATCTTACACATAAATACAAATTAAAATTTCTAACGCTCGCAGGGATCGAACTCGCAACCTAACGCACCGAAGTCTAACACGCTAACCATTACGCTACGCACACATGAAAGCCTAAGAACCAAAATGATTTTATAAGCTGCAACTCAAACAAAAAGTAATTTGTAATTCATAACGATCAATAAATAAGATAATGTTTATTAACTTTTGGTTAATTCATTATAAATAAAATAATTAACACAAAAATTTTTTTTTTACCATGTCAGTATAGAAATTGTTCATAAGAAGGTCGGGCCGACTCTGGCCAGAGTCGGGCCGACCAACTGAATTTTGGTTTTTTACACTCTGGCTGCCATAGTTTTACCGACCATCGGGCCGACTCAGGCCAGAGTCGGCCCGACCAACTGAAATTAGGTTTTTTGCACTCTGGCTGCCATATTTTTACCAACCATCGGGCCGACTCAGGCCAGAGTCGGCCCGACCAACTGAATATAGGTTTTGTACACTCTGGCTGCCAAAGTCGGGCCAAATTTGGGTGGAAACAGTAACCAAAGTCGGCCCGACTTTGGCTACCGACCTATTGGCAGCCATAGATGGCCCGACCTGGACCCGACCTTACATAAACTTTTATTTCATTATAAGATTACGTTAAATTTTTAAATTATACATTTTGGTTATATTGTATAGTTTTTCTTATTTTAGCATACGGTTTATGCACACTAATACTACTTTGTATTATATACGTTTATTATTATAAATATGACACACAACCTTATTTCTCACTAGCATTTCGTATGCGACTTTGTATCTCGAGTGGTCACTACCCACTCGAGATGAACCATTCGAAAATTGTCGCACACGACATGAAATCTCGCATTCGACACGTGTTCGAGAATAGGTTTTTCGATCTCGCATGGCCTGTCGCATGCGACATCTAGGGTCATGGATTCGAGAATACGGCCCCTGGTCTTTGACGATTATCAATGTATGTGTCTGTATATGTACATACATATTAAATGTTTAAATTATTTAAATTTTTTTTTAGGAAATCAGATTTTAATAGTTACTTGTTTTTAGAGCAATAATCTGGGAACCTGCTAACATTGTTACGTTAACTTCAACAATTGGCTCATTCATTGGTGGAACAGACGTAATTATTAATGGGGCGTTAGTTATTTTGTTGTTTTCTTGGCGAGTTAAAGTTTTAATTTTTTCAGCCTGCTTTTGTGGGGAATATTCGTCCGCTGTAGAATAGGCATATTCTTCTTCTACTAGAAGCTTTTTTATCGCTTTCAAAGCTTCTGTGTAGCTTTCTAAAATAAAAATAATTTTTTTCACACCGATATATTGAATTAACTAATTAATTTTATTGTTGATTATTATTATGTAACATTATAATATTTATTTATCAATTTAAAAGAAAAATTTTTACAATTTATTAGAAATTGTTATGAACTGAATCTTAAAATTTTGTTATTATTATTATTATTATTATATTTATTTAAAATACTTACCAATGTGCCCTCGTAAATTGATAAAATAATTTGGCTATTCTTGTGGAGCTTCGCTGCTTTTAATTCAATTAATTGCTTTAAAAGTTTTCGAGATTTTTTATTGTAAGGCGGAGACATAAATTTGACATAAAGCTCAGATTCCTCTTCATTACTAACAATCCAACTTGTTGGAGCTAATTCAATTTCTTTTTTTTTATTTCATCACCATCATCATTGACGAATTCGAATATTTGATATTCCTTTAGTTTCTCTTTTGTAACCAAGTCATTCCCGGCCATTTCTATAATTATTCAATTAAACACATAAAAAATTAGTAATGAAAATTAAAAATCGTTATTTATTTGTTCAAATTTTATTCGAGATAAAATAACCTTAAAAAAACTTTTAAATAAAAATTTTAAAAATTAGTTTTACTTAACATAGTTACAATTACAGGAAATAAATAAATATTCATAAACTTACCCTACTGATTTATTGATTGGCAATTATTATTCAATACCTTAGAACGTTTTTAATGCAGCACTAAAATTGACAGAATTTTTCTGCTTTTTTGAAAAACATGAATTTTCAATATTGACAGAAGAATAATTATATTTAAAAACTGTATACTCTGAACTTATTATTTGAACTAAAAATATAAATGACAGGCACGTCATTATACTTATTACTTTCAAATTTAAATAAATTTATTCTAAGTAATATCTTAGTTATAAATAATACTTCACCTATTTATTAAATAAAAAAATTTCTCAAGAAAAATATTAATGACAGACACAACTTGTCATTATTTTTATTAATTTCAAACTTCAGTACTACACTGAAAAATATAAAATGGACAAAAGAAAATTAGAAATTAGAGAACTAACGCGACTGAGAACTAAAAAATACCACGAAATGAAAACCCTACAAGCTGAAATAACAGGAAATATTCAAAAGTATGGAACAATCACTAGTACAGAAGGGAATGTAAAATAAAATTATTTTTTACATTTAAATAGCTGTCAGATTAATAAAAGATTACATTTGCTTTAAATTTATATAAAAATATGTAAAAATTGCAAAATATAGTATATTTTATTAATATACTAAAAAAATAAAATATATTTTATTTATTTATTTTTTAAATAATTTTTTTCATTTATTTAACACCTTAAAATTTCATTTAGTACTTATAAAGAAAATCATTTATCAATTCTAGGTAACCCTTCTACTTTTTTAAACATAGAAAATATATCTGAAGAAATACCATTTAATTATGAACAAGTTTATGAAGTTGATAAAGATTTCTCACTTTCTTGTAATACATCTCAAGTTTTTAACTGTGAACACAGGAATTTTCACCTTCATACGGAATCGCCTAATGTAAAATGTAAGCAAGGTGAGAAAGAGAGAGAAAGCACAAAATCGTTCTCAACTAATACTTAGGTGGTGGGAGTGGTCGATTCGTATAAAATGTGTCGCGCGCAACTGAGCACCACTGGAGCCAGAGAACCTCCTTAAATGTAAAGAATAAATAATAAATATATAAAAATAAAATAAATTTATGTTTAGTTTAACATTATAATTTATAAAGATGCGGTATTGAAAGTAATTTATTTAATTTACTACAATTTCACAGGTGATTTTCCAGCTGATCTTAGACATGAAAAAAGATGTGAAGAAGATAATTGTTCTTCATATTCATCGAGTGATTCTTCAGACTTTTCGACTGATTCTCAAAATGATTTTGACAAGATAGAAATTCCGTGTTTTACGGCTCCTTCTGAAATTGAACAATTGCGTGAGTTCGATCAAAGAATAAACCAAAATGATTTGGATATTTTACTTGGCATCTTAAGACCAAATCTGCTTCCAACGTTAACGAAATCAGTGAAAACTTTTTTACGAACAATTGATGCCGAATACAATATTATCGAAATGGAAGATGCCAATAACAAACCTGGACAATTTGTTTACTTTGGAATAAAGCAAGGATTAGAAGCTTGTATCAACTCCGATTTACATAAAAATGAAAATATTCGCTTACAAATGAATGTAGATGGATTACCCTTGTCTAAATCAAACAACGACCATTTTTGGCCCATATTAGCTAAAGTTATTTGTAAACTGGACGTGTATGAAGTGTTTACAGTTGCCATATACTTTGGTCCGTCAAAACCCAAGAGCACTGAAGAATACCTGGAAGAATTCATTATAGAAATAAATGAACTACTCAAAAATGGAATCATCATTCATGGTGTACATCTTGCAGTGGAGCTAATGTGTTTTATTTGTGACACACCAGCTAGAGCTTTCATAAAAAATACTTTAGGCCACAAAGGAAAAGAATCCTGTGAAAGGTGTGAAATAGTTGGAACATCGTTGGGGCATAGAACTATTTTTCCATCTGTTAATGAAATTAAACGAACAGATGAATCATTCAGAACATAACGACAAGCTAGACATCATCATGATTCTTCAGCTTTATTCAAAATAGATCCCCCAGTTGATATGATCAAATTATTTGTTTTGGATCCTATACATTTATTTTTTGAAAGACCTGTAAAACAATAATTGAAAGTTTGAGAAAAGGAAACAAGAAGGTAAGACTTTGTCCATCACAACGGAAAGAATTGGATAGACGCATGGAATGTTTAACATCGCAAATATCTTATGAATTCCAAAGAAAAACGAGAACAACAGCAAACATAGCCAAATGGAAAGCAACCTAACTCAGATTTTTTATTCTTTACTGTGGTCCAATTGTTTTGAAGAATATTTTAAAACCAGAAATATATAATCATTTTTTATTGCTTCACGTGGCTTCTAGAATTCTACACTCGAAAAAATTCTGTCATGAGTACAATAAACAAGCACAATTTTATTTGAGATTATTTTTTACAATTAGAAACAACATACGGCCCCGAATTTCAAACTTTAAATGCTCATCATTTATGTCATGTAAATGTTGATGTTATAAATATGGATTGTGATTTGAGAAAAATATCAGCTTTTCCTTTTGAAAGCTTTTTAGGCAAAATTAAAAGAAAATTACGAACACCAAATAAACCTCTTGCTCAAGTTTGTCGAAGACTATTCTAAGAACGTACTATAAAATGTATGAAAAAAGTAACTATTCCACCTACTTTGGAAGTTTTGTCTACTGCTCCTAATGGTGATATAGTAAAAATTAAATTTAAAGACAACTATTTCCAATTGATCACCGAATAACATTTATCTTTTAAACAATAATAATATTGTAAGTGTCAATCAAATGTTTATGGAGAATGCTAATTTAATCCTCAAATGTCAACTTTGGAAAAAGAAGGATGTAGTATATAACTATCCCAGTTCATCTGAGAAATTTAATATTTGGAACTTATATATAAATCCATTAAACAAATTTGTCACCATTCCAATATCATCAGTTTCTTGTAAACTTGTTAAGCTACAATAATCATTCGCGAAAGATGACTCAGAAGAATTATTCGTGATTCCTTTTCTTCATGAAATTTAATTTATATTTTATGTAATTTAAAAGCTGTTTTCTACAGAATATTATTTAGTTCTTTAATTGGTTAAATAAAATGTACGTAATAAATTTATTTTAAGAAATATATTTACATGTATTTGTTTCTACAAATTTTACTTTTTATTTTAAATCTAATTAGTTAAAAAAATTAGTCAAAGATCTATTACAATTTTATGTATATTATATATTTTTCTTTTTCTCCGTCACTCATAACATTTAATAAATTTTTACTTAACCTTATAAATAAATTATTAATGTTCAAATTACCTATCTAATTATTGTACATGTAAACTTCAGAACTTGAGTAAGTACACTACCGTCCGAAATTGTGCAAACGCTAACATCTCGAGCTATTAAAAAACACACCCGCACAGAAACAGTGATAACTCGGTTAAAAATGGAGCTATATGCTTTTTTTAAATTGCATTGGAAAGCTTATTAAATTTCCAATGAAATGCCACTATTTTAAGTTGTATTGCATAAATAGGAAGCGAGATATCATGTTATAAAGACAAACAAATAATTCTATTTCTTCGGAATTTCTTATTTTGACTTTGACTTCTAGCACAGTTTAGCAAAGTTTATGAAAAAAATTGTTACTTTTACAGACTATTCCTTGTAACCTAAGCTTTAAATAGGGACCAAGAACAGCAAAAAATATTTACGGGTTCCCCAGATATTACAAAAAGAGTCGGACCGTGCAAAGCAGAATTTTCAATCATCGATTTCTCTAATTCGCCGTTGAGTCAATTACTTGTCTGTGAAAAAGTGTCGAAAATTAATTTTACCAAGTACATTCTTACTGGGATCCATTTTTTAATTTAATTTATTATATATCGATATTTAAAAATTGGATCCCAGTAAGAATGTACTTGGTAAAATTAATTTTCGACCCTTTTTTCACAAACAAGTAATTGACTCAACGGCGAATTACAGAAATCGATGATTGAATATTCTGCTTTGCACGGTCCGACTCTTTTTGTAATATCTCGTAGAACCCGTAAATATTTTTTGCTGTTCTTGGTCTCTATTTAAAGCTTAGGTTACAAGGAATAGTCTGTAAAAGTAACAGTTTTGTTCATAAACTTTGCTAAACTGTGCCCGGAGTCAAAGTCAGAGTAAGAAATTCCGAAAAAAATAGAATTATTTTTTTGTCTTCATAACATGATATCTCGCTTCCTATTTATTAAATACAACTTAAAATAGTGGCATTTCATTGGAAATTTAATAAGCTTTCCAATGCAATTTAAAAAAAGCATTTAGCTCCATTTTTAACCGAGTTATCACTGTTTCTGTGCGGGTGTGTTTTTTAATAGCTCGAGATGTTAGCGTTCGCTTAATTTCGGACGGTACTATATTTATTATAATTAGTAGTTTGAATGTATAGATAATTATTTAACGTTTTAAGTTCAATAATGATATACTTTTTGTGATCTAAAATGAAAAATGATATAAAATAGTTATCGAATGTCCAAGAAGGTAATATATTTTCGATTATAAAATTTTAATTCTTCTATTTTTGCCACTTTATTATTACCTACTTGTAATTATTTTTACACTTAATTTATTTATGTTCACTTCATTTAAAAATGACTATAATAGTATTTTTTGTATATTTTTTTGTTTTATTCATATTAATCAGTTGGTTATAAATAACCTAAAATGACCATTAAAAACAAAGATTGGAAAATTAAATTTTTGTAAAAATCCTTATGGGGTTCTTGTAGGGTTCTTGCTAGATTTCCTTATTAGACAATTCTTACAAGATCCGAGCGTCACAGAAAGTCCCGGGGGCTCAACCAGTTCCCTACATTTTTCCTTACAAGATTCTTACAAGAATTCAATTCTTGATAAGAAAACTTAGGAAAATTTCTACATGGGTAATTATTAAACGATAAAAGTACTTATTTAAAATTAAAAAAGGATCCGACTCATAGTTTTCAGGCATCTTTGAATACATTTATTAAGAGATTTTTAAATAAACAATTTTTTGATAAAAATACATACAATTATTTAAATTGTACTAACGGTTATGCACCGAGATTTGACGGATTACCGAAGATTCATAAACCAAATTCTCCTTTAAGACCAATTACTGTTTATTATAGTAATGTAAATTATAGACTATCTGAACTTATTTCTAAAACTTTAAAAAATCATTAAATAAAAGAAGTCCTTATTACATCAAAGACTCTTGGTCTTTTAAAAATAAAATTAATATTTTTAAATTTATTCCTGACGATTTTGTAATTTTTTCCTTAGATGTTGTATCAATGTACACTTATATCGCATGGGAGAAAATTATAACATCAGTAAAAAATAGATGGATTAATATTAAAAAATATACTACCTTTTCAAAAGATAAATTCATTAAGGCTTTAGAATTTTGCCTTTCATCATCTTATTGTGCATACAATAATGAATTTTATAAACAAATTTTTGGATTACCTATGGGTTCTCCATTTTCTTCAAGTGCAGCAAATTTGGTAATGGAGGATTTGGAGAATGAAGTTCTTCGGTCTTTTACTTTTAGAATTTTATTTTAGATATGTTGATGATATTTTCATTTGTGCTCCAAAAAATAAAATACCAGAAATATTACATAAATTTAATTCAATTAATAAAAATATTAACTTTACTTTGGAATTATGGAATAATACTTGGTCTGGTGGTTATATTAATTTTGAATCTAATCATCCTTTGTCACACAAAATTGGAGTTATCTACTCTTTAATCGAGAGAGCGATTAAATTGTCTTATCCGTCTTTCCATCAACAAAATTTATTAATTGTAAAAAATACTTTAATTAAGAATGGGTTTCCTTCAAATTTGCTTGAGGAAAAGATAAATTTACGTTATCAAAAAATTTTTAATCCAAGAGATTATTTTTAAATTATGATGATTCTATTCCGAGGGATTATTTTCTTTTCCCTTATGTACAAGGTTTCGAGTCTGTTTTAAGAAATATTTTTCAAAAAAGTATTAAAAATAACAAAGTTAACTTAACTTTTTCAATAGATCATACTTTAAATAATAATATTTTTTTAATGAATTTTAAAGATAAACTCACTATTTTCAATTATATTAATTGTGTTTATGAAATACCATGAAATAATTGTGGCAAAAGTTACATTGGAGAAACCGGAAAACATATTTCGGATAGAATCAAAGAACATGAACGTGATACAATAATGAAACTACAGAATACAGGCTTATCTTCACATAATTATAATTCTAAACATTCTTTTGATTTCAAACATCCTAAACTTTTAGAAATAGAAAGTAATGAAATCAAAAGGGAAAATTTAGAAATGATCCATATTCAAAATAATATTCAGAATCATGTCAATTGCTTCCTCAATGTTAGGCCACATATAAATGTTTTTCTCTAATTTTTTAGAGTTTTTTAGACGCATCTTTTGAGCCCAGAATGAACATTTTTCGTTCATATTCACCGGAGATATTAAACTTTTTAAAATAAAAAATTTTGGAAAATAAGACTTTTTTGATAATTTTGTTGAAAAATGTAGAAATAACATTAAAACCATAGTTACCAACTTGTAGAGCATTAAAAAACCCTTCGATTGACCTATTTTTAAAGCTATTTCGATTAGAAATAAAGAAGTTATTGATATTTTAAAAAACAGAAATTGTGAAAAAAAAATTTTTATGTGAAAGTATTAAATAAAGAGAAAAAATATTACAGCACTTAAGAATAATTGTTCAAAATTTATACTTTATTGTTATTATTGTTATTTATTAAAATTTTTTTTATAATTTTTGTGAACGGTGAGTCTGTTAATTTTTTATTTTTTTATTTGGTATTTCTTAATAGCATATTAGAAATCTTTTTATTTCAGACATGTGTTCGTTTTCTTTGTCAAAATGTGGTCTTTTTTGTAAATAATTTTCTCAATTTTTGCCTGATGAGGACTTTTTAAGTCGAAACGTGTAGCAACGCAACTATTTATGACGAATAAACATCTTTAACCGTACAAGGCCTTTTAAGTTTTTGAACAATGAATTTTTTATGTTTTGTTTTTAGTTTTTTTAATTTTAGTGCAGGTATTCATCTTGCAATACATCTAAAAGTCCTAAATAACGCGTTAAAAATATATTTCCTATAAGATAGGGGTATTCCGAAAAAAAATTTCAAAATGTCGTCTAAAGTGAATTTTTAATTACAATATCATAGCCGTGTGAACAAAATCGCAAAACTTGATAGTTTTCTTTAAAATTTGACAGCTAAATATTTTTGATGTCCCTGATCACGAAAACAAAGTCAGAGTTTAAAAATTCAAAATGGCCGATACAACATGGCTGATGGCTTAATTAAAAGTTGATATGATTTGACTGAAAACTGTTACTTAAGGATTTTTAGGGTCGATAATTACGAATCTTACATCCATTTTTAAAAATTTTAAATGCAGGATTTAATTAAAGTATTAGTTATTAGTTTATTTCAGCGCATAAACAACTTTTATGAAATAAAACAACACATACACAAATTAATTCACAGCATTGTTTAAAAAAAGCAAATACAATCCATTTTTTAAAAAGCTATCAGCCATATTAAATCGTCCATTTTTAATTTGAAAAAATGGATGTAAGATTCGTAATGAGCGACCCCACAAACCCCCCAAGCAACAAGTTTCAGGCAAATCTATTAAATTTTAGAAAAGCCATCAGCCATTTTGGATCTGCCATTATGAATTTTAAAACTCTGATTCCATATTCGTAATTAGCGACCTCAAAAACCCCCGAGTAACGGTTTTCAAGCAAATCCGATGATTTTTTTTTAAACGTCAAAACTTATGAACAAAATCCCTTCTTTAAGAAAAACAACCTTAGTATGATTTGTATTCTCAAACGAGAATACTCTGCAATTATTAAGATTATATTCTAAAAGGAATGATATTTTTATAACTATTGTTAAGAATAACCTTTGCAATTTATAAAAATACATTATATTATCACTATAAATACAAATAAGTACTTAATTTAAAAACCTAATTTTTAATTTAAAACCTAATCTTGTTTTAAGGAGGGGGGTCTGACGGGTGAAAAAAGAAGAATTTGTAAAGTTTTTGTTCAAAAATATTAAGATTTACTACACTAAAGTAGCACTTTTAAAAACAACTTCCTAAAAAGAAATGATTTTCTTTGAATATTGTCATTAACTAAGACTATATTAATTCACGAGTAAATAATTTTTTTCTTAAAAAAATTATTTATCACATTCTCCATCATGCAATTTGTAGTAGCCTGTAAATAGAAACCATTAGAAAACAATTAAAAATAAATAACGAAAAATGAATAATTAGAAATTCTTAGAAAGTTTATCTTGGTAATATAGGTAATTCGGTTCGTTTTAATTATTATAGATACTCACTTGTTCTATAAATAGCAAAAAATTGAATTTTTCCATTATTCGTGTTGAAAGTTTGAAGACCAAAACTAGTGCATTTATTAAGACAACGCATGTGGCATATGCTTGGGAATGATCGATCATCATAATCACGATCTCGAGCACAAATTGTTTTATTTCCATCACCGTTACTATCTTCTTCAGATCCATTATTATTTTCAAGACCAATTACATTGTTCGCTTCACATTGCTTACAGTCACAATCTTCTGCAACTATTTGTGTCACGAGCGCTAAAAACATTTCCAGTAATAACTATTATGATAGTTACAAATGTCTCCTAATAACATATTTTTTTATTAAATATAAATAGTAATAGACGAAGGAAAAAATAATTTCTACTTTTGTATTAATGGGTTAATTTTCAAGTGATAATATATATTCTGAGAAAAAAGAAAAATTTTCAAATAAATGTTCAGGTAATAAAATATTTAAAAATTATATCTATTAAAATAAAAACACAAAAGTTGAAACAGACATATTCTAATTTATATTTCATCATTATAATCAACATAAATTGAATAGAAAGTAGGTAACAAGCTTTTATTGATATTACTCACCAAAAATAGAAGCAATATATAGTACATTCATTATGATATCGATATCTACCAGATAACTTATAAACGGTGAATGAACACTGACACTGATTTAACCAGTTATTTAAATCTCACTTATTCTAATTAGAAACATATTTTCCTAGTTAATTGTGTTTATTCCACACTCTCAGTCCCGTACAGCAAATTTTTAAATTATGCGACATAGCCTGTCGTATAAAATTGACATATATTTAAAGAATGTTCTGTTTAAGTTAAACTACATAGGGGTTAATTAAAAAACATTCAGATTTTATAATTTTAATAATGTTTATAGTTTAAAGTCATCCGGGAAAAAATACTGGTTTCATAGAAAATTTTTCATACGGGCATTTCTACGTAAAATGTTTCTATAACGTTTTAAAATGGGTTAAACATATTTTTTTCTCGTTCTGGATAGAAAAATATTAAATACGTATTTTTTTATTTTTCTGTAATTGTTAAAATTGTCGAGTTATTAATTTTTGAAATTTTTGATTTTTAAAAGTTGACTTATTTTTAATAGCTTATAACTTTTAAAGTACAGTAGAGACTCCATTATCAGGACTAATGGATGCAGGCACTTGCCCGGATAATCTAAAATCCGGATAATGGAGTAAAGTACGAATTAAACAGATTTTTGGTTCATAATTTTATGTATTTATTTGCATATGTATTAAAATAAGACTGAAACAAACTAAAACTTTTAAAGTCAACATTAATAAATATTTAGTTAGAAATATTTCAAAATATTTACATAAACAATTTCTTAAAATAATTAAAACACTTTAAAACGCAAAATTTCGTGTAAAAATTCACGTTTTTGAATTGAATTATATGGTATTTAATTTTTATTGTCTGTTAACAGCTTGAGACCTTATAAACTTTATATTTAAAAAAAAATTTTAATTTTAAATTTGTCCGGATAATCGAATATCCGGATATTAGGGGTCCGGATAATGGAGTCTCTACTGTATTGAGTTTAGAAAAAAGTTGTCAAGGAAAAAAAGTTTAGGGTTTTCTTCAACTTTCAAGAACTTAAAAAATTTTTTTTTTAATTTTTAATAAAATAAATTGTTTTTCAATTTTTAATAAAAAAAAATTTTTTATAAACAAATTAATTTTTTTAGATAGGGGCGCCATACATTTTCATTTTATATATATTTATTTATACCTGTCAATATACAGAAAAGTTTCTAAAAGGACCCAAGATAGGCCGACTCATAGTTTTCGTTCTATAATTTTTTTAATTTTGCCGTGCAAACTCTCAATATGCCATAATTCGCACTGCGTCGTATTGTACCTATATTGCACATGCCTCCGACATGTGAGTACCTTGCATTTTGTGATAATAAATATTAAAATTGATCCCTTAGTTGAATTAGACGTTTTATTTTAAAGAACAAAAATGTTGGTAATTATAGGGGAAGAGGTTCTGTTGTGGGCATGGTTCGGTTGTGGAAACCCACGCAGAACTTTTGACAGAAATGATATTTGTCTAAGCTGACAAATATCACGTATGTGTTATGACCTAACGTAGTTTTTTATGCAAATACAAAGGTGATTAGACACCTGCGTTTTTTGCTATATATAAATTAATTCTTTTATAAACAAATTAATTTATTTTTAATTTGGGCGCGATTAATTTTGATTTTTTTCTTATTTATTTATACCTGCCAATATACAGAAGACTTTTTAAATAGATCCGAGATGGGCCAACTAATAGTTTTCGTTCTATAATTTTTTAAATTAATTTGTTTATAAAAAAATAATTTTTTTTTCTAAAAAATTAAAAAAAAATATTTTTTTTTCTTTCTTTGACAACTTTTTTCAAAACTCAATACTTTCAAAGTTATAAGCTATTGAAAATAGGTCTGCTTTTAAAAATCCAAAATTTTGAAAATTCATATCTCGAAAATTTTGGCAATTATGGAAAAATAAAAAAATACGTATTTAATATTTTTCTATAAGGAACGAGAAAAAAATATGTTTAACCGATTCTAAAATGTCATTTTTTAAATTAAACCTACTTTTTTATTTAAAAAAAATGCAAAATCTGAATCATTAAAATTTTTTTAAACCTTTTTAAATAATAATTTCACTAAAAAAAAGTTTAATAATTTTTGGAAACTTCCTGGTAACTTCCAGGAAGTTTCTATGGGAACATTCTAGGAAGTTACCAGAAAGTTTTCATGGGAAGCTTCTAACCTGCAGACATTATTGTATTTCCTGGAAATTTCCTGGAAGTTACGAAGGGTAACTTTCGAAGGTTGTCACGGGAAACTTTCTGGAAGTTTTTGTGCTGTATGTGGGTCTATAGTTTTTGAGTTTGTTCTTTGATATACAAAAGTAAAAATTAATCTTTATTTACAGATTTTTTTGTTATTATTGTATAAAAATAAGCTTGTTAAGTGGTTTCACGTGGTTACTTAAAAAATCAGCTCCTCTAGTTTCCAATACTACTACACTGGCCATGCACGTACAATTCGTGCGCTACGTGTAATATAGACAATTATCAATGTGTAGTGAGTAGTGGGTTGAATTTTAACCCTCCTACGCATACATTTTAATCAAAAAAAATTTTTTTTATTGTTTTAAGCATTCTAAAAGTAATGTTTATTGTGAAATAAATAATATAAAGTGTCCTAAATAATTTAATAACATTTGTTTATCCCTAAGAAATAATTTGCAACTTGATAGATCACTTAATGTTAATTTAAACAAAAGTTATTAACAAAAATAGTTGGACGAATATATTCGGCTTTATGCGCAGGAGGGTGAATGGAATATCTTAACCAATCAGAGTGGCTCTACTTTAAATGTCTTTCCTGTAAAACTTGTTTATTGCATCTAAGGACCCTTTCACCGAGGAACGTCACGTTTGTAGGACATTGCATGTCAACCAGATCAGAGCTTTGTGCATAATTCTATGGGCTCAATTATAACGTGTAAGGTCTTAAAATGTTTGTATTAAAGTACTCTATCAATTACGATCTGGCCTTTTTAAAAATCCAAAATGTCGGACAAGTTATAACACACTATATAACTAAAAAGTAGAAAATG
The DNA here is from genome assembly GCA_032872475.1 of Leptopilina myrica (nomen nudum). Taxonomy (NCBI): domain Eukaryota; kingdom Metazoa; phylum Arthropoda; class Insecta; order Hymenoptera; family Figitidae; genus Leptopilina; species Leptopilina myrica (nomen nudum). The sequence goes on along the minus strand of CM065464.1, from coordinate 23,427,470 downwards.
TCTAATTGAAACATCATTTAAGAAGAAAAAAATGTTTCAATTAAGGCACCGGATCTTAAAAGGACATACGCGCGAACACGCGGCCAATCAGTTTACTCCTGGAGATAAAATTTGGAAGTTGTTTAAAAATAATTTTAATATATTGTTTCTTGTATAGAATTTCAAGACGCATCCTTTTTTCTCTTAAAATTTTTTTCTATAATTTTTTGTTTTCACTTAAATTGAAAAAAACGTGATTTTTTAAGTTTAGAAATTTTGACTTTAACTCGTGACTACTTCGTTTAATATTAATAATTTTTCGGGAAATTAACACACAATATTCTTCAAATTATTCCAAAAGTGAAACAATGATTGAAAATTTTTAAAAAAATTTTAAGTCTAAGTAAATAATTATTTAAATAATTTTGTCAAAAAAATGATTTTCACATTTTCAATTAAAAAGTTGAGTGGGAAATTTTTGTTTTCAGAAAACTTCCAGCGACAAAAATGTTCATCAATATGTTAGGACGTTTTTTGGAAATATATATCGTCATTTTATAATAAATTAAAGACAATAGAGCAATTTTAACATATAGTTAGACATTGTTTACGTTCACAGTATAGCGCGACGCTGTTAAAATTGCTTTATTCTCTTAACTTTATTATAAAATGACGATATATATTTACAAAAAACGTCCTATCATATTGATGAATATTTTTGTAGCTGGAAGTTTTCTGAAAACAAAAATTTCCCACTCAACTTTTTCAATTGAAAATGTAAGAATCATTTTTTTGACAAAATTATTTACATAATTATTTACTTAGACATAAAATTTTTAAAAAATTTTCAATCATTGTTTCACTTTTGGAATAGTTTGAAGAATATTGTGTGTTAATTTCGTGAAAAATATTAATATTTAACGAAGTAGTCACGAGTTGAAGTCAAAATTTTATTAAAATTTATAATAATAACGCCGCTAGGTGGCTACTTTGTGCACACGTTTATTAGAGGTGTGCAAAAAGCTAGAAACCCGAACGGGTAATTTCAGGCTTTTCACTTTTCGGGTCGGGCTTAGTTTATTCGGGTTCGAGCCTGGTCGAGCTTGTTTACATACCCGAAATCTTTCGGGTTCTCAAAATTTTCGGATATAAATTATAAATCTCGAATATAGTTAATTAGACAGTCCACGAAACAATCAGCGATTGTTTTCCTTGATTACTTTACTGAAGATTTAAAGTAGGAGTGACAATACTTGAAAATTAAAATCTGATGTTTTATTGTCTGTCAATAATACAGATTTTGTATGTTCTAAGAAAACAATGCAGTAAACTTGTAACAAAATTCCATTTTCTTTTTCACTTTAAATATTGTACAAAAAACAAGAGAGGTTACAGATGCAATTTTTTTAATTAACTAATTGAAATCTTGAATAAATTTCTGAAAATTATTAAAAATAATTACTTTATGGAGGAATTATAGTAAAAATTCTAGAAAATAATTCAGTACCTATTGAAAGAATTTATAAAAATAATTAAATTTCATGGGAATTTTTTTTTGAAAGGTTAAAATAAATGGAATGTGGTTATGTTTAACAAAACATGGGTGGAAATGAAGGATTGGGAAGGGATAAAAAGAAAATTGCCGAAAGGTTTTATATGGGAATGCCAAGGGGCTATAAAAGAGAAAAAGAAGGGTAGGAGTGCCGGGGGAATGATTTCTGGGGTTAAAGCGGAAAATAATACAGACGGAGAGGGGAGAGAAGAGGGTGGAGGTAAATAGAGGAGTGGATAGAGAGGGGTAAAGGAAAAATGATTGTAATAGGGGGGATTTTAATGCGTGGACGGGGGAACTAGGGGGAGGAGAATGGAGTGACGAGGAGGAGAGATATAAAAGATTGTCGAAGCACAAAGAAGCGGATAAAGAAGGGAGAAAATTATTGGGCATCTTAGAGGAAACGGGGTGGGGTATCTGTAATGGAAATATAAAGGGAGATGAAGAGGGGGAATACACGTTTATAGGGAGGGGAGACGGTTATTGATTATGTGTTAGCGGACGAGAGGACAAAGAAAGGAATAAAATGGATAAGGGTGGGGGATGAATGTGATTAGGGGCATTTTCCGTTGATTTTAGATATGAAAGTGAGAATGGATAGGGGGTAAAGAGGGTAGGATATAATGGTGAGGGGAAGAAAGGTAGAATAATAATGGGAAGTTGGAAAAGGGAAAGTCTATCAGATTTTGCAAAAAAGGGTGCGGGAGAACGCTGAAGCCTTTGAAAAGGGAGAAGGGGTGGATGTAGAGGTTGAAAGGTTTAGGAAGGTTTTGAATGAGGCGAGAAAGGAAGTAGAGGAAATAGAAAGAGGTAGGGAGACGGAAAGAAAAGGGTGGTGAGATGAATAATGTTATAAAAGTGGGAAAGGGTTAAGAAAATGTATTAAGAAATGGAAACAGGGCAGAATATGGAAGGAGGTATACAACAAGGCACACAGGGAACATGAGAAATTGGTGAGAAAGAAAAGAGAAGAGGGTAATATAAAGTTCATGCACCGATGGTAAATCACCGTGGTGAGACTCTGTGGCCTGCGATCACCGAGGTTAAGCAACATTCAATGCTGTTAGTACTTAGATGGGTGACCGCCTTGGTGCCCGCTATAGACCGGTGTTTTGCTCACTACTTTCGTGATTTATCAAGCTGGAGGTTTGACGTCAAGGTATAATGATGTGCACTGTCGATTATTGTCCGGTACACACCATTAGAACTTGACTATCGATAAAACCGGTTGTACTCAAGAGAAGTTTTCTACAGTTTCCCTCTTATCTGTCGAGAAAACCTAATTAACAGGTGGTCCAGGCGAATGTGAGTACTCCTAATAAAGCCAGCTGTAGACGCAAATTAGGTTAATATATAGAATCTTTATACGTAGAATGGTTATGCTTAATCCAAAAAAGTATTTCTCGGCGACTCTTGTCGAAGTGCGTAAGGCCAATAGGACAGGAGTATAAACAATAAAAAAAATATAAAGTTCATGCAAGAAGTAGAAAAAGCAATTAATGAGGGCAGGGAATGGGAAGTTGTAAACAGGGAAAGAAGGAAATGGAAATGGGTGAATAGAGAGATTGAAATGACAGAGTGGACAGAATATTTTAAGGGCTTAAGTGGGAGGATTAGGTCTAGAATCAGGGGGGGAGGGAAGGAGAAAGGAAGTAGGAAAAAAGGAAAGACAAATTACGAGGGGAGAGTTGGATGAAGCGATTCAATGAATTAAGAGAAATATAGCAGCGGGGGGGGGGGTGGGATGGAAGGGTAATGTTTGAAGTATGGAGGGAATGGGATAAAAGATGAGCTGCTAGTTATTTTGAACATGATGTGGAAAGGGGATGGTTGGCCGGAGGAGTAGAAGACGGGGTTAATTGTGCCAATATTGAAAAAGGTTAAGGGGGAAGCGTGCAAGACTATAGGGGAGTAACACTCATGCCGGTGGAATACAAGGTATATGCGGAAATTTTAAAGAGAAGGTTAGAGAAGAAGGTGGATGGGTAAAAATGATTCCGCATAATCAGACGGGATTTAGGGTGGGTATGGGGACATTAGATAACATTTACGCATTAAATTTTTTTGTAAATAGAAGTTTGAAAGGAGAAAATGGAAAGTTGGTTGCAGTGTTTGTCGATTTTAAAGCGGCATTCCCGTCGGTGAATAGGGGGGTTTTATGGATGACAATGAAAAGGATGGGAATAAGGCAGGCTTTGATTGAAAGAGTGAAATAATTGTATGAGGACACAAGGGAAAAGGTGAAAATTGGGAGGGACCTGGGGGAAGAGTTTTGGTTGGCAAGAGGGTTGAGACAGGGCTGCCCCCTTAGAACAATCTTGTTCAACGTGTTGATGGCTGATTTGGAAAAGAGAATGGGCAAAAATGGAAAAGGAGGAGTAATTTTAGGAAAAATGAGTATATACGTTAGCGTATGCGTGTTACTAGCTGAGGATGAGTGTGGAACGAAATTGTTATTGAGAGAGTTTAAGAAATATGTAAGGGAAAAAGATTTAAGTGTGAATGTGGATAAGACGAAAGTGTTAAGATTTGGAAGGAGGGGAGAGATGGAGGAGGTGGTATGGAAGTTGAATGAGAGAAGGGTGAAGGAAGTGAGTGAGTTTTGTTATTTGGGTTATTGGTTTAAGTGGGATGGAAAAAAGGAGTTGAATGTTGAGAGACGATTGGAAAGAGAGGGAAAGTTGATGGGGGAGGTTTCGGGGATTGGAGACAGGAGATTTAAGAATGATTGGAGAAAGCGTATGTGGTTGTTTGATGCGTTAGTATGGGCGGTGATAAGTTATGGGGTGGAAGTATGGGGATGGAGTGAGATTGGAAAGATTCAAAGCATGCATGAGAGGTTTTTAATATGAACTATGGGGGTGGACTGGAATTGCCCTGCTTGTATGTTAAGGGAAGAGGTAGGAAGGGAGAAGGTAGTGTTGAAGCAAAGGAAAGGGGTTGGTAGCCATGCTGGAACAGGGGGGAGGAAGCGAGATAGCAAGAGAGTGTCTTAGAATGGTGAGGAAAGGAGATGCAAAGGGTAGAAGAGAGTTATCGAATTGGAAAAAGGTGAGAAGGGTGGCGTTGGAGGAGGGAAAGAAGTGGAGTAGAAATGATAGGGAGATAATAAGTGGTTGGAAGAAAAAGGATGAGCAGGATAGGTGGGAGACAGTTATAGGGTCGAGATATAACTGTTGGTATAAGTTGGATAGGGGTGTGGGTATGCCGGTATATTTGGTGCGAATGAAAAAATTTGAGAAATGGAATAGGGTATATAGATTCCATTTGAGTGAGGGTGTAAAAGGGTGTAAGTACTGGAGGAATGAACAAAAAAATAAGTGTAGAATGTGTGGATTTGAGATGGAAGAGTGGGGTCATGTGTTAGAGAGATGTTTGGGAGAAATGGATGTGGGAGGGGTGCAAGGAGGACTGGGTGACACATTGAAATGGATTTTGAATGAGAATAGGAAGAGTGAAAAATGAATATGTGAATTGTAGAGAATGAGGAGAGAGAAAATGTGCGAGGGCGATTAATTAATGGGTGGGATAAATAGGGCTAAATGTTATTGAAATGGGGTTAGGTATATAAGATAATGCTAAGTAAAATTTGTGACGAAGCCAGAAAGGGCTCATGGAACTGGAAACGGAAATCCGGTGCTTTTGGCGGATTATAATTTTATGTCTAAGGATTGTAATTAGATTAAGGTATTTTTTAGCGTTGCGTTGTAGGTGTAAGATTTTTATGTATTAACTAGGTTAAGTAGATACTATGTATTAGGAAATCTCGAACCCTGTGATAAAGACTAAAAGAGTCAAAAAGGCCATTTTTGGCAACATTCGACTCTCAATAAATTCTACAAAAAATTTTTTTATCATTGGAACAAATTTTAAAAGAAAGTACAATAAATCACATTTCAAAATATTCTACACCTAATCTGATCCTAAAAACTGAGAAAAGGAAAAACAGAATAATTGGAAAGTACTTTAACTTAAGCATCTGATTCTTAATATTTTGGGATCGTTGATTAGATATCCGATGTTGGATTTTGAAATTCAAAATGGCGGATCTAATATGGCGGCTGTCAAAACAAAAAATTGATCGGATTCGCTTGAAACTTTTTACTCAGGGGGTTTTGAGGTCACTAATTACGAATCTAATATCAGATTTTCAAAATTCAAAATGGCAGATGTAATATGGCGACATATTTTTAAAAAATTTAAATAAAAAATACAAAATTTGGTAATTAATGACCAGACAAGAAAACAGCCTAAAAATTAACAGTATCTGCCACTTTGGATTTCAAAATCCAACATCGGTTATCTAATCAACGATCTCAAAATATTAAGAATCAGATGCTTAAGTTAAAGTACTTTTCAATTATTCTATTTTTCCTTTTCCCAGTTTTTAGGTCGTGTAACCGAAACTTTAAATTGTTGTACCATAGTGAAAAAAAAGTCGGATCGGATTAGGTGTAGAATATTTTGAAAGGAGATTAATTATACTTTCTTTTAAAATTTGTTCCAATGATAAAAAATTTTTTTTATAGATTTTTTTGAGAGTCGAATGTTGCCAAAAATGGCCTTTTTCACTCTTTTAGGTTAGAATAACTCAGAATCCTGACGTGATAGAGAAATTTCGCTGTCAGTTTCGGATTCATGGTGATACATTACATCGGAAATGACATTTCCCGTTTCTGGGTCTGAAAAAATTCTACATTTTGTAGGCCTGTGCTATTATAAAAAAAATTTAGGTTTTCGCTCAAAACGTAAGGAAGATCAATTCTAATCATTTCCACTATATTTTCCCTGTAATCTACACGTGAAAATACAAAAATGGTCTAATTTTCATCTCTCTCGGTAAAAAACTGTAGGTACTAGAGTGAAATACACGCTTTTTTGACGAAATTTTTGAAAACTTTGAATTTTTTGCTGAAAAAAATATGAAGATCCAATCCAATCATGTTTGCTATGTTTTTCCTGAAATCTACACACGAAACTACATAAAATAAGCCAAACTGCAGTCCAATAGGTCAAGAGAGACGCCTGTTTATTCCCGTTTATGCAAATGCTCCAATAGTCATTTGATCTAATTTAAAGGTTATAAATGTTAAAATGATCTAAAGAAAATTGAATATAATGTGATTTTATATAAAAGTCTAATTAATAAAATGAGTTTATTCTATATTTTATTTTTAAGCCAATAATCAAAATATCCAATTCGCATTTACTATAATCATAAGCAATTATAAAATTTTTCACGCAAACTTTCAACTGATAAAACAGTTGTATAAGCCAAAGTTTCTTTTTTATAATTTTATTATAACCTAATTTTAAAGTGTTATAATTTTTAATTTTTACAAATCTCATATGATCTAATGTTTATTTTAACAAATTGTTACGTCATCGTAACATATTTTTCAATATTAATAATGATATAAATAATAATAATAATGGGAATAACAATAAATAATTGTTATTAACATATTATTAACAATTAACAATTATAAATAATTATTAATTAATTAAAATAGTAATAATAAGAATAATAAAATAATAATTAGATTTAAACAATAATAATGTTTAAAAACGAATAATTAGTTATAATTACAAAATAGTAATAATTAATGTAACAATAATAACCAAATAAGAATAATAAGCAATTGTAATAATAATAACAAGATAGTAATAAAAGTAACAACAATAATAGTTAATAATAACAAGATAATAACAATTTGTAAAAATAAATAATAATAATTAACGATAACAATAATATCAAAACAATAATAATTAATTGTAACATTTATAACAAATAATAATAATTAATTTCAACAAGATAGTAATAAAATGTAACAACAAAATAACAATTAATAATAAGTTAATAATAATTTGTAACAACGAAATAACAACAAATAATAGTTAATAATAACAAGATAATAATAAATTGTAATAATTAACAACAAGTTATAATAATGTAGAACAATAATATCAAATTGTAATAACAAATTAATAACAAATTGTAATAACAAATTAATAACAAAATGTTAATAACAAATTGTAATAACTATAAATAATTAACAACAACATAAAAACTATAATATTATATTGTAAAAACATATGACTAAGACGATGGGAACACGTGCGATCTAAAAGCTGAGTCAACGCAAGTGTTTCTCTAACAATGGTTTCTCAAATGCATGGCAAAAGGTATCGTTGCTTCAAATACATGGCAAAAGGTATCGATGCTCCAAATGCATGGCAAAAGGTATCAATGCTTAAAATACACAGGGAAATTTGGATATAAAAAGAGCCACACTATCAAACAATCTTCAGTCTTAAAAAAGTAGTGAACAGAAGAAGTTACCAAAGGGCAGTCTTAAAAATGTAATCGTCAGTAGTAGTCACCTGGACTACCAGTCTTAATTTTTTCATCATAACAAGTGGTTCTCTTCGTGATAGTGCTCGCAACCCCAGTATAGTAGTTGTCCTGATCTTTACGTAAATTTCTAAATTCAGTGAATCTTGAAGTCAAATTTGGTGTTTGAAAGATTGTTCGAGTGACGACAAAAGCTGAAAGAAAAACCATTCAACTGCCTGATTTACGAGTGTCGTAAATCTTCCACCTGTACCATTTAGTAACCGATTAACGCACAATTGGCATTGTTTCCCATCGGCGCCAGCCAGGACCAAAAACTTGCTTTTTTAAGGTAAACAGAGAAACCACTTAAGACTCACTTATAGAAAGCTAGTGTTCATTTCATCTTTTCATAATTTTGATCTTTTTAAATATACTGTGTTCAAATAAATTTATTCTTGTCATTTATCCAACCTCGTCCCAACTTTAATTTTTCTAAATTAAAGTTAAATCGAGAAACACTAGGGAATATAATAATAAGGTTAGACATAACAAAATGTTGATTGCAAATAATATTAATATAATCTAAAAATCACTTTTTCTAAAGTTAACAAACCCAAACATGCATTTGATCAAAAATATTTACTGCTATTTATGATAATTTTTTAACGAGTTTCCCAGCTATGCTGATAAATGGCAAATCCAGGTGTCGCGTCTCAGTCAAGAATTGTGAAAACCCAGGTGGGGGTGTACATACTTTTTTTCTAAAACGACAAAAAAATTTAGTTTTTTGTAAAAAAAATATGAAGATGAACTCTAATAATTTTTTTTATATGTTTGTTGAAATCTGCACGAAAAAATAAACAAAAATGTATATCGCCAGATCATCCAGGAGCTCACAGAACTCTCAATCTACATCTTGCTTTGATGCTGTTATGGGCTGGTCTCTCACAATCCCCGGCCTGTGAAGATTGTCTGTGTGACGGAGGAGAAAGCGCACGATATGTACCCTGACGCGGTGAAAGGAACCTTACGTTTCAAAAAATTAATTTTGAGTTATTGATACCATTCTATCCAGATTTTTTCAATCAATATAATGGCATTAATAACTAAAAATTAATTTTTTTTGGACGTAAGGTCCCTTTCACCGCGTCTGAACACATATACTAAAGGCCTTTGTTAGGAAAGCAAAGCGAGATCCAGCTCAGTCCTTGAAGTTGAAAAATTTGTCTATGACACGGGACATGACAGTCAGGCAGAGAGAGAAAATTCTAGACGTGCAAGAACAGCTGGCAGTGCGACGACAGGAGGGAGAAACAAATATAACAATGGTATATCGTTGTGGAGTGCCTACTATAATCAAGATTTCCCCCCTCCTGAAGACGCACGTCGACTTTAACTTTGCAAGTGGGGGTTTGGCCGTCTGTGATGCAGCAGTGACTCCTCCTCAACAAGTGTCGAGTGATGTCCCCTATTCTGATTATATTATTTAATGGTTTTATATTCCTCCTAATTCGTCTTATAAAATTTTTTCAGATGTCTGTTACATAATTGAAGAAGTACATGATACTTACAGTAATGCTATTTTTCTAATCCTTGGGGATTTTAATTTATCATTCCTAACATAATTCTTTAATGGTTCAATTTCATAAATCGATTTAAATGTATGTTTAACAAATACTAAGATACAGATTGGTTCATTACTGTTGGATACAATAGACCTTGTCGGCTTATCGCAAATAAATAAAATTATTAATATTCATGGCTCTAGTTTGGACCTAATTTTTTGTAATAATCATTATTTTACATCTCAACTGTTGAATGATAGTATACTACCAGTGGATAATTATCATCCTTCACTACTTATTAACTTTCTTTCTCATAGTCTGAATATTCCTATTTATGATTGTTCGCAAGATTTTAGTATAGTATATGATTTAAAAAACGCTGATATTGATGTTATTGTTTCATTGTTAAATTCAATTGATTGAAATATATTGTTATCTAATGAGAATGTTGACAATGATGTTATTGCTTTTTATGATCTTTTGTACAATATTTTTGAAAAATGCATACCATTGAAGTATTTTAGTTCATCGAAATTCCCACCTTGGTTTACTAATGAATTAAAACAACTTGTTTACTCTAAAAAAATTGCTCATGTGAATTATATTAAAAATAAAAGTCAATTCAATTTTTCACAATTTTACATATATAAAAAAAGTTATGTTGTTTCATTTTCTAAAGGCAAAGTCAGTTCATATAATTACACTATTGATGGTCAGAACTTGGAAAGAGAAACTAGGGTGCGTGATTTAGGTGTATTATTCACTAGTAATCTTAGTTTCAATGATCATGTTGCTGAGATTGTCTCAAGAGCCTCTAAATCTTTGTGGTTTATAATGAGATGTGCTTCGGTATTTCGTGGTCTTGCAACAATAAAAATATTGTACTTTACGCTTGTCAGATCAATAATTAAATACGCATGTATAATTTGGTCTCCCTTTTATGTCTTCCACATAATCAGAATTATTTTTTTTGTAGACTTATGAACGGAGTTATATATTGTCTATCGCTTTTGTCAATGGTGAATTTATCTGTTCCTAGAAAGCATACTAGACGTTATATGTTGTTCTCAGTGGTATTTCATAGAACAAACTATGGTAATAATTCATTAATTGATCGAATCACTAGAGAAGCTAATTTGATTTCTAGCGAAATTAACTTTTTTTATAATAATGCCATAAGGTTCACATCGGCATTGCGTAACATACTGTTTACCAGAAACTGAGATTACTCATACATAATAAAGTTTCAACCTAGATTTAAGTAAAATAGATTCATTGTTTATATTAGGTTTAGGAGAACTTTTGTACAAAAGGGCATGCTCGTTATGTTTCTAAAACGAATAAATACCCCAGTAGCACATAATATTACTAACATTACAACATTATTTTAAAACCATTGGTAACATTAAGGCAACATTGGTAATGTTACGGAAGTTCTCTCAATATTGCTGTAATATTACGTGCTACTGGGATAAACTTAAAAAATCACGTTTTTTGCAATTTACGTGAAAATGAAAAATTATAGAAAAAAATGTTAAGAGAAAAAAGGATGCGTCTTGAAATTCTATACAAGAAACAATATATTAAAATTAATTTTAAACAACTTCCAAATTTTATCTCCAGGAGCAAACTGACTGGCCGCGTGTTCGCGCGTATGCCCTTTTAAGATCCGGAGTCTCAATTGAATTTTAAATGTTAAGGAGGTTATATACGATTCAGAATTAACATTACCAATTTAATGAAACTTGGTCCACTATTAGATAAAGGTTTGAAAATTATGTAGTTAGATTTTTGTGGCCTATACGTTCTTGTGAAAAAGGTTATAAGCGTTTTTGTTTTTTAACATTTAACATTGAGTCTTATGGGAATTGAGTACTTTTTCATATATATTTATTCACTACAGAGTAATTAACATTAAGAAATTGATGTGAGAGTTCCAATAAATTAATTTGTAACAATATTTTACGTTTCATACAGTAAACTGAACAGCACGATTAGCAAACGAAAATAAAGTTAATTAATAAGTAATATTAAATTTTACTTTGCAATTTTCGCAACAACCCTTCTTTTCTTATCCCCACTGAACGGCACCTTAAAGAGATTAGGAAAGGGTCGCTGACCATGTGGCGTACACTTACGATTAATTATTTAAATTCTGATTTCACGAAAATCACAGCTACTTACACCTGATACGAAAAAAAGATACAAGAGACTTGACAATAGAAACGAGACAGACCTGTGATAAGAACGAGACAAGCAAACGACTCTCTTTAAGCAGAAAATGCTTTTTCCACACAAGACAAATTAGGCAGAGTAAGTAACGAAACACTTCGTTACAATTCTTTTTTACTACACAGATTTAACTCACCTGAGCACCAAGTTAGTAGCACCGTAGATGCTACTGATTAATAGTTTTCAAGATGCTACTCATGCCTGGAGTGAAAAGGCTCTATTATAATTGCAAGGATGTTATGCTTAACTGTTTTAGTCAAACCTTAACCAATCGCGTATCGTACGAGGCGTCTAAAAAGGGAACTTTATCTGGAAGCAGAACTTCCATATGATCTTTGTTGAAAATACCTTGCCTTTCCTTTACTAACTCTCTATCGCTTCTATTGGGATTTTATCGGGTCCAGTACGACTGTAACTAATAGCTTCTCTACTTCCTGAAAAACTATTCTTTTGCACTTTGAGCATGGTTTATCATATGACGTTACTATCAACGTAGAATTCCACACTTAAAGAGTCGTCATTCCTTTTTCCCTACATCAGATATTTAAAGCAAGAAGCAATTAATTGTTTTACTTTTACATTGTAAATCTAATTCCAATACATTTTCTTTTCCAGGACACCCTTGATTCCTGTTATCTCATTTGGAGAAACCGATCTTTACAATCAGATATATAATCCAGAGGGATCGCTTGTAAGAAAACTTCAGAACAAATGGCAGAAAATGACTGGAGTTGCGCCAGTTTTGGTATTAGGACGAGGAATATTTCAATATACTTTCGGAATTGTCCCTCATCGAAAACCGATTACAGTTGTTGGTATGTATACTTAATATTTGTTGTTTCTTTTAGTTTTCCAAACAATTTTATTTATTTCTTTGTACTTTTATGTTAGCTTTCAAATTTAACTCCTTAACTGCCCTACTAGAAGTAAAATAATAGAAAGCGATAGAATTTCGGGGATAGAAAGAGATAAAGTTTTTTCTATCCCTTTGAAATAGCCACTTTGCATACCCGAAATATACCTTTTTATCTCTAAACTTCTATCTCTTTTATACCCTATTATCCCCTGTTTATCTCTTTTTATACCTTATGTACTTTTATCTCTTTTTATTTCTCTTTGCTGCAACTTTTTATCCTTTTATTATATAAAGAATTAATTAACCAATATTATTAACAATAAAAGACTTTATTAAGTATTACAATTTCAATTAAATTTATTATTTCAAAAAAATACTTTTAGAGTTTTCGTACTTCTATTTAAAACCTATTTTAAACATATCAAGTTATTTATTTATTTGTTATGAAATTATTATTTATTGTTTATATATATATATATATATATATATATATATATATATATATGTTTCATTTCACATTATTAACTAACATTGTACATGCAATAGACTGCAGTCTATTGCAACAAATTGCAATTGAGTTTAAGGCATAAAAGTGTTATAAGTATTGTATGTACTGATATGTAATTAGGATTAGAAAACAAAAGAAGAGAATAGTATAAGAGCTAAATGGAGCATAATAAGTAACAAAATTATTGAGATAAAAGAAGAAAAGTCCTTTTTTAATCGAATTTGAAATAAATAGACTGATATAGAATCAAGGGAATAAAAAGAAACGAAAGTGAATAGTAAAAGAATTAATATAGAGATAAAGTAAAGGTTATTAGAAAAGATTGAGCAAAAGTTGGTGATGGAAAGAGATTAAATCGAATCGAGGGGTGATAGAATAAGATTAAACCCAAGGTGTAAATTGTGATGAGTGTGTACTAAGATTAAAATGTAGATAAAAAGAGAGAAGTGCAAGGATAAAAAGGATAGAACGGTATAAAACAAATGTTATTTAAAAAGATAAGGAAAAAAGTAAATACTAAGATTGAAATGAGGATAGAAAGAGAACGAAGTAAATAGTAGAAGCATGAAATAAGGGTTATTAGAAGAGATTGAGAAAAAATATGAGATAAAAAGAGATTGAAAGGATTAAAAAAGGAAAAGCCTGGGATAAAGGAAGGTCATAAGCAGGGATCAGTGTGTTCTTGGATTAAAGTTTAAAGATTAAATAGATTAAAGCAGCGACAGATAGGAAAGAAAGTAGATAGAAAAAGTATTGAAGAAGATAATAAGAAAAATGTTATTCAAAAAGATTGAGAAGAAGAAAAGATAAAATGCAATAGTTGTAATAAAAATGGGGATAGAATTAAATGGGCATAGAAAGAAGAAAAAAAGATATATATCATCTAGAATAGTAGAATAGTAAAAGGATAAAAGGCGATAAAGTAAGGGTTATTAAAAGAGATTGAATAAAAAGTGAAGATAAAAAGAGATTAAGGAAAATAAAAAATGGATAACCTGGGATTGAAACAAGATTATTAAAAGAGATAGGTGAGGATATTGAAAGTATGAAAAGAGAGGAAATAAAAGTTATTAAAAAAAATCTATACAGAAGGAGAGATAAAAAGTGATTGAAGTGATAACGTTGGGATAGACTAAGATAGAGAAACTTTATCTCTTTCTATCTCAGAGATAAAAAATTAATTAAAGAGATAGGATGTCTATCCCTTTATACTTCCAGCAGGGTGCAATGACAAAGTCAATTATTTGATAACCAAAGAAAATTATAATAACATTAAGTCATTAAACACAAAAGCTTACCTACTAATGTTATTAGTTATTTCTGTCGACATGGTATTATAAAAAAATATTCAATAAAATTTCAAAAATGAGTACAAAACAAAACTTGATATTTCAATGGTGATTTAATTTGTAAAGCTGCTGGCAAATTATGTGCAATCTTGTATATTCGGGGTAGACATTGTCTTTGTGATGGAGTTTTACACTATAAGACCACCAGACAGCAAGAGTAGAAACATCCCTAAATGAATAGACCCAATTTCTAAAAAAAACCAACTTAAAAGATTAATTTTCAATGACAATCTAACAGTGAACAATTTATTTCAGTATTAATGTTGAAAAAGTTATTAAAATACTTTTACTTTAACCCTTAATGTATTCTGTTTTTAGTTGGTGCTCCTCTGGATCTTCCTAAGATAGAAAATCCAAATACAGAAGAAATTGACGAATATCACGAAAAATTTACAGAACATCTGGTTACTTTATTTGAAAGTGAAAAATCCAAGTATTTAAGTGATTATGAGAGTATTTCGTTAACTTTTGAATAAAAATAAAGTGTGGTAAGTGGAAATGGTAAAAAATATTTATGTTGTACAGAGGTAATAGTTTTCTAGAATTTTTATTTGTTAAAAATTTGTATTACAATCAAATATCCATTCTTGTATAAAAATCTATACATTAGGTATAATACTCTTTTCTCTAAAATCTAACTTTGATTGCAAATGTAGAGTTTGTAGAGCAAAGTAGGTTAATGTTTGATATAAGTACTTTCGGTTGGGAATTGTTTGTCAATATATTACTTAAACCTAATGATTGATCAAATTAGAAGATTATTAGGCCAATGAAGATAGCTAGCAGCATTGTACTAACTGACCAAATAGTCCTTTGGATTATCTAAAGACAGTTATTATTTTTATTATTTTGTTTAAATATTAAAAATACAGTACTGACTGGAATTATCGGTACGGCTATACGCGCACGGAACAGAAACATAACAATCTTTAAATCACGATTTTTTCGTAAATAAAAATGTCAGAAAATAAACAAATATACCATTTAAAAGAGTATTAAATTCTAGGATTAATAATACATAACTGAAAATTTTAATAATTTATAAAAAGATTGCATCAATCGACCAATCAGACAAAAAACTTTTTAAACAAATTTTCTAACTCTTGCACATTTTTTAAAAGTTGCATGAAAAATTTGAAACTTACAAAGGTGTGATCATTCAAGTCTCGTTTTTAATTTAAGACCAAAAGAGTTATGAATCATTAATCGTCGAATTTAATAATCTTTAGAATGGAATATTTGTTAATTTTTTTACATTTGTATTTACAAAAAAATCGTGATTTAAAGATTGTTATGTTTCTGTTCCGTGCGCGTACAGCCGTACTGATAATTCCAGTCGGTAGTGTACAAAATATAGATTAACCTATACAAGAACTATCAGGTCTACCTTATCTTGCCATGCTTTGTTTTTCATACACATCCTAAATCCCATCCTGGAGAAATGAACCGTATCGTAAAGTGGCATCCATTTGTTAGGGAAGTATTTGTATAAGAGCGTATCTAAACTTTTTCTCAACATAAATGATTTTCTAGCAACTAAGTCTCTCATCTGTAAAACAATTTTTTTTTCAAATTATGAGTAATTTTTAACGAAAGTGTAACTGATTACCTCCAAATAATTATACATCGCCAAATCACAAATGGCGTGAGCATCGTCGCATCGAACTTCAGTAAACATTGGTAAAACTTTGGAGAGATCAGAATCATAGCGTTGCATCAGTTCGTCAAGTAAAAGGACATCCTCAAAACCCTAATTAAATAAAAGTATGCATTTTAATATAAATCTCATAAATAGACAAGTACTTCAATTGAAATTATTGAAAACGTATAATAAATTTACTTACAGCGTTCATCCCCTGAGCATAAAATGGAACCATGGCATGGGCAGCGTCTCCAATGATAAGAGCAGTGTTCCCAACATGGTATGGTTTACACTGTAACGTTTACAAGTAACGTGTACTGTTACTGAAGAAAGTCTTTATATTTTTTAAACATAGCATATTTTAATGTAATATTTCGAAATGAGTGTAAAGTTACACATATATCACCTTAATTGATATAAGAGTTTTTGGTTCTGTCTCGAAGAAGTCGTCCACCAATTTCTTTTCTCCAATTAATGGTAAAACATCAGGAAATTGTTCTCGATAGAATTGCAAAAGTCTTTCAGGTGTATTAAGACTGTCTAAAGTTTTGAATGGTGCAAACAAATTGCCGGTAAAAGATTTATCACTATTGGGTAAGGCGATCATCATAAATTCTCCTCTGGGCCAAACGTGTAGGTGATTATTGCTCATCACAAACTAAGCAGACAATTTTTAATGGTCAACTTTTGATCATCAAGCTCTAATTTAATAAGTTGTGGAATATTTAAAATCTGAATATATATGTACCCAATCAGCACATAAACTTGACACAAGTTTGTCATGCAAGATGAGCAAGCTTGCACGTCAACCTCGTGGCAAGTACTAAAATATACAAAGAATTTGAGTTGTGAACTATTATCCGTGATTAGTGGATAATAATTAAAAATTGTTAACGTCGTAGCAGGCGTTAACTACTAACATTATCAGTTGAGGTAGTATATTATGAATGGTCTTTTCAGAGGACGGATACTTATACTCTGTGCGAGACAAGTCGTTCGCGAGAGAGGTATTCTTCGCCATGTAGCAAGGAATTGGAACACTAATAGAACTTTCTCTTATAATTATCTAACTTCCTGGTTGATGGCTAGAACATTTCTCGCGCACGACTTGTCTTGCACAGGGTATAAGTATCCGTCCTCTGAACAGACTATTCATAATACTATCTCAACTGATAATGTTAATAATTAACGTCTGCTACGACGTTAACAATTTTTAATTATTATCCACTGATCACGGATAAAACGGCCAAAACCGTTATAGCGAGACTTTGGTGTCCGTCCATAGTTTTTAACTCTTAAGTCTTATGTATTAAGACGCGCTGAAAGTTTGCATGTCGACTATGCTACAAGTATGCACTATAACTTGCCACGAGATTGACGTGCAAGCTTGCTCATCTTGCATGTCAAACTAATGGCAAGTTTATGTAATATAAGTTTATGATAATTATATACTTTTATACAGAATGAACATGTAATACCCGGTTTTTCGGCACGTTTTCAAGACGCAAAGTATGCGTTTACTTCAGGTGTCAGTTTTACCACTCAAAAGCGCACTGAGTAACTGAGGATTATATTCTTGTTTTATATAAAATGTTGCGTGTACTTTGGACGCACGCATAGTATTGCTTACTTTATCTCCACTTGCAGGAGGGACAAAAAGCTCCACATATCCGTGATCAATATACGTTTGTCCACAATCATAACGAGGACGTTTTGACATTATCTTTCTGACTGTCGAGAATGCACCATCTGCTCCAATTATAAGATCGGCTTGAGTTGATAATATTTCTTGCGTGCGTATACTGAAAGTTTGTAATTAATTTTACTTTCGTCGTTTGTTCTAAAATATTTTTATGCTAAACTTTTTTTAAATTGAATTGCCGGATAAAATAAAAAAAAGGCACGTAACCAATATAATTCTTATGGGTTATATGTGACGGTCCACGACAAAACGTACCTTAGCTCCTAAAAATTAATGTCGAATTTTAATAATACTTTATAGATAGATTTTTAGTTCATCTTCCACGTACAAAAGTCAAAAAGACTTTTTACTTATAGATTTTCTTGTTACAAATGTTCAAGCATGAACATAATTTCAACCAATCAGGAAGGCCCAGCTTCTAATACTGCCGTACTTGGTAAAAACTTGGTTAAGTCACTTTTTTGTGAAAAATGAGTTTTTTATATCAATGGATTCGTCAAAAAAACTGCATCTACTTATGTTATTAAAAAAATTTATTTTGAGTATTTATTGCAAAAAAAATAATTATTAAAAATCTGCGATAATCGAAAAAATAAGGAAATACTAGAGAAAAAGGATGGTAACTCGAGTTACGTAGTGTACAAATCGTAGAAGGCAATGAGGTCGTGCATAAGATAAGAAACAAAAACTTAGTCAAGTCGACATAAGTATTTCTGCTATCGAAAACATAGTGAAAACTCAGCATTCGTTTCGAAGAAAAAACCTTAAGTCGGGTTCACTGAGTTCTTCTTTCGAAAAGTGGCATGAGCCAGCCATTGTGTTTCGAAAGCAGAATCCTTAAGTCAACTTCGTTTAAATTCGGATTCTCGTCGGGCTTATTCGGAATCACGTCGTTTTTTATGCCGACACGTTATTAGTATTTACAAAGTTTTGTCGGCACTTTAAAAAAAGATAATAAACATAAATATGTTTATAATATAATAATATAGAATTGTTGCACAGAGCACTTTTCTAACGCGTTTTTTTTTCTTTAATGTCAGTAGAATGGAAATAATAAACTAAACAAAATATATAGAAAATTTCCTGAATTTTTAAAATATCTGTAATAAAAATACCTTAAAAATTAAAGTTCAAAACAATGTTTTCTTAAAGAGAGATAAGAGACACTTTGAATTTTTTTCAACTTACTTTTTATTTTCTTTAATAATTTTAGCAACAAATTTTAGCCAATCCCAATCCTTAATTTAACCTGTAATATCAGTTTAGAATTTAATTGTTTAAACTGAAATTCTTACAACTATTAAATATATGGCGGTTTTCACGTCAAATGTCCATCCAAAATAAAAAAGTTGATTAATCAATCCCAAATTTTTTTTATGAGTTCTCCTATTAGTTAGTAATTTATCAGCCAAATATTTTTGAATTTTATAAAAAATTATAAGAAGACGAGGGGGTAAAAGTTTTGATTGCCGTAGTCCATTTTAGAAACATTTTTTATTTTGTCCAAAATTTTTGAAAATTAAGGATAAAATTTAACAAACATCAGATTATTGGCGATAAGTGCGTAAAGATTATAAAAATTGTAGGGATCGAGCACGATAAAGTTGGTTTCTGTAACTTATAATATTTTCTCTCGACAGGCAAGGAGAGAGTCGGCGCGCTAACTGAATGCGCCTTAAAGTTATTATCTCTCTAGTGAGAAGAGAGACAGATATATGCGTGCTGTATGAATGCTCGCGCTTATTATGATAGTTGTGTCTGGAACCACGAAAGTGAAACACGCATTTGTATTTGCGTAAATTTTATTATCTAACTGTTTAAATTTTTCTAAGTAATTACACCACTTTACCTAATTTAACACACGAATTTGTGAGGATTTCCTTTTGATTATTTTAGACATTTTTAACCTTCTAAAATAATAACGAAATCCTACAAAGTTAGAACAGATAATTCGAACTACTCTCTGCATTTTACAGGGTTGAGACTGTCATTAAAAGAGTATAATGCCTGCATTATTGTTCTTTTTTTTAATTTTTTATTTTTTTTTGTAATTTTTAATACATTTAAAATTTTTTTTATACTTTTATATTTTCTTTGTATTAATTTTGCTTCCTCGTGAGGAAGCTTTGTAGTCGTTTAATTTACAAAATTTTTAAAAATCCTTTTGACAAATTTTCTTCTATATGGGACTATGTTATATAAGACCCTGAACAATTGTCCGGATGTATGTATGTGTGTGTGTATGTGTGTGTGTATGTGTGTGTGTGTGTGTGTGTGTGGATCCCGTTTTTTGTGAACACGATAACTCGAAGAGGTTTCAACGAATTCGGCTGAAAATTGCTAGGAATATTTATCATAAAAATATCTCGAAATGGATTGATGGACATTAAAAAATCTAATTAAAAAAAATTTTTTTTACTTTTTTCAAAAAAAAATTTTTTAATTGAATATTGAAGTTAATATACAATAAAATCTTCTTCTTTACATCAAGACGAATCGATTGGTATATATAAAGTATAAATTGTATGAGAGTTTATAGAGATAATGACAATTAAAGCAAAAAAATTACCTTTTTTTATTAAAAAATTTAGTTCTTTCATCAAAATTATATTCCGGTACAATAAGATTTTACTCATTTTTTTCAATAATCTTATCCGTTGCATTAAAACGGATCGATTGGTATATATAAAGTATATATTTTATTTGAATTTTATAGAATTAAACATAATTAAAACCAAAAATTCGCACTTTTATTAGAAATTTATTTCCTTCTTAAAAATTATGTTGCTTTATAATAAAATGTTAATCTAGACTTAAAAACAAACTAAAAATCTTCATTTCATCAAGACGAATCGATTGATGTATAAAAAGAATATATTTTATTAGCATTAATAGAATTAAATAAAATGAAAAAATTCACTTTAAAGCAAATTTTTTGCTTATCGTAAAGAGGAAGCAAAATGTTCATGTAATGAACATCTTAATTCACAACTTGTTTTTGTTATTGTATGCTGCTTGCATTGTTATTTTTCTTTTTTTTTAATTTTTTTGTAATTTTTGATATATTTTTAATTTTTTACACTTTTTGTTTTTTATTTCATCTTAAAATTTAACATTAAATGAAAACGCTGCAAAATCATGTATTCATCAATTTTTTTAGATTTTGCATTTGACTATTTTCTTTTTTTTTTAAAAAAGAAAAACAATAATCCAAGCATCATACAATAACAAAAAAATTAATAAAAAGAAAATATAAAAGTATAAAAAAATTAAAAATATATTAAAAATTACAAAAAAATATAAAATAAAAAAAGAACAATAATGCAGGCATTACACTATTTTAATGACAGTCTCAACCCTGTAAAATGAAGAGAGTAGTTTGAATTATCTGTTCTAACTTTTATAATCTTTACGCACCTATCGCCAATAGTTTGAAGTTTGTTATGCACCGTACAGTACAGCGGCACAGCGTGGAAACGTGACGCGCTATATTCAATATTTAATTTCTAGAGAACGAAAAAATTCGGTTTTCTGGAAATTAAGTATTTTTTTGGAAAAAACCTCAGCTTTCCAATAAAAAAAATAAAATAAACGGGCCCGAATATGAAAAAAGTTAAATTTTATCCTTAATTTTCAAAAATTTTTGGCAAAATAAAAAAATTTTCTAAAATGGACTACGGCAATCAAAAGCTTATGACTACCTTTTCGTTAAGCACTTCTTAAGTCAATTTAACTTAGTTTTCCTTATAAAAAATTACACTTAAGTCCATTTTTTAATATAGTTTCTTTAAATAATTAATTTTTGACTGCAGAATTAAAAAGAACTCTATCAATTTACTAGGAAGTAAAGTTAAATTAAATAATTTTTTATACTATATTAGGTTCATTAATACAAACAATAATGCAAATAATAAATAGACAAAATATCAAGGTGTTACCAAACAAAGAAAACACTACAAATACTTTCCCTCATTATGGAAATGGAGATAACAATTACTAAGATTTTGAGTATCATCTTTTTTGTTTATTGCATTCTTTTGCAAATTAATATGAATCATTTCGGATATTAAACGTTTGCTCTCGTTAGATTCTTTGTCAAGTATGTAAAAATTATACTAATCAAAGTCATGTTTTTGATTAAATTATGATTTAAAACCTTATTATTAGTTGGTACAGTTAAAATATTATATTGTTTAAGAATTGATGAAGATTTTTCATATAACTTTGGTACATATGGTAAAAATACTTTTGCTGATTTTTTATATAAAAATTAATGGACATTGTTTTTTTGAATATTGGATTGAATAGAACAAATGCGTTTCTTAATGTATTTGTCTATGAAATCAATAGGATAATTATTTCTAAGAAGAATTGTTTTAACATATTTAATATTTTTAATATGGATATTTTAACAGTTATGATTTAAGATTACAATTCTCTCATAAAGTAGAAGTTAATCATTTAATTACTTTTTTAGATGTACTTATAATTAATGATAGTAATAAAATAATCACGGATTGGTATGAAAAACAAAAAAGCTAAGATTGGTGTCACTGCTACTCATAGAAATTTACAAAAACATGACTTTGATTGGTATAATTTTTACATACTTGACAAAGAATCTAACGAGAGCAAACGTTTAATAACCAAAATGATTTATATTAATTTGCAAAAGAATTCAATAAACAAAAAAGATGATACTCAAAATCTTAGTAATTGTTATCTTTATTTCCTTAATGAGAGAAAATATTTGTAGTGTTTTTTTGTTTGGTAACACCTTGACATTTTGTCTATTTATTATTTGCATTATTGTAATAAGTTCTTTGAACTTACTTTTACTCTTTTCATACTTATTCTAATGACTTTATAATCGATCAGTGTATATTAGCAAACATGTCAAGCGAGACGTTTTAACAATCGACAAATTGTTTAATAATGTCCAAATTTTTATTCTTATTTATATTTTTTTTCAATGGTAAATATTTTTTGTTAAATAGATTTATTTTTTTTTGGTACAATAATTTTCTTACTTGTAAAGTATTGTATGTACGTGTATTTATTAATTATAATAAAATTTCAGTTTCTGAAGAGGACGGCTGTGCCGTCAAAACGTAAAGTAAAAAATTTTTTTTCTCTTAATTTTTTTCATTATTTTAAATGACTCGGAGTGATCTATAAATTCATCATTATTATTAAATGATACCGAGTGATAAATTCAAATTAATATTATAAATTAACTAAGTTTTTACCAAGCACGTCAGAATACGTTTCCCGTAGAATTTATATTCGGGAGCTAAGGCACTTTTTCTAGTGGATTGTCACATATCTTCTTTGATCTGTCAGCTTTATTTCTTACTTTAAAAACTTCATTTTTCCATTTTCCAAATCAGCTTCTACAAGCTTTTCATTGAAATTCAATTGGACGTTGGGATATTTTTCAGCAGCTGAAAATTATATTATGTAATTTACAATATTTTTGAAGATCTCTTCATACACAGAATATATCTAATGTTAAAACTCGATAAATACTTGGAATACTTTATTCAGTAAACGATAGACAATGTATGAGGTAGAAAACCTGCAATCTTAAGCATTTACAGATTTTAAAGAGTAACGAACTATTATGATCAAGTTTCGTGATCTGAGTCTACGACTCTAACAATAACTTTAAAAGATAAATTACTAATATTTTGCATTGTGCCTTTTTATCTCCAAAATTCCTATCTCTTTTTATACTCTAGTATCCCCTATATCTATCTCATTTTATAAAAACTGTATTCTTTTTATCTATCACTTCTTTATCCCTGATTCAATCCTTCAGGAAAAAAAATTTCTTGTGAAAGCCACAAGTTTTTTGTAGAATACACGAATGGGTTAAGATGTGCTTTAACAGGCGAGTTTAGTGCTTCTAATAAGCTGGTTTAGGCGTAGCACAAACAAATCTGTAATATCACCAAAAAATTCAAGAGTTCGTCTGCTACTGGTTTGTGTATTTCTCAAACTCAGCTGTTTGTGTATACTGTAACCACCGTTCATAGATGGCGCAGGAAATCCAGTAAATTATAGGGGAGACCGGGGCGTAATGGATCAGTTTTCTCTTTTTGTTGCTTAACTTCGTCATTCTTGCTTTAATAAAAATTTCATCATGTGGAAAACTTAGCCAAACATCTCAGCTTTCAATTAAAAAAGTACCCCCTAATATAACTGATACTTTTTTGTAGAACAATTAATTAAATAGTCTTTAACGTCCGAGATACTTTATAAATAAGTAAAATTAATAAAAACGAAAACATTCGGACAAAGTAAAAAATTTTATTTACTCTAACGTTTCGAAATCAAATCGATTTCCTTTTCAGGGAGTCTATTAAAAAAATATATACAAAATTAAAAAATAATAAAAACTATTTTAACAATAAATAAAAATAAAAAAAGTACATATTCAAAAAATAATAATTAAATAAACGAAGACTTAAAATTTTAATCCTGACGATGGAGTAGAGTCTGGAGTCAGAAAATTATAAAAATTAAATTAGAAAAAATAAAAATAGAAATAAATACAAATTAGTAAAATTAGAAATAAAATAAGCAAATAAAAAATAAACTCTAAGAAAAAACAATAATAAATAAATAAATTTTTGAAAAATCAATAAAAATTTTTATATACAGAATAAGTGAATAGAAATAAAAAATAAAATTAACATACCATAAATAAATAATAATCCGTCTTAGAAACACATAAATAATAATAAATAAATAATAATAAATCACAATACAAAAAATAAAAATCACAAAATAATAAAATATATATATATATATATATATATATATATGTGTTACGGTTAAAGTGCGAAGTCCGGTGAATGTGCACATTCGCCGGTCAATGTGCACATTCACCGGGACTTTTGGTCAAAGTGAATAATCTGTCATTCACGGATGAAATTAGGTACATTTACCAAGTAAATTGGTGATTGTACACATTGACCAACTTTAGTTGGTGATTGTACACATTCACCAACTAGTTAGTTGGTAAATGTAGAAATCGAAGGTAAGTAATTTGTTTATTAATTTTA
Source organism: Leptopilina myrica (nomen nudum) (assembly GCA_032872475.1). Classification (NCBI taxonomy): domain Eukaryota; kingdom Metazoa; phylum Arthropoda; class Insecta; order Hymenoptera; family Figitidae; genus Leptopilina; species Leptopilina myrica (nomen nudum). The sequence continues at coordinate 23,402,678 of CM065464.1, read as the reverse complement.
ATTATTGTAAAATATGCTAATGTAAGGAATTATTATTAATAAATTAATTCTTAATATAAGTAATTAAATAGTATTCATTTTAATATAATATTAAATTATTATTATTAATAAATTAATTTTTAATGTAAGTAATTAAATAATATAAATTTTAATAACATAAGTAATTAAGAAATATAAATTTAAATAAGGAAATAGAAATATTAATAGATCGAGAAATAGAAATATAAATGTAAATAAAAACAGAAATGTCAATTATTTATCAATCAAACTTTTACAATTGCGAATTTTGAAAAGTTGAATGTTTACCTATATTGTCAACGTCAGTTATTATTCTAGTTTGCTTTCGGCAGTGACACTGTGCGGATTTGATAGTAAAATTAAAATTAAAATGAGTGAAATTATGAAAAAAAAAATTGACGAACTTGCTGCAAATATTATAAAGAAAAAAAATAAAAATTGTGTACATATATCTGACGAAGAGTATGCGAAAATACTTGAGGAAGTGTGCGTGGCTAAGGTGAAATCAACAAATAAATCATGTACCGAATTTCGTCGTCTCCAGCGGTATGACGTCATCTCCATTGGAAAAGAGAGGAAATTAATTTCACCTCTTGGAAAGAATAATGAGAGTGTGAAATATTTCGTTTCTAATGGAGAAATATTTGATATCATACACACTGCACATTTAAATGTCGGTCATGGGGGACGGAATAAAGTTGTTAAAGAACTTAATGAAAAATATGTGAATGTGACAAGTGAAATTTTTTTTATAATATAAATATAATATTAATAATTGAAATACAGCTTTAATTGTACCTAATAGAAAATATTTTTTCAGGTTCCATCAGAATGTGAACGTGACATACTTGAATCTTCAAAAATTAAAATTTCACAAAAAAAAACCAAAACGACTTGGTGAATGTGCACATTCACCGGTTAAAGTGCGTAAAAACACATAATTTGTAGGCTATTCTCACATTCACCATCCGACGAACGCCCAATTCGGGCAATGTGCACATTCACCGGTCAATGTGCACATTCACCAACTTTGCACTTTAACCGTAACATATATATGATTTACCACATTTACATTTGAATCTATAAACACAATTACATTGATTCTGTGTCTCGAGCCTATCCTTACCAAGTTTTTTTGATATTTTCCGATATTGATCCATTATAAGGAAAAACTATTTTCTTAAGTAGTGTATTATTATTATTGTTGTTATTACTAATGTTATTTGAAAATTTTCTATTATTAATTTCAATAATTCTTTTATTTACATGTTTGTGAGGAATTTCGCCTCGGGCCGGGGCGTAATGGATCAGCAATGAAATTATAATTTAGATCATCATATATTATTACGGTATTGACAATTTTGGTTTCTATTATATATTTATAACAAAGAATATTGAAAATGGAGCATATTTAATTTAAACTTTAGACATTTTCATACAATTTTAAAATTTTTAAAAGTTGTAGCGAAAAGCCAAATCCATTTCCTTAAAAAATCTATTCTCCAGTTATTTTTTTAAAAAGTTAATCATTAGTACTTACTAATATATAAATTACAAGAAATTAAAGTTGACAGGATTATTTTATTAATATTTTAAATATAATAGGTTTTTCATAATAGAATAAGCAATGTGAAAATTTTATTTTTTTAAAATACCGTAAGTATTAAAGAAAAATTGGCAATTGTTTTTTTTAAGAACAAATATTTAAAGCTCAAAACCTGATATACAAAAATTTTTTACATGGAATTTTGAAAAAGATATAACAGAAAATCAAAAACTTACGATCAAGCGTCAAAATCACTTTTTCTACCATATTTTTAACAAGTATAAATAAGTAACAATGAAACTTGGCACAAACTTACAGTGTACCAAGTACATTATTTTGATCAAAAACCGAAATTAATCTGATTTACCACTTTTGAATAAATTGAAGTGATCCATTACGCCCCGGTCTCCCCTACAAGAAATTTTTTTCCGTGTTATGTTTGGTAATATCTATTTACTTTTATTTTTTTTATTTCTCATTGCTGACAATATTTTATCCTTTTTATAGTATAAAAAATGAATTAACAGTATTAAAGAATATATTAATACAATTTCAATTAAATTTATTGTTTTAAGAAATATTTTTTACTACGCAGACATGATTTTTGCTATTTTTCATGCATGCCATCTTGCATTATGCCGGACAGAAAGGGATGTTTTCACAATAGTCGAATACCCACATAGCACAAAAACTTCCAGGAAGTTTCCCGTGGGAACCATCGGAAGTTACCCTTGGTAACTTCCTGGAAATTTCCAGGAAATATAATAATGTCCGCAGGTTAGAAGCTTCTCAAGGAAACTTCCGGGTAACTTCCTGGAAGCTTCCCATAAAAATTTCCTGGAAGTTACCAGGAAGTTTCCAAAAATCCTCAAAGATATAATGACATATATAAATTAGCCCTGTGAAGTCAAGTGACGATTTGGTTTCACGCATAAAGCGGTATCCCATCAGCACACTTTTGAGGCCTATGGTGGTTCGAGTCCCTTTTTTGAATAATAATTTCACTAAAAAATTTTTTTATAATTTCTGGAAACTTCCTGGTAAGTTCCAGAAAGTTTCCAGGAAGTTACCAGGATGTTTCCATGGGAAGCTTCTAATCTTCGGACCCTCGACCTCCACTCGTGTCACAAAAATCACCGTAAATAAATGGCTACCTTTACGTACCTTGTTGCTTAATATACTATATTGTACTTGGTACAATTTAGATGTTACTCAGTACAATCTAAATACACTGAAAGAATTTTAGGCAGTCTGCTGGCTCCATTTTATACAGTTCTCAGTATAAAATTTAGCACCTAGCCAATATTTAGCTGCCTCAATATAAAATATACCAATTGCTTAATTTTTTGTTATAGAATAATTACTGTAATGTGTTACGATAAAATTTCAAAAAATACAAAATTTTTATTATACAGTATGTTTATAGTGGAAAGTGGGTCAAGACGGGTACTTAAGGTTTAAAGTTCAAAAATACGAACATAATCGAATATACACTCGGGTCGTAAAGTTTCAGTACATTTGGACTGACTACAATTGAATGATCGCTTCACTTAAAACTCAAATATTTGAGTAAAAATTGATGTAAAAGCTATCAAATTAGGATCATTTTAAAGTTTAATAAATTTAGAGACAAATAGGCCAAGATATAAACAATTTAATCATGTAAATGATTAAATTAAATTTTATGAAAATATGTCGCCATATTAAATCTGCCATTTTGAATTTCGAAAATCTGACATCGGATTCGTAATTAGCAACCTCAAAAACCCTCGAGTAAAAAGTTTCAAGCGAATCCGATCAATTTTTTATTTTGACAGCCGTCATGTGGGATCCGCCATTTTGAATTTCAAAATCCAACATCAGTTTCCTAATCAACGATCCCAAAATATTAAGAATCAGACGCTTAAGTTAAAGTACTTTCCAATTATTCTATTTTTCCTTTTCTCAGTTTTTAGGTCGTGTAACCGTAACTTTAAATTGTTGTACTATAGTGAAAAAAGTCGTATCGGATTGGGTGTAGAATATTTTGAAAGGAGATTAATTGTACTTTCTTTTAAAATTTGTTCCAATGATAAAAAATTTTTTTTGTAGATTTTAGTGAGAGTCGAATGTTGACAAAAACGTCCTTTTTCACTCTTTTAGGTTAGAATATCTCAGAATCCTGTCGTGATAGAGTAATTTCGCTGTCAGTTTTGGATTCAGGGTGATAAATTACATCGGAAATGACTTATCCCGTTTCTGGGTCTGACAAAATTCTAAATTTTGTAGGCCTCTGTAATTTCTCTTGCTCTCTAAATTTCTCAAAGGATATAAATTGCAATTTCGTCGATTCGTTCATTTGTTTTATAAATTAACCACAGTTTTGGAAAAATATAAAACCATTGATACAAGCTCAAGAAACTATTTGCCAGAATGCTTTGAATTTGACAAGCTGTAATTAATGTAAAAGGCGGTTATTTTGATAAAAAAATCTAGTTGCAATTATATTTTTTTAGCAAATTGAATAAACTTATCAACTCCTGCATTTTATTGTAATTGAAGATAATAAATAATTATAACACTAATTTTTAAGCTAATAAATTATTCAATAATTAGGAAAAAAAACCAAATTAGATAGTTAAAATTATTATTGCTAATTATTATTATATTGTTTATTATTATATATTATAATGTTATAATAATTATTATATTGCACATTTATAATCTTGCAACAATCAAGGGTTATATATTTTTCTGAAAGTGTGGTTAATTGATAAAATAAATGAACGATTCGACGAATTTGCAATTTATATCCTTTGAGAAATTTAGAGAGCAAGAGAAATTATTTTTATAGAATTTGAAAAAAATACCAAATATTGGTTAATGATTTTGGTCTAGAATTAATGAGTAGGATTTTCACTACATATTGGTTAACCCATTAACGTCTGAAACCTCTAAAATTTGGTGTGTAATTTAAGATATAATTTCATATAAGAAATATGCTTCCTGAAAATAACTGATGCATTTCTTTATGTTTTCGGGGTCGCTCTACAAGATTCCGTGCTCAGATTTTAAATTTTTTGCACAGAAAATTAAATATGGCGAATTTTGTGCATCAAATTGCGAAAAAATTAAAAAAAATTTTTTAAATAATTTTTGTTTACAGAACCTATATATATAAGAAAGATGGGACTAATCAATTTTTAAGGTTAAATTTGATAAAATATAATTTATTAAATATTTTTCGATGAAAAAAAAATTAAATTTGACCTTTAAAATGTGCAGATCTAATTTTCACTAACGAGTGGTTTTAATGTACATAAAAAATGCTATTTTTTGAGAATTTTTTTTTTTAATTTGGCCTTAAGAGAAGAAAATTGAATTTTTTTCCTTAAGTTTAAAATAAGACTCTTTTTTATAAAAATATTTTAAATTTGATTTTATATTCTTAAAGTAGAGGAAAAAATCTTTTTAAAAATATATAATAAAAGTTCAATCGGTTCAAATTTATAAAATTTATTTAAAGACCAGGTTTTATTATAATGCATGAAAGAAAAAAATTCGAACTCCTGTATCTTCAAAACGCATAGTTTTAGGTATAGGCCTATTAGGACTACTACTTTGGCAAATATCAACCCGATCCCAAAACTTTTTTTTTAGGTGGGAACAGTTGAGGAATTTTGCCCCATATATTACGCGGCCTAAATTTTAAAATCGCTACAAGTAGCGATTAGGCTATATTTTAATTAATGACTGCGGTTTTTGGGATTTATGTCGATGCATACCCACACGGAAAGAAAAATCTAGCTTTTAAAGCATGAGATTACTTTATACTATTTTTGCAGTTGCGTTTGCTTACCTATAAACGCAAAAATATATGCATTATAAGCATTAAGTATCGCTATGGAAAATACGTATGATGAACTTACTTTCATACTAAGAACTTAATACTCTAATCGCAAAGACGTTATGCGCCCGGAGTAAGAGACATCGTTTTGCTATTATTGCAAAGAGTTTCACCGTTTTCGGCGGTGATTCTGCTGCAACAAGCGATTTGGCTCCTCCTACTTGCCCTCTCCAACCGTCTGACGTCGCATGTGTAAGAAAAGTCGGCGTTGTTTTGGTGTTAGTTCGATCAGTGTACATGGTTTTTATATCTTTCTCGTTTTCAATCGATTTTCTTTGGTAAGTATGTCAAAAAAATACTAAAGCTAATCTTATTATACTTTTGAAACAAAATTATTACACGGAAAACAATAATTATTCGTTGTAATAATGCACAATTAATGTAATGGAAATAAAAGATATCCGAGAATTGAACAGCTGATGCAGACATAACCTTATTAACATACCAATTTTTAAATTCTAAGCAGAATCACCGCCGAAAACGGTGAAACTCTTTGCAATAATAGCAAAACGATGTCTCTTACTCCGGGCGCATAACGTCTTTGCGATTAGAGTATTAAGTTCTTAGTATGAAAGTAAGTTCATCATACGTATTTTCCATAGCGATACTTAATGCTTATAATGCATATATTTTTTCGTTTATAGGTAAGCAAACGCAACTGCAAAAATAGTATAAAGTAATCTCATGCTTTAAAAGCTAGATTTTTCTTTCCGTGCAGTGTGCACGTACTATAACTGTTCTAGACCAAAAAAAGAACAGTGTTCTAGAATAAGTGTTACAATTTTATTATAGAACAGTTCTAGAGCTTTGTTCTAAATTTGTTCTGGAACAATTGTTCTGTATTTGTTCTATAACAGACATGTAACATTTGTTCCAAATTAGTTATAGAATTTTGATGTAACATTGTTCCTACAGTGTTCTAGAACACTGTTACAAAAATTTAATATAACTGTTATTTCACTATAAACTCGTGTTTATTTTCACTACACGGAAAAATGTTATTATTAAATTTTATAAAAGTATTTTACAAGTGTAGGACAAAATGCGACAAAGGAAAATTTTGTTATCAACAAAACTTACACAGTAAATCTTATTTTAAGATCGGTCTTAAATTCAGCACTGTCTGCTATAATGTTAAAGGATACAAAAATGTTGTATCTTAATTTAAGGCTGCTTTCCTGCTTTAAAATAAGACTTTCTTTTTACTGTAAAATTTTAACAAAACGTACCTATATAAAATTTAGTAAAGTTATATTAAAATTTGTTAAAAGTTTTCGATATTTGATATAACTTTACTGAATAAAGTATAATTTTTATTAAAGTTTAATACTTCTAATATAATAACTTTCTTTCTGTGTATAGTGCAGCCGCGTTTTTGCATGAATTACAAAAAATCTTTTGAAATTAGATACTTAGAAAGACTCGTATCGATAATTCGTGAAAAATTAAATAATTTTTCACTGTCAGCTTGCATAAATTTTCAAAATTTTTAAAAACATTATTCACCAAGAATAACATCAAATATTTAATTAATTTATTATCAATCATTAATTAATAGGTATATCATAAAAATACAATAATAAATTATTAATATTAACTAATTAATTAAAATTTGTTATTATTTGTAGCATAATTATATATTATTCTTTGAAATAAAAAAAAATAAAATATATATATATATATATATGGGCCCGATCCAATTTGATCAATTTTTGATGCAAAAGCAAAATAATTTCCGATTTGGCCTAGAGTGCCTCATATATAGTTATTTTTTTAATAAATATGTTACATTTTAATTTATAATTTTAGCGCTGCACATAACGGTCCCTCAATTCAAAAGGAAGTTGAAGTAAAATCACTTCCAAGCTTGCGTGGCTATGCGGTATGCGTATTCGACTTGTGTCCTCTAGGTCTAGGTTTCGATCCCCCGTGCGTGCGGAATTTTTCATTCTTAGTTTTAAGTGTTCTGTGTATAATTCTGAATATTGTTATATAAAGTATAAGTTCAAATAATTATTAACAATTATAATAATAATTTAGTCATTAATTTAAATAAATAAGATAGTCTGTTTAAATTATTAAAGAGAATAAATTTTTTTTAAAACTTATTGCAAAAAAAGATATTCTATTAATTATTCATATTTTTATTTATACTTATAAACATTTATTTGTTCTATGCAACTATTCAATTTTTGCTTGGGTATTATTTATGATAAATCGTTTTTGTTATAGAATTGTTATATATTTGTTCTAAAACAATGTTCTAGTTTTGTTCTAGAATTGTTACAGACTTTTGTTCCTATTTTGTGCCTCCAGAGGGACGACATTTTGACCTGCCTGTTCCTCACTAGTTACAGAACTTGTTCTTTTTTGTTCTGGAATAGTTACAGAATTATTCTGTAACTTTGCACACTGGGTAGCAACTTTCATTTAAAATCATATACAAAATATCATATTTCTGGTTTTTTAACCAAGTAAATAACAATAGATATTAAAATTAATACTTCGTTAATTTTATACAAAATTAACTTTTTTGAAAGTACATATTTTACTTGTATAAAAAATATCTATTCTTCGTCAAAAACCTCTAATGAGACAAAATTACGTTACTAAAAACCGCGATTTGGGCTACATCCCTATTTTTAGACGCTTTTTTGGCTTTAAATATTACCGCGGTTTTTGGGCTACATCAGCGTCTTCTAATTACGGTTCTCTTTACCAAGAACCTGGCAACCCTGAATAAGGTGTAGTTGACCAATATTATGGAATTTTAGTTTTAGTCTCATTATAGAATAATCTTTTTTTACCCATGATCCAGTGATATTGATTATCATTTTCAAATTTGCTTTCTTTATCTGTATAGTTTTCCTAAAAATTCGCATAATTTATTGAAGTAATTAAATCGTTGTCATTACAAATATTCTCTTTGTCTTCAGATTCCTCATTATCCCGTGTGGAAAAATTTTAGGGCGCTGACCAAGCGCTTAAGAGACCGCCTAACGTCTTTCTAGACCTAGGGCAGACGGTCTTGTCGAGCGGCTGTTCAGAATTGAAACGAAACTTGCACGTTATCGTCTAGAATAGACCAGCGTTTCTGGTCTGATCAGCAGTGCTAGTAAATTCTAATCTACGGCTATTAAAAATTTCTCATTGTATGTTATGACAACTATTCTTAGAATGATAAGACTTAATTATATTTGAAATAATTTTAATTTTTTTTTTACATAAAAAGTATAAAAAAAATTTTAACTTTCTATATTTTTCACTTCAACTTTCTTTAAGCGTAAGTATTTGTGCCTCTCCAAATCTTTGGCATTGGAGATAATAGTCTTTTTGTAAAATAAAATTTACTGCAAATCAAAACAGCCGGATGATACTAGCAGTTGTATTCAGCACCAATCTTTAGGCGTCAACCACTAATTAATGAAATTAATAAATAGAAACTTACTATATTTGCTATTTAGTGGATATTCATTCTCAAACAACAGTACTCGATGGTTTTTGAAATTATTAAGTATTATTAAATTTGAAGAAGAGGCAAATTGATAGATGACGCCTAAACATTGATGCTGAGTACGACTGCTAGCTTCAGCCGAGTAATCAAAACTCATAGAAACACATTAAAATCTATTTTTTCAGTGCATATTTAAAATTAATTTATACATAAAACAACAACAACATAGCACATTATTATTCACATAAAACAGAAACCACAACGAATACTAAAAATCACAAAGAAAATGTACCATACGCTGACTGATCTAACGACGCCAAACAACACGACGCCATTAGGCGCCATCCTTCTTAACAGCATCGACCCATGCGCATATAACATCCTAGACCAAATCTAGACGGTCCTAATAACACCGTACTAGACGGACATATTTGACTTAGGTTTCTTATTCTTTATTTTTCCTCACGGGTAATTTTACTTTTTCATTTTGTCAATTATTTTTTTAGGTTATGTTTTGTAATTACAATACGATACTTACCTCCACTATTTAAAAACAAAGAAATTTACGACATAATTGGATAGTGAAGTTTTTAAAAAAATTATGTATTCTAACTTTAATTTAATTTATATAATATAATTTATAAAATTTGGTTGAAATTCGACCATGTGTAATATCAACTGAATGTTATGCACGCCAACTGTAAACTGTCATAACTTATTGCATCTTGCAAGTCACTGCTCTGAGCTTGAAAAGACCGTCTAGATAGACGGACTCAACGAGGTCTATTAAGCTGCTCCTTAGCCGATAGCAAGACAGGCTGGATTAGACGAGCTACACTATAACTGTCTAGTCTCTTTGTAGACACCAGACTTCCATTAAATTTTTCCACACGGGATCATTATCTAAATCATCTTCATTAAGAAGTATAACCGAATCGTCATAATCTTTATCAGAATCGTGTAATTCAAATTATATTGCAGGATATGTGTTTCTAAAAACGTATCCGTTTGTCACTGAATTTTCAGATTCAAGTTATTTTGTTTTTTGCATGAATCCTCAGTAACTTCATTGCAATGAACTTGCTAAGGAACTCCTGAGTAACAAATTTCAGGCGACTAGAATTGATTTAAACAATTTTTGTCGGCCATATTGGATCCGCCATTTTGAATTTTGAAAATCCAATAGTAGATTCATAATCAGCGACCCCGAAAACCCCTGGGTAACAAATTTCAAGCGAATCAGGTAAATTTTTTAAATTTTCGTCGGCCATATTGTATCCACCGATTTGAATTTTGAAAATCCAATAGAAGATTCATAATCAGCGACCCAGAAAACCCCTGGGTAACAAGTTTCAAGCGAATCTGGTAAATTTTTTAAATTTTCGTCGGGCATATTAGATCCGCCATTTTGAATTTTGAAAATCCGATTGCAGATTCATAATCAGCGACCTCAAAACCTCCGAGTAACAAGATTCAAAATTGGAGTAATTTTTTTAAATTTTCGTCGGCCATATTGGATCCGCCATTTTGAATTTTGATAATCCAATAGTAGATTCATAATCAGCGACCCCGAAAACATGTAAACACTAAGTTCTACTACATTTCATAGCCCTTTTCTGAATCGGTGCACTATAAAAAGAATTTATTAATTTTTTTCTCAAATTAGCGCCATTTTGAAGCCGCCATTTTATTTTTTTCATTTCCGCTTTTGCATATTTTGAAAGTTTAATAAGTTTGAAAGATTAATAATTTTTCCACTTTTTTCTCAATTTGATGCACAAAATTCGCCATATTTAATTTTCTGTGCGATAAATTAAAAATCTGAGCACGGAATCTTGTAGAGCGACCCCGAAAACATAAAGAAACGCATCAGTTATTTTCATACCTCAGGCACAAAATAGGCGCTTTTAGATAGCAGCCGACAGGAACTAAAAGCCATTCATTTGTCCACTTGAATGAAAATGGCGACCTTTTTTTCCCATGGGCCAAAAAAGCAGCTAGTCCCATGCGTTATTTGTGCTCATGGGAAAAAAAGGCCGCCATTTTCATACAAATCGAACAAGTGAATAACTTTTACTTTACGACCCGAGTGTATTAATTATCATTAATTTTTAATTATCATTTTTAGGAATCAGTCATTCGTAATAAAGGCGTACAAAGGCCATCTGTTTTTTTAAAAAAGCAGAAACACTGAAAAAACCTAGTCTCAAAATGAGTATCATACGCTACTCATTTTGAGTTGCAACAGAAATGAGACTCTTAGGTAGCGCCACGTTCTATGGCGTTTAACATAGTCTCATTTTGAGATGCAACAAAAATGAGACTGGGTTTTTGTGTGAAATTAACAATATGTAAAAAATTGCAAATCTCCTCATCTTGCCCCATCGGCGGATAAGATGGGGTACCCTAAGGGGTAAAATGGGGTACTCAAGAAAGCAATCTATTTCTGTCGACAAATTTATTTATTATGCATATCCTTATAGAAAATTTTATTGCGCATCTTTTTATCTAATAAAATTTTTTTCTATCTATTACCGTTTTCGAAATAAAACAGAAAAACCATTTTTTTTAAAACATGAAATTTAATTAAATATTTCACTTCAACTCGCGATATTTCAGTCAATTTTGCATATTTTCTTATGTCACAAAAACTTAATTACTCGTTTAAATATCCTGATAATGATGAAAGAAGAAAAAAATTGTTTTTATTAAAAATAAAATTGTTATTAATTTTTTTCTGAACAATTGCAAAAACCGTGAAGTGCAATTTTCACGAGCTTCGTTTAACGGGCGAATTTTAAGCAGCAACAAACTTCCAGTGAGAAAGTTGTTTATTGCAGTCTAAAGATGTTTTTTGGAAAGTTATATTACAATTGAACAATTAGTAACAAATTAGTCAATGTTTGTTGAAAGAAGCTGAACAGCATATGTCACAGTGTTGTTTCGCCTTTAGAGGTTAAGTAAATTAAAACAAACCTTCCGTTCAGCAGCTCGCGCAACTTTAAACACTCACTAATTTGTTACTAATTGTTCAATTGTAATATATCTTTCCAAAAAACATCTTTAGACTGCAATAAACAACTTTCTCACTGGAAGTTTGTTGCTGCTTAAAATTCGCCCGTTAAACGAAGCTCGTGAAAATTGCACTTCACGGTTTTTGCAATTGTTCAGAAAAAAATTAATAACAATTTTATTTTTAATGAAAACAATTTTTTTCTTCTTTCATCATTCTCAGGATATTTCAACGAGTAACTTAGTTTTTGTGATATAAGAAAATATGCAAAATTGACTGAAATATCGCGAGTTGAAGTGAAAAATTTAATTAAATTTCATGTTTTAAAAAAATGGTTTTTCTGTTTTATTTCGAAAACGGTAATAGATAGAAAAAAAATTTATTAGATAAAAAGATGCGCAATCAAATTTTCTATAAGGATATGCATAATAAACAATTTAAATCAAAAGTTTAATTTTAAGTGTCCAGGGGCCAACGTTTTTCAGCGCGGCGAGTTTATATGCCCTTCTTTGATCCGGCAGCTCAATTTGTTTAAATATTGCTTAAACGATAATAATTATGTTTTAAATTTGCATCGGTATTTATGTTAGGTCCGGTAAATTGCAAAATTAGAAAAAAATACACCTCTCTAGGTACAATATGTAAAAAGTTAGTTATTAACAACAATAACAATAATTTGTTTAAACAAATATAAATTTAAAAAATGCAAAGTATTCTTACAAATTTATAGCCTGACATTCTCCAAAAAGAAAAATTGAATTCGGTTAAAATTTACGACTTATAGTTGACTTTGAACGTTCGTTTGTATGTAGAGTATAGCCGGAAAATGCGCTTTTTATGGTGTCGCGCAAGGACAAAAAATTCAATATCTCATAAAGTTTCAGACCCTCCATCGATTTTTTTTGGAAAATACTCGTGAAATAAGTGGGAATCGAATCATTATTATTAAAAAAATATAAAAATGGCACTTTTCAAAAAATTGTTTATTTAAAAATTATTTTTTTAATAATTTGTTAAAAAAAAATTTTTTTTCTAAAAAATTTTCTTAAATTGTCTATAATTAATAAGCATTCTCTGAAAATTGCATTAAATTTCATTCATTTTCCTTAGAGATATACCATTTTCAAAATTTCAAAAAAAAATTTAAAAACCTCGTAAATCCAAAATTTTTCAAAATTTTTCATAATCGAATTGAGGCTTTTTACTGGCATGTATTCCACTTCAAAATTTTGAAGTTTCAACAAAATCGAAGAACTAGTGTACAACTTTGATTTTTTAGGCACTAAACTTTTCAGTTAAATATGCCGAATATTGCAAGTAAATATTCAATAAATATTTAGGAAAATTTCGGTGCAGTGGGGTATTATGTAAAATATAATCAAGATTGGTTAATTCGTCTGTTAAGAGGGTATTCTGGTCTGGAAATTTTAAAAAATTGATTTGTTTGCATATTATAAAATTGTTTACTTTCAAGAAAGAGACCTTAAAAAGATTTTTTAATTTTCTAATTATTTGCGGAGTTACAGCGAATTTTGTTTCGTGCCACCTAAACCGTCGTGTGCATATAGTGGGACGTGTTAAACACATCGTTTATTCGGGCAATGACTTTGAAAGATTTTGATAAAACTTGTTACTCAGGGGTTTTCGGGGTCGCTGAATACAATTCTGATGTCTGTTTTTATAAATTCAAAATGGCGGATCCAATATGGCGGACGAGATTTGTAAAAATTCATCGGATTCACTTGAAACTCGTTACTGGAAGAGTTGTCGGGATCAATGATTACGAATCCGATGTTCATTTTTCAAAATTAAAAATCGCGAACCCAATATCCCGGAGGTGACGAGTTTCAAGTGAATCCAATATTCAATAAATTTTTTAATAATTTTCGCCTATGTTGTATTTGCCATTTTTAATTTTTAAAAACTAACGTCAGATTCGTATTCAGCGACCTCAAAAACCCCCGAGTAACAAGTAACGTGTTTCATTGGCAGGTATAAATCGCACTGTCGAACCTTCTGTCAAACTTTTGAGGCTGCGAAATAAACCCTACAACTTCATTGGCACGTATAAATCGCACTGTCGAACATTCTATCAAACTTTTGAGGCTGCGAAATTAACCCTACAACACTATAATCTACCAGAAAATAGGAGAAACTGGACGAAAGTGACAAAATTTAGTCTCATTGTAGCCTCGTTAGAATCAAATATATATTATAAGTCGGTTTCAAATGAATATTACAAGCTTTTTAAGGGATAAGAAATCGTAGACTCAAATCATGTTGAAAGTAGGCTAAAAATTTTGGCTCGGGTATCCATGATCAGTAAATAATAGTTAACAAATTTTAACGTCGTAGCAGACGCACTGAAAAAATTAAATTCTAATTTTAAGAAAAACTTCTTAAATAGGAACCAAGAATATTCCCCACTCAAATTAAGTGGGAAATATTCTTACAATAATAATGTTCTTCTTATTGTAAGAATATTTCCCACTTAATTTAAGTGGGGAATATTCTTGGCGCATATTTAAGAAGATTTTCTGAAAATTAGAATTTAATTTTTTCAGTGCGTTAACTATTGATATTATCATTGAAATAATATAGTGAAAAGCCTGTTTAGGGGACTGATACTTATACTCTGTGCGTGACAATTTGTGCGCGACAGAGGTACGAATTTCTCGCCATCCACTAGGAAACTTTCCTGAAAATTTATTATATTCGGAAAATATTCGGAAAATTTAATTGCAATGTTTATTGAAAGTTGTGTAAAGATTTAAATGTCTCACTTGAATAAATGTTTAGCGCTAAACTGATAAGACTGATTAAATAAACAAGATAACTAATTAAATAAAATAAAATTTTTACAGTATTTATTTAATTGCTTTAACTTTACAATTAGATTTGTCTTAGTTTCTTATTATGTTACTGAATTATAAAATGCATTTTTACATTTTTTCTAAAAATAAATTTTAATTTTACTAAATAAATTAACCAATTATTTTAATAAATTAATAAAATTTTTAAAAAGCAAGTCAAATACCTAACAAAAATATAATATTAAAAAAATCGTTTATCCCGGATGAATTTTGTAAACAAATTTTTGAGATAGTGAAATAAACATTTCAAGATTCAATTTATTGAATTTTTAATATAAATTACTGATTATTTTTTTAAATATGCATTATACATTTATTATATTATTTATTTTTTTTCCACGGGGGAGAAGACAAAAAAATGCATTTTTGCATGTCCAGGAAGATCCCACTTGCCTAGGGTATGTCGGACTCACGCACAAAATGCAAGGGTAAAAAAGTAAACCTTGCATACCTGCTTTAGGCAGTCAAGGATACCGACTAAATAAAACTTCTTGATCCCCTGGGTTTCGAACCTATTATCCATCTACGGAACTACCTAATGGCTTCAGACTTCGTAGATGAATGGTCCCATGTAGTCGCTGGCGCGACTCTACCGTGCCGCTTTTGTTCTGGCCTTATTTCTTCCTTGTCCTCGACAAAGTCTTCTTTGCTTCCTGGAGGGCAGTTCTGAAGACTCCGCAGCTCCCTGATCCAGCGACATGTTGGACGTTCTCCTTGTCGCCGAACTTCGCCTTGCATAAGAAGCAGCATGGGCGCTTCTTACAATCAGCTACCTTATGGCCGGCTTCTCCGCACTTGAAGCACGCAGCCGACCTATCTACTGCTTGGCAGTCTCGACCTATATGGCCATATCCAAGGCACCTGTGACACTTTGTGACCATAACTCTCCTACTTATTCTGCAGGACACAAAACCGATCTTAATGTGCCCTATCTTCTCCAGCCTGTTGGCGTCCTCTTGGGTGGTGACTACGACAGCGAGCTTCATACCTCGCTTATTTGGTCCGAGGACCGTCACCTTCCTGCTTCCTGCTGGTACCGTAGAAACTTGCTCCAAGGCACCCAAGACGTCTTCTTTCTCAGTAAGGCTGTCCATATCGCGGATTTCCAGCGTAGTTTGCCGGTCCGCCATCTGCACCTTACCCAGGTCACCGATCACCTTAGTCACCTCCTCGGTGAACAGCTTTTTGTTTGAAGACCTTCCAATTTTAATAAGAAGGTCTCCCTTTTTAGTGGGTAAAGCTCCCATAACCCTTGTCTGGCTGGCCTCCAGGTCAGCTTCTCTTCGAACTTTCGCCAGCACGTCGGCGAAAGTATTTCCTTCGGCCACTTTGACGATGACTGTGGCTCTTCCCTTCTTTTCTGGAACTGGCTTTAGTATCGTTTTGGTCCCCTTGCATGCAGTCTTTTTGGGAGGTCTCTCCTCCTTCTTTTTAGGGTCCTTCGCAGACTCAGGATCACTTCGCTTCCGCTTCTGACTCTCCAAGACAACGTTTCTTAGCATTGCTGCGTTGAAACGGTCACGTCTCGTCCTACGGTCTTTCCGTGCTTCTTCTGACCAAGTTAATCCCTGGTAGAATTTCTCATCTTTTCTGGCGGCTGCTGCGTGCTTTTCCTTCACATCCCGTATGAGCGACGTCAGACTTCTCAGTCCATCCTTGATCGTCATGTTGACATTCTTCTGGACCTCACAGAATTTCAGCATCTTGCTGATCTCTTCCTCCATTTTTTGAATGCCTGCCGCTTCCTCTTCCCGCAGCCTAATGCATTCATCCCGATCTTCATTGCAGCTAGCAATGTCAATCGCATAAGCATTACTGAAGACAGAAATACAGCTGGCTTGACTGGTCACGCTGCACGTGCTCCCTCTTCTCTCCACCTTGTCCACGATGATCTGTGGAACTTCTAACGCGTTGTTGCCCTCCTGCATCCGTGGGCCACTTGCCATCGCCCCCGCGTTAACCGCTTGACGATCGGAACCAGTGAGGGATTTAGCCGAAGCATTACCCCGCAGGTACTCTTCTATGTTTTTACAGTCGCTCATGATGGATATTTCCTTTCTGCTGGTTTTGGTCCGCGTCGAGTATTTGATTTCCTCGATACTACCTATTCCTCGAAAGAAATAGGAAGCGTTACCTATCCGCGATCTGGCACGCGTCCGATGGAAAACCAGCAACCCCACGCATAAAACAAGTTCCATGCGCCCCGGTGAAACCGAAATTCCAACCGGGCACGGAATTATTATTATTATTATAACTTTTATTATTATTACTTTCGTTAATAAATAAAGTAAAAATTAAATATTTCGCAATATATAATTAAACTACAACAAAATAATAATTTATAAAATAAAAATATTTAATCCTAGAGAGCACGTAACCTTGCAGCAATATTGCTGAAATATTAAACTGCAATATTTGCAATATTGCCATGTAACATTACTACAAGGTTGTCATAATGTTAAAATGTCCCACCTTGCCCAAGATTGCACAGTAACATTGTCGCAAGATTACACTAAAAGCTTGCTGCAATATTGCACTGCAAGCTTTCAGCAAGCTTGATGTAATTTTACGTAAGAATTGTTTATTATATAAATTTAATAAATTTATTATTATCAACAAATTTATATTTAATATTTAATATTTATTTAACATAACATAATTATAACAACGTTATAATAATAATGTTATTAATTTCCCTAAAGAATTGGAGTTAGGAACTATTATCCATGGTCAGTGGATAATAATTAAAAATTGTCAACGTCGTAGCAGACGTTAACTATACACATTATCATTTAAGATAATATGATGAAAGGCCTGTTCAGCGGACCGATACTTATACTCTACGCGAGACAAGTCGTGCGCGTGAGAGGTATTTCTCGCCATGTAACAAGGAGTTAAGGTGCCGTCCCATGTCAGCGTGAAACGGGAAACGAAAAACGTTCAACCAATAAGAATTTTCTTTTAGAATGATTTCCATTGAATCGGAAGTTGTTATTAGCTTAACGTTTTCCGTTTTCCGCTTTCACGCTCACATGGGACTGGCCCTTTAGATACGTATAAGAGAAACTTCAATTAGTTTTCCAATTCCTTTCTAGATGGCGAGAATGTGTATAGTTAACGTCTGCATCGACGTTTACAATTTTTAATTATTATCCACTGATCATGGATAATAGTTCCCAACTCTAATTCTTTAGGGAAATTAATAACATTATTATTATAACGTTGTTATAATTATGTTATGTTAAATAAAAATTAAATATTAAATATAAATTTGTTGATAATAATAAATTATTAATTTTATATAATAAACAATTCTCACGTAAAATTACATCAAGCTTGCAGTGCAATGTTGCCGAACAATCTTGCGACAATGTTTCTGTGCAATCTTGAGCAAGGTGGGACATTTTAACATTATGACAACCTTGCATTAATGTTACACGGAAATATTGCAAATATTTCAGTTTAATATTGTAGCAATATTGCTGCAAGGTTACGTGCTCTCTGGGATATGAGAATTATGTTCTAATAGTGTCATTTATTACAACATGTTGAGGTCTGATGGCATCACGAGTTACATTAGATGCTACCTTACAATTACATGTTTTGAACCCTTGTCCACCAGTGCAAGGAAACCAACCCTTGTTAATCCCACTCTTAGTTACAATTTGGTACACACCATTTTGGATATCGGTAATTACCTTTAAAAATGTTGGTAAATCTAATAGACCTCGGTCTACAACACAACAGAAACTGCTAGTGTAACGCAAACGCCGACTATGACAGCTAATACGAATCTAAGTTTATATTGAATTAATAGTTAAACCTTCTAACCAAAACATTTCTTTATTTTGATAACTTTTAAAAAATAATTTCTTAAATTTTTAATTTTCATTTCATTATATTGTTAATATATTTCATTTTTACTTAATTTATTAACGATAGTAATAATAATAAAAGTTAAAATAATAATAATTTAAAAATTGTATAATGCATATAATAATAATTTATTTTCAATTTATTATTTACATTCTTCTTTTACCTACATGTCATAAACGGACAAATAATGGCCCTTACTTTATGTCTAAATTTATGTCAGATTATTATTAGGGAATTTCAAAATGTTAAGAGATTGACTATTGAACAGGACGGTCCCTGTCATTTTTCTATATTTAATGAAGAGACACCTTTTGTCCAGGCCCGAATTCTCATGTCATTGGTCAAAATATTACCTTTTGATTTTCTTTTAGAAATCAACCTACTTTTTGCCTCTTTTCCCTTTTTTTATCAACGACAGTTAGAGAATTCTGGAGGTTGACGACAAGGAAAATAAGAATTAAAAAGTAAAAATCTCAGGAAGCAAAACATTACAACATAAATTATACCCCAGTGTCACTATTTTTGAATGTAATTACGCTCCTGTTTTCGGCGGAGTAATACTAGTTAGGACCATGGTAACCAGCGGGGAAAACGGAGGGGAGACATCGAGGCAGCATGCTCACGAGGAAAATTCTTATTGCTCTCTTTCGATTCTACCGCCTTCCGAAGCAGCCGTCTTTGAAGGAAGTTACATCGAATTTTCAGTTTTCTTTTGATTAAAATTATTAGTTTTCTTTGTGTGTGTTCTCCGAGATTCATCGCCCTCTCTCTCTTTTTGAGGATCTTCGCAATAAGTGCATAATGTAAGTGTAGTTACTACTCTCTTTAACTTTTTCTTTATTTATGAAATGTAAAGTTTTCCTTTTCTTTTAATGTAACAAGTGGTTCAGCCGGCCTCATGGTCAAGTAAGAGTGTGTTAGTAGTGTCTTAATCTCTTTTACTCTTACTCAACCATGCAGCCAGAGTTTTTCATTTTGCTATTTTGTTCTTTTTAATTAATTTTGACTGTTAATTTTGTTATTATTAATCATTTATTAGTATAGTTTGATGAGAATTGTAAATGGGGCCGTCCCACTTACAATTTCTTCCTCTTTCCTTTTTTTGTGCTAAGAAAATCCCCTTTTGAACAAATGGAGTTGTTCCATTTATACTTGTTTGTCCCTTAAGTTATTATTTTGTCCTTAGATTTTTCCTTATTGAGAATTCCGAGTTTAATAAATGAAGTAGTTCCATTTATAACTGTATTATTGTCTAAATTTAATTAAGAAGGCCCTAATTCTGACAAATGGAGTTGTTCCATTTACATTTATTTGTCCATTAATTTATTAAATGAGAATACAATAAATTTTGTATATTAAATTGCCCTTTTATTCGTGATATTGTATTTAATTTTGTCCCTGCTCTTGTTGAATTTGTAATTGTCCCATTTAACTGTCCCCTTTTCTATTGAGGAAGAAAACCCTATTATTAACAATAAAATTTGATTTGACTTATTTTTTTTTATTTGCCCTATTCTTTTCATTTTGTATTATATTCTTTTTGCGTTATAAAATTTGGCTGACCACATTAATATATTTAAGATAATTATTGAACAATTATTTATGTATTTGAGCACTTTATTTAATTGTAAAATTTACCTGAATATTTAAATGTTATAATAAATTGTTATTGAATGTAATAATTTTGAATATGATTTTCTCGTACCCTCCCTCCTCCTTCTTTGCTAGTCGCCCGGCATCGAAATTAATAATTATTTATGATCCCGTTAAAGAAGTTGTAATTTTCTTTTGTGTCATTTATGGAATTTAGTTCCATTATTTAGATATTTTTGTTTTTGGATATTTAGTATCCTTTTCGAGAAACTGTCCCAAGAAAGGACTGGCGCTCAACATTTCAATTTAAATTTAAACTTCTTTTAATTTATCAAATTAATCATTATTTTCAAACTTGTTGTTCAGACCATTGAACCTTTAGCTTATTATAACTATTTATTTTGTTTAATTTGTTTGTTTATTTTCTTTTTGTTATTTGTTCTTGTTATATGATTTCATTTGTTTATAAATGTTCCTATGTTTATTTAAATAATTCTTGTTTATTTACCAAATTTTGGTATTATAAAAAGGTCCGGTTACAACATATTTATTCATAACCTCAAAAATTAATGAGTCAAACCAGTTCAACTGTGTTAAAATTTTTTTATTGATTTTCTAAAATGTTAAAACTTTTATGAAAATCGGTAGTTCACAACAAAACAAAAAACACTTTTAACCGTTTTAAAAAATTTTAAATTTTTGTTATTATTTTTGCATTATCAAAATAATACAAAATTTAACAAAAAAATTAATAACTCAAAAACCGTTTACAATAAATTAATCAAACTTACACTGATTACACAAAATTGTTCACTCTTTTAAAAGAAAATATTTGCAAGATTTTAAATTTAAAAATTCCATATTTTTAATAACAATTTTAATTATTTATGTGTTCTACCCCTCCAATTGCAATGAAACTTATAGGAAGTGTACTCAGTAGTCTCGCCTTGAAGTATCCTTGAAATTTAAATAGTACAAAATAAATAATTAAATTGTAATTAATATTAGTATAATTAATAAAGTATTTTAAAAATATATTAAATTAGCAATTTTAAAATTATTCAATTCAACTATATTTCATTGAAGTTTAAATTTTTTAAAAATAGTTTTATCTTTTTTTAATTTTAATAAAACTTAAAAAATGTTTCGTAAAATTTTTTATCTATACTTTTCTCTGAATTTAAATGTAGTTAAATATTTTTTTATAACAATTATTTGTAGAAGAATTTTATTAAATTTATTATTTAAAAAAAAAATTATTATTTTTATTTTATGTAAATATTTACTTCAGGAAACAGGAATCTAAAATAAAATTTAATAAAACTGAATTTTATACACATAATAAACTGTTTTCATTCATAAAAATAATTTTGAACCTTTTTTACCTGAAAGAAAAAGCAGATGGAACAAAAAGGTTTTTTGGTCCACATTCAATTTTATTTTCCATTGGGAGAATCAAGTCCAACGTTTGCTGCAATTGATGTTTTCGGGCGAAACAAATCCACATTTGTGCAGCTGTCTGCTTAATCGATTTATTTCCTTTTAGATAATCAGGTTTTATTGGAGACGGTTTAGCAGATTTCTCGCTGTAGCCATAATCAAAATTAGCCACTCTCTCAATAAACTCGCTCATTGTCAACCACTTTCCTTTTTAACAAAATCTATCGAGAAATTCTTTTATATGTAGAGCTACTGCACCCAAAAACAAATCATGGCCAATGTCAGGTGCTGCTATTGTAGATGGATCACCTCCTGCTATTTTACTTAAAGGACATCTACTATTTATACCGTATTCTTGGCATAAATTTTTCCTTTCATCTTCAGTTTCTGCAGCTTCAATTTTTGCTAATTGTTCTTCATGTAAAACTGGTGATCGTAAACGTTCATCGTCTTCTTTGGTCATCATTTGCAACTCCTCTAAAGAAACTAAACAATATTGACAGGGATGTTCAGCTGAATAAGTTTCTTTAAAACCACAAATATATTTTATACCTTGGTTATCGCCTGTCAGTGCAGACACGGCTCCACAAATCATTTGTCTATTCGGTAATTGGAGACCACCCTCTATTGGCTTTATATCTTCCACAAGCAAATCGGAAAGTGGATCGAAAGTATATTTTTTTACAGTCGGATATTCGATAATTGAAACTAAATTTATTGAAGACAAAGCTCCTTGACACTTAGCAGGCCGATTACCGATTTGAAAGTAGGTAAAACCTAATTTTTGTTTTCTTCCTGCTCTGGTGCTCAAGGGGTCACAAATTTCAATTTCATCATAATACAACTTTATTTCAACAATTTTTTTATGTAACAAAAAGATTGGAACATCTTTATACTTTGATCCATCCCTAAAAGAACTGAGAACACCTACTTCTCTTTCACAATTGTACTTCAAACTTTCCAGGAATGAATGATCAGAAAGTTTCTTGAACATTACGTCTCGAATTGGAATATAGACAATTCTATCCCTTTTAATTTTTACATTTTGGTTTCCAGCAGTAGGTAGCTCTCCGACTGGAATAAAATGTGTTGAAATGTCTTTATATAGTGGATGAATGACGTTGAACTGTTCATTAAAAAAAACATTTTGTTTATGAATGGTGTCCAATCCGTGAACTGTGTCAATAGATGCGATTTGTTCGTTAATATTAACAAATTCTTCGAGATTACAAACATTAGCTTCATTTAATATTGCCTGTGTTTTTAAAAAAGTGTCAAGCACATATCTTTTAACTATCGCATCTAAACCTTTTACAACGTTTAAAACGATATCGTTAGTGACTTGACATTGGGCCCTCAAACTTAACAACATTATACCTAGAGCCGTCTTCTGAACATCAGGGTCACATAAATCATCGTTTGGAAGGTCCATAATTATGTCACTGTTTCCATCTTCTTCATCAGAAGTATTTAAATTATTGGAATCATCACTATCATCGGAGTTATTGAAGTCCGTGGAATCATCATTTTCATCTGAGTTTCTTGAATTTTCAGAATCATCGTTGACATCAGAGCTATTGGCGTTTTCAGAATTATTACAGTCATCGTCCACATCATTAACACAGTCAGTATCATTCAAATAACGCAATTTATCATGATGTCTGTGCCTGTGTGATCTAAGAGTGTTCAAATTCGAAAACACTTCTTAGCAATTGCGAACTCCACAAGTAATTTCAAAGTCTGGAAGATGAAAATGAGTATTTTTTAAGTGTTGCTCTAAACCGACTCTTGGAAATTCCTGACCGCAGAAGCGGCACTGCACGTGTCTGTGATCCATCAAAAATTTGCTTAGAATTCATGAAATTCCTAACAAAAATTATATTGAGTGAGTTACACAATAAAAATATTAAATGAAAACAATAAAGAGTAAATTCATTATATTTCACCGAAAGTCATTGCGAGTTATTTTTTTTTAAGTAATACTTTTCAAAATAATTCTCAATGTTACAAATATAAAGTTTTATTGGTTCTGGTATATCATCAACTAATTAATTATTTTTTAATTATAACAGTAGTAAAAAAATTAAAATAATAAAGTATGTTTTAAAAGTTGGGCTGTCCAAAAAAAATATTTTACTACGATGAAGTTCACAAAGATTTAAAAAAAATTTTTTCTTAAATTTGTATATATTTTTGTACAAAAAAATATTTTACACAGTTTACACGTCAAATTTTACAATTATTATGAATTATTATTGAGTAAAAAATATGTTATCAAATAGAATCAAAAATAAAAATTGCAAACTCATTTGTTTTTATCTGAATTTCTCTATAATAATGTGAATGTAAAGATTTTTCTAAGTGTGTTAATGTGGTACATTATTAGTTGATAACTAAATTTTATACATAAAAATTATTTAACCTAATTTTATTTGTAATTAAAAATTTTGTAATATAAAACCACTGTTTTCTACATATTTTTGTGTAAAATGAAATTTGAGGTTAGGAACCAAAAATAATCACAATACTCTGGTTTTTAGTTTATATATAATTTTAAACATACTTACTAACATCGAAATGTATCAAATACAGTATTTTTTGTCATTAAATGTTAATTTAATTTGGCTTCCCAATTATTCACTCAACGAATATTTTTTTACGGAGTAAATATTTTATGCCAGTGATTTCCTTTTATTAATATAGATCGTCGATATTGCCTTGTGTCAATAAAGTTTACAAATTATCCACTCAAATTTCACAAACAATTTTTCAGTTTAAAATTTTCTTTTTTCAACATCTACTTCAATTGTAGAAGGAATATATTTGCAAAATTCACTTATTACAAGTTAAAGCATTAACTATTTTACCGGAAGAGCTAGAAAACGATACTTTGTGCCATGGTGGCGGTAGTCATGATTTGCATTTTCCCATTTCTACCACGCATGCGTCAGGTCTTGTATACAAAAATTCGTTACAAAAAACCGAGAAGTGAATTGTTCTTCTAAACTTTTTTAACTTTACTTTGTGACTATCGAAACTGTGAAGATAGCATAACAAGATACGCTAATAAGATCAAACTATTTAAAAGTGTAAAAAATACTGTTAAAAATACGTTTCAATTCTTTTGATCTCCGCCTTCTGAAGCAACATAACCTCACTTATTGGCACAATCTTCAAGTAAGTATACATGCACCAAATTTAAAGCAGAATTTTTTAAATGAAATGTGAATTTACATCTTACAACAGAAAGTAAGCAATTGTGAATCGCATACTGGGAAAAACGTTATTGTTTATTTACCCATGCGTGTTCTCCAAGCGTTTTATAGTGAATTCGGTTATCTGCTCTAGAGTGCTCTCGGAGTGCTCTTGCTCTGTTCGGGAGTACTCCTTATATGCTTTAACTATAGCAAATCTGTTAAATCGAATAGGTTAATCCTTCGGTGAGCACTCTTAGAGCACTCTAGAGCAGATAACCGAATTCGCTATTAAACTTACAACGGTCAAAGGTTTCATTGAAGAAATAAAAGTTCAATAGAAAAACTTGATCGTATTTGATTTTTGACGCTTATATGACAAACGCATTGTTGAAACTATCGAATTATAAGTATTTTCTAATGCAAGTTTTAGTAAAAATGCGACAATTTTTAGAATTATAATTATTTTAGCTATTTTTATTGTCTTTAATGTATGAGTATAATTTTTAGACATATCTTCAATAATTCAGATAATTTTTTAAATATATTTTACTTTATAGAAACAATGTCTAACGTCGATCACAGAAATTATAAAAGAGGAAGGTGTTTAACTGAAAATTGCGATTGCGAGTTGTACGAGAAAGACCCGAATGCAAAAAGACCATCTTGTTTTTACTGCACTTGTTCACCGGCGAAGCATATTCGAATTCACGGTTAAAAAAATAATATTATTATTAAATAATGTACAAAGCTAAAATTAACTGCTGATGATTTTTTCAGATGAAAATGAGAATATTTTTACAGAAAATAATGGAGGATTGTTTGATATAAATTCAAAACAATTTATGCCGGAAAAAGAAAACATAGTTGTTGCAAGTTCAAGTAAGACAAAGGAAAATGAAAAATCGTTAAATTCCAATTTAAAACAATTGACATCTCAAGAGACAAGGAAAACCAAAGTTATAGAAAATACTAGTAAGACAACAGAGGAAGTATGTATTTTAATAGCCTTATAGGGGAATCTCTAATTTAAAAAATTGCAAAATTTTTTTACTTTAAAATTAAAAAAAAATTTAACTTATAGCCTACATACATTTGTATTTTACGAGTTACTAATGCCAAAAAATATGTTATACAAGAAATTTTTCGGATGAATATTAAATTTTGATGATATTTATTTCAGAAATGAGTGACCAATTTTTTTAATAAATTAATCAAGCACTTGATTTAGCAACTTGAAAATATTTGTAATAGAACTTAAAGCTTTTATTACAATTTTTGTATAATTTTAATTTTTTTTAGATCAGATTGCGTAACTTAGTTCCAACATCTTTCGCACCGGACATTGAAGAAGGTCTTGCAAACAATTCACTCTCAAACTCTCAAGAATGTGCAATAATTCGCAATGCATGTTCCAATATGGCTTCAAAAAATAAAGTTAGCCCATCAGACAGACAGGAAATGTCAAAACTTCTTTTAGAGAAATTTCCAGCCTTGAATAATTGCGTGAACGGAGACAACCAAGTATGTATGAATGTGTTGTATTTATTTTTAATAATATTAAATTTGATGGACGCTTTTTTAAATCACTTTAGGTTGTAAAAAATGTTAAAATTTACTTATTTTTATAGTCACACTGTGAAAGTAAAAAAATCGATTTGCTTTCATACTTTAAAGATATATTTATATTCAAAAATTGAAAAGAAATTTATTTTTTATAAAATATCTTACGTTTATTTGCTACGTCATTTGACAGGAAACACGCTTTTTTGAAATCACTATCCATTAAAATATATAAAATAAAAAGAATAATTTTTTGAAAATATTTAAAGCCTTATTTTTAAGATTGATTTCCTTTTCAAATTTTAGTGATTTCAAATAATGAAATTGCAATTAAAATGAAAATTACTTTTTTAGGGAAGTGTTGAAATGCGCATCACCAGATGTTTAAAAAATAAAAAGAGGCGTTCTTATTCTTCGACACTCAAAGAAGTGTCCAACAGAACCTTCAGGACATGAAGAATGAAATGGAAAGAACCGATAAAAAACAAAACATCACTTTGTTAAAGCAGTGCCTTGATGAAACAAGAGGTGCCAGAAAAAAAGATGTTGGAGATAGAAATAAGTCAATGACAACCAAAGATATAATTAATAAATACCCTGCTTTGAAGAAGGAAAGCTTGGTGAGTATTGATTAATTTTAAAATATTTTTTAACAATAATTTATCTTATAGTTTAATCCGAGTTTTATTACAGTGTTAAATTTTTATTAGAATAATTTCATTTTAAATGTAAATTATGGAATATTGCATTAACTGCATTATTTATATAAAATTTATTTTCATGCAATATTAATATTTTTCTTTTTTTTGAACTTAGATCTTGTGGGAGTTTGGCAGGCTTCTATTTATGGATGTTCCCACAATACTAAAAAATTGGAAACAAGCGCTGAATAAAGTGTCTTTACTATTCATTGACGATGAGGAACACAGACAATTAAGTAACGATGCTAAAACTATTAGACTTTTAGAATTTTTGCCACAGGTGTTTAAACCTAAACATCCAGGCACTCTCATTCTAAAAGTATATGAGGTATTTTGCACGTCAAATTAAATACAATTTCACTATTTTAAAATTTGTTATCATTTTTTTTAAATCTGCTTAGAAATGAACATGATATTTAAACAAATATTTTAAAAATATTTTTGAAAATCTTGTAATAATAACATTGTTAAATTGACGTATTTTAGCGCGGCACTCTTGTATCAGAGACCATTCCAGACCATAATGATTTCCCATTTCTCATCGGAATCGGAGACACTGTAAAAACGGATATTGTACTAATGTGTTATTCTGATGGGGAACCGATTTTCTCATCAACAACATTTGCAGCAGTTCCACTTTTATTAGGAGCTTACTGGATTTTTAATATCGCTTTTCCGGTCGATTTGAAAAGTCAATTCGCCTTGTTGTCCATAATAATATTGAGGAACAAATCAAAAGACGCACTGCCGAAAGACTTGTTAAAACTTTCCAAAGTAAATGCTTTGTTAAAACAGCTGATATTTAATTTAACTCCATAATTAAAATTGCTACAAGCTACCTGGTATTCATTTGGAATATACATAACCCAATATTGTTCAGTAATAATAATAATATTGATAATATTTTTAATAATTAATAATTATCATTAATAATGATTACCAAAAATAAAAAATTAAGGTTAAAAAAATTGAAGTTATAAAATATATTTGATCTATTTTAAATGTTAAAAACCAATAATTAAAAATCATTTTATTCTCACACCTTTTATATTTGGTACAATTATCTTTAGTTTTAATACTGTTGCGCCGTTAGTTTTTTTTTGCAATTCTCATGTTTCATGTTACATGGTTGCCATCCCTGTCAGTCTCGCTGTCAGTCAATTCACATGTGTGTCTAACCTAAAATTTTTTTTTCATTTCTTGTAAATGCAATAAATCGACTACAAGTATTAATGTTTTGACAAGTGCAACTTGTTTATTAATTATAAACAATTATTTTAATTCATGTTTTTATGAATTATTCTTAGTTTTTCCAATGTGATTGTAATTTTATCGTAAACACAAAATGACACCCCTTTAGACTCATTTTGAGTCTTTTCCCTAGAAACTCAAAATGAGTCCAAGGGGTATCATTTTTATTGCAGCTCAAAATGAGTCTCATATGCGACTCATTTTGAGTCCAGTTTTTTTCTGTGCCCTCTGTGGAGTTGGCGCGCGTTTTTAATAAAGAATTCGTTATGTATATTCCGAATTGAAAATACAAAAAAATTTTTATTAAGGCTTCAAGACGAGAACACATAAATAATTAAAATTGTTATTAAAAATATGGAGTTTTTAAATTTACAATCTTGCAAATATTTTCTTTTAAAAGAGTGAACAATTTTCTGTAATCAGTGTAAGTTTCATTAATTTATTGTAAACGGCTTTTGAGTTACTAATTTTTTTTTAATTTTGTATTATTTTGTTAATGCAAAAACGATAACAAAAATTTTAAATTTAAAAAAACGGTTAAAAGAGTTTTTTGTTTTGTTGTGAATTACCGATTTTCTAATATTTTAGAAAATCAATAACATTTTTTTAACACAGTTAAGCTGGTCTGACCCATATATGGTAGTTTTGTTCATATTCTGTTTAATAATTTATAACATACATTTAATAAATTTTATATTTTTTAATTAAATTAATTATTGAATTAATAAAATTATCTAATTCGTTAAATTATTCATATTGAATCAATTGATTAATCGTAAGCAATTTTTTTAATACTAAATATATTTAAATCATTTTATTTATCAATTTAAGGGTATGTGCAAGTTGTGAAATGTAAACAAACCTGTAAAATAACATTTTTGACGCGTCGCGAAAAATAAACTGTTCGAGTATATCAACCGCACTGACGATAAAGAAGTCTCATATCAGAAATTAGACCTTCAACATGTGGAAGGAAAAATTTTTCCCTTTCCTTCTTGAAATTACAAGGAGAAAGGGTAAAAACATCTTCATCGTCCGTGCGGTTGATATAGTCAAACACTTAAACTTTTCGCGACATCAACTCTGTTGCTCTTCGCGCACGCGCAGACAGTGACAAGAACGCATTGATAACAACATGAAAAAATGCACTTTTTGTTTTAGACTGAAACTCACTTATTTTCACATGTTTTTAGGTATACTAGGTATAGATACCAAATTCAACACTTTAATTTACCATTTTCATGAAAAAATTATAAATTTCTATTCATTTATGAAAATGAGAAGGTCGAAAAATTCCTTAATATTCGGTCTTCTACTGATGATTTTTTCGATCTTCTCATTTTCGTAAATGAATAGAAATTTACAGTTTTTTTATGAATATAGTAAATTGAAGTATTGAATTTGGTATTTAAACCTAGTGTACCTGAAAGCATGTGAAAATAACTGCGTTTCAGAGTAAAACAAATAATGTGTCTTTCTGCATAGTGATATCAATGCTTCCTTGGCACGGTTTGCGCATGCGCATAGAGCAACAGAGTTGACATCGCGAAAAGTTCAAGTGTTTGACTATATCAACCGCACGGACGATGAAGAAGTTTTTACCCTTTCTCCTTGTAATTTAATGGAGGAAAGGAAAAAATTTCCCTTTCCACATGTTAAAGGTCCAATCACTGATATGAGACTTCTTTATTGTCAGTGCGGTTGATTTACTCGAACAGTTTATTTTTCGCGACGCGTCAAAAATGCTATTTTACAGGTCATTTGAATTATTTATTTTACTAATTACTTTTAATTGCTTATAGTGAAATATGATTTTATTGGAAACTTTGACACACTAATTTATCATTTTTATAAAAAAAGCGGTCCAATGTTAATTTTTGTGGGAGAAAAGGCTGTTTCCGAAATGTTATTTTAGTGCTTGGTTTGTTTACATTCCACAACTTGGACATGCCCTTAATCAATTTTCTAAATACCAATACATAATAAATTTATCTAATTTAAGTTATTAATAATTTTTTTCAATTTGATTAATTTTTTGTGGTTATCTTCTTATTCAATTTATATTTTCAAAAACATTCATCACTGCGCAAGCGTTAATAAAAACAAGGAAAGAAAAGGGACGAGAGACAACTACTTATCTCTTTCTATCGAGGTGGCATCGCCTCGCATGGGAAATATACGGACTAGCGCGCTCTATTCTTATATCTCTATGGGTCGCACACGTTTGACAAAAATAATATTTTGATAATATTTACTAAACGGTTAATCCTAGTGTGAAAATACTTGGCATAAATATATATTACACCCTAATGAACATTTGTATACACTGTAATTTTTTTATCACTCAAAATTTTTCACATAAATGAAAGCGATACTCTTAAAATTTGTAAAAAATAATTTGACATTGTGCAAGAAAAAAATAATATAAAATTTAACTTTATTTATATGAATCTTATATAATAAATATAAATATGATACACTAAATAAATATTAATATTTATTTACCATTGATATCTTAACAGAGAGAAACTGAGAGTACGCACGTAATGCAAAGCATACCTTCTGTGGGTGTTCGCGGTATATTATTAACTTAATTACACCGAATTCCCACTACGTGTTCTAATAAATAATCACGACTCATAATTTATAGAAACTACTAATAATTTATTTAATACATATCAACATTATCTTTTTTCACAATTACGAAGGCACGTCTGCCTCGTATCAGACTATATCAAAGAATATCTATACAGAGCTCCGGTTTACACACACACACTCATACGATCCCTACTCTCTAGCCAGAGAGGGGTAGGAGGGGAAACCTTGAGCTGTTCCCCACATACTCCCCCCCGAGTGACCAACGATACTTTCAAATTAAAAATACTTAACGATATTTTTTGTATTATATGTCGTCGATATAAAATATTAAATATAAAAATAAAAAAATATATTGTAAGAAAAATAAAATTTAAGTTATATTACAACTTATTGTAAACTTTAATTCTTTGCACAAGAATAACTATGATCTAACTTCGAAAAATCAAAAATAACTCTCTTTTTTTTATTTACATAAGTCTTAAGCGGAGTTACTTTAATACTGTTTTCATCAGTCGTAGGGATATTTATGTTACTCGAAGGAACATCATTATTCGATTCGAAACGAACATCATCCTGCGAAGTAACAATATTGTTGAGAAGAACATTAGTCGCAGCACTCTTTCCCATATTATCCGAAATTATCAAATCATCGCGAGTGAAATAAGCAGGCTTTAGATTTTCCACTGAAACTCGTTTTTTCTCGCCATTTATGTCAATTTCAAAAACGCGATCCGATATTCTGTTAATGACCCTATGCGGTCCTGAATAAGGACTTTCCAATGATTTTTTAATTGGCGCTGCTTTCAAGAAAACGTGCGAACAATTATACATGTCCTTAAAAACAAAAATTTTTCTCTTATGTTTGTGAGTTACTGGTACGGGTTTGACGAGGCGCATATGTTCTCGGAACTCCTCTAAGAAGATTTGAGGGTTTGCTTTAAATTCATCCGGTAAGATGAACTCACCCGGAATTCTAAGGGTGGTGCCATATACATACTCGGCAGGAGATGCGCCCGAGTCAAGGACGGTCGTCCTTAAACCCAGCAAAACCGTGGACAAAGTGTGTGTCCATTTTTCGTTCGAATGACACATAATAGCAGCTTTTAGTGTTCGGTGCCAACGCTTAATCATTCTGTTCGAAGCCGGATGGTATGCTGTCGTTCGCAAACGGTGACAACCCGCAAGATGCAATAAGGAAGCGAATATCCTTGATTCAAATTGTTTACCCTGATCTGTTGTTATTTTCGAAGGTGTCCCGAAACGCGATAACCAATTGTCGACGAACGCTCTGTAAATAGTTTCTGCCTCGATATCTTTCAAAGGTACGGCTTCCGACCAACGCGAAAATCTATCGATCATAGTTAAGCAATACCTAAATCCGTCGCAAATCGGTAACGGGCCTATAATGTCCATATGCACATGTGAAAATCTTTGATCAGGGGCGACAAAATGCGAAGGCATCAAAATGTTATGTCGCGATATTTTCGACTTCTGACACGGTAAACAACTTCGACACCACTCTTTTACGTCTCTATTCACATTTGTCCAAACATAACTCTTTACAATCATTTTTACGGTCATTTTCGCGCAGGGATGTGATTGATCGTGAAAAATGTCAAAAATTCGTTTTCGATAAGCCAAAGGGACATAAGGTCTAAAAATCTCTCCAGAAACATCGCATATTATTGGGGTGTGATCAGGTCCCCACAACATGCGTTTGAAGTTTAAGGATGTTGGATTATCTAATAATAAAGATTGTAATTCTGTATCATTTTCTTGAGCCTGGGACAATTCGACAAGATCAATATCCGCCGCCAAACGAATCAAATCTACGCGCGATAAACTGTCAGCAACGACATTTTCCACGCCGGGAATATACCTTAAGTCAGAGGTAAACTGGGACAAGAATGACAACTGTCTCTGTTGTCGAAGAGATGCCTTATCCGGTTTCTGAACAAAAGCGTATGTCAAGGGCTTGTGGTCCGTTACCAAATGGAATTTTCTACCCTCAATATCATTTCTAAAGAATTTCACGGCTTCAAAACTCGCGGTCAACTCCCGGTCGTATGTACTGTATCGCTTCTGAGTGGGTGTGAAACTTCGAGAAAAAAATGCTAAGGGCTGCCAGGCACCTTTCTGGAACTGCTCGAGAGAAGCGCCCATACCGGTGTCGGATGCGTCCGAAACAACACGAATCGGAGCGTTGCACGAAGGATGTACTAATAAAGTTGCATTTGCAAGACTGAGACGACACTCCTCAAAGGCTTCCTCCGCTAAGGGCGTCCATGCTACTTCGCGTCTGTCGTTCCTCCGAGAGTCGTGAAGGTACGCATTTAAGGGTTCCTGCATTCGAGCCGCGTTCGGTATACTTTTACGGTAAAAATTAATTAGTCCGATAAATCGTCTTAGTTCCATTATATTCTTAGGTTTCGGGTATTCAGTTACAGCTTTGATCTTCTCGGGTGGAGGGCGAATTCCATCACCGTCGACAAGATATCCCAAAAACTTAACTTCCGATTTACCAAAAATGCACTTTCCAACATTCAACCTAAGTCCAGCCTGAGCTAATCGCTCAAAAACGGCACGCAAATGAATCTCATGCTCCTCCTCGGAAGCGGATGCTATGAGCATATCATCAATGTAACAAAAAACGAAATTTAAGTCGCCGAGAATTTTGTTCACGAAACGTTGGAAAGTCGCGCCCGCGTTACGTAAACCGAAGGTCATTACCTTAAACTCGAAAAGACCGAAAGGAGTCGTCACTGCTGTCTTTGGAACGTCTTTGAGAGCATAAGGATCTGATTGTACGCTAATTCAAGGTCCAAAGTAGAGAAAATCCTTTTTCCGAAGAGCATAGAAGATACGTCACGAATAAATGGAATTGGATATCGATCCGGAATCGTTACGAAATTTAATCCGCAATAATCGCCACACACCCTCCACCCGCCCCCTTTTTCGGAGCCATATGGAGAGGTGATGCCCAGGATGCGCTCGACGGTTGACATTTACCTTCTTTCTGTAATCCCCCAATATATGCCTTGGCCACAGGCAGCTTCTCAGGGGCAAGGCGTCGAGTACGTTCCGAGATAGGTGGTCCCGTTGTGAGAATGTGATGTACAACTTCACTAGCTTCGATCTTTTTAGGCGGAATTACGCCCGTAACACTTGGAAAATCTTTAAGAATTTTGGCGAAACGACAAATTTTATCCACCACACTAATGTTGGAAAAAGGAGCAGGTTTCATGACACCAACCGCTTTATTATTGGAATGTGTGTCAATCAGTCTGCGACCGCGCAGGTCAACACCGAGATTGTATGCGGAACCTATCGTGGTAAAAGCAAAAATTGTTGTTATTATTACGATTACCGGATTGCGATCTGCGTCCGTTATTTGATCTGCTTCTCGAACGCGATTTACTTCGATTTCTGTCCCTTGATCGATTTCCAGAATGGTTATTTGGTTTATTTCGATTTCTGAAAGATAAAGCGTCCAAGCGCGAAACGAGAGAAGTCATTTTATTCAAAATATCAGATGAAAGTTGATTTGAACTATTTTCGGACACTAAAGCGACCGAATGATTAGAAACGGTATTGTTTTCGACAATTCTATCAGCGATGGTAGCTAAACGTGTGAGATCTGCAGTATCGGACACGGCCAGAATTGAACGACAACTCGGTGGAAGATTTTCCAAAAATATAGACTTCAAAACCTCGTCACTACACCGACCTCGACTAAGGTGTCGCATTTTATTTAGAAAGGCAGATGGTTTCCTGTCATTTAACGATTCGCCCTTCAAGACACTACGTAACTCGCTCTCCGGTGAACTCGCAAAATTCTCTATAATTCTCTCTTTGATACGAGTATAAAGGTTAGGGATTGGTTCGACGGATGTTATTAAATCTGTAAAACCTCGCAATCTAAAGATGACACAACCGCACTAGCTCTAGCTCGCTCATTATAAATTCGTGAATTTTCGAAAGCAAATTCGGCTTGGGCAAACCATAATACAGGATCCTCGCGGAAAAAATTTGCAAGTCTCGGCGAATGCAAAAATCCGGCGTCTTGTCCCTGACCCGGGGGCATCACAGGACCGAAAGCACCATTAAAAGAAGCTGGTATATGCGCCTCGACATTTCCGCAATTAAAATCCATTTTGTTGAAATAGTTTTATAAATAAAAGCGAATGTTTATAAAGATTCAATGCTGCGAGTAATGTTCTCTTCTCAAAAAAAAAAAAATTTTAAGATGAAACGAAAAAGAAACACGGTAAACGAAACATATTACGCGAATCTATCAATTAATCTCACTATGAAATTTAAATTAAATATCACAAGTCGCATGACAAAAACTGTCAAAAACATCCAAATAATGTTGTCGACGAAAGTCGGAGTGCTTAATACGATGCGCATTGTCATTATATATATATATTTTTTTTTAAAAGATTTTGAATTCGTTATTAAAACCGTTTGATAAAAGTAAAGTAAGATAAATAAATAGTAAAATACCGCGTTGAACTTGTCAAAAAGGAATAATTTGTAAGAGATTTCCACTCACACAATAAGCATACTTACAACAAAAAAACGTAAAACATTACAAACAAGTTGTTCATTTCATGACCATTTAGCTTCCTCAATATATATTATTATATATAATTTTAAAAGTTAAATAATTATAATAGTTTATTAAATATAATTAATAAACCGGGTAAAGTACCCTGAATAAATATTAATTATTTAATTTTTTATTATAGAATAATTATTTTTAAAAGTTATGATAAAATGTCAAAAAATACAAAATTTTAATTTTTTGTGAAAAATTAAAATATTTATTAATTCTATAAATTTTGATAAAATATATACTTTATATACATGAATCGATTCGTTTTTATGTCAGGAATGCAATTTTGACAAGAATTATTAAAAATTTTAATATAGAAAAAAGTTATTTCAAAAAACCAAAAAATTATTTTTTTCAAAAATTAAAAAAATGTTGAAAAAAATTTTTTTTAAATATATTTTTGAAAATCCTTCTGTCTGATTCTTGGTATTCATGACCGTAATACATCTACAAAATCTTATCAAAATCCATCAAGATGTGTAAGAGAAAATTTGTCCACAAGAATCGGTGACATACACACACACACACATACACCCACACACACACACATACATACACAATACATACACACATACATCCGGACATTTGTTCCTCTCGACGAATTATATATACTACACTTGAAAATTTGTAAAAATAATTGATTTTAAAAAATTCGGAAATCGACATCACTATAAGGCTTCCTTTATGAGGAAGCAAAATGAAACATAAAAGAGTTCCATATGCCGCGAAGTTCCTGTTGATGGTGATGTACCCATATATGGTGATAGCAAAGTCCATGGTGCTTCGATGTCCGAAGGTAATGAGCGTCTTCTGGTCACTTAAATTGGTTCTCCCTCCTTGAGGCTAATGGAAAGCTCCGTGTCGCTTTCCCATCGTCGAAACCGATTCTCCTTTTAGCGGGCCCGCCTCGGTCGATTGAAATGACATGAAAAAAATTGTTCGACGCATCAGCGACGGAAGGAAGGGAATGAAAAAATGAAAACTGTTAGCTTGCTAAAACAGAGAAAAATCATACCTGCTGCATGGGCAGAATGGTATGCCCATGCGCCGTTTTCAAAAGGCGTCCAAAACAAATGACCAGCGGCTTCGATCAGGAAACGTGCTGCGCTACTACAGTCATCGTAGAGGTTATGTAAAATGCGGGAACATCGGAGGTCCGATTATAGGTTAAAAAAAATTGAGTTTTTGTTGAAAATTGTAGTCCAAAGCGGTCGAAATATTTTGCAGAAAATAAATTCCAGGTCCTTTTCATAGTCGGAAGAATCCTTGGATGTCAAATTTTGAAGTAAAAAGAAGAGAATTCGCATATCGTGAACATGTGCTTGACTTCAAAAATCCAAATCGTGAATGAAATTATCTGTTCTCGATGAAAATAATCATCTCAATGATTGAGGAATTTTTGTTAATTAAAATCGCACTTAGATGGTCACAAAATCACGAGATATGATCTGATTTGGAAAATTATTTTTTTCTGCCGACATCACGTCGGGGTCACCAATGTGGGTGTTCGCGGTATATTATTAACTTAATTACACCGAATTCCCACTACGTGTTCTAATAAATAATCACGACTCATAATTTGTGGAAACTACTAATAATTTATTTAATACATATCAACATTATCTTTTTTCACAATTACGAAGGCACGTCTGCCTCGTATCAGACTATATCAAAGAATATCTATACAGAGCTCCGGTTTACACACACACACTCATACGATCCCTACTCTCTAGCCAGAGAGGGGTAGGAGGGGAAACCTTGAGCTGTTCCCCACACTTTCTTTGAAAGTCTGCCCCCTCGCGGCCAAAAGTCCTAAGCTTAGGTGGTTAGCTATATATATATATTGCCTAAATAGGTGAGATCGCACACATATGTCAAATGTAATGGCTAAGCCGAATTATAATCGGAATCGCTCGTGATCACTCGTAAAATGCAAGGAACGCGAGGAATACCGAATAGAAGAATAGAACTAAAAAAGAGGTTATGTCAATGTTTTCACATTTTTATACTGCAACGTTTTTTTCGTTTTTTTTGTGGTTTTGATGCTGATAAAATTTTCTATTTACACCAAAATTTGTAATGGTAGTTCAATGTGATATTAATAAATTCCCAGGTTAAATCCGGCACTTTTGCCTATTTAAAATTTCTGGTTTTAAAACTATTCGCCGAAAGACTTTTATTTACATTGTTCATATGTTGAATTTGAATTTACAGAAAATTGTAAAATTGAGACTAAAAAGGGATTGTAAATTCTATACTTTTAGACGTTATATTACAATTTCTATAAAAATTGTAAAGCAGAACATATTTTTATAGTGATATTTTAGAGATTTGAGCGTATTTAAAAATTTACAGCAACAAATACTCTTTAAAAAGAGAGAAATTAAAATTAGCAAATATAATATTGTATTAATAATTTTAATTCCCAACATTTATATCAGTATTTTTACACTAAGCGATAAACTCATAATATTGCATAAATTAGGGAAACATTTGGGAATTTTATCAAAAGTACTGAAAAAATATTAAATTTCTGAAATTGAGAACAAAATTCTTGTTTCTTTCATAATATGCTAAGTTTCGAAGGTGAATTGAAAAAATTATATTTTCAATTTACCTTCGAAACTTAGCAATCATTACAAATTTTAATGGACACAAAACTTTGGCAGGGTGGCCACATTGTCAGTAAAGTCAGGGAAAAATTTTTTTATTAGTTAAGTCAGGAAGAACAAATTTTTGTCAGTAAATTGAAGGAAATACCAGGATTAAATCCCATAGGTGAAATTTTTTGAGGGGAAATTAAGCGAATTGAGACTAATTTTGAAAAATTACGAATTTTTCAACTTTTGTCCAAACATTAAAACAAAATATAACAATTTTTAGTTTATTTAGTTAATTTTTTTCTATAAAAAGAATTTTGTCAAGGAAAATAATTTTAATGTCAGTAAATTGTGAGGAAAATTGATAAACTGAAACTTGTGGCCACCCTGCTTTAGACTTTTTTCATTTCTTTCAATAAATAATTGAACTTTATAACATGTTAAATTAATTAATTTTAAATAATTAAATTATTGAATTTTTTAAGATTTGTGATTGCAATTTTTAAAAATGATTGAGTATTAGAAAATTGTATGTTTATAATAATTTTTGTAAATCCAAAGTCATGTAAAAAAATAATAATCACTAGTTCAGTTAAAAAAAAGTGAAAATTTTTTGCCTTTGAGTTTCGGATTTTTCATTAAATGTTAATGAAAGAAAAAATTATTAATGTTTCGAATAAGTTTAGAATTTAAAATATTCTTAAAAAATAAAAATTCTATATCTGGAAATCAGGAAAAAACAAGAATGAATTAAATACAAATTATTAGTACTGCTTACTATAATTTGAATCAGTGACTGATTTTTTAATAATAAATTTTACGTTAATATAATAACTAATTAATAAATTGATACATTTTACTAATAAGTTAGTAAAAATTACTATTTATTGGTAAAATAATTATTTTATTAATTAAATTGCAAGGGTTTCTAAAGTTAGAGCCGAAGTAGAGAATCGAAAAAAATTGTTTTCACAAAACCAAAAAAATGAAACATTTTTTAAAGGTTGTAGATTAGAAAAGTAAAATTTTCCAACTAAAAACCAAAATATCACTCAGTAATTCAAAGTTAAAAAAATTTAATTTGAAAAATTTTGTAGTGCATTTAATTTAAAGGCATATATTTTTTCTGAAAATTGCATATTTAATTGTATAGAATTATTTGGTGTTTATCAACGTGTAGTTAATAATAATTAAATAATTTTTGCTGATACAAAATTATATTTTTTTCTACTAATAATTTTACGGCATCAAAATTTATTCGAGAAAAACTAAACAAAATTAAATTTTATTTAAAATCAATTTTAACAAACAGTACCTAATTAATTTTTTCAATTGGAATGTTCATAATAATAATTATTTTAAAAAAATTAATTTATTTTAATTTAACTTTTGTTTTTAGTTCAATTAATTTTTATTTTTATTATTATTGTTTTACTTATTACTTATATTAATTATTGTTATAATTATTATGTCGCAATAGTGTAAAAATGAATAGAAGAAGGAAACACAAATTTCGCTATCCTCCTTTTTTTCAATCTCAACAGCTCAACTTTACGATAGATTTACTTTTAGAACTCAAAATCATTTTTCGGCCTATTATCAGATTAGTTCAGTTCGTTCAGTTCTATTCCTCGCGTTCCTTGCATTTTACGAGTGATCACGAGCGATTCCGATTATAATTCGGCTTAGCCATTACATTTGACATATGTGTGCGATTTTACCTATTTAGGCAATATATATAGCTAACCACCTAAGCTTAGGACTTTTGGCCGCGAGGGGGCAGACTTTCAAAGGAAAGCATGCTTTGCATTACGTGCGTACTCTCAGTTTCTCTCTGATCTTAATATTAATTATAGTATTATTATTTTAAATAATAATAATAATACTTATTATATTATATTATTATATACTTATTATAGTATTTAATAATAATAACTATAATTATTAAATATTTGTTGGAACCCAAAGATAAACATTTCAATTTATTCTCTCCTTTTATAATTTTCGTTTAAAAAAGGTTATGTAGATGTCGGGCTACGAGAGTGAGCGGAGTATAAGAAAAAAGAAGTTAGTTCTCTTCCTGGCATCATAAAAGCATTCAAATTTTTAGGAAGATCCATTTTAATTAATTCACTATTTTTCACAAAGCTTAATAAAGGTAAATTAATAATTAATTTGAAAAAATTAGTAAAACGTAATATTTGATTTCTACTTTGCATACATATTTATATTCTTTTTCATACCTTAGGCACAAAATAGGCGCTTTTAGAT
The DNA here is from genome assembly GCA_032872475.1 of Leptopilina myrica (nomen nudum). Classification (NCBI taxonomy): domain Eukaryota; kingdom Metazoa; phylum Arthropoda; class Insecta; order Hymenoptera; family Figitidae; genus Leptopilina; species Leptopilina myrica (nomen nudum). The sequence goes on along the minus strand of CM065464.1, from coordinate 23,362,183 downwards.
AGCAGGCGACAGGAACTAAAAGCTATTCATTTGTCAACTTGAATGAAAATGGCGACTTTTTTTTCCCATGGGCAAAAAAACAGCTATGGTCCCATGCGTTATTTTGCTCATGGGAAAAAAAGGCCGCTATTTTCATGCAAGTCGAACAAGTGAATGACTTTTACTCCCTGTCGTCTGCTATCTGAAATCGCCACTTTTGGGCCTTTGGAATAAAAAATATCGTAAGTAACACGGGACTTAAAGGCTGCCAATTTATTTACGGTGATTTTTGTGCCACTCGTTACGGTCTCAGGGCGCCTACGGCGCCCTCGACCTCCACTCGTGTCACAAAAATCACCGTAAATAAATGGCTACCTTTACGTACCTTGTTGCTTAATATACTATTAAACAAATGAATAAATGAATACAACTAACTGTGAAATACGTAATTTTGTAAAATAAAAATAATAGATATTTAATTTAAAAAACTTAAGTCTAAGTAATTTTCTAATTTTTTATTGTTTGCGAAAAATTAAAATCTTACATTCATGTGCTGATGACATTTCTATATATATATATATAAGGTGAGGAATTTCGCCTCGGGCCGGGGCGTAATGGATTAGCAATGAAATTATAATTTAGATTATCAAATATTATTACGGTATTGACAATTTTAAATTCTATTGTATATTTATAGTTAAAAATATTGAAAATGGAGCATATTTAAATTAAACATTAGACATTTTTATATTAAGTAAAATACATGTTATATCATATTTAATTTGTCTTTATTGAGCTCTGTGAAAAATAGTGAATGAATTAAAATCGAACTTTCTAACAATTTTAACGTTTTTATGATGCCAGCAAACTAAAAATGATTTTGACACTGAGAAAACTGGAGTATTAGACTAAACATCTGGAGGGACAAATCGTTAATATTTGAGAGTTAGCTATTGGATAACAATCTCAATATTCAAATACACCATTGACAGATAGTCGTGCCATTTCTCTTGGAGGGAAAATGAGTTTATAACAGAGGGACAAATTAACCATCTTGAGAAATCCCTTCCATATCCGGCGCGAAATGAATAAATATGGCAACCGAACCTCTAAATTAAATACATAAAATGTCAGAAAAATAATTTCGCGCGCATCAGATTGTACACATTTTCTGCGCAACTTTTAACCCTCAAATGTAATGGGAGAGAATATACAAGTAGATTTCCATTATCAATTCAAAATTTTAGTTTCGAAGGACTGTTTAACTCTCTTCCTAAGCAATAAGCAAACATACAGTTTTTGAACCTCTGAATTTGACTCTCCAGTTTTCTCAGTGGAGAGACACAATTGAAAGATATAATTGTTTTTAAATAAAATAGAAATTAATGTAACAATTGTTGATATCTTTATAAATTACAACTATTTAAAATTGGCATCCATATATAAAATTACATTTAAACACTTAAAAAAATATTTGTGACGTTCCACGATGAAAGGGGTCTTAGCTGCATACAATTTTAAGTTATGTTTAGAGAAGTTTTAGCTTTATTTAAACTTTATTATTAATTATTAAACATCAGAAACATATTTACTGAAAATATTGCATATATTAAAGAATAAAATATGAATAGTTTGTAAAGAAAATTGGTAATTTTTATTTAATTATACTGCCAATTTTTAGTTCTGTCAAAAACAGCTACATTCCCTTATACCGTGGAACGACACATTTATTTAGTTTATTAAATTTAATTTTCACATTAGGACATGCCAAGAAACTGAGAATTCTGCACATGAATGTTTATTTTATACAAAAAATATTTTTCAAATCGGGGTTACGTTTTGTGGCACAATAGAAACAATTAAGCTATAGATTTTTCATTGAAAATAATTTTAGATTTTTAAAATTAATGCAGAAACAACTTTCACGGTGGTCTTGAATTAACTTTGAATGAAATGTCTTAGCACATCATTTTTTTTTGCTGATTTGGGTTATTTGCATTCTAAATAATGTGTTAAAAATTTATAGCCCATAACTTTCCGAGCCGTTTTTATATATATTATATATAACCTTTTCGTTAATTTTTTTTCTGTACAGTAACTGGTATAATTTCCGTAAATTGACAAAAATATGTGCCTTAACATGTATTGTAATATTTAAACAAAACTGACCTATTGTGTCAGAAATATTATTTAAATTGTTATATTATATTATTTAAAATTAAAGAAAAGTATTAGGGTCAGTTGGGGTAAATCCGGACAGAGGGCAAATACGGACAAAAGGTGTTGGAGCTTAATTTACAAATTAAAAATTCACTTCGATGTCAATATTTTAAGCTCAGATCCCTTATAAAAAATTCTGACTACTTCCATGATCTAATCTCGACAATTGTCAAGAGGATAATTTAAAAACTAGGGGTAAATCCGGACAGACCTTCTATTACATTTTAAAAAGTAGTGTAAGTAGCGTAATTCGATTAATTTTTTAAAAAGTCCGGCATATTGGATCTGGCATTTTGAATTTTCAAAATCTGACTTTGTATTCGTATTCAAAGGTCGCAAAAACTTTTCTTTATAAAGTTTTATTAAAATCCATTAAAATTTGTTAAAGCTATTTATGTTTTTGATTATTACTTTTTGAATGGTTAATTTATTAACTTTTATGATACTACAACACTTAACTGATTCAACTTTTATACATCTAGTATGAATTTTTTTCAAGTTGTTCTATTCCTTAATAGAGTAGTATACTTAAGATAACTTTATTTTAAACCTTTCTTAGAAACTAAGCTGTCCGGATTTACCCCAAATTGAAAGAAATTTTCTAAATCTTGGGGTAAATCCGAACAATAAAATGTAAAAAATTAAATATAAAATTTTATAAAAAATATAAAATTAATCGAGGGAACTCAAGAAAGAAATTAATGCAGTATAAAACGGAAGAATTGCATATTATTATAAAAAAACTTACGTCATTTGTGAAAAATAGGTATTTTGTCCGGATTTACCCCAACCCCTATTTTAATTAATATTATGCTTAAATCCATAATTTGATACAAATATGTAACATTTTAAATAGAAAACTGATGATTTTTTTTCAAAATGAGTTTTCTCAAAAACGGCTCGGCAAGTTATGGGCTATAAATTTTTTACACATTATTTAGGATGCAAATAACCCAAATCAGCAAAAAAAAAGGGATATGCAAAGACTTTTCATTCAAAGTTGATTCAAAACCACCGTGCCTTGGTCATTAAAAATGATGCAAGGCAGGCAATGAGAAGAATTATACCTTTAGCTTAATTCCTTGGCATTAATCTAAATGGTGGCAACTACCTTAATGACGCGTGAGAAACTCATATTTTCTAGGGCGATTTACTTTTCGCCGCCAACTCACTCTCGTATACCTGCCCGGAGTCAAAATCTCGCTCCCGAGCCCTTCCCCCACTCTACCTACTCTACACAAATATGCACACAGAAAAAAAGGGATTGTTACATGTACTTTTGAGGTCTATAATGGTGGTTCGAGTCTCTTTTTTAAATATTAATATCACTAAAAAAAATTTATATACTGTTTGGAAACTTCCTGGTAACTTGCAGGAAGTTTCCCTGGATATTCCGTTTACATTTACCCCAAAATAAAAAATACTAAACATTTAAAAAACCTATGTGGACTTTAATAAAGTTATATTAAAATTATATTAATTTACTAATTTCGGGATTTCTATTATTATAATCCTTAGCTAAACCTAATTCTTCTATTTTACGATACCATGCTTGATTTAAGTGAAAATGACAGCTAATAATTTCTGCTGAAGGCCAAATCGTTTTAATTGCATTATGTATAGTCGAAAAAATAAGAATATTTGAAGAAGAATCGTTTAATTGAACAAATTCTTCACCATATATTGTTTTTGGGTCTAAGTTTTCAATTATTTTATGTGTTTCGTCAAATTCTTTTTTAAAATTTAGTATCAGTTTTCGTTTTGCGTCATACATGTTTTTCTTTAAATTGTAAACATCTGTCGTCTGAAGTTTGTCAATTGTATTGTTCATGCACTTGTGTAAAATTTTAGATGGTCTAAAACTTAAATCCTCAGTTGCTTTTCGTTTAACACTTGAAGACATAGTTTTTCTTTGAATAACATTTTCACTTAACTCATTATGATTATGATTTAAAGAAGAAGAATTTATTGTAAATGGAGATTGATTTGAAGTATGCAAACTTGCCGAGCAAGTTCATGTCGTACATCTTTTTTTTCACCAGTAGATAAGTCCTTATCATAATTAACCTTAAAACTGCCAATTACAAGTACTGATTTACCGCGAGTACTTGTAATCTCCTTCACAATAATTTCTTCTTCTAATGGTACCGCAATATTTTCACCTACACCTAAATTATTCGCTCGCATGTTAACATTAATATTAACAGCAGCCTCCATATTTTCGTGATTATGCGTTAATGATTCAAATGTTAAAACGTATGGAGATGTAACCTTATGTTCATTAAATTTAACACCATTAACAATTGATGCTACTTCTCCTCGTTGACTTATCATTTCGGAAACAATAGATGTATTTAAATTCGCCATTTTCTAAAAGAACTAGAAATAGTTTCGTCCAAAAAACCGAAGAAAATGTTAAAAAATAATAAAAAGCAATAAAAAAATTAGGCTGAAGCAAAAATAATAATAATGGTTCAAAAATAAATACGAACCAAAAAAACGCAAAAGCCAAAATAATATTTTTCGTCAAGAAAGTAAATATCCACGGATTTTTTCTATAGGGGAACAACCTGTTTCTCGATGTCTCAGAAAAACCACACAAAAAACTAATATTTTTGGAAAGTAGTAAAAAACACAAATGCTGAAAATTATTAAATGAATAAAAATAAGGAGATAAACAGTAAACAATAACTATTACGTTTCAATGATTTCAAAAACACCAAACTGTAATGGTGGGTATACTATACAAAGAATATAATATGTAAAATCGGTAATAATTATAATATAAAATGAATTACATTTTTCAGGCAATTGTCTGTTTGTAGCAACTCGCTTGCGAATTCGAGTTTTAAAATAAATTCTTTATTTATTTATTTATAAAGTGGTTCTAAGCAAAGAATATAATATAAAATAGTTAATTAATATAAAATAAATTAAAGAATTCAAAGATTTGGTTGTTTTTAATCACGATTTCCGATTCAGCCCCACACCGTCATCTGATAATTAACCTGCAATATATTTTTTCTTTTTAATGTTTTCCATTAAACTTTTTTTCTACTAAACTCAGTACACCTTGAGCTAAAAGAAAAATGGCCGTATGATATTTGCACTTTAATTTTAACGATAAAAACCCAAAAAAATGAAGAAAAAATTTTTTTACTTTTACCTCAAGAAATGACATTTTCACATATTAACGGCGACTATTATTACAAGAAAATTGACACGTCCCTAAAACCTCATGCAGCATATGCATCACGAAATTGCGCGTTCATAGGTTATTTACACGATTTGAAATTCTTCACGGTTTCGGAAATATTTGACATGTCCGGTTTAGCCCCGTATCCGGTTTAGCCCCGGTCTCCCCTATTGTATATCTAATATTGTAAACAATAATAAGTAGAGGAACAGAATTTTCAAAATTAGTTCCTGTCTTTATTTTAACTCTACCAATTATTGATAAATGTTGCAAGTATTGTTTTAATATATGTGTACGGAACCCGCCATTGCAGTGCGAGTACAACTCGCACTTGTCCAATTTTTTTTTATATTTTTAGTTATAAAATTGAAGGGAGAAAACAATCTCTCATTTATTCTCATAAAATTTTACTCTTCTTTAAAATATTAAATGCCACTTGTTTTAACTAAAAAAAATGAAAAAATTTTTTTTTAATTTGTTTTTAAATTAATTGTTGTTATTTATTAACTTTTTTTCTATTGCATCTAGAAAGATGCAGTTTTTTTTAATTTTGCAATTTTGGATCTAAGATAATAACCGATAATTATTGAATGTCAGTTCGATATGTTAACAATTGTTTAAATATTTAATTGTTGTTATTTATTAACTTTTTTCTATTACACCTACTTATAATAACCAATAAATATAAAATTTCAAATTGCTAATTTAGAAATTTTTTAAACAAATATTTGTAATTTATTAACTATTGGTAAATATAATATTATTATTATTAATAATATTATTATAATATTATAATATTATTATAATATTATAATATTATAATATTATTATTGGTAAATATAATATTTCTAATTAAAGAAATTTTTTAATTTATCCGCGCATTTAGGGCGCCTCTTGCGGAAAGGGAGCGCATTACACACATATGTTACAGTGGATAACGTGATATTTCTCTTTTTTGACGTTATGTTTATTTTTGCTGTGAACTAGATATATGTCCTCGTTGCCTACACTTTCTGCAGTTTTGTATACTTTTTACACTATTGTACTCTTTTTACATTGTCTCTACAGCAAGTGTAAAAAGGGTATAAAATTGTACGCATGTGTAGGTAACGAACAAATCTATTAGTAATTTTATACCAAAAATTCAGGATGTCGTGTGACGAAAACCAAAGACGTTTATTGAATCTCTGGGAAAACGTTGAAGTCGAATCTGATGTAGATTCGGACACGGATACGATTGAAATAGATCACTTAAGTACAAGAAGCAATGAAAGCGATACACAACAAGAAATAAGTGACGTTAAGGATGAACAAGAAGAAGAAGAATCTGAGAACGATAACAATAACAACAAGACCTGGAAAATAAAACTGTGAGTAACACTAGGTTTTTGCTTGGAAAAAATGTCACAAAATGGTCATGTGTACCAGGAAGATTGAATGTTCGCACTAGATCGGAAAATATTGTTCGAGAACGAAAAACGAGAAATTATTGGTCGAAATGCTAAGACAGAAGTTGAATATTGGAAATTATTTTTTACTGACCAAATGTTACAAGAAATTATTTTGTATACAAACAAAGAAATCAAACTAAAGCGAGATGCATGTCAAAACAGTAACACTCAAAAATTTATAATGAATGATGTAAGCTTGATCGAAATGAGAGCTTTCATAGGACTGCTCTATTTATCTGGGTATTTTAAATCTAACAGGCAGAACCTAAAAGATCTAAGGAGAAGCGATGGAACAGGTATAGAAATTTTTAGAACAACTATGACTCTAAAGAGGTTCCAATTAATTCAAAATTGTGTACGAATGGATGACAAGATTACGCGAGCAGAACGAAAAAAATTGTTAACACATCGAATTGACATTTAATAATTATCGGTTATCATCGTAGGTCTAAAATTGCAAAATTAGAAAAAACTGCATCTGCTTAGGTGTAATAGAAAAAAAATTAATAAATAACAACAATTAATTGTTTAAACAATGTTAAATAATAATTATAGCAAATTTAAATTAATGTTTTATCTAATTCATTTATTTAGCATTAAATAATACCGATATCATGCTGCCAAATATATATAAATTTGCTTTTCTCTATTTCGTTTTTGGAATTGTTATAAATTAACAATAATAATTTGTTCAAACACATGAAAAATTTATCGTAACATTAATAAATTAGATTACTAGGCAACATAAAATATTTATAGAAAAAAATTTTTATAATATTAATTTTTTTTAAATTTATAAATAGTATTACATTACAGGGTAAGAGTACTCCAGGTAAAAAATACCCTACCTTACGCTCGCCGAGTTAATAGTTATATGCATTTTTGGCCAAAAATCTTGTTATTTCCTTGACAACGCTATGACTATCACCTCCAATCACATTCTCTATATTTCCTGTAATCTACGTGTAAAAATACGTATATGTACCAAATTTGAGCTCTCTAGGTCAAATAGTTTAGCCGCTAGGGGGGGGGGCACGATTTAGATACGGACACAAGAGTCTCACCAATAGGGTTCCGTCGGTACACAATGCTCTTTAAAAAAAACAACGAAGTTCTACTTTTCTTTAAAAAGTTTAGAAAATAGCACCCTAAACAATAAATGTGGTCCTGCACCTTCGAAATCTGAGAATAAAGTGACAGGTGAGGAGCGCCGACCAAATTTGACTGCATATTTGTGGTGGGGGTAAATAGTACATACCACGTATGTCTGACTGACAGTGCCCGGAAAGTAGGTAGAGTGGAGGAAGGCTCGGGAGCGAGATTTTGACGCCGGACAGGTGTACGGGAGTGAGTTGGCGGCGAAAAGTAAATCGCTTAACCTAGTAATAGTAATAAGGATTCCTAATCATTGTGGTTAGGATCTCTTGGTTGATTCAACAAACCCAAACCTTGTAAAACAACCCTGTAAACCCTGGTCAAATTGGCTAGGATTTTTAGTAATTTTGCGCATTTCCATAATGAGCATGCGTCTGCTTCTGTTTTGACAGTAATTACCTATAATGCTATTGTATGAATGGTGTGAGGTTTCGAAAACGATTGTTTATTATATTTTGTGTTTACTTTTTGTACATAAAATGGTGTTTTCACATGTATCAAAATTGCTTTTTTCTAGGAACCTTTGGAAATATAGCTAGTTTGTGTTTTAGAAATTAAACTATTTAATTATATTAGTAAATTCTTTCAGACTTTTTTGGTTAGGTTTCAATATAAATCGTCGAAATTTTTACGCACGTGGTAACAACATTTTTACTATTTTAATCGCGCAGTGTGTTTGAAAATTTACAATTGCAATAATTTGTGTATCATAATTTATTTTGATTTAAATGGCATAAATAATTAAAAATTAATAGTTATTGACAAGTAGATAAAATTGTATACTTGAAAGATATAAAACATCATCTGATTAAGTATTGTTTTTTGACTCGAAAATCTAGTGTCTATTGAAAAGTGAAAACACCAAGTCGTGTTTAGTGTAATGGTTATCGTTCCGGGTTTCAAAGTGCGTATTCTTAGGTTCAGGTGTTCGCGTTCCCCCTGCGTCAAATATATTTATTTCATAAATTTAACTCCAACTTGACAGAAAAAAATTAACTTCTTTAACAGGAGCATACTGTTTTGTATTTTTGTTCTTGCACAAAAAACAAGGTCATAAATTAAAAAAATACAATTACACAGGCCAACAAAATTTAATTCAATTTACTTTCCGAGAATTAGACAATAATTTTCCGAAGGCTTTTATCGTGCTGAATCTGAATCCGGACTCAAAAAAGACCCATCACGTCAGGTTTTCTAGATATTTTAACCTAAAAGTACAAAAAACCTGTTTTTAGTTATATATTTGATGTCTCATGTAACATCAAGATTTAATTGTTTTCTCTAAAAGGTCAATATTGAGCCTGAAAGTGCTACTTTTCCACTTTAATATCTATTTAAAAAATTTTTAAATCTTCATTTGTCACTGAGTAATCGTTTATTGAATTTTCTGAGTTTGGCGAATTCTTCGAAAACTGAGTAGGAACAAAGAAACTTTTATAATACAGCATAATTTAAATACAAATATCTAAATTTTAAATAGTTCTGAGGATTTTCGATATGACTCAATACGAATTCAAAATCAGATTCATAAAATTCAAAATGGCGTATACAATATGGCAGACGATTTATTAAAAATTGATTGTATTTTCCTAAAATATGATATTTTTAAACCTGTCAATCTGATATCGAATTTGTATTCAGTTATATTGAAAATGCTCAGCACTATTTTAAATTTAGATGTTTGTATTCAAATTATGCTGTATTAGGGTAGAAGTACCGTTTGTGGCCACTGCACCGGTTGTGGCCACTTTTGGATTAAAGTTGATATTATTAAATTTTCTAAAGTTGCTAGTGCATTGTAGATATATTCCTAGAATCCTGATATAAGTAGATGACACTCTGTCAACTTACTTTTGACAGAAATTTAGTTGGCTTAATTTAAAATGACAGTAAACTGTACGAATGTATTGACAGTGTCGAATAACTACAATTCTTAGTAAATTTGATAAAATATCACTTGTCAGTAAATGATTATTTTTCGATATTATTGGCAATATTCTTATATTCTATCTCTTATATACTATATATAGGAGTTAAATAACTATAAAAAATACGAATTTGAAAATAATTAGGTCAAATATTTTTTAAAAAGCCCATGACCACAAACGGTACAGCAAAAGTATCAAAACACCTTTTTTGGCCACACTACATTTCATACGTTAAATTCACATAATTTTAGTTTAACAACTCGTATAGTTTTCATATTACAATTTTTTAAATAAATTAGTTCACTTTTAAGAATATTTGAAGTATAATATAGTATTTATTCTGACTCCACTAAATTATTGAGTGAATAAAAATAACAGTTATTTAATGTTTAAGTAATACATTTTTTGATGCAGTAATTTTTAATTATTTATCTTCTATAACTCTAAAAACAAATTAAATAAAATTAAAGTTTATATTTTTTGTATAAAATAGAGTTTAAAATAAAAATTTTATTTATTATTATAATCAATAACACAGATTTACAAATTAAAAACTTTTTTTTGACAATCAAACAAAACATTTTTTTTCAATTAGTAGGTGTTTTCTGAGTAAGAAAATCATAGTTTTAATTTTTTTCCCTCGTGTAGTTTTTTTGTAGCTTCAAATTTTGTATTTTTGAGGAGCGACGGCACTTAAATTTACCTGTAGAAAAATCAACTCGTCCAAAAATGATGAGTAGGAAGTCGCTGGAAAGGTAATTAAATTATCTTTCAATCCATATATTACAGAATAAAATTGAAAGAAAATTGAGAGAGCTACAGTCAATTTAAGGTCAAATTTCATGGAAATTTTGATGATTTTTAGACACTTGACTAACTTTTAATAATTTTTTCCACAACAAACGGTAGAAAATATTTATGTTTTAAATTTTGTATTGATAGCTTATTCCATTGAGAAACTTTTGAGCCGTTGTGGACCTTGATTGAATAAAAAATGAAAATTCTACACCACATTTAGTGAACGAAACTACGTTGCCATTTTTAGTATACTTTTCAATATTTGTAGCAAACATGCAAATAGTAAAATTAAGATAAGTGCTAAAGTTACTAAAATCACACATCAAGAAATTCTAGAGTTGATCAATTCGAATACAATGTCAAAAATAAAAATTTCAAAATGGTGGATCGAAAATGACGGAAAATTTTTTTTTAAAATCGATCAAATTTATGATAATTTCGTTACTCGGGGTTTTTCGGTGTCGCTGATGACGAGACTGATGTCAGATTTTAAAAATTAAAAATGGTGGCTTCAATAAAAAGGACGAGTTTTAGCTCTCTGATTAGGTCTCTGATTACAAAATCGATGTCATATTTTGAAAATTCAAAGAGGTGGATTCAGTCTGTGCGAACATATTTTAAAAATTTAAAGATAAACTCATGAAAATTAATACTTTGGGATTTCTAGGGTCTCTAATTCCTAGACCAACGTCGGTTTTAAAATTTTTAAATTGATGTTATGTTAATGGAAAATAAAAAACTTACTCTAATTGCAATAAACTATCTAATTTTTAATTTTCAATAAATTTCCATAACTTTTTAACTGCAATACAATTTAAATCTCATTCGAAAATAAAGACACTGAAAACATCAAGGAGGGGGATGAAGAATGTAAAAGAGCTCGAAAACATTTTAAATAATAATTTTAATTTATTATTTAAAAACTTTTGTTTTTTAAATGTACTTTGATAAAGTTCATTACTATATATTTAAAATGTAATTTAAAACATAAATATTTTCTACTGTTTGTTGTGGAAAAAATTATCAAAAGTTAGTGAAATGTCTAAAAATCATCAAAATTTCCATGAAATTTGACTTTAAATTGACTGTAGCTCTGTCAATTTTCTTTCAATTTTATTCTGTAATATATGGATTGAAAGATAATTTAATTACCTTTCCAGCGACTTCCTATTCATCATTTTTGGACGAGTTGATTTTCCTACAGGTAAATTTAAGTGCCGTCGCTCCTCAAAAATACAAAATTTGAAGCTACAAAAAAACTACACGAGGGAAAAAAATTAAAACTATGATTTTCTTACTCAGAAAACACCTACTAATCGAAAAAAAATGTTTTGTTCGATTGGCAATTTCACTGTAAACCAGTGTAATAAATAAGCTTTGATTAATCATGTTAAAAAAAACATTTGTGATTTTAAGTAAAATATAAATTTATTGATTTTAATACTAAATTTTGTTCTTTAATCAATTTTTTTACTTGTTGTGCTTGATTGATTAATCAATTCTAATTATTTATTAAAAAATATAATTTACTTAATAATACCATAACAGTTTTTTAAGCAGTGGCCAAAACTGGGACAAAGGGTGTCCACAAGGGGTGCTTGTGTGGCCATTACTGGTGAAAAAGGCTTTTTGAAGCAATTTCATTTTTTTAAAATAATAAATATAGTGAAATCATGTTTTTGATTAAAAAAATTAAAATAATACAATTCGCTAGATATAATATAAAAAAATAATAATGAAATTAGTGCTTCAATAAATTTATTTTCTTAATGAAAGACGACACACCGCTTAAAGTGGCCACAACTGGTACATCTACCCTATCAAAGTTTCTTTGTTTCTACTCAGTTTTCGAAGAATTCGCCAAACTCAGAATTAAATGAAGATTTAAAAAATTTTTAAATAGATATTAAAGTGGAAAAGTAGCACTTTCAGGCTCAATATTGACCTTTTAGAGAAAACAATTATCTCTTCATGTTACATGACATCAAATATACTTAAAAACAGGTGTTTTGCACTTTTAGGTTAAAATATCTCGAAAACCTGACGTGATGGGTCCATTTTGAGGTCGGATTCAGATTCAGCAAGTCGAAATCCTTCGGAAAAGTATTGTCTCATTCTTGGAAAGTAAATCTTGTCGGCCTGTGTTATTTGTTAAAAATAAAAATCTTGATTTATTTTAGAATAATAAGTTTCAAAAGTTAAGATAAAATTTCAAAAATGCAAAATATTGATTTTTTCAAAAAATAAAATTAATTCATATCGCCTTGTCAAGAACATTTTACAACTGACAATGAGTAAAATATTTAACCAAAAAAGACTTAAAGTTAGGTAATGTGTGCTGTGATTGCTAGTAAAATATTTTATAAATTTCTAAAAAATAAAAGTAAATTTGCAAAACCTATCCTGACTTTATGTGAACAATAAGAAAGAAGAGAATAAACAATTACAATGTAAAAATATGGGGGTCGGTTTCGGACCACCCACACTATTTTCACAAAATGTTTTGCCAATCACTTATATCAATGGAATTAATTTAATTTAAATGTTGTGCGTTGAAGTTAAGGTCATACACAATCAAAATTAATTTCGTAAACATTTTTCTGTATTAAAAAAACACTGTTAGCTCGAATTTCGAATAGATCAAAAATTAATTTAACGAATGCTAAAATCTAATATTGCTTGAATCTCCATAATGAAATCAAACGCATTGATAAAACCTGTGGCCCAGTTGTTGGTGTTGTGAAAGAGTTCGCTTGATGGTACTGACGAATTTTTTAGTGGTACCATCTTTAAGAAACTTAAGGGTGTCGGTAGGGGACCATCCACCCCTATACTCTATATACATGAATCGATTCATTTTTATGCACATTTTTATAAAAAAAATTATTTAAAAAAATAAAAAAATCAATTTTTTAAAAAATTAAAAAATTACTAAAAAAAATTTTTCTAAATTTTTTAAATATTTCTTCTGTCTGATTCTTAATATTTGTGATCGTAATACACCACAAAATGTTATCAAAATCCGTCAATGCGTGTAAGAGAAAATATGTTCACAAAAATCGGTGACACACGTACACACATTTTGTACATTTGTGACGTCCACGACAAAGCGTGCTTTCGCTCCCGAATATGAATTCTACGCAAAACTTTTTAGAAGCTGAGCTTTTCTGATTGGTGGAGATTTTCAATTGCAATTCAGCCCCACCACGCACTACACATTGACATTCATATGTGTAGCGCGAAGTGTGCGAATCGTACGTATATAACCAATGTAGTAGTAGTGGAAAGTAGAGGGGCAGATTTTCTGATAAATGGAAGTAAACTCGCATCACGTTCAAATTATGGTTATGTTTGAACATTAATAACAAAAAAATCTATAAGTAAAAAGTATTTTTGACTTTTGCACGCACGGAGAAAAAGGGATTGTTACATCTACTAACCGGATTGTCAATATAGAACTAGCAAATCTGAATTGTTGTTGCAACAATTCTTTTTGTTCTCTTAACATTGTTATCACAACAATTAATTTGTTAAGAAAACAAAAAGAATTATTGCAACAACAATTCAGATTTGCTAGTTCTATATTGACAATCCGGTTAGTAGATGTAACAATCCCTTTTTCTCCGTGCGTGAAAGAGGAACTTAAAATGCATAGAGTGCTATTAATAACTCGAAATTAATTTTTTGGGAGCTAAGGTACATTTTGTCGTTATTTAATTTTTTTTACTTTAAACTTTGAATTTCTACATATTAGGAGTAGTTTGTTGGATTTAAAAAAACAGAGGGTGATGCAATTTTAACAATGCTTTTGAGTTGTTAAAAAAGAAGTATAGAAAATTATTGTTTGGTTTAAAAAAATATGGTTTTTCATTTTTTTTATTATACATTTTGAATTTTTATATATGAGGGGTAGGTTTTCCAATTTAAAAAAATACAAAAGGTGATGGAACAATTTTGACATTGCTTTTGAGTTGTTGAATGAGAATTACATAAATTTATTGTTCTATTTTGAAAAACTATGTGGTTTTTCATTTTTTACTTTAAATTTTTATTTTGTACATTTAAGGATAGGTTTTTTAATTTGAAAATAAACAGAGGGTGATGGAGCAATTCTGACTTCAGATTCGTTTTTAGGGGTCAAAAGTACGATAAAATATGTATGTCTGGTTCAATAAACAGACAACTGTTTTGGTTTTAAGGTTTAACTATTAATTCAATATAAACTTAGATTCGTATCAGCTGTCATAGTCTTCGTTTGCGTTACACTAGCAGTTCCTCTTGCGTTGTAGACCGAGGTCCATTAGATTTTCCAACAATTTTTGAGGTAATTACCGATATCCAAAATGGGTGTACCAAAATATAACGAAGAGTGGGATGATTTCCTCGCACTGCTATAGCGCTATCAGGACATGAAATTTTAAATCTGGACGATGTTTACACAAAAGTGACATTAACTTTAAGAGAAACTGCATCTCAACAGTCCGTGACTGGTGGACAAGGGTTCAAAACATGTAATTATAAGGTAGCATCTAATGTAACTCGCGGTGCCATCAGACCTCAACATGTTGTAATAAATGAAGACACTATTAAAATAAAATTTTTATATTAAATATTTTTATTTAATAAATTATGCTTTTGTTATAATTTAATTATAAATATATTGCTAAATATTTAATTTATTTTGTAAAATTGAAATTTATTCTTAAAAAATATACAAAAAATTTTTGTCCGTCAAAAATTAACAAAATTGTTTAGTTATCAGAACTGAATCGACAGTCGCCTTCACTATTCTCTTCTCTCCGAGTAGGGTTCAGTTACATATTTGCGAAATGGAAGCGAATGAAATTGAATTTTTTCGAAAAAATTGCAAAAAATAACCCCCACCCCCTTAACTTCTACAAATCTCAACCTAGTGAGCTGAAAATCGGTAGGAATATTCAGTTTTAAGTGCAGATTACAGGAAAAATATAGCGAATACGATTGGCCTAGATATTTGCGAAAGGGAAGGGAAAGAAATTAAATTTTTTCGAAAAAATTGCAAAAAATGACCCTGCCCCCCCCTTACTTTCTACAAATCTCAATCTGGTGATCTGAAATTCGGTAGGGATCTTCAGTTTTAAGTGCATATTACAGGAAAAATATTTATGTATACCGAATTTCAGCTCAATAGGTTTATATATTTTAATTTTAAGAAATAATATTTCTTTTATATATATATATATATACTAGGGTAATAAGTTAAAGTAAATTATATCAGGCGATACTAAAAGAAAGCACTTAAAAAGAATTTTACATTACGGACATGATTATGATCTCATAGTGCCCTTATAGATACTTCTTTATACCTAAAGGTAAAAACATTGATTAAATTTGGCATAGATTTTGCAGTATCATCAAAGGCATTAATTATGCCCTTTTTACTTGCAGCTTTAACAATAAATCAAATCTGACATAAATTTTGACATAATTAATGGCCATTATTTGGTCATTTATGACATGTAGGTAAAAGAAGAATTTAAAATTACATGTAGATTTCGACATAATGTAAGAGACGCTTGTGGGCCTCTTTTTATCCGTAGGTCAAAACTGCCCTAAAATTGACCTAAATTTTGAGGGTAGCAGAAATTCTTTGACATTTAAGTCAAAACTGCCTCAAAATTGACCTAAATTTTGAGGGTTGCGGGAATTGTTTGTCAAATTTTGACGTTTTGTTCAAAACTGCCCTCAAAATTGACCTAAATTTTGAGGGTAGCGAAAATTGTCGAATTTTGACGTCTAGGTCAAAAATGCTCTCAAAATTGACCTAAATTTTAAGGGTTGCGGGAATTGTTTGTCAAATTTTGACGTTTTGTTCAAAACTGCCCTCAAAATTGACCTAAATTTTGAGGGTAGCGAAAATTGTCGAATTTTGACGTCTAGGTCAAAAATGCCCTCAAAATTGACCTAAATTTTGAGGTTTGTGGGAATTGTTTGTCAAACCTTGACGTGTAGGTCAAAACTGCCCTCAAAATTGACCTAAATTTTGAGAGTAAATGTAAGACCGTTATTTATCCTTTTTTTGACCTACAGGTCAAAAAATAGGTCAAATTTGAAGTAAGTTTTAACGGCCTCTTGGAAAAGGGCACCCTTAGAACTTTCTGAAACAGCGGCGGCGATATGATTTTACATTAATAGTATTATATAGTATTATATTATATATATATAGGGCATTCTTTGTCAACGGGAGAGGTGCTCCCCCAAAAATGGTTTAGACGGAATGGGTTTTAATACGGATCAAATTTTGGGTATTTACCTCTACTTTATAAAACAAAGTGTCACTTTTTGAAATTCAAGATGGCGGGTAAAATATGACGGTAAATTAAAAAAAATTGATTTAAACTACTAAGAACTTATTGATAGAGTGTTTTTTGAATCGCTGATTACGAATCCAAAGTCCTTTTTGTTCCAGTAAGATACAATTTTTTTCTAACCTCAAAATATGTGTCGAAATAGATATTTTAGGCAAAATTTTTTGAATAATTACAGATTTGCTCAAATTCGGTTACTCAGGGAATTTTGGGGTCGCTGATTACGAACATGAAGTCAGATTTTCAAAATTCAAAATGGCGGATCCAATATGGCTAACGAGAATTTGGAAAAATGTTAGATTTCTGTGAAACTTGGTTTCTGGCGGTTTTCTAATTATTAATTTTAACTCTAATTATGAAAAAATAGTAAACTTTGAAAAATAAATTAGGCGTAACGAACATAACAATTAAAGTTAACAATGACGTATTCAATTTGGAATTTTATTTTTATAAATCGGATGGGTAAATTCGCCATTAATAGGCAAGTGTATTACCGTTTTGAGAATTAGAATATATCTTAATTAGTAAGTGTTTATTGTTTTGTACAATAAAGCAATGACTTTTGGATATTTGTGGAACAGCTGGGGTCTAGTCAAATCGTCTTTTAAGAAATCGTTAATCTTTTTCATGCATTTTTCTACTGTAATAAAAAATCGCTATGCTTTTAAAATAATCCTCGCCCCATTTGACAAGTTTTTCAACAGTCAATATTGCTTCTGACGGCTTGCACAAAAGACTATTTCGTGCAGCTTCTCTCTTAAACAAAGTTCCAATTCCATCTGAAGCTGCTTTGCCATGAGCGGTCGCATGCATATGCCATTCAGCCTGAATGCCAAAATCTTCTTCATGATAAATGAGATTCATCATTTGAAACTTATTTTTAAAGTGTTGTTTCGCGCTATCTGTGAAATAAATAATTTTTTTAACATTTACGGTCGCTTTCAAATGAGGAATTAACAACTTTTGTATGGTATACACCGCAGCTATATCATTTCGGGTACTATCTAATAGGAAAACCAAACTTTTATGTTTAACTTCAGAATTCTCTTTATAATAATAAACAACAGGAAAAACTGTGGCCTGAGAGTTATTGAAATAAAATGCTTGGGATGCATCTTGAGCTACGTACTTGTAGTTTTTCAGAAAAATCTAACACAGCAAGCACTTCACCATCATTTAAATTTACCTTTTTATCTTAAAAAAACTGTGATTGCTGTTTTGATAAAAAGGAATGAGGTTTTAAAAGTAGTAAATTACTGCTTACTTCTTCAATGTATTCTACTGTAGGAGTGATTACAGTTTGTAGTGTAGATCGATTAGTACCAGTCGATGTACTATATTGTACATTGTGAACACTTTTTTCCTGTAATAAATTCTGTACATATTAAGAAAATATTTCAATGCTTGGACACTGATCACATTTACAAAGAAAGCAATCCTCACTAGAATTATTACACATAATAAGCTGTAGGCAATCCTTATAATTTTTTATTAGTTTTTCAGAATTCTCAGTAAGTTTTGTAATGTTTATTGCATCTAACAACAATTTACAATTTTGATGAATGGTGCAGACGTAGACGGAATGGGATTTACTGCCACCAGCAAGAATACATTGTTTTGGGCGAAGTTGTGCAAATTTACTGAAACTTACAGGGAAACCTGGAAATGTTTATTTGTAAATAGAGAATAATCCCTTTAAATCTGCTAATAGAAGACGTTTTTGTTTTAAACAGCGTCCTTCTTTATTTTTTACAGATATAAAATCCTTCTTACCAGGCATTATCCTACTGTTTTCATCGCTTGCGTAAAACCCCACTACTTTGTCAACAGTCGTGTCAGGTAATCGTTTACCAGCCTTGGATATAGTATCTGCCAAAACACCTTTTACAGCTCTAAGATACTTTTATACTAATTCAAAGATTTTTTTCATCTTATTCTCCTACGCTCAGCAAGGGAAATAGAGTTAGAAGATATGCTAACTAATTTAAAAAAAGTTCACTATCTTAAAAAATAATGAATCGCTAAGGTTATCTATTCTCACTGTAATACCTAAAACGTTAAACATAAAAGTTTGGTTTTCCTATTAGATAGTACCCGAAATGATATAGCTGCGGTTTATACCATACAAAAGTTGTTAATTCCTCATTTGAAAGCGACCGTAAATGTTAAAAAAATTATTTATTTCACAGATAGCGCGAAACAACACTTTAAAAATAAGTTTCAAATGATGAATCTCATTTATCATGAAGAAGATTTTGGCATTCAGGCTGAATGGCATATGCATGCGACCGCTCATGGCAAATCAGCTTCAGATGGAATTGGAACTTTGTTTAAGAGAGAAGCTGCACGAAATAGTCTTTTGTGCAAGCCGTCAGAAGCAATATTGACTGTTGAAAAACTTGTCAAATAGGGCGAGGATTATTTTAAAAGCATAGCGATTTTTTATTACAGTAGAAAAATGCATGAAAAAGATTAACGATTTCTTAAAAGACGATTTGACTAGACCCCAGCTGTTCCACAAATATCCAAAAGTCATTGCTTTATTGTACAAAACAATAAACACTTACTAATTAAGATATATTCTAATTCTCAAAACGGTAATACACTTGCCTATTAATGGCGAATATACCCATCCGATTTATAAAAATAAAATTCCAAATTGAATACGTCATTGTTAACTTTAATTGTTATGTTCGTTACGCCTAATTTATTTTTCAAAGTTTACTATTTTTTCATAATTAGAGTTAAAATTAATAATTAGAAAACCGCCAGAAACCAAGTTTCACAGAAATCTAACATTTTTCCAAATTCTCGTTAGCCATATTGGATCCGCCATTTTGAATTTTGAAAATCTGACTTCATGTTCGTAATCAGCGACCCCAAAATTCCCTGAGTAACCGAATTTGAGCAAATCTGTAATTATTCAAAAAATTTTGCCTAAAATATCTATTTCGACACATATTTTGAGGTTAGAAAAAAATTGTATCTTACTGGAACAAAAAGGACTTTGAATTCGTAATCAGCGATTCAAAAAACACTCTATCAATAAGTTCTTAGTAGTTTAAATCAATTTTTTTTTAATTTACCGTCATATTTTACCCGCCATCTTGAATTTCAAAAAGTGACACTTTGTTTTATAAAGTAGAGGTAAATACCCAAAATTTGATCCGTATTAAAACTCATTCCGTCTAAACCATTTTTGGGGGAGCACCTCTCCCGTTGACAAAGAATGCCATATATATATATATATATATATATATATATATATATATATATATATATATATATATATATATATATATATATAAAATGAGTTTTGTTTTGGTGCACGGAACCCTCGATCTTAGTGCGATTACAACTCGCACTTGTCCGATTTTTTAATAGGCGTTTATTACTCAATAATAACGGTTAATGAACTCAATAAACTTTTTTTGACTGGCAAGTGTTACAGAAGAAGTGAAGCATAGGTTTTTTTATTTGTTGAATCGTAAATATTGTAGTAATTAATCGTTTTATTAAATTTCGTTGGTGCCAGCAAGATTGGGTATTAGAGATTGGGGCAAGACGGGGTACCCAATCTTACCTCTTTGGGTAAGATCTTACCTGCCGGTGGGGCAAGATGGGGAGATTTGCAATTTTTTCCATATTATTAATTTTATGCTTTTTTAAGAAACAGATGGCCTTTGTACACCTTATTACAAAAGACTGATTCCCAAAGATGGTTATTAAAGAAATAATAAAGTATATATTCAATAATTTTCTTTTTTTGTTCATTTAACCTAAAGTACCCCGACTTTTCCCACTCTCCCTACTGTAAAATAGTACATTATGCAACAAGGGAGGTACGTCCGAGTTTATGTACCGTGCACAATATCGAAAAACGAGTCGTAGCACTAGCGAAGCGAGTGCGAAGACAAGTTTTTCAATATTGTGCAAGGTCATAAACGAGGTTACCTCCCTTGTTCCATACTTTGCTTTATACAACAAAGGCGTATTGTGGTTACTCTATGCTACCTGTACTGGTGCATGCTAAGTTCTCCCTTATAACCCAGCTGGTCAATAAAGTAACCATTATTGCCCTAGGGAGATAAAGGGTACTTTATTGACCTGTGAACGGTCAATAATATACCCTTTATCACCCTAGGGCTATAATTGTTTCTTTATTGACTGTTGGGTTATAAGGGGGAACTTAGTACGCGCCTGTACAGGTAGATAAAATGACTATAATACGCTTGAGTTGTATAAAATTTAATTATTTAATTTAATTAGTTATCTTGTTTATTTAATCGGTCTTATTTGAACACTATATGCTATTAATTTTTATTTAAAAATATTATTAACAATAATAATAAAAATTAAAGAGAGTGAATTTATCATTCGGTAGTTAAATATTAAATGTGAAAGAATCTATCAATAATCCGAATCAATTTCTCAAATAAATTTCTTAAGCAAGATCATAAGTACCGATAGCGCGGCTATCCCAAATACAGAAATCTGCTTTTTCAGAAAGACATTTTTTTCAAAATTAATTAATAATTTCAAAATTATCAAAGAACTCAAAAAAACGGTAGCATGGTGGGATACGAGTCCACGACCTTTCTATTACCGGTATAGACTGCTCTGACCACTGAGCTACATGCACCCCGAGATTCTTCAAGTTTCTTGAAATATACTATCACTTCCTTCGTTATTTGATGATAACATAGGAAGTTTCTTAAAGATGGTAAGCCTAATATTTCAATTCATAGGCATATTGTAATTAAAGGGAGTGAATTTATCATTCGGTAATTAAATATTGAATGTGAAAGAATCTATCAATAATCCGAATCAATTTCTCAAATAAATTTCCTAAGCAAGATCATAATTACCGATAGCGCAGCTATCCTAAATACAGAAATCTTTTTTTTCAGAAAGACATTTTTTTCAAAATTAATTAATTAATCCCACCATGCTACCGTTTTTTCTGAGTTCTTTGATAATTTTGAATTTATTAATTAATTTTGAAAAAAATGTATTTCTGAAAAAGCAGATTTCTGTATTTAGGATAGCTGCGCTATCGGTAATTATGATCTTGCTTAGGAAATTTATTTGAGAAATTGATTCGGATTAATGATAGATTCTTTCACATTTAATAATAATAAAAGCTTTTTTATTATACGAGATATGAGAAAAAACTTTTTAAATTATCCGTGTAGAAATTGAAACGTGGTAGTCATCCGGCCCTGATTAGGTTAAATAGGGCCCTGATTTGAAAATGAAACACTTTTTCTGATCAGGTCCTGAAGTGGTGTTTTAAAAATAGGTCACATCAGGGCCTTATAAGGCCCTGATCACAACCTGATTATTTGGTATTGCTTCCTCATAAAGGAAGCCTTATAGTGATGTCGATTTCCGAATTTTTTAAAATCAATTATTTTTACAAATTTTCAAGTGTAGTATATATAATTCGTCGAGAGGAACAAATGTCCGGATGTATGTGTGTATGTATGTATGTGTGTATGTGTGTGTGTGTATGTGTGTGTGTGTGTGTGTATGTCACCGATTCTTGTGGACAAATTTTCTCTTACACATCTTGATGGATTTTGATAAAATTTTGTAGGTGTATTACGGTCACGAATATCTTGAATCAGACAGAAGGATTTTCAAAAATATCTAAAAATAAAAATTTTTTAGCAATTTTTTTATTTTTTGAAATAACTTCTTTATTTATTAAAATTTTTATTAATTTTTCTCAGCGTTATATTCCTGGCATGAAAACGAATCGATTCATGTATATAAAGTATATATTTCATGAAAATTTATGGAATTAATAAATATTATAATTTTTCACAAAAAATTAAAATTTTGTATTTTTTGACATTTTATCATAACACTTTAAAATAATTATTCTACAAAAAAAAATTAAATAATTAATATTTATTCAGGGTAGTTTACCCAGTTTATTAATTATATTTAATAAACTATTATAATTATTTAACTTTTAAAATTATATATAATAATATATATTGAGGAAGCTAAATGGTCATGAAATGAACAACTTGTTTTATAAGTATACTTATAATAAATTAGCTTATTTTATCTGCAATAAAATTTATTTCTATCATTTCATGTAAAAATGGAAGGTTAATTTAAATATACAAAGTGTTTTATTTCTTTTCAATAAAAAACTAAAATTTTGTTAAAAATTAAAATGATTGACAAATCGAAATTGTGCAGATTTTCCTTGGTCACGGCCTGAAGAATGGTTATGATAAGTAAATCCTGATCAGGGCCAAACCACAAATAAAATTTACTTGAGGCAATTTCTACACGGGTAGTTCGCATTTCTTTTGTCAAAAAAATCACTTGTAGCTTAAGAGAAAGATTTTTTTGTTTTTGTAGTTGGTCGTTTATCTCAGTTGGTTAGATTGGATATTAGGTTTTCGTTTCCGTGTTCAACCCTTAGACCCTCAATATTATTTTTTCAAATAAAAAAAACTTTTTTCTCTACAATTCCTAACATATTAAAATTAATTAGAATAATAATGAAATAATAAAATAACCAAAATTAATTTTTGTATTTATTTATAAAACTATTTTCAATTTTTAAGAAATATTTGTTCTTTTTCTAAGCAAATTTATATCCATAACCTATATAAAAATTACTAGTGATATTTTCTGAACTTATCACGGATAAATTTCAGATTATTCGCTGCTAATTAACATTTCAAACTTTCATCGATTTCGCATTTAAAGATTTCATCTAATTAACTTTTCAATTCCCAGCGAATTCGCACTGCCACAGATGAACATTTAACTGTTGTGCTATGTGGGTGTATTATTTTGAAAGTAATATGAAAATAATTGAAATTAAAATTTTTAAGCAACATCCAAATACATCTTTTAATATAAAAAATTTTTAACATTTAATTTAAAAAAAAATTTCTCAGGCGATAATAAAGAATTGAACATCTATATTATTACATTTTCTAAAATCACATTGCTTTTTAATAGCATTTTATTTATTTAGAAGACAATTAAGTTTTCAGCAAAAATGTCAATTGTAAATTAAAGGACCCCGCACTAAATACATGGGAAAAATACTCTCTGTTAAATTTCTTGTAACTTTGTAATCTTGTAGCTTTCGATCTCCTGAATAAAAAATATAAATGACAAAATGCAAAAAAATGAACAGATTTTTTGTAAAATAAGGTTAAAGTTGAAAGTTCGCAGTGAAACAGGTGTAGTTACTAAAACATGAGTTAAACTAAAATAAGTAAATTACCTGGAGAAAAACATGTTACTCGAGGGTTCTTGAGGCCGCTTATTACGAATCCAATGTCAGTTTTATAAAATCCAATATGTATGTCGCTTTTAATATGGCGGACAACTATTTATAGAATACATTGAATTCATATAAAACTCTAATGAAAAGTAACGAATAGAAAAACTTTCAATACAAAAGAGGATTCATATTGGTCAATAGTCTTCATTTTGGAAAAATTGAGTCTAAATGTTATATGTATTTAAAAAAAATTCTAATAATAAATAGGAAGAGTTTAAATTCAATTTTTTATTGGACAAAAAGAATTATTTCTGTAAGGGGTTGAGACTTCTATTGCAGATTTAAACATAATAATATTAAAACTTCTCCTAGTTGCAAAAAGCAACTCTTTGATTCGTTGCCATATTAAAAAACATTGAATATATTTCATTTTTTAAAAATATAACATTTAGTCTCAACCCCCTGAAAATAAAATAAAGACGGCCAATAAAAATAATATTTATACTCCTCCTATTTATAAAAAGAAATTCTTTGATTCGTTTCCTTATTAAAAAAATGGTGAATATATTCCATTTTTTAAAAATATAACATTTAGTCTCAACCCCCTGAAAATAAAATATAGACGGCCAATAAAAATAATATTTATACTCCTCCTATTTACAAAAAGCAATTCTTTGAATCGTTGCCTTATTAAAAAAAATGGTGAATATATTCCATTTTTTAAAAATATAACATTTAGTCCCAACCATTTTTCTAAATAAGGCAACGAATCAAAGAGTTGCTTTTTGCAAATAGGAGTCCAAAAGTCTTTATTTTCTTTTTAGGGAGTTGAGACTAAATGTTATATTTTTAAAAAATGAAATATATTCACCGTTTTTTAATATGGCAACGAATGAAAGAATCGATTTTTGTAAATAGAAGGAGTTTAAATATTATTCTTATTATCGTCTTTATTTTCTTTTTAGGGGGTTGAGACTAAATGTTATATTTTTCAAAAATTAAATATATTTACCATTTTTTTAATAAGGAAACGAATCAAAGAATTGCTTTTTGTAAATAGGAGGAGTTTAAATATTATTCTTATTGGCCAAAAGTCTTCATTTTCTTTTCAGGGGATTGAGACTAAATGTTATATTTAAAAAAAATTAAATATATTCACAATTTTTTTAATAAAGCAACGAATGAAAGAATCGATTTTTGTAAATAGAAGGAGTTTAAATATTATTCTTATTATCGTCTTTATTTTCTTTTTAGGGGGTTGAGACTAAATGTTATATTTTTCAAAAATTAAATATATTTACCATTTTTTTAATAAGGAAACGAATCAAAGAATTGCTTTTTGTAAATAGGAGGAGTTTAAATATTATTCTTATTGGCCAAAAGTCTTCATTTTCTTTTCAGGGGATTGAGACTAAATGTTATATTTAAAAAAAATTAAATATATTCACAATTTTTTTAATAAAGCAACGAATCAAAGAGTTGCTTTTTGCAACTAGGAGAAGTTTGAATATTATTATGTTTAAATCTGCAATAGAAGTCTCAACCCCTTACAGAAATAATTCTTTTTGTCCAATAAAAAATGGAATTTAAACTCTTCCTATTTATTATTAGAATTTTTTTTTAAATACATATAACATTTAGACTCAATCTTTCCAAAATGAAGACTATTTACCATTATGAATCTTTTCTGTATTAAAAGTTTTTCTATTCGTTACTTTTCATTAGAGTTTTATATGAATTCAATGTATTTTATAAATAGTTGTCCGCCATATTAAAAGCGACATACATATTAATTTTATAAAACTGGCATTGTATTCGTAATAAGCGGCCTGAAGAACCCTCGAGTAACGTGTTTTTATCCAGGTAATTCACTTATTTTAGTTTAACTCATGTTTTAGTAACTACACCTGTTTCACAGCGAACTTTCAACTTTAACCTTATTTTACAAAAATTCTGTTCATTTTTTTGCATTTTGTCATTTATATTTTTTATTCAGGAGATCGAAAGCTACAAGATTACAAAGTTACAAGAAATTTAACCGAGAGTATTTTTCCCATGTATTTGGTGCGGGGTCCTTTATTTAATTTCGAACATTTGTAAATTTATAACATTAAAAATTATTTGATTCAAAAATGTATTTAACTATTAAATATTAAAAAATTTTCTCACCAAAGCCTTAAATTTGAAATTATATAGGGTTGACACGCAGCGCATTTTTTCAATTATCCATTCAATTTTCTACAAGAATGTATGTTTCAAAAATTAAAATTTTGAATTTCAATTTTTAGGTCATTTTTATATGTTTGACTGGCTTGTAAGCGTAGAGTCGGGCGGATAATTCGGTCCAGACGCTCAATTACATAATATAATTAATTTAACTTTTTTGTAAAACTTAACAGGAGAACAAAGTATTAAAAAATAAATTTATTTATTCATCTCACTCTGTAAAGAGAACACTGTCATAAACGTAGTTAAAGAAATTCTATCATGTACGTGTTTAAAGTCAATGCTACCAAAGAAATGCGATATGAGAGAATTCTTGTGGCTTCACATGCAACTTTGTAATTCTATAGTGATACAAGTTTTTACATAAACTTGTTTAATGTTCTATTGACTTAAATCCAATACTTATTCTAATAAATTAAAAAGTCGATTCTTTGGCATTATTTAAAAACCACAAGAAGAATATTAAGAGTAAAATTAAAATATTTATCAATTTTCCACTCACCATCCAATAAAAATTTGTTCAAGTACATTCTATTTACGGAATAAATGCACTGAAAAAAATTGTTTCTTTTTAAATGAAGTTAAATTCTTATATTTATATAAGAAATTAAATGGCCAGTTTTTTAAAAGTAATAATATAGACAAAACTTACGTTCTTGTGAACGCGATCGTAAATCATCTCACTGAGTTTTCCACTTTTCATGTGTATCATTCTACCTCGCATAGGCATAGCATGATGATTGATAATCAAATCTTCTAGACCAACTTCTCTTAGAGCTGCTCTTCCACGGTGTGAGAGACTGAGATCTATGCTTTGCCCTCTTAAGTCTGCTACTCTTATATCTAAAGTATATTAAACATGTTATAACTGTGTATTACATTATACGATTTAAGGTAGGTTATTATTTTTTTTACAATCTTAATTTCATTACTTTACTTTTTACTATTTATTGTTTTAACGTGGGGGGGGTCTAACGGATGAAAAAATGGTCTTTTTGTGACTTTTAAGGAAGAAACGGTAAAAGTTTACTTGTTATTTTTTTGCGCATATTGTTAGTTATTATTTGAAAAGGATTTTGCAAAATTTTTGTTCAAAAATATTAAGAATTATGCCGCTGACAAAGCATTTTTGAAGACGCTTTCTAAGAAATATGATTTGCTGTGATGCCAAAATGGTGAATTCGAAAATTTTAAATTTTATCAGATTTGCTTGAAACTTGTTACTCGGGAGTTTTCGGGGCCGCTGAATACGAATCCGATGTCAGATTTAGAAATTCAAAATGGCGTACCTAAAATTCGATCAAATTGCATGAATCTTGAAATTATCCACCATATTGGATTCACCATTTTAATTTTGTAAATCTGACATCGGAATCGTAATTAGCAACCCCTGAAAACCCCCGAGAAATAAATTTGAAATGAATTGATAGATTTTTAAAAACTTGTCCACCATATTGGATCCGCCATTTTCAAATTTGAAAAACTGGCATTAGATTCGAAATCAGCAGCTTCAGAAACCTTTGATTAGTGACTTTAGTAACTTTAACACACTTATTGTTTGATTTTTTGCGGAAAATGTGAAGGGATACTAACATCTCCTAGGTAGAGTATACGTGCAGAACCTCCGCATACGCGTACTTCTCCACACGGCTCGCCTACGAGCGTAACGGGGAGAGATTGCGCTCTCCAACGTCGATGGCCAACAAGTGACCATCTGCCGATACCACAGAGTTGAGTAAAAACTTCTGCAGCCCTTCAGTGGGGGGCGGGACCCTTCCAAAAGGGATACAAAAAGTGAAAAAAGTAGATTTGTTCACTAAATCTAGTGTAGAATTGTAATTTTTATTCCAATCGAGATCCACAAGGGCTCAAAATTTACGTAATGATATAGTCAGTCAACAAAAAAATTAAAACGTAAAAATTTTTTACTATTTGATGTAGAAAAAAATAGTAGAAGTCACTCAAGTGTCTAAAAATGATAAAAATTTTCATGAAATTTGATCTTTAGTTAACTGTAACTTTCTTAATTTTCTTGAATGACCTATGGATAGAGAGGTAATTTAATTACTTTTCTAATGGCATATTATTTATTATATTTTGATAAGCTAATTTTCTTACAGGTAAGTTAAATGACGTCACATGTCGAAAATGTAAAATTTGTAGTTACAACAAACTGGAATGTTTTTTAGATGGCATCTTCGAAAATGTTTTGTCAGCGGCATAATTCTAAATATTTTTAAACAAACATTTTACAAAATCCTATTTAAATACTAACTAACAATATGCAAAAAAATAACATGTAAACTTTCACCGTTTTTCCATAAAAATTTACAAAAAGACCCTTTTTTCCTCTGTTAGACCCTACCGTCTCCTTAATTACTTAATAAAAATTGATATTTAATTAATATTTTTAAAAAATGTTGGTCCTATAAAAACACTAGTTTATTTTTAAATGAACTGGAAGAATTCTGCATTTAAATTATTTAAGAGCATTATTAATACATTTTTAATGAAAATTTCATTCTTACATTTTATTTATTTAGAAAAATTTTTTCTAAAATAGGAGTTTGAAAAGAATGCTACTTTTATTCTGATAAATATTTACCTGGTCGATATTCGTATATGCGAACTTTGTGATCTCTTTTTGCAAATAAACAAGCAATTAACGCTCCTACCTGTGATTTATAAAACATAAATTTTTATTTATAAATTTATTTTAAAGGGGTTAATTTTATTCATTATGAAATTTTTTTTGGCTTTTGTTTGTCTAACACAATATAAATATTGTGTTCAATAACTTTCAAATGTTCTAAGAACATTCTAAAATGTCCACAATATTTATTGCTTAAAGTTTTCTTTTACTATTAAAAATTGAATATTACCACTCAGACCATTCTAAAAGAAACCAAGAAAAAAAATTTCTACTAGTCTCATCCCTCTATAAATGTAAATTATTTTGCCAATCAATAAATCAGCAACGATATTTCTAGAGATAATAATTTTCATAATTAATAATAAATTTCGGTAATGAATACATTTTTCAATTACTACAACGGCAAAAACGAGTTAATAACCCAGTATATATTTAATAAAGCAGTCAAATTTTCAGGTAAATAACTTCATAATAAATTGCTTAAGGTTAAACGACTGATAATTAATTAAAAATTTCTGTGTTACGATATTGTTATTAGTATTTATTTTCCCCGTATGTAGTTTGTAATAAAACAAATTTTTGCTCACTTATTTTCACTTTAGGAATATTAATCAAAATTATTTTCTTCAAGAAGGAACATCCATCATTAAAGAGGATGGTGACCGTAATATAACCTCAAAATCTGTCAAAACTTAAATATAATTTCTATCGCAAACAAAAACAAGATAAATATCAATTATAAACAATTTTAAAAGATCTTGTTTTATTATTCTCAACAAAAATTATAATAAGACAAAATGTTTTGTTAACAATATTTTTTCGACATTTATTATTTTTTTCTTTTGCAATCAGACAAAAATTTTAATTTTCAACCAATTTTTACAAACAATAGCTCATTTAATTAAGTGAAACATTATCTACAATCGTTATTTTTTTAATATTGTTAAAAGTATGTTATTAAATAATTATAAAGAAAACATTGTTTATTTATTCAATAATTTTATAATAACATACTTTTAACAATATTAACAAGATAACGATTTTGGAGAATGTTTCACTGATTAAAATGAGGTATTGTTTATAAAAATTGGTTAAAAATTGCAATTTTTGTCTGATCTGAAAGAAAAAAAAATTAAATGTTAAAATAGTACATTGTGCAACAAGTACAGAAAGAAGCTGTTTTCCGACGAGTGCAAAGTTTGCTGCTCCGAGCGAAGCGAGGGCATCAATTTGCATGAGGTCGGAAAATCTTCTTTCGTACATGTTGAACACAGTGCTTTGTGCAACACCTTTTGGTTTTGATAAGAAAAACTGTTTGCAAACGCTAGTCGACGCCACTCTACGTACTGTTCAGCAGGGTTTGAAACGTATGTTACCGCGCGTAATATATGTTGTTTTCCACGGATATATTACTGAAAAAAACAGGTATTCTTAAAAATCTTTTTTTTGAATGAATGTACAACTATACACCGAAACAGTAAATCTGTCTGCATAGGACCAATTTAAAGCTTAAACATTGCTATTTAATATCAAAAAACAAAAAATTTAACCACTAGAGAGACTCATTTTTAATAAAATTGCCTTTCCTGATCAAAAGTACTGTTGTTTTTAATATGTTTATGGGACAGCGTTTGTCTTTTTGGATATTATAAGTTAAAGTGTACATAAATTAAATTTTTTGGTTTTTGATATTAAATAGCAGTGTTTAAGTTTTAATTTGGTCCTATGCAGACAGATTTACTGTTTCGGTGTACGGTTGTACATTCATTCAAAAAATGCTAAAAATGTATATTTTACGTATTGAAACTTAAGTTGATTAAAAACTAGAGCCAATCCAATATTTTCAAGGTCAGATTCGTATTCTACGGACAAAATCCTGTAAGAATCGGCTGTAACATTTTTGGCAACATGCAGTTAATGAAATTTTGTCGGCCTGTGTTATTATTAAGAATATTTGATTCAGAGTCAGTTTTCTAACACGGACTAATTGTTGAATTTAACGTTTTATTAAATATTAATTATTATTAGTTTACTTGAATCTAAAAATTGAAAACATTTTCTTAAATTTTATGAAAATTAATATTAACATTTTATTTAGAATCCAAATCTCTTACATAATTTTATCATTGTCAAATCGCTATCTCAATTATAAAACGGATAAGAAAAAATTGACATCGTTCATAATTATTTACATGTCAGTTATATAAAATTAATATTAATTGTATATGACTATAAAGTAAATTTAACTGCATTCAACATGTATAATAATATTTCATACTTAATTTTTAGTTAAATGATTAGTGGAACGGTAAACTTTGAATTCTTTAATATTTAATGCATATTTTAATTGATATTAAGAATCATTAAAAATAATTAAAATTTAACTTTTAAGGAAAATAAATAATGTTATGGAACGAATTAATAAAAAACCATACTTTTAAAATTTTCCCCTTTAAAATTATTTTTTGCAATTTGTAATTATTCTTATGACAAGTTTCACCAATGACTATTAAAAGTTTATCAATGATTAAATTCTCAATCAACCAATCACAAGCTGTTACACCGGACTCTAATCACTGATTAACTTTTAATTGAGTTTGGTGAAATCATCCTTTAGTATATATATAAATAATTATGTTATCAAAAAATTATGTTTTTTTACTAACCAAACCACCACCAACTACTGCAACATCAAGACACTTTGATTCATCCTCCATGGTGTCCGAGCTTGAACTGAAGCCGGTTAACGAGGTGAGAGACTAGCTTTACTTACCCTAGTGCATACTTTTTGTCCTGATTCACCTTCAACTATATACATGGAAAGAAAATATCTAAAGAGAATTGTAATACTCATATTAAACAGTTGGACGAAAGTGACATTTAAAAAATCTAATTATGTTTGAAAATCTATTAATCTAGTGTAGGATTTTTATATAATTAAGAAATTTTTAAGACAGTATAATAATTTTTTAAAACATAAAAAATAGAAATATTTTGGTTACAAATTATATATAGATTTTTTGAAGTACCACAATATTATGCATTCATAAGTTTACACAATTTCTTTCAAAATTTTATTGATAGTTTCTTTTCATTTGTTAACTTAAATTTTTTAATATCTATTTTTTCTTATTTTTTACTACAACAAGTTTGTGGTTCTCACAATTAAAGTTTTTCAAGCAGTATGATAAATATAAGTGCCAACACTAAAATTTAAAACTAATTAACAGTATAATAATTTTTCGACTAAAAACACTTTTTACAATCAACTTTCTAATATAAGTATTTAAAAAATTTAAATATATATTTATATATTAATATTTTTAAGAAATATAATATTAATTTAAATATTTTAAAAACTTCCTTTTATATACTCTGATAAATATTATGATTCATAATATTCTTAACACGTCTAAAAAATTTTTATATGAACAACATAAAATTGCTTATAAATATTGAAATTAACTATAGAAAATCAAATAAATATTTGAATTTTTCCATTTCGTCTAAGTTTTCAATACAAAATATTCTTTAGATTTTTTTTATATATGACTTTCCATAAGTTAAGAAAAAATTTTAAAAAATTTATTTCTTTTATAGAATATTTAAAAAAAATATGCAGCAAAAGTGTCAAGAAGCAAAAGAAAGCAGATATGCAACATTTTTTTAGAAATTAATATATATTTTTAATATCAGAAAAATTGTTCTATAAAAGAAAATTATTTTATTTTCAGAATATATTTACATTTGAAGATAATTACATTAATTCATGTTCTTTTTTAAAATCTGCGGAAGAGTATAAAATTTAATTTACTTTCAATTAAAATATTTTTATTTCAAAAGCAGAATTAAAAAAAATAGAATGATAAATTCTGATATGTTGATGATAATAGTATAACAATTTGCAATAATGAATTGAACTTCAAAATTTATAAGTCTTCTGAAAAATAACATTGATCTTTTATTATTTTACTTTTATCAATTTTGAGTAATACGGAAAAATAATAACAGTTTTTGAACAATAATTTTCGTCATAGTTCGTCAAAGATTGAAATCTTAACAAGATTTTTCAATAATTAAATATTTAAAAAATTATAATGGATACCTTTTATGTGAAAAGCAATAATCTCTTGGAGAATATATTTTTACTAACTGCTATTTCTTCATTTTTCTATATTTTATCTTATAAATAATAAAATGTGAGCGTTGCCATCGAAAACACTTTCGCGAAATTATATAATAAAACAAATCTTATCAGTGACAAAATTCAACAGTTATTCATTTTCCACTTACAATTCATTGTATATATTGCTACTGAAAGATAAAGATTTGAATAATCAATTTAACACTACCAAATCTATATAAAACGCACATAAAATTGTTTTAAAAAAAATTTTGTGATTTGATACGGGTTTTTGTATCCTGACAACAAATTACACTAGTTTACAAAATTTAAAAAATTTTCTGACCTGCGGTATTTTACTGTCAACTCTTATGTAAAATTTTCTCCCGAATCCGAAAATGAAGTCAGATATTAAGAAAGTAGAACTGTTTTCAAGATATATAGCTAAATATCAATTTCTTGAGTATCGCTAAAAAGTGGATTCACTAACTTACAATTTTTTCTGAATGTAGTGTATAGATTTCAGATTTCTTTGAAGCAAATTAAAGGTTATTAAATTTTCCATAAAAAATATTTACAAGATTTTTAATTGGACTGACTATTTAGGAGCAATTTATGCGTTTGTTTGAAATTTTTCATTATATATAACAACATTTTTGGAAATGATTGACTTTTATGGTTAATTACGTCATAAAAAACGTGTTTACTTCAGGTTTTCTTTCACTGACGTCAATGTTCAATTTGTTAGGAAGAAAATGAGCCATCGCAGATTAAAATTGAACTGAAACTGTAGAAGATATAAGCACTTAAGTTAAAATATAGAAAAAGTAGTTTTACATAATTCTATGAATTTGTTTGCTATTTCACTCATAGTGAATATTGGCAATGCTTCTTAGATTGTCTATTGAAACAACATTTTTTTGGTTGACTTTACTTTGTTATTAAAGTCAGATTCATTATTTACAGTTTTTTACTGTCGATGTAATCAGATTAATCCCAATGAAAATATTCCGTATTAGTACAATTGCTGACAAATGGTTTAGTTCCTCACTAGCCCTGTAATTCCAACATTAGCGTGCCTGAATTCTTGTGGAAATTGCAATAATGCACCATTACTACACCAATATAGTTGTTCCAGTAATGGAAGTTCAGTACTGACCCAATGTTGGCGCAGTACTGACTGGAAGAAATTAAAATTGCTTTATGAAAAAATTTATTTTATTGTACTATTATTATATTTATGGAGAGGTCTAACGTGTAAAAAAGGGTCTTTTTGTGCATTTCATCAATTTTCATGGAAGGACAGGTAATAGTTTACATGTTTATTTGTTTTTGCATATCTAAATAGAACTACGACATTATTACTGCAATGTTGCGCCACTATTGGTATGCAGTATTATGTCGGTAAGCAACATTTTTAAATCTCTGGATTTGCGCTATGCCTATGAACATGATGAAAATTTCATCAACGGCTCACATTTTATAATATTATTTTTAAATTAAAAAATATATTAAAAAATTTAAGCAGGTTTTTTATTGCACTTCAAGAGTGTATTTATTTATGTGTAAAACCTCACATTATTTGTCAATATTCACAATTTAAAGCTAAATAAAATTTACAAAAGTAGTATTTTTTAGCGCGTCTGAAGTGCGTAGACCCTTTAGGTGCTTATATCTTCTACATTTTCAGTTCAATCAATCGTTTCTAAAAAATTTTTTATGTATAATGAAAAATTTCAAACAAACGCATAAATTGGTCCTAAATGGCCACACAGAAAAAAACCCGACTCATTTTTGTTGCAACTCATTTGGAAGTCGGTCTCGAAATGAGTAATCGACAACTTCAAGTGACTCGAAATGAGTAATCGGCAACTTCAAGTGACTCAAAATGAGTAAAATAACAATATTCTAGTTACTTTCTTTTGTGTTTCGCATGTTTCGTGTTCCATGGTTGCCCATCCCTGTCTGTCAATTGACAAATGTCTAACCTAAAAAAATTTTTCTATTTCTCATAAAAACAATAAATCGACTGCAAGTATTAATGTTTTGACAAGTGCAACGTGTTTATTAGTTATAAACAATTATTTTAATTCATATTTTTATAAATTATTCTTAGCTTTTCCAATGTGATTGTAATTTTATCGTAAAGAAAAAATGATACCCCTTAAGACTCATTTTGAGTCTTTTCCCTAGAAATTCAGAATGAGTCGAAGGGGTATCATTTTTGTTGCAGTTCAAAATGAGTCTCATATGCGACTAATTTGAGTCCGGTTTTCTTCTGTGCAGTCCAATTAAAAATCTTGTAAATATTTTTTATGGAAAATTTAATAACCGTTTATTTGCTTCAAAGAAATCTGAAATCTATACACTACATTCAGAAAAAATTGTAAGTTAGTGAATCCACTTTTTAGCGATACTCAAGAAATTGATATTTAGCTATATATCTTGAAAACAGTTCTACTTTCTTAATATCTGACTTCATTTTCGGATTCAGGGGCAAATTTTACATTAGACATGATATTGAAATCCCGCAAGTCAAAATCTTTGTAAACTAGTGTTATAATTGTTTAACCCATTAAGGACGGGATGTACAAAATTTGTACATAAAGTTTAAGAACATATTTCAATCTTAAAAAGCACCAAGAATAATTTGTAAATACACTTTTTTTATGTATCTTGAATCCCTCTTTCGAATGGCGTACTCAAAAAACTGAAAAATGTTAAATAAACAATTTATACAACATTTTTAAAGAATTTTTTTTTAGTTTTTTCAATTTTTTAATAGCTAAACCCTTCAACAAACCTTCTACTGATAGAAATATCACGTCAAAAATAGTAGGAGTACAACATAGGACTCTTTTGGATATTAAATTTTTAAATGGCTGCCACAAAATAGCGACTAAAGTTACTTTTTTTTAAACAATATTATAAAAAAATGGACGAAATTTTTTAAAATAGTTAATTTTGCTTAAAACTTGTTCCTCGGGGGTTTTCGGGATCGCTGATTACGAATATAACCTTAGTTTTCCAAAATTCAAAATGGCGGACAAGAAATTTCAAAAATAGTTAATTTTGCTTGAAACTTGTTACTCGGGGGTTTTTGGGGTCCCTGAATATAACCTTAGTTTTCCAAAATTCAAAATGGCGGATCCAATATAGCAGACAATAAATTTTTAAAATAGTTAATTTTGCTTAAAACTTGTTACTCGGGGGTTTTCGGGATCGCTGATTATGAATATAACCTTAGTTTTCCAAAATTAAAAATGGCTCACAAGAAATTTCAAAAATAGTTAATTTTGCTTGAAACTTGTTACTCGGGGGTTTTTGGGGTCCCTGAATATAACCTTAGTTTTCCAAAATTTAAAATAGCGGATCCAATATGGCAGACAATAAATTTTTAAAATAGTTATTTTTGTTTGAAACTTGTTACTCGGGGGTTTTCTGGGTCACTGATTACGAATATAACCTTCGTTTTCTAAAATTCACAATGGCGGATCTAATTTTACAGAAAAAATATTAAAATTTAATTTACATAAATAATATCGTTCTTCAGCCATTTTTTTTAAATGTAATTTTATGCATTACTTATAATTAGTGAATTTTAAATATACAATTAAATTTCTTGATTATTTAATTAGTACCTAATTAATTAATCTTTCCTCTAATTTTTATTAAAATCGGTTCACCCAATCGTGAGTAATTAGCTATTTACTAAAACTAGAGGTGTGCAAAATTCGAATCGACAGAAATTCGAATCGAACTAGCTAATTCGAAATTCGAAGTTTCGAATTTCGAATTGGCTGATTCGAATCGAAAGTAAATTCGAATCGAACTAGCAATTCGAATTTCGAATTGGCCGATTCGAATCGAAAGTAAATTCGAATCGAACTAGCTAATTCGAAACTTCGAATTCGAATTTCGAATTGGCCGATTCGAATCGAAAGTAAATTCGAATCGAACTAGCTAATTCGAAACTCCGAGTTCGAATTTCGAATTGGCTGATTCGAATCGAAAATAAATCGAGTCGAGTCGGCCAATTCGAAATTCGAATTCGGAGTTTCGAATTGCACAGCTTAACTCGGTTATTTAATTAGCACAATTATTTTGACAGAAATCCTAACCTAAAATTAGTAGGCTGGTATTCATATTAGCTATCTAGTACTTAGAAACTTGTTGAAAGTGAATGAAATATTTCGCTTATTGTTTCTATTACATAAGGAAAAAAAACTCATTTTGCAAATCTTTTGCACAATTTTTAATAAATAAATAAATTTAATAGTCAAAGATGTATTTCTTGTCAATTTTTATTCGTCTGATCGTAAATAATAATAATATAAAAAATTAGCTTTCGCCCCGCGACGCAGAGCCTCCTCAGATAATAATTCTGCGAAAAAAGGAAAAAGATTGTAAAATCCTCCCTTCACAAAAAATATGCGACATGCTTGACATTTTTAACTCTTATCACCCAAGGATTCAATTTACCATCGAAGAGGAATCGAATAATTCAATTGCATTCTTGGATGTAAAAATTTATAGAAAAAACAATAGACTTATAACTAATTGGTATAGGAAGTCAACTTTTTCAGGACGATATGTCAATTTCAATTCAGAAGTTTGCGTTAAAGATAAAATTTCAGTCATTTATGGTTTAATTGATAGAGCTATTAAGTTATCCGACATTAGTTTTCAGGACGAAAATTTGAAATTGATTTTTAATATACTTAAAGAGAATGATTTTCCAGAACCATTCATAAAAAAGTACGTGAACATGAGACTTCTGTCTCTTAATTCCAATGTGAACAATGTGTCGAGGAGGACAGACTTTGATACAAGGAACATGATAGTTTTACCCTACAGTAAAGACTTATCTTATTTTTTTAAGAATGTTTATAATGCTTTTGGCATCAGGGTGGTTTTCTCCTACGATAAAGATCCTTATAATTGTTTTATTAAGAATAAGGATTTAACACCTTTCGATCTGAAATCGCATGTTGTATATAGTATTCCGTGCGAGTGTGGTAGTGTATACATTGGTCAGACTGAGAGATACTTGAAAGATCGGGTGAAAGAGCATATGAGAGATTGTGAACGTGACCATCAGAAGTCAGCACTTGTTAAACACTCCCATGAGAATGACCATCTTTTTCAATTTAAAAACGTTAAAATTTTAAAAACAGAGAGGAGCTACAACCGTAGAACTTTCAAAGAAATGTTCCAAATAGTAAAAAATACAAATTCAGTAAATTTGAGAACTGATACCAAGTCACTTAATGACATTTATAGAAATGTAATTTTAAATACAAACAAATTATAAATTTTCCAACCAAATGTAAAAAAAAAAAAAAAATTTTTTAAATATATATAATCTTTTTGAATCTTCTCATGAGAGTGTAACGCACTCTATATTTCGTGCGTAAAAGTTGCATGAATGAAATCTGTTTTACCAACCAAGCACATGCACTATATTCGCATTTTAAAAAAAGTTTGCAAAGAAAATCATCCGCCAACATGTGACTAAAAAAAGGAGGAAGTTTTTCTTCCTCTTTTTATTTTTATTGTTATGTTTCGTTTGTTTTAATTTGTAAT
Source organism: Leptopilina myrica (nomen nudum) (assembly GCA_032872475.1). Lineage (NCBI taxonomy): Eukaryota > Metazoa > Arthropoda > Insecta > Hymenoptera > Figitidae > Leptopilina > Leptopilina myrica (nomen nudum). Next base: position 23,323,257 of record CM065464.1, on the reverse strand, counting down.
AGTTTTTTGTCGTTGGCGGTCACTCATGTTTTTCGTTGGAGGAGAGTTTTTTATGATTATGTGCAATATCTGTTTTTTACTCGTATTTTGGTAAGTTTTTGAGGTTAACTCTTATAAGACTCGCATATTTTTTGTGAAGGGAGGATTTTACAATCTTTTTCCTTTTTTCGCAGAATTATTATCTGAGGAGGCTCTGCGTCGCGGGGCGAAAGCTAATTTTTTATATTATTATTATTTACGATCAGACGAATAAAAATTGACAAGAAATACATCTTTGACTATTTAAATAATTAACACTGATCAACAACTTTTACATCTTATTAAAATAAATTTAATGTTTCAAGAACAATTGAAGAATTTTTTGATAATTTAAAAAAATCATTTTTTGGGAAATTTTTATTTATAATTTTGAATCTTGTTTGTGTATGTATTTGAATTTTCGGAAATATTGAAAATATTAAATATCGAACATATTGGAAATATTTAAATTCTTTGCAAGAATTCAATTATTTTCCTAAATAATATCAATCTTCGTAAAATTAAATTATTTTTAAACAAAATTTTAATAACATTTTACCAATAAATACAATTATTTTTAAACAAAATTTTAATAACATTTTACGAATAAATACAATTTTAATCGAATTTCTCGAAAAATGTCATTATTCTTAAATTTTTTTAAGAATTATCTTATAAAAATTGATTTAAAAATGAATTTCAGTTCAAAATTTAGATTAAAATTAAATATTAAAAGCAATATAGCGTGAATTTTTAAAAACAATTCGATTTTGAATAAGTTTAATTGAATTTTGCAAATATTAATTTAAGTTTTTATTTTCTAATATTTATTTAATTGAAGAATTTAGGAATACTTGAAATTTCGTAAAATTGAATATTGTAAAGTAATGGATTTGAAAATTCTCAAAGAACAATCCATTTAAAAAAGAATTTTAGTTAAAAATTCTTGCAAAAAATAATTGAATTAATAATGATTGTATCACTCGGTTATTTTTAATTATTAGAGACACCTTATTTTAACACATTATTGGTATTTGTATGTTATTTATATATTAAAATTATAGAATTAATAAAAAATATATTGACATTTTTAAGTAAAAGTTTCTAAGTACTAGATAGATGCAGTGTAAAAATTTTTTTTTGTAGATTTACAGATTTATTTAGAATTTTATAGAAACTTATAAAATAACGTCTTTAAAAGTAGTGAATTTAAAATTCCGTCTGTAAAATTAATACTTTTAATGTGTCAATTTTACAATTTTCTGTAAATTTACTACTCTGAAAGTAGGTAATAAAAAGACAAAAATATTACCTACTTTCAGAGTAGTAAATTTACAGAAAATTGTAAAATTGACACATTAAAAGTATTAATTTTACAGACGGAATTTTAAATTCACTACTTTTAAAGACGTTATTTTATAAGTTTCTTTAAAATTCTAAATAAAACTAAATCTACAAAAAATTTTTTTTAGTGTGTATTATGAATACCAGCCTACTAATTTTAGGTTAGGATTTCTGTCAAAATGATTGTGCGAATTAAATAACCGAGTTAAGTTGTACAATTCGAAACTCCGATTTTCGAATCGGCCAATTCGAAATTCGAAACTTCGAATTGGCTAGTTCGATTCGAATTTACTTTCGATTCGAATTGGCTAGTTCGATTCGAATTATTCCCGACTCGAGTTTTCTGTTGTCGAGTCGAATAATTTTCGACTCGACTCGATTAAATGCACACCTCTAACTAAAACGCTACAAATAACTTTGACCTTGAATAACTTTGGCAAATATTCGAATTTCGGAAAACTATTTACAGGTTTTTTATACCAAATCATAGGTTATGAACGAAAAACTCATTTCGTCCATTGACTTTAATGCATTGCTTATCCTCTAGTAAATAAGCTCTGATATCACCCTGTTAAAATCCCTGCGAATGATCTTATACAGGATTCTGTTCCAGGAATATTCGTAAGATCCTTTGCAATTTCGTACATAAGAACGCCCTGTTAAAAATTCATGTGAAGGATCTTATACAGGATCCTGTTCGACGAATATTCGTAAGATCCTTTGCAAGTTCGTATATAAGAACGCTATTGTGTTCTTATGTACCCAGGGTTCCCTAATGAACCTTAATAAGATCAAGCGTGTTATCCTTTGTACCGAAACAAACAACAACATAGCATCCTGGACAGTTTCCTTTGTAAAATCATTTGCAAGATCTTGCATTATTAATCTGGAAGTAAAAAAACTCAGTTTAAAATTCCCGTACAGTATACTGAAAGGATCCTGTGCAGGACCTTTAGCTATTAAAGGTTCATGTAAAGGTTTCTGTACCGGAACACTTACAGGAACCTGTATAAGAAACTTTGTAGAGGTTCCTGTACAGGAACTTTTGCAGCTTTGTAAACTGCAGGTACTTAAGTGTAAATTATCCTGTAAGGGACCCGTAAAAGATCCTATACGGTTTCTTCAATTAATTTATTTATATTTTTAACTCCTGTACAGTAGTTTTCTATGAGCTTTTCGAATGCGCAAATCATTTTTCTGTCCAACAGTGTTATACGGGCGTAACATATTAAAGTATGAAGTTTAAGTCTGTCAAATGCTGCGTAACATAAAAAAAACATGTAAAACTTAACATTTAAAAAATTAAAAAGTTTCCTGTAGAGGATCCTGCAAGTGTTCCTGTGCAGTACCCTTGCAGGAACATTTAATAGCTAAAGTTCCTGCATCGGAACCTGCACAGGATCCCTAGAGGATCATGTACCGGGATTTTAAGCTGAGTTTTTTACTTCCAGATTATTGTTATTATGCAATATCTTACAAATGATTTTACAAAGGAAACTGACCAAGATGCTATGTTGTAGTTTGTTTCGGTACAAAGGATAACACGCTTGATCTTATTGAGGTTCATTAGGGAACCCTGGGTAATAGCGTTCTTATGTACGAAATTGCAAAGGATCTTACGAATATTCCTGGAACAGGATCCTGTATAAGATCTTTCGCAGGGATTTTAACAGGGTGATATCAGAGCTTATTTACTAGAGGATAAGCAATGCATTGAAGTCAATGGACTTAATGAGTTTTTCGTCTATAACCTATGATATGGTATAAAAAAAACCTGTAAATAGTTTTCCGAAATTCGAATATTTGCCAAAGTTATTCAAGGTCATAGTTATTTGTAGCGTTTTAGTAAATAGCTAATTACTCGAGATTGGGGAAATCGATTTTAATAAAAATTGGAGGAAAGATTACCTGAGGAATTGTACTTTAGATAAATAATCAAAGTTTTAATTATAAAATATAATTTGTTTAAATAAATTAACTTTTTAATTTTTGGGGTTAAAATCAGGTCGGCAGCATTGTGCACGCCATAAGCTAAAATATTTTCAGTTACGGTTAGTAAAGCAGTGTTAAAAATTGAGCTTCTCAGGCCGTAAGTGCACTTAGGCTGCAGTTACACCTCTGCAGGCTGCCTGCCTGCGACATTTTGTTTATAATAAATTGAAATTTTTAACTTATTTTAACGTCATTAAATAGAGCATATTAAATTTAGTTAATAGCAATTGTAAATATTAAAAAAACTTTTAAATATTAGTAGAGCTCGTTAGAAAAGCGTTTCCTTAAATATCTCGAAATCACTCTGACTGCAAGTAACTATTTTCTTCATCAAGACGGCTGAATTGACAATTCGACGTTTTGAAGGCGGTTCCAGAATAGGTGCAAAAGGCAAGATGAAAGTACAAGTGAAAGTGCGAACCAATGCTAAAGATATAGGAATCGCACTTGGACTTGCTACCTGCCTTTTGCACCTATTCTAGACCCGTCTTGAGCATTTGACCAAATAACGATTCGACGATTTGGTATTCGACCACTTGGCGATTAGGAGAAATCATGCGTCTAGTTGAATCGATGCGTTTGGCTGCTTAGTTGGTTCAAAAGATAGGGCGGGAATTTCAAAATTGAAAGTGTTTATTATCCCTTACGGATCTGTCTCCCTGAAAAAACACCAAATTCAGTGATTATTCGGGGAGTCTCGGGGTATTGTAAATAATGTAAATAAAAGTTAATAAAAGAACAAAATGATGGTAGAAAATGAAAGAGGAGATCCTAATGAATAATTCTGCGTACTAACTTTGTGAAATAACATTAGTTTTGATAGTAAAAATAATTTAGAAAAAAAATTATATTTTCATAACGCGGTGCAAAAAAGCACTTTTTTGCACTTCGCTTCGCCTACAGTTTGTTCCACAAAAAGTGCTCATTCCAAAATTGACTGGTATTAGCGCTTGCGTTCACGCGTAAGACCGATTATTGCACTGAAACGCTCAATTGACAACTGCTCGCACTCGTTACGAAATATATACTATTTTAGAGTGTTTGTTATGGTCTCGGGGTTTTTAAAATATATTATATGAAAGCACTAAGATTACGGGTAAAAGTATATGTAGTTGATAGATATTAATATACACAACATTTATCAATAATAAAACTTCCAACAAATTATGTACTTACTGTAAAAATAATGGTTAAACTAAAAAGTTTGTTTTTAAGTACCTGCAGTTTACAAAACTGCAAAGGTTCCTGTACAGGAACCTCTACAAAGTTTCTTATACAGGTTCCTGTAAGTGTTCCGGTACAGAAACCTTTACATGAACCTTTAATAGCTAAAGTTCCTGCACAGGATCCTTTCAGTATCAACATATCCAAAGCTGATTAAAATACATACAGTAGTTTTTGAGGAAAATGCGTTTTTCGATTTTTTCCCCTCCATAAGTTCCAAAAAACTCAAAATTTTGAGTTAAAAATTTGAAAAAGTTATTTTTAAGTGGGTAGGAATGAATGGGAAAAATATATTCGGGTCACTTTTTTCATACTTATTTAGCTATACCCTATCATATTAATATGGCCCATATGTATATATGTGCATTACCGTACGTGACAAATAGCATGATCATGGTTTTTGACATTTTACTCAAAAACTATATTTTAAAAAAATTTGAAAAAAATATATGTTAAAGGGGACATTATAAGATACTTTTTACAACAAAAGAGAAAGTGGTCACTTAAAAAAATAACCCAAAAAAATTTTTTTGAAAATTTCAAAAATTTTTTTTGAAAAAAAATTTGGATTTTTTTTTCTAAAATCGTCTTATCTATATTTACAACCTCTTAAAATTTCATTAAAATCGGTTAAGTAGTTTTCGAGAAAAATAAGTTTTTTGATTTTGCTTTCCCCCTCCATAACTCCCCCAAAAAAGCGAATTTTGAGTTCAAAATTGCAGAAAGTTATAGTCATATGGATAGTAACATATGGGCCAAATTTGAGAAAAATAGAAGCGGCGGCATTTTTTGCATACTTAACCCCCTAAGCCCTTTATATCAAGTAAATTTTATGTCAAATGAGAATTATGTTAAATGCCATTTACGCTAAATGAAATTTATATAAATTAAATTTTACGTTAAATAATAATTATATTAATAGATATTCACGTCAAATGAAATTTATGTCAAGCTAACTTTATGTCTAATGATATATATGTCAAATGGATTTTGTGTCAAATGAGAATTTCGTAAAATGACATTAATGTCAAATGATTTTTATGTTAATAGAAATTTAGGTTACATAATTTTTATGTCAAATGGGAATTAAGTAATCTGAATTTTATGTAACATAATATTTCTGTTAATTAAATTCTATGACAAATGATATTTATGTTAAATGGTTTCTGTGTGCAATGAAACTTATGTCAAATAATGTTCATATTATATGAATTTTATGTTAAGTAGTTTTATATCAAATAACTATTTGGTCAAAAAAGATTTCGGGAATAAGCATGCGTCTCCAGAAGGCCTTTAATATTAATAGTAATAGTTAATTGATAATCTTTACTATTTAATAATTATGTGAATAATAAATGTTGAAAACTTCTTGTTGTTATCAAATTATTTTAAAATTTATTCTTTAAAAAAATTATTTTTATTATTTATTATTAAATTATTAATGTTATTAATTTATTACTATTAACATATATATTTAAACTTATTTTCTAAACAAAAGCGTACATGACAGCAAATATTGTATTTTGTGTTTACTTGTCAAAAAATATTTCAATATTACAAATACAAGCCTTTGCACTATAGAGCCACCTGCTGGGCTTTATCGTTAAGAGAAAAAGTATTACTTACCATAAGGTCGCGCCGCGCTTTGCAGGTAACCGTGTGTCAACTACTTATCTACAAGGTAATCAATTCACTCATTTTCTTAACACTTAAAAACAAACTTTTTAGTTTAACCATTATTTTTACAGTAAGTACATAATTTGTTGGAAGTTTTATTATTGATAAATGTTGTGTATATTAATATCTATCAACTACATCAACTACAACTACAAAATCGAAAAACGCATTTTCCTCAAAAACTACTGTATGTATTTTAATCAGCTTTGCATATGTTGAAAAAACAATTAAAGAGATTCCAAAAAAAAATTCAAATTTTTTTTTCAAAAAATTTCAAAATGAAAGTTTTTCGAAATTTTCAAAAAAATTTTTTTGTGTTCCATTAAAGTGACATTATTAAGTATTTTCTCATTTCATTCTCTTATGTGATCTACTAAATAAAAAATTTTGCCCGACATAATTTCAAGATGTGTCACGGTAAATAACTCAAAAACTCTACACGGAACATTTTTATGTTGTATGCAAATGTTTAATTTTAAAAAAACTGTCAAATATTTTTGCAACTTATTACTAGTGGCTTATTAAGGTTGTTAAATACAAATCTGAAGTTGATTTAAAAAAATATTTTTAGACAAACAACAAAATTTCGAAAATTTTTAAATCAAATTTTAGGATTTTTGGAGGTTTTTTTACCGTGTCGCACTCTAAAATCATGTAGGCCATTATTTTTTAAAAAGTAAGACTGTTATAGAAGTTAAATAAAAAAAGTGTGATGTACCGCTTCAACGATCCAAAAAGAAAAAAATTTTAAATGTAACAATAAAAAATTTGGATTTTTCTTAGGAAATAATTTTTTTGACATCGATTTCAGGCTTGTATTCAGAAAACCCCTAATTATTATTTTGTAATTAAATAAATAATTAATTATTTAACCATTCGCATACAACATAAAAATGTTCCGGGTAAGGTTTTTGAGTTTTTTACCGTGACACATCTTGAAATCATGTCAGGCAAAATTTTTTATTTAGTAGATCACATAAGAGAATGAAATGAGAAAATACTTAAAAATGTCCCCAATGGGAAAAAAACCATTGGCGCATTAATGGCCCAATAATGGGAGCCAGGCATGCCACTATTGTCCTATTATTGGCACCCATTAATGGACCAATAGTGGTAAAGTCATGGGCTGACTACGTCGTTGCCAATAATTGGCAGCCATCAATGGCACATTAATGGCTGCCAATAAAACGCCAATAATAAAAAAAATTGTTAAATTAACAAAAATTATGAATTAAAAATATATTTATTTAATTACAATATTTAAAAATTGTTTATTAATTTTTTTTAATTAATATTTGTAATAGAAAAAAGTCATCACAGTAATTAGGGAGATCTTTTCTCTTTCAAAAAAAATTGCCTCACATCCTGTGCAAAAAAGAAGAGGCAGGGGGCAGAAATATATTCAAGCACAAAGCGTACAAGTGCTCACGCGCGTTCACATTAGTTCCAATCGCGCCGCATAGGCAAGCAAACATCACTTCCACTCGCATCGAAGTTACTCCAGCCCGTACATATAAAGGCTACACTCCTCAGGTCCATTCGTAGAATATATTTCTGCCCCCTGCCTCTCCTTTTTTGCACAGGATGTGAGGCAATTTTTTTTGAAAGAGAAAAGATCTCGCTAATTACTGTGATGACTTTTTTCTATTACAAATATTAATTAAAAAAAAATTAATAAACAATTTTTAAATATTGTAATTAAATAAATATATTTTTAATTCATAATTTTTGTTAATTTAACAATTTTTTTATTATTGGCGTTTTATTGGCAGCCATTAATGTGCCATTGATGGCTGCCAATTATTGGCAACGACGTAGTCAGCCCATGACTTTACCACTATTGGTCCATTAATGGGTGCCAATAATATACCAATAAAAAATCAATGGCTTTCAATATTGGGCCATTAATGCGCCAATGGTGACTCTTGGCAGTTTCCCATTGGGTCACTTTAATAGAACTAAAAAAATTTTTTTTTTGAAAATTTCGAAAAAATTTCATTTTTAAATTTTTTTTTGGAATCTCTTTAATTGTTTTTTCAACATATCCAAAGCTGATTAAAATACATACAGTAGTTTTTGAGGAAAATGCGTTTTTCGATTTTTTCCCCTCCATAAGTTCCAAAAAACTCAAAATTTTGAGTTAAAAATTTGAAAAAGTTATTTTTAAGTGGGTAGGAATGAATGGGAAAAATATATTCGGGTCACTTTTTTCATACTTATTTAGCTATACCCTATCATATTAATATGGCCCATATGTATATATGTGCATTACCGTACGTGACAAATAGCATGACCATGGTTTTTGACATTTTACTCAAAAACTATATTTTAAAAAAATTTGAAAAAAATATATGTTAAAGGGGACATTATAAGATACTTTTTACAACAAAAGAGAAAGTGGTCACTTAAAAAAATAACCCAAAAAAAATTTTTTGAAAATTTCAAAAATTTTTTTTGAAAAAAAATTTGGATTTTTTTTTCTAAAATCGTCTTATCTATATTTACAACCTCTTAAAATTTCATTAAAATCGGTTAAGTAGTTTTCGAGAAAAATAAGTTTTTTGATTTTGCTTTCCCCCTCCATAACTCCCCCAAAAAAGCGAATTTTGAGTTCAAAATTGCAGAAAGTTATAGTCATATGGATAGTAACATATGGGCCAAATTTGAGAAAAATAGAAGCGGCGGCATTTTTTGCATACTTAACCCCCTTAGCCCTTTTATTTGGTATAAATCTCATTTAACATAATTCTCATTAAAATAATTATTATGTCAAATGAGAATTTTGTTGAATAGCTTTTATGTCTAATCTAATTTATGTCAAATGACTTTTATGACAAACGAGAATTATGTTCAATGTCGTTTGTGTCAAATAAACTTTATGAAAATGAAATTTATGTTAAATGAGAATTATATTAAATTACATTTATATCAAATGAAATTTATGGCAAGTGAAATTTATAACAAATGAAGTTTATGACAAATGAATTTTAGGACAAAATATATATTTATGTCAAATGACGTATATGCTTAACAAATTCTACCTCAAATTAATTTTCTGTGAAATAAAACTTATGTCGATAGAAACATATGTCAAGAGATTTTTATGTGAAATAAAATTCCAGTCAATTGTATTTTTACGTTAAATGGAAATTATCCCATTATTGAATGCAAAACGCAGAGTTCGAACGCAAACATGTAAACGCCGACTAACTCAAATTATTCGCTCCATATGTTATTAAATATACCGAGTGGACACAAAAATCGCCTTACGTTTCAAGAACGTTCCTAAAACGTTTTTAGAACGTCTAATGTCCCTTACCAGACATGAAACGTTTTATAAACGTTCTAAAAACGTTCTAAAAACGTTCCTGATGCTCTGTGCCGAGAGGGTATTCACACGTTAAGGTTCCGTCCCATGACGGCGTAAAAGCGTCGGCGTAAAGCAGAAACCATGTGAGTGAGTGAGAACGTGATATCTGTTCATCTCTTTCTATCGCATGGTTTCTGCTTTACGCCGACGCTTTTACGCCGTCATGGGACGGTACCTTTAGATTAAAAAAATTTTATGGAATATTTAAATAATATAATTTTTATAAAATCTATAATTTTTCAGAAATTTCATCGAGAAAAATGGCAAGGAACATAACAACACGCTTCATTAAAAAAAATTGTATTCGAAAGAAAAAAAAATTTAAGAGTTTTAATATAACAAAATCTTAACTTTGTTTTTTTTGCACTGACAGTGTTTCAGTATTTGTTCAATTAACTGCTATCATTATTAGTTTACACTAACAAAAAATATATGTTAAGTTACTAACAAATATGTTATTAATTTTCTTAGTGTATACTATGACTTTTCATTATGAAATAGATAAACGAACGAGATACATGAGATAGAAAGGCAAACAAACATATCTTTGTCGTTTTCTAATTCATATTTTGCATTCACGAGATTTATGCTTAGACTAGTCCTAATGGAGAGTCCACAATAGGTGCAAAAGACAAGATGATAGTAAAAGTGCTAGTGCGAACCAATGCTAAAGATATAGAAATCGTACTTGCACTTGGACTTGCTACCTGCCTTTTGCACATATTGTGGACTCTCCATTAAGGTCATGTTATTCAATGGTCACGTGTCCTATATATTTTAATATGGAAACACGTGACCACTGAATAAAGGCCTAAAGCAGAGTCTACAATGAGTACGAACAACGTTAACGTGGACGCGACGTGCTGACGTCACCCATTTGAATAGCATGGGTGACGTCAGCACGTCACGTCCACGTCCACGTCGATCGTGCTCATTGTAGACTCTACTTAAGCACAACTGCTTCGCGAACGTCGTTCGCGAACGCAAAGCATGGGTTAGAAAAGGACAGCAATATATTTGTGTCCTTTTCTATCTCATGCGTCTCGTTCGCGAACGATCTTCGCGAATCTATTCTGCGTTGGCCTTAACATGTCCTAAAGGCATTTCTCAAGAAAGAAGTAGTTAAAGTTCAATATACAATAGGTTTGTGAAAATTGTTCGCGAATGAGGGCGCAGTCCCATGGAAGTTACAGTTTTTTCCTAATTTTGAAATTTACTAAACTCTTTATGATTACAGATAAAGAATGAAAAATAAATTATTATAGTTAAACAATTTTTTAAAAAAATTTTCAATTTGATTAAAAATTGTAATCACATAAGGCTTAGTAAATTGCAGAATTATGAAAAACCTGCAACTTTCTAGATGCGTTGAGTAAAAAGTTGGTAAATAACAACAATATTTTGTTTAAAAATTGTTTAAAAAATAATTCAATTTTTATGGAAAAAATTTTCTGACATCGTTTTTGGAAAATAAAAATAAAATAGCGTTTGATTGCCTCGGGTGATTGGTTAGGCCAACAGAATGTTTTTCACGATTGGATAATACTAAAGGTGCCGTCCCATGTCTGCGTGAAACGGGAAACGGAAAACGTTCAACCAATAAGAATTTTCTTTCAGAATGATTTCCATTGGATCAGAAGATGTTATTAGCTAAACGTTTTACGTTTCCCGTTTTCACGCAGACATGGGACGGTACCTTTAAGGGTGGAGTCCCATGGCAGCGTTTTGCGTTGCGTTTTGTAAGTAGGCTATGAGTGCAAACAGAGCAAACATATATATGTATCTCTCTCACACTCATGGTCTAGTTACAAAACGCAACGCAAAACGCTGCCATGGGACTCCACCCTAACTCGGGGTTAACCCTGGGTGAGTGCCGAAAACAGCCAAAATAGAAAATAATACAAATATATCTCTGTCCTTTTCTAACTCATTACAGCGTTTTGTAACCAGTCCATGAGTGCAAATATAGCGAACATATATTTCCATCTCTCTCATATTCATAACCTAGTTATAAAAGGCTACACAAAACGCTGCCGTGGGATTGCAGCCTAATGGAGCACTCACAGCTCTGCCTGCCTGCGCAGGCAGTAATTGGAGTAAGAGAGATATTAGAGTGAAAGAGACAGTAAATTCAAATTTGTATTGCTGCCTACTAGCTGTGAGTGCGCCTTAATATACTTAAAATATCTTGTATTATAGGTATTCCAGCTTTCCTATGTACCCATCTCTGCTCTTGAATCTTCTCTCCATGTGGAATAGTTGTATATTTCAGACTCAACCTTATTAATGGTTCGGTCACAGCTCGGCTGCCTGCCTGCTTGCAGGTCGTCATGACAATACATAAGAGTAAGAGAGTCAGACAATTTAAATTATTCGTCTCCTCTCTCTTACTCTCGTGGCGGCTGCCTGCGCAGGCAGGCAGGCAGCCGAGGTGTGACCGTGCCATAAGTCCTAAGCACGAACGTCATTCGCGAACAGGAAACATGAGTATCAAAAGGACAAAAATATACTTGTATCTTTGTCTATCTCATTTTTTACTTTCGCGAACCAATTCTGCGTTGGTCTTTATTAGCTTCGTGACCAAAACTAACTACTTAGAATGTTTGCGAATTATGCTATTTTCTTCTGTTAAAGAAATTTAAACGCATTTTTCTGTAAACTATAAACAAATTTAAACTATAATCATGATAGAAAAGAAATATAGCAATTATTATCTTATGATTCCAGAAAATTGCTCATTTTAAGTATACAGAACTTTTCATTTTTTTTTCTTTGAGGTTATGTGTTTGTTACGATGTTGCTAAGTTTTCATGTTTTTAAACGTGAATTTTTACACGAAATGTTGAAAATTAAAGTGTTTTAAATATTTTGAGAAAATGTTTATGTAAATATTTTGAAATATTTCTATCTAAATACTTATTAATGTTGACTGTAAAAGTTTTAGCTTGTTTCAGTCTTATTTTAATACATATGCAAATAAATACATAAAATTATGAATCAAAAATTTGTTTAATTCGTACTTTACTCGATTATCCGGACAAGTGCCTGCATCCGTTAGTCCGGATAATGGAGCCTCTACTGTATTCAAAATTTAACTTTTTAGCGTTACCTATATGTAACATGGACAGTTAAAGGGGATCTACGAGTCGAAAAATCGATTTTTACTTTTTTATTGTTTCTTATAGTAAACGGGCTGCTCTTTCTAACGCATTAAACCAAAAGTTTCTAGTTGCATTGTTGTTATTTACGAAGTTTGTACAGAATGCACCTGGAAAGTTGCAGTTTTTTCTTAATTTTAAAATTAACGAAACTCTGTATGATTACAGATTAAAAATAAAAAATGAATTATTAGTTAAACAATTTTTTTTTAAATAAGAATTTTATCAAAAATTGTAATCACATAAGATTTAGTAAATTGCAGAATTATAAAAAAACTGCAAATTTCTAGGCATATTCAGTAAAAAGCAGTTACTTCAGTTAAATAAAAAATGTTAAAAATAAATGCTGCCTTAAACCTTGAACTTTAGATCGCCCCCAAAAGGTTTTAAGCATTTTCTCATTTTCCGTACTTGTCAATTAGCAGCAGTATATACAAAAATATTTCCTATTACATAAATAATTAAAAATAAAAAAGACACCCTTTTAATATTTTTACTCGCATTTAGAACAAACTAAACTAGTCGAGGCGCCCTGGCAATAGTATTGCTGTTTCTAAAAAGTAAAAAAAATATTTTTTCGTAAATTTAATGTAAAATCCACAAAAATCAATATATTTTGCCCGTTCTAGTCTCCTTTTCTTCAGAAACGTTCAAAGAAAAAACCTATTTGTTTAATTTAAAAAAATTTCATTTTTAATGTTAATCAGCAAAATTGCGGCCAATTGAATAAAAACTCTCTTCAAATTTTCTTTATAAAATTAATATGAAAGCAGATAAAAACAAATATATCGTTGGAAAGGTAATGAAACAAGCTTTCCAATTATGTAAATATCAAGTTTCTTAATTTATATGCCTAGGCTTGGTAGCCTTTTAAACAAAGCGAAAAGCGTCCTGCCGGCAGGACCGGGTTTCATCATTTTGTGACTAAAAATTATACGAATTTTCAGAAAATTCAACTTCTTTAAGCTACCCTGCTCATCGGTTTAAACTTACACGGAAAAAATTTATTCAGGAAACATTCCTGAATTAGTTCAAGAACGGTGGATATGAGAAAAAGTCGACAATAATACTTTAACTTTAAGTGAAATAGTTGAAAACATTCTAGAATTATCCCTGACCTTAAAAGAAAAGATTTAAATTAGATACAGTATAATAAAAATAGGATATACTAATGGTAAGTTCAAGACAGAGTTTGAAAAAATTAATAACGGTTCTAGATTTTTCGAGAAAATCACATTATTTTAAACAAGATTTCTAGTATTACCAAACAGTAACAATCACTGCTTGTTGTGCCTGAAAAATTCCCGAACTCTAAAAGAAAATTGGAGTGCGCAACGGTTACTTTGCGCAGAACGGCAGAATGTATTCAACAAGTTTAACTTATAGTGATGGCTTTAGCTACATTTCAAAAGTGTGGATGTAAAATGTAAATTTATGCCAATACAATTTGTACTTAAGATGTATACAATAAAACCATTTTATTTTAAAAAAGATGTCTATTTCAAATGCAAGTGTCAATCAACTTCATAAGTGATTAGTTTTGTAATCTCATCCTAAAATTGTTTTAAAAATCATCAGTTTTAATATTTAATTATATTTGAAATTTAATTTTTTATACTTACATTTTATAAATATTAGATTTAAAAAAATTTGTGAAAATTAATCATTAAATTATAGGTTTAAAATGTTTCTAAAACTTTTGATTTTAGAAAAGTTTTCAGAAAAATTAATTATTAATATTTATATTTCAACTAAAATAATTATACTAATTATTATTGTTTTTATTATTTTCTTTTTGTAATTTAATTATTTATGTTTTATTTAATTATTGTAATTTATCTTTCTTTTAATAAATTAATTTAAAATGAATTATACTATTATTTATTATTTTATTAATCAATAATTTTTATGTATATTATTTTAATTATAATAAAATGTAAATTAATTAAAAACCTTTGAAATATTCAAATTTATTTCAAAAATAAAAATTTCCTATTTTACTTTTTTAAAAATTTCTCTAAAATATATTTACAACAATGTATATTTATAGATTTAACTGATGTACAACTTGTAATTATAATTGATATCATATTATCTATATTTTTAGTACCTATAATTTTCAATTCTAAATATTTCGTGTTAAAACCTTCTTTAAAAACTGACCTTGGTATTTTAAAATTTTTCCATCTTTTTAGAAACAAATTATTTTTACAATTTCTCTTGTTATTAACAAAACAAAGCAATCCAAAAGTGGCGAAATATCCTATACGTTAGTATATAAGAAAATTCTAAACCACTCGTTCACAGCGATCTCCGTGTAGCGCGTGCGTGCGATATTTCGATAAACGTTGTAGTTGCGAGCGTATATGTATGTTACTAGTATAGGTTATATTTATAAGTATAGTTTGTGTTTATATGTATATTTAGATGTGTTATATTTGCAGTGTATCTTGTTTGAATGTATGTTGGTTGGTGTATGTGAAAATAATACTGTATTTCTCTTCATATCTCTGAATTTTTTTTTCTTGAATTCACCCAGAAATTTTTCCGAACTCAACAAGAGTTGTTGCCGTACGGTTCGTATAGTTTCACTAAACATGGCAATAGATTCTTAGATTTATCTTATAGTTTTTACTGCTTACAGTATTGGAAATATTCAATCAATTACTTTAGAGTTTCTCTTGAATTATTAACGAATTTTTACAGAAATTTAATTATTCTTTCTTGAAATGTGTATATGATATTTTAAAACTAGTTAATCCGTAAATCTTAGCGACTTTTTCTCATATCCACCGTTCTTGAACTAATTCAGGAATGTTTCCTGAATAAATTTTTTCCGTGTACAAGCTCGACATTTACATGCCCTAAAAGCTTTTTTCATCACCTTTCCAACCAACTTTTTGTTTATGTCAATCCACAAAAAGAGTCGGACCGTGCAAAGCAGAATTTTCAATCATCGATTTCTCTAATTCGCCGTTGAGTCAATTACTTGTCTGTGAAAAAGTGTCGAAAATTAATTTTTCCAAGTACATTCATATTGGAATCCACTTTTTAAATATCGATATATGAGCCGTTCGCTCAAAAAACGACCTAAGTCGACTTGGGTGGTTTTTTAAAATTTTGTTATCACTGTTCTCTACAAGACCTATTGAATGTATGTATTAAGTTTCCGAGGTTTTACTTCACTATTTATAATTTTATGAGAGGTATGAACCTCCCGGGTCCTAAAATTAATGTTCATACGCAAGCGCGCGTTCATGCTTGGTGCTGCGCCACACTATAGGTTATGGCAGTATCTGTCTACACGCTGCCAGATAGTTTTTCATAGTCTGTCAAAGTTCCCTAATTTCGATTGTCCCTAATTCGATTTGACGACCTATGGCTAAATTCACATTGATAATGAAATATCACGGTAATACAAACTATGTAGAAGAAAAGCGGCAGTAAAAAATGGAAAATGTCGGTAACTGAATATAAATAAAGTGATTAATAGATGGAGCTGTAACTTTTTTAAATTTAATTCATTCTAAATAAATTATCATTTGATTAAAGTAATTATTTTTATTTTAATATAAATCAAAATAAATAAATAAAAATAATTAAAAATTATTAAATAATAATAAACAATTAAATTCAGAATTAATTACGTTAATTAATTAAGTAAATTGTATTAATTTAATTTATATTCAATTAAATAATAATACTTATTTATTTAATTTAATTTATTTTGAAAAATTAAATAATATCAAATTTTATAAATAAATAAATTATATATAAAAAAATAATAATATGCAATATAAATACTATTAATAAATAAATAATGATTCAATGTAAATAATAAAATAAATAAAACACAATTAAATAATCGTAGTCAAAATTATTATTTTTTCATTTTTATAGATTTTAATTGAATAATTAATTAATTAAAGTAATTATTAACCTTTTAAAATAAAATATTTATAAAATACAGAAAAAATAAATTTTACAAATAATAGTATTTAAAATTATATTCTGATAATTAAAAAAATAATTATATTCAAAATAATAGAATCTAAAATAGAATATAAATTAACATTAAATAACACTTTTGTTACTGTCAATAATCATGATAATAATGATTAATATACTAAATACTTTATAAATAAATAAATTTGTAATAATTAAAATAGAAAATAACAATATTAATAAACAATAAAAACTATAATAAAAAATGTATATGTATAAATAAATAAATGCAAATGAATAATTGTAATGCATATGGATAATATGTATAATTAATTATAATTACCTTGATTTTATTATTATTTGATTCATTAAAAAAATATTGTTTTTAAATTTTAAGAAATTTTTTGCATATTTAAAGACAATAGATTTATGTAAGTAACAATAATTAAAATATCCTTAGGAAAGATTTAAAAATTGTATTTTTTATTAATTATAATTGATGGTGGCAGGTAAGTAAATTGTAGATAATGAAATTGTATATTATATATTTACCAAACTGATATTTTTGTTTGGTAACATTGGATTCAAAATTATATTTACTTTTTTTAATTTTATAAAGAAATTATGCATGAATAATTAAAAAGGCACTTAATATTGATTACGTAAATGTCCTCAAAACCTAAATGACATATTACCGCATTGTCACTTTTTCTATTAAGAAGGTATATTTATTGTACGAAAACTTAATATTTAAAATTTTTAAGGGCAAGAACTAATTAATTAAGTGCTTCTTGCCCTTAAAATTTTTAAATATTAAATACAATGTTACCAAACAAAAATATCAGTTTGGTAAATATATAATATACAATTTCATTATCTTGTGACGTACCAAGGTACCCAAAATAATTTAATATTAATTATAGTATTTTATCCTGAATTAAAATGTTTTTTTTTAAATTATAAATGAACTTGAGTATCGGGACCAGAGAGATACTTACACTTAACTCTGCTTCTTCATTAAGTATTTTCTTAAAATTATTAATCCTTATTTCTATATTTTTATATCTGTATGCACCGTTGAAATAATATGTAAATACTCATAATCAGGTATACTTATATTGTATAATTTAATTAGTTTACTTTTTTATATAAGATATTATAATTGTCAAATTTCTTCCTTTCTCAACGTTTGAAAAACTTATTCTTTCTTAAAATAACAAAGTTTTGCATCAGATATTGTTATTTCATCTTAGGTTATAACATTTTATGTGAAAAGCCTTAAGCTGTATTTGTAAAAACTTTATAACATCATATTCAAAAGATAGTTCGGGTTGCCTGAAGAGGGATTATTGAAAATGGAAATTCACTGGACAAAAAGACAACTGCTCTAAAGAGATAATCGTTCTAGGGTTTCAAAAGGACATTACAACACCGTCTCCACCTTCCTGCATAAGGCCCAATAAAATGGAAATTTTTGGATCAATTGTCATTGACGCGCAAGACCTAAGAAAACAACCAGAGACAATTATCGTTTTCCTGTAATCGACCTTCTTCTTAATGGGCCCCACTAACACAAGCCCAATTTTGCTTTACCCCCACTATAATCGTGTAGGGGTGTAATTGCCACGCAAATCAAGAAGAAGGGAACCAATAGGAGTATATGGATCAGCCCATTTTTCTTCACCAAAAGTAGGGCAACTTTTCCAATTTTTCCCTTGCAAAAAATGAAAGGATCAGTTTTTGCAAAGTCTTCTACCCGGTTGTACCTTTGGTCGCGTCCGAGTTGGAGCTGGAGAGTTTGGCTTTCCAAGAATATCATCGAGGAACCAGGTTGGCTTAGTTCTCTCTACGAAACCGAGTTCGAGTTCTCTCTTGGAGCAGAAGTCTGGACGTCTAGTAATACATCCAATTCTATTACAATTTTCCATTTTGGGGCTACCTTCGGGCTGTTGATTCTTGGTGGATTTGGTAACAATAAAATAAAGTGTATTTTAACATTCTTCCATCCTAAACTTTGTGTAGTTTTATTTAAAAATTTCTCTTTAACTTCTTTGTGTAAATTAACCATTCTATTTTTTTATGTTCTCTTTTGATACTATATTCAATTCTTTCATATTAACTGATTAAAGTAATACTAATAGATAAAAAAGGAACTAGGTGAGACCTCTCTTAAAGTAGGATTACTCCCACACTCCTTCTCTTACCGCTCGGTGAAGGAAATTTATTAATTTCTATTTGTTTATTTGGCTATTATTTCTATTCACTTATTTGACTAGGAAAAATTGTCCATTACGTAACAGGGAAATTTTTCTTGGTGACAGCGGTGGGATGCAAAATCCGCTAACTAGTTCTTTTTTTATTTTTTCTTCAAAAACATATTTCAATATTCCTAATTTTCCTTTATTTTTTTCAGACTGTGACTATTTAAATGTTATTTTGTGATTTCTATTTTATTGTATAAATAATATTCTCTTTGTGTGACATTTTCGTTAAAGGCGCGTACGTGATTGTTCCGTGAGTGAAATTAACAATTTTACGCGATCCTATTAAAGGAGACAAAAATTAAATTCGTAAATTCATAAATCGAAACATGGCTAGTGAAGAGTTATCAACCGTTATGGCGAGTGCTTTTTCCACTTTTACCAACTTTTTCGCTTTACAAACCGCGTACGCGAGTATTCCCACATACGATGGCGAGAGACCTGAATTGCGTGAATTTATTCGTTCTATTGAAACCGCGTATAGTACATTAACGGGAGTTAACGAAAGAACATTCGTCGCGGGCTTAATGGTAAAAATCGTAGGTAATGCACGGGAAACGATAGAAACCGGTCAAACATTTGATACTATTGAGAAGCTCGCCGACCATTTACGCGCGTACACTCGCCAGGATAAACATTCTATACAGTACTATCTTCGTGAAATGCAATTAGCAAAAATTAACCGTAACGAAAGTGTTGCTGAATTCGGATCGCGAATTAAACAATTAGTCAGTGGTGCTAAAGCCGCAATTAAAACTACGTATAAATCGGCAAATGTCACTTATTAGTGACAGTGCTTTGACCGCGTTCGTGATGGGTTTATACGGAAGTTTAGAAATGCGGGTGTCAACTCGTAAACCTGAAAATCTTAACGATGCGATTACATTTGCTATCGAGGAGCAAAGACATATGGACGAAATTTCCGAGAAACACGGCTGGCAATCGCGCGACGCCTTGCCCGCTTCTCGACTTCAAACTCCGACAGCGTTCCGGCCGGGTCATGCCGAAAATCGTTCTTATCTATCGTATAGACAACCGTATTCAAATCAAACAAGTGCAGCATTTAGACAGAATATCCCTCGTGATAATAAATTGGAAACCGTGGCAATAACTTCTGACGAGACCGACCGACGCCCGCCTCTTCAATTTTGTCCAAATTGCTGTTTAGATTTAGAAAATTTAACTTTTCCCTCACAACAAAATTTTGATTCTAATACGGCGTGTTCAGACACAATGCCCACATATAGTTCAAACGTTCATTCCGAACCTCCCATGACCTCTGTTGTAGGAAACGTAGATTCCGAGCGTTTAAACTTCAACAGCGCTCGCTCAGCAACCAGAGCGAGCGCAGTTCCCAAAGCGATTCTCACATCTGCGACCTCAATGCAACCAACAACCAATCCAATTCGACTTATCCGTGCAGGAGCCTTGTGGGAACCGTCGATGAATGCCCAGAAATAGATATAAAATCAAAAGATTTTCGAACAGGACAAGCTAGATTTTTGATTGACACCGGAGCCACTATCAATCTAATTTCCATCAAAGTTGTACATCCAAATGCATTAATCGACACACACGACCAACGGGTAATTACCGGCGTCACATTTTCTCAAATCGCATCATTAGGTTCAACACAGCTTAATATTCTCGGTGAGCAGGTAACCTTTCATGTTATGAATGAAGACTTACCAATCCCCAGCGACGGAATTATCGGAATATCATTCTTGCGTCAAGTTAAGGCCGAAATATCTTTCCATTATAATACCATCGTCACCGACTGCCAACCTTTGCGTCCTATACCGTTCGTAAATCCCTCGCGGGAGACGAAAAATGTTAAAATAAATGCGCGCCAAGAAAGTTATCCCGTACTTAGAATCCAGGCGCGAACTCGTCAAGTCATCCCCATCTCGGTGTCAAATGATAAAATATCTGAAGGATATCTTCCACGACTTGATACCGGGGAAGGATTTTTTATCGGAAATGCGGCCGTATCTATTAAAGATGGTAAATGTTATGCTATGGCCATAAACACCACCGAATCGGATATTTTTGTGAAAATAGAACCACAAGAAATCGTCCCTTGTGATTTTATGGATATAAATTGTAAAGAAACCGAGCCTTCGGAAAGCGATACGGAAACAAGACCCATTCTTACAACTACAGAACGCGTAAATCGGGTTTTGAAAAAGGTCGGATTAAATCATCTTAATGCCGAACAAAGGGCACACGTGCGCGAATTAGTTGAGGAATTCCCTCATCTTTTCTTATTGCCTGAAGATAGTTTACCAGGAACCACTTTGGTTCAACATGAAATTCCTACCGTAGACGACAGACCGGTTACCAGTAAGCAATACAGATATCCGCCAACACACAAAGCAGAAGTTCGTCGACAAATAACTAAATTATTAAAAGCGAAAGTTATTAAACATTCGTCGTCACCCTACAACTCTCCTCTGTGGATTGTCCCCAAAAAACCTGACGCTCAAGGCAATCGACAGTGGAGAATGGTGATTGACTATCGGGATCTAAATGAGAAAACCCTGAGTGATCGGTATCCATTACCAAACATCGCGGAAATTCTGGAAAATTTGGGAGGAGCTAAATACTTTTCAGTATTTGACCTTGCCTCTGGTTTCCACCAAATTCCTATGAATCCAAAAGACGGGCCGAAGACCGCGTTTTCCACGACTGACGGACATTACGAATACTTGCGAATGCCCTTCGGACTAAAAGGAGCCCCTGCTTCTTTCCAACGCCGCTACATTCCGAATTTCGCAAACCGCGCTAGACCACTAAATAATCTTCTTAAAAAGGACCACCCTTTTGTGTGGAACGAAAGTCAAGAACGCAGTTTTCTCGACTTAAAAGATGCACTCAGTCACGATCCCGTTCTAAAATGCATTCAATGGGATAAACCGTTTATACTGACTACTGATGCATCTGATCATGCAATCGGGGCCGTTCTCAGTCAGGGCGAATTAGGAAAAGATCACCCAGTAGCGTACGCCTCGCGTTCTCTCAATTCTGCAGAAAGGAACTACTCGGTAACAGAAAAAGAGTGTCTTTCCGTAGTCAGTTTTACCAAACATTTCCGACATTTTCTTATCGGTAATAAATTCACCATTATAACCGACCATCAAGCTCTCGTCTGGCTGAATGGAGTAAAAGATCCTTCATCGCGATTGATGCGCTGGCGTTTAAAATTAGCCGATTATGATTATATTATTCAATATCGCCAGGGAAAAACATTGCAAAATGCAGACGCTCTCTCTCGCAATCCGGTAGATGCCAGCGTCGCCCCAATGCGGATGTTGCAAGATACTCCCAAACCGAAAAGAGGACGACCTCGAAAACAAGTCAGGTTTGAAAAAGAAATCCCTAAGCAACCATCAAAGGATTCAGGAATCGGTTCTCGCGTTCGAGAGAAAAATCGGGCCGCACGGAAATCAGATCCATTTTCTTCGTGGAAAATAAATCTTGATTCATCCTCAGAGGATGCAGATGTTGAATCCGAACCCGAAATCCCTCCTGAACGGCACAAGAAATCCACGTGTCAACTTGACGACAGTGATTTTGTGCCAAGCGATTCTCAGAGTACTGACCGTGAACCGACAGAGAATGTGGAGAATTCCACCACATTGCTTTTGCCGTTTAGACCTGAGGTTTCCGATTCAGACTCGGAATCTACTCTGATCGAAGAGAATTTGAACGATACCATAATCGAAGGCGGGGTTCCTAGCACTTCTCGCGAATATCCAGAACAGGATTCCCTATTACACAGGTTGCGAGCCCCTGGGAATTTTAGTCCTAAAGAATTCTCGACTCCAACTATCGCACCACAGCGCGATACACTTGCCGAAACGAACATGAACATGAACAACGATGTTGATCTTGAGCCCTTGAGAAATCACGTAATTCCATCTACTGGCGCGGCTCATCAAAATCCGTTTATTATTGGCATCTATGAATCGATACCCCCAAAAGAACGAGGAAAAAGAAACATACAACTCGACCAAGCAAATATGGATAAGGTAACGCGATCACCGGAAATCTGTCAATCATCTGACACTCTCACATTGACACGAGACAATTATGTTCATTTCTTACCCGTGGACTGCTCTTTCGTATCTCAAGAATCGATAGTCCTATCAGATTTAGATTTCATTCGCGCCGAAACTTTACGAAAATGTAACCCTAAGAAAGGCCAAGTAATTATCTCTCAAATGGGTAAAACAAAGACGTTCAGTGTCATCTACAAAGACTATTATTATGATCATGCCTCTCGCGAAGACGTTTTTCATGGCCTTCTAGCGTTAAAGGATGCCGTAGTTAACTCAGAAGTAAATTCTTTTCGAATCCCTCATTTACCAGACGCCTCCAATGTCGTGTCAGCAAATGAGTTCAGGAAATCAATCTTCGAAGCGTTCCGTGAGACAGGTGTTAAAATCACCATGTGCAAGGGAGAAGTATCAATTCCCCCTCCCGAACAGAGAAAAACCATCATTCGCGAATATCATTCCAGTTTAGCAGCCGGCCATAAAGGTTGTACGAAAACTTATCGAAGAATCCGTGAGCGTTATTATTGGCCAGACATGAAACGAGAAATAGATAATGCTATTCGTCATTGTGATAGTTGTCAAAAACAGAAATTAGTTCGCATTAAAACACGTCAGCCAATGATAATCACGGACACGCCTTCAGAACCCTTCTATAAGGTCGCTCTTGATACCGTTGGGCCTCTTCCGCCCACCCCCTCGGGAAACAAGTACATTCTAACCATGCAAGATTGTTTTTCAAAATATTGCATAGCCGTTCCAATACCTAGAAAAACGGCCCATCAAGTCGCTGACGCTTTTGCTAGGCACCTTATCGCACAATTCGGGACACCAAAAATCATCCTCACAGATCGAGGAACTGAGTACAATAATCAGATATTTCATCACTTATCTGATATTTTTAAAATTAAACTGGACATGACTTCAGCTTATCATCCTCAAAGTAACGGATCGCTTGAGCGAAGCCATCAAGTGATATCCGACTACTTAAAACACTTCTTAGACGAGTATGAAGATTGGGACCGATTACTTCCCTTCTGCATGTTCTCATACAATACCTCCACACACGAAGCAACTAAATTTACTCCGCATGAAGTGGTATTCGGAAAACGAGCTCGATTTCCAACCTCGCTCCCCTCACCTGAACAATTACAAACCTATGGCACTTATATTTCTGATTTGTTCGTACATCTTAACGATATTAACGACATCGTTGAAAAGAACCTTGTCGAAGCGAAAGAGCGTTCTAAACAAATTTATGATCGTCGAGTCAATCCACGAAATTTTCAAGTCGGAGATCTAGTGTATGTTTTACGTGAGCCACGCTTGAACAAACTTGATAGCCAGTACGTGGGGCCATACCCAATCATAGAAGTATTGGAAAGAAACAACCTTCTCTTAGAGGATCATAAGGGTAAGCGAATTCTGAAACATGCAGATAAAGTCAAGTTCGCTTATCTTCCTGACTCTGATATGAAACTCTAATAAAGTACTTTGAGTCTTCCACGATCAAATATTAATTTTGTTTACCATTTGTTCAAGGTTTAAATTTAATACAATTGCATTTATTAGTATTCAAATTTCAAAGTTTTCTTTTACCATTACAAATTAGTTGCAGAAAATAAATAAAAAAAAAAGAATTTTTCCATTAATCATTTCAAAACTGCTTAAAATAATCACTTATACTAATATTTCTAATTAGCTTCACAATAGTCGTTATTATATGCACAAATTTCCTTTTTATGGTTACACTTGTTTGGATATTTCTGTCTTCCACTTTTCTGCAATCTGAACCTATTCTCTAACAAAAAAAATTTAATAACCTTTGTAATCAACTTTACTATCAACTAAATTTCTTTTTGTTACAAAAATAATAATAAATAAATATACGTATGTATGTTATCAACATACTGAATAACATAACCTTAAGACGCGTCATGGTTTTTATTAGATCAGTAATCAATTTCGAAACCGTTCGAAATTATGGTACAGATCAAGCCTAGTGCGGCACCATAAAACCTCTCTGGTCTTTTTCTCAAATGTATGAGTGCAAATCTAACAATAATACAAATTTAATTTTCTTATGTTTTGTTGTAGTTATTATTATGTATCTTTTTAGTAGTTTTCGGTTCTTTCTATTGTAAAAAAAATAAAAAAAAATAAAAAATAATAATAATTTTAAATAATTATCTTATTAATTCATGTCATTTAACAACCAATTTTGTTTTCGATCAATATAAAAACATGTATGTATATCATCTTATTAACTGTTGTTTAAAAAAAAGGGTAATTTGTAATCTTCACAACTAATTAAAATTTTTAGCAATTCTTAACATTTTGTAATCATTTGTATGTCGTGTGAGTATGCGTGTGTATGTTTAAATCCTCGCTATTATTTCCGTTTTTAATTAATTGTTTTTCAATTGAAATTCATCAAATTAAATCTTGAAAACACCCATAATTATAAAAAAACAACGTCCACTAAATATTATGTTATGCGTTTTATGTGCCTTGGTCCTGCTAAATATTTAAAGAAATAATAAATCAGTCAACTAATTTCTAATAATCGTTACACCAGTAACCCCGATGTAACGTCTAACAAGGGGGGTGTGACGTACCAAGGTACCCAAAATAATTTAATATTAATTATAGTATTTTATCCTGAATTAAAATGTTTTTTTTTAAATTATAAATGAACTTGAGTATCGGGACCAGAGAGATACTTACACTTAACTCTGCTTCTTCATTAAGTATTTTCTTAAAATTATTAATCCTTATTTCTATATTTTTATATCTGTATGCACCGTTGAAATAATATGTAAATACTCATAATCAGGTATACTTATATTGTATAATTTAATTAGTTTACTTTTTTATATAAGATATTATAATTGTCAAATTTCTTCCTTTCTCAACGTTTGAAAAACTTATTCTTTCTTAAAATAACAAAGTTTTGCATCAGATATTGTTATTTTATCTTAGGTTATAACATTTTATGTGAAAAGCCTTAAGCTGTATTTGTAAAAACTTTATAACATCATATTCAAAAGATAGTTCGGGTTGCCTGAAGAGGGATTATTGAAAATGGAAATTCACTGGACAAAAAGACAACTGCTCTAAAGAGATAATCGTTCTAGGGTTTCAAAAGGACATTACAACACCGTCTCCACCTTCCTGCATAAGGCCCAATAAAATGGAAATTTTTGGATCAATTGTCATTGACGCGCAAGACCTAAGAAAACAACCAGAGACAATTATCGTTTTCCTGTAATCGACCTTCTTCTTAATGGGCCCCACTAACACAAGCCCAATTTTGCTTTACCCCCACTATAATCGTGTAGGGGTGTAATTGCCACGCAAATCAAGAAGAAGGGAACCAATAGGAGTATATGGATCAGCCCATTTTTCTTCACCAAAAGTAGGGCAACTTTTCCAATTTTTCCCTTGCAAAAAATGAAAGGATCAGTTTTTGCAAAGTCTTCTACCCGGTTGTACCTTTGGTCGCGTCCGAGTTGGAGCTGGAGAGTTTGGCTTTCCAAGAATATCATCGAGGAACCAGGTTGGCTTAGTTCTCTCTACGAAACCGAGTTCGAGTTCTCTCTTGGAGCAGAAGTCTGGACGTCTAGTAATACATCCAATTCTATTACAATTTTCCATTTTGGGGCTACCTTCGGGCTGTTGATTCTTGGTGGATTTGGTAACAATAAAATAAAGTGTATTTTAACATTCTTCCATCCTAAACTTTGTGTAGTTTTATTTAAAAATTTCTCTTTAACTTCTTTGTGTAAATTAACCATTCTATTTTTTTATGTTCTCTTTTGATACTATATTCAATTCTTTCATATTAACTGATTAAAGTAATACTAATAGATAAAAAAGGAACTAGGTGAGACCTCTCTTAAAGTAGGATTACTCCCACACTCCTTCGCTTACCGCTCGGTGAAGGAAATTTATTAATTTCTATTTGTTTATTTGGCTATTATTTCTATTCACTTATTTGACTAGGAAAAATTGTCCATTACGTAACAATCTACAATTTACTTACCTGCCACCATCAATTATAATTAATAAAAAATACAATTTTTAAATCTTTCCTAAGGATATTTTAATTATTGTTACTTACATAAATCTATTGTCTTTAAATATGCAAAAAATTTCTTAAAATTTAAAAACAATATTTTTTTAATGAATCAAATAATAATAAAATCAAGGTAATTATAATTAATTATACATATTATCCATATGCATTACAATTATTCATTTGCATTTATTTATTTATACATATACATTTTTTATTATAGTTTTTATTGTTTATTAATATTGTTATTTTCTATTTTAATTATTACAAATTTATTTATTTATAAAGTATTTAGTATATTAATCATTATTATAATTATTATTTACAGTAAAAAAATTGTTATTTAATGTTAATTTATATTCTATTTTATATTCTATTATTTTGAATATAATTATTTTTTTAATTATCAGAATATAATTTTAAATACTATTATTTGTAAAATTTATTTTTTCTGTATTTTATAAATATTTTATTTTAAAAGGTTAATAATTACTTTATTTAATTAATTATTCAATTAAAATCTATAATAATGTAAAAATAATAATTTTGACTACGATTATTTAATTGTGTTTTATTTATTTTATTATTTACATTGAATCATTATTTATTTATTAATAGTATTTATATTGCATATTATTATTTTTTTATATATAATTTATTTATTTATAAAATTTGATATTATTTAATTTTTTAAAATAAATTAAATTAAATAAATAAGTATTATTATTTAATTGAATATTAATTGAATTAATACAATTTACTTAATTAATTAACGTAATTAATTCTGAATTTAATTGTTTATTATTATTTAATAATTTTTAATTATTTTTATTTATTTATTTTGATTTATATTAAAATAAAAATAATTACTTTAATCAAATGATAATTTATTTAGAATGAATTAAATTTAAAAAAGTTACATTATCAATGTGAATTTAGCCATAGGTGGTCAAATCGAATTCGGGACAATCGAAATTAGGGAACTTTGACAGACTATGATAGTTTTTTCTCTCGGTATTTTTTCTTTTTGATTAACAATTTTTCATTGAAAAATGTACAGTTTAACTACTGTGACAACATCAGAATGTAACGGCAGCTTAGGATGATAGTAAAAACAAGGAAAAATTACTCGCTATAATAATATAGCGAGTAATTTTTCCTAATTTTTACCTAAGAATTGTGAATTGTTATGTTAATAATTAGTTAAATATTAAGATAAAGTATGTCGTAAAACTGTTCAAAAAGTTCTAATATAAACAGGAGTATTAACTTATTAAAATGAAAATATTCTTTCATAAAAATACTTATTTTTGTATCATTTTTAGTAGTTCGCCGGAAAAACGACCAAAGTGATTTGTTAAAAAATAATTTTTTTAAATTAGCAAAACATATTTTATTGGATTTTTTTTGTATAAAAGTAATCTTCGGTAATGTCTTTTTAATAGGAAAAATTAGCGACGCAATTAATAAACAAATTATATGAGTAATTCGATTGTAAATATTTAATTCAATTTTTTTGTCAAAAACCTAAGTCGACTTAGGTCGTTTTTTGAGCGAACGGCTCATATAATAAATTAAATTAAAAAATGGATCCCAGTAAGAATGTACTTCGTAAAATTAATTTTAGACACTTTTGTCACAGACAAGTAATTGACTTAACGGCGAATTAGAGAAATCGATGATTGAAAATTCTGCTTTGCACGGTCCGACTCTTTTTGTAATATCTCGGGATCCCGTAAATATTTTTTGCTGTTCTTGGTCTCTATTTAAAGCTTAGGTTACAAGAAATAGTCTGTAAAAGTAACAATTTTTTTCATAAACTTTGCTAAACTGTGCCAGGAGTCAAAGTCAGAGTAAGAAATTCCGATAAATAGAATTATTTTTTTGTCTTCATAACATGATATCTCGCTTCCTATTTATGCAATACAACTTAAAATAGTGGCATTTCATTAGAAATTTAATAAGCTTTTCAATGCAATTTAAAAAAAGCATCTAGCTTCATTTTTAACCGAGTTATGACTGTTTCTGTGCGGGTGTGTTTTTAAATAGCTCGAGATGTTAGCGTACGCACAATTTCGGACGGTAGTGTACCTAAAAAATGAGTGGTCGCACGATTATTTCCATCAATTTGTTTACAAGTTATAGAATTAAAACGATAAGTTTTTTCTTTTTTTAAATATTTAATAATTTAATTAATTATTATTTAAATTATCTCTTACTTGATGAAATTACTGCTCCTAAGGCCCTTAATAAATATACAAAATTTGGACCGAATCGGATAAATAGTTTTGCCAAAATCTAATTGTTAATTAATAAACTTTTTTTTATATTGGATGTCAAATTTGTGCACCATAAAAAAAATATTTTCGATGGCTCATTTTGTTTCTGAGGATCTATATTATTAAAAACATAAATTACACAATTAAAAAAAGACATTTTGTTGCCTATAAATAACTAATTAAAAAAGGTCAATTTTTTCACTATAAACAATGAAGTATATCTCGGTCAAATTTCATTTCACAAAATCGGGATAAAAGGTCCCCCACAGCACCGAAACTTTCCTAAAGATTTCCTAAAGATTTATTTGAAATGTTCGATACATTTAATTGCAATATTTATTAAAGGTTGTGTAAAGATTTACATGTCTCGATTAAATAAATGTCTAGCACGAACCTTTCCTGAACATTTCCTGAAAATTTTCGCCTAATTATAATTACAATTATAATTATGCGAAGATGTAATTGAAATGTTCAGGAAAGGTTCGCGCTAAATATTTATTTAATCGGGACATTTAAATCTTTACACAACTTTCAATAAATATTGCAATTAAATATATCGAACATTTCAAATAAATCTTTAGGAAAGCTTTAGGAAAGTTTCGGTGTTGTGGGGGGTTTTAATTTCTGGCATCTTCCTGCAACTGTTTAATAAAAAAAGATTTAAATAGCTCAAAAGGTGTCAGAGATAACTTTTTTTCAATAAAATTCAAGGAATTTGTTTATTAACATTTTTCATTTTTTTATGTGGATTGTAAGATCATAATTAGTAATTTAATTTAAAAAATCGTGAAATTTATATACTTAATTATTTATAGTGAAAAAATTGACCTTTTTTTATTAGTCATTTATAGGCAACAAAATGTCTTTTTTAATTGTGTAATTTATGTTTTTAATAATATAGATCCTTAGGAACAAAATGAGCCATCGAAAATATTTTTTTATGGTGCACAAATTTGACATCCAATATAAAAAAAAGTTTATTAATTAACAATTAGATTTTGGCAAAACTATTTATCCGATTCGGTCCAAATTTTGTATACTTATTAAGAGCCTTAGGAGCAGTAATTTCATTAAGTAAGAGATAATTTAAATAATAATTAATTGAATTATTAAATATTTAAAAAAAGAAAAAATTTATCGTTTTAATTCTATAACTTGTAAACAAATTGTTGAAAATAATCGTGCGACCACTCATTTTTTAGATATTTTTAAGCTCTACAACTTTTAATAACAACTTTTTTGTCGAAATTTCATTGAAAGCAGCAATCCTCAAAAAACCATTATAATTTCAATTTTTGCGCCTTAAATGATTTTTAACAACAAACGCGCTAAGTCTATAAGTTGGTGCAAACTGTGGATCTTTGTTTCTGTACCACTAATCTTTCACAAGCAATTTTTTTCATTTGGGTTGAATTTATGTCACATACTATTGCCAGGGCGCCTAGACTAGTTTAGTTTGTACGAAATGCGAGTGAAAAAATTAAGGGGACATTCCAGTTCAAAATGTTAAAAAAATAGATTTTTTTAAATTTTATTTTCTGATTTTTTATAGTGTCACGAATACTCTCCTAAAATATTATTGCAAAATTCGAAGTAAAACAAAAGTTGTACATTTTTATTCTTCGCCATGTCAAAGATGTTTTTATATGCAGATAAGAAATCGAATGATATAAATGTTTTCTTATTTGCATTTTTTTTAACGGCGTTGGAGGTCGAGAACAGGTTAGTGTTGCCAACCCACTTCCCCTACTTTCCTGTATTTTTCCACTTTGATCACTTTTTAAAAAAAATCTAAGCACTTAATCAAAAAAGTGGCTCTGTACCGTAAAATAAAATTAAATAGAGAATTATTAAAAATTTATTTGGTCTTGATACGATGTTTCTACGAGCCACAAAACGATTTTTGCGATGACAATTTACAGATGTAGGTGACTTGATCTGGGGATAAAATGGCCGCACAACAGAAAGGTGGAGTAAAGCGGGTTGCCTACGTAAAGGCATAACGATATTATAAAACAGGGCAGTAACTTTTATTTTGTTGAAAATGATTAAAATAATATTTTGTAATAATAAAAATTAACACAAAAAACATAAATAAAAGGATTTTCGTTTATAAAAATGTACATAATATAAAATATGTTAAATTTAAACAAAAAATATGAAAAACCTTTTTTTTTATTTTGTTATTCATTAAAATAATTTTTTAAAAAGAATAAAAATTAAATTGTTATTTAATCCCAATCAAAAAAGTTCTATAGAGTCATTCTATAGAATGACTTTATAGAGCATTTTACAGAGAATTCTATAGCCAATTCTATAGATTATTTTATAGAATTTGTAAAATGAAATTTTTTTTTGTGAATATCTGCACGAATTCTATAGACTTTGACTAGAAATATTTTATAGAATTCATGTAGAATCATTCTATAGAACTTTTTTTTACTGGTATACCTTTAGAGGTACAATTAATTAAATTGTAATTAATAAAAATATGGAAAATGACAAATATGCAGAATTTTTCGTCCACGAGAAAACGCGGCTTAGCTCCCAAGCGTGAATTTCACAGGGCGAGCGATTGAAGTAGAAGCAGAACGAAAAAATGCATACAAAATAATGTTTTTAATACCTTATATTGTCGAAAGCAATTGACTATAACAACTTCTGACTTTTGCATTCATTCAACAGCATATTAATTAATTTGAAGGTTTTGGAATAAAAAAGATAAATTATGCAAATTAAACTGTCCTCATTTGAAAAAAAATAATATTGTGTAGTAAATAGTATAAAAAATTATAGATGTAAACAAATCATAATCATGTAATATTCTTTCATTTCATTCTATAATAAGCCAAAAGTTTTTCTTTAAAAGATTTTATTAAACAATTATTATTTTCAAAAAGGATAATATTTATCACAAGAATGCAATTATTAAAAATTTTTTAAATTACTTAAATTCTTGTCAGAAATTCAATTATTTTCAAAGAATCTAAAAAAAATGTGGTCAACATTTCCAATAACCTCTATACAAGTTGGCATTGATAATTTTAAAGTTATTTCTACATTTTTTAACAAAATTTTCAAAAAAGTCTTATTTTCCAAAATTTTTTATTTTTAAAAGTTTAATATCTCTAATGAATATGGACGAAAAATGTTCATTGAGGGCTCAAAAGATGCATCTAAAAAAACTCTACAAAATTAGAGAAAAACATTCATAGGTGTCCTAACATTTTTTTAATGTTATGTACAAAAAGCGTTTTTTTGAAAAATTAAAAATAAAAAAAAAATAGTTAAACTTTATTAACCTGTCTCAAAGTATTCTCATTTTATGACCGCAGATGAGACCTACAATTTAAAAAAATTCAGTCTAAAAGCTCTTCATAATTTATAGATATTTATGAAAATGTGATGTTAACACACACACACACACACACACACGGAATGACATTTTGTAAAAATGTCATTTTTGAGCTCCTGAGGTCAAATAACATAAAGATATGTCAAAAAATCGAAGTCGAAAAATTTTGGTAATACAATATTTCCTCTATATGAAAAAGTATAATTAAATCGTATTTCGATATTTCTAATAAAATGTAATAATTTAGGGATAATCGATGTACGATAATGATAGTTTTCAATATTAATATTCAAAGAAGTAATGTTATTTTTTATCCACCATTGTAATTTTTAGGAAACAGAAGTTTATAATACATTCAGATATTTTTAATTGTAAACCCATTAGTTGAAATACTATAAAATGTCAAAAACTTTTAAAAACTAATATTTTTATATTTTGAGAGGGAATCATCATGTCATTTTGTTGCATGGGATTTCGAGATAGCATTATCTTGAATTGGAGAATGAAATAGAATTTTCTTGCATTAATTTGTTAGTTAACTTTATCTTACACTTCTTTCAGAGATAGATTTACACTGAACTGTCGAGTACTTCGGTTGAATTACATAAATTGATTTCATTTTGATTTGACGTTGACCGTGTTTGGGTCGAAACGTCAAAACTCGGAAAAGAGCTTTTGTTTGTAAATTTTTGGATGACTCTTGAAGCGTGTTTAGCAATTCTTATTTTAAAAAAATTCAAGGACTTTTCAAGGTTTTTAAGATCAAAAATAATTTTTTTCAAGGTCAATTTTGGTATTTATAATCGAGTATAACAGAGTAAGTTCTGTTTATTAGTTTTCCTTAATAAGTGAGTATTTCAAGTAAAATTTCACTTACTCTCTAAATGTGACTTAGTAAAAAAAATTAGTAATCTTTTTTACTATGTAATTCACATTATTTATTTAATTTAATTCACATTCACAGGGTGTCTATAACATTTGGGAAACCCGGAAATGTCAGAAAAATTAAAAATATCCTGGAAAAATGGTAATAATTAACATTGCCTTTTCAATTTTGCAAATCTATTCTGTTTTAAAAAGCAATACAAACCGCAGACATACAAACATATTACAATCAAATAGAAAAAAAAATTGTCAAGATTTAAATTATCTTTAAAAATAATAAAACTATTCTCAAAAATTCTATTGTTTTCAAAAATTTTAATAAAATTCTAGGCAAAATTTAAATTATTTTCAAAAATGTTCTTCATTTCAATGTTTTTCAATAGGGGAGAGTGGGGCAAACCGGACCGGTGGGTAACCGGACCCCTCTCAATATTTCCGAAATAGCGAAATTGTCAAAAGTGCTATTTAGAAATTTGAAACAACCTTGTGTAGCATACCTTATTTTTTTCAATTTGCCATTTTTTACTTTTGTTTGTGCAACGCTGGGAGCAAAAGTTTTTTTTTAGTTTTTTTCTACACTTTTCCGAATTTTTTTAAGGGAATTCTAAGGAAATCGTGAAATATTTCCAAATATTAGGTCTTGGGTTTTGAAGGTACACACCTCAGGAATATTTACCACTAAAAACTTTGATGAATTTGCATAGCGTTTCTTTTTGACAAACATTTATTCTCAAAATGGGTGTGTGGGGCAAACCGAACCGTTTTCGGTGGGACAACCGGCCATAGGATATTTCCATTGAATTATAGTTTCATAAAAATTATTTTTAAATAAAATGTTTCTTTCATTAAAATATTACCTTACAATGATAATTGGACCCTTTAATATTGTTTCTCTGATTGTGACAAACATTTTAATTTTTTTTTTAAATCTTTATTTAATTAAAATTTAATCCCGAATTATTATTTTCATTACTACAACCATTGTTTACATGCTTCTTTATGTTTTTTATTATTGTAGATTATGTAAATGCAAAATTATAAATAAAAAACCAAACGGTCCGGTTTACCCCAGGGGTTGGGGCAAACCGGACCGTTTGCAATTGTTTTTAAGTTAACACAGAAACTAAACAATAAAAGATGAAGTATAGGTGTCTCTGGGAAAAAGTTGCGCAATTAAATGATCTTTCAAACAAGCCATCAAAAAATAAAATCGGTTGATTCGTTTAGTCACAAGAATAAAAAACCGTTAGGGGGTCCGGTTTGCCCCACTCTCCCCTATCTATATACTATTTTAATAAAATTACTTTCAAGAGAATTTAATTATTAAAAAAATTTTAATTACTTTTATAAAATAATAAGCATTTTACAGAAATTCAATCACTTACAATTTTTTTCTTCATTTTTTTGCAATAATTCAATTTTTATATTTTTTTAATGGCAAACGTTGTAAATAATTCTCCCACGTAATTTATAAGTGTTATAAAATAAAATTTAAGCAGTTTTTTTTGTAATCCTTTAAGTACTATGTCGATTCTTAAAACCAGGAAAAAAATTTTGGAAGGCCTGGAAAACCTGGAAATGTGAGGGAAATTTTTTCCAGATTAATATTGCAGACACCCTGGATTACTAATTTTATTTAGAGACAGACTTTTGCTTTTGAATGAGTAAATTTCACTAATAAATAATCATCTCTACTAATTTTTTAGTGAAATTTAATAATTATGAAGCAAAAAGTCAGTAATTAATTAAAATTAGAAAACATTTTTTCTAATTGAAAGTAAGTTGTTTATATATGGGCAATTCCACGTGAGATTTTAGTCGACCTCTTAAAATCGGCCAAAAATATTTTCTTCTATTCTGTATCGAAAAAAAACAGATACGTATTTTTTTATTTTTGTTTAATTGTCAAAATTTTCGAGTAATGAATTTTCGAAGTTTTGCACTTTTAATTGTAGACCTATATTCAGTAGCTTAAAAGTCCGAAAATGTTTAGTTTAGAAAAAAGTTGTCAAAGAACGTAAGTTTTATTTTTCTTTCGACTTTTAGGAAATGAAAACAAAAATTTTTTTTTCATTTTTTATTAAAAAAAATAAAAAAATTTTATAAACAAATTTAATTTATTTTAACTTTAGGTATGATAAATTTTTAATTTTCTTTTATCAAAACATACCTGTAAATGATAAGAAATTTTTGCAAAAAGTTTCAGAGTGGGCCTGACTAGTTTAATGGGTTAAAAAAATAATTAAGCTCCCCGTGCAGGTCGCACGCCCGCGGCACAATGGGATTTTTTTACAATTTACTATTAAAAATTGTTTAGAGCCTACAAATTTTATCGGATTTTGATTATTATTAAATTTGTAGGCTCTAAACAATTTTTAATAGTAAATTGTAAAAAAATCCCATTGTGCCGCGGGCGTGCGACCTGCACGGGCAGCTTAATTATTTTTTTTAACCCATTAAACTAGTCAGGCCTGCTCTGAAACTTTTTGCAATAACTTCTTATCATTTACAGGTATGTTTTGATAAAAGAAAATTAAAAATTTATCATACCTAAAGTTAAAATAAATTAATTTGTTTATAAAATTTTTTTATTTTTTTAATAAAAAATGAAAAATTTCGAAAATTCATAACTCGAAAATTTTGACAATTAAACAAAAATAAAAAAATACGTATCTGCTTTTTTTCGATATAGAATAGAAGAAAATATTTTTGGCCGATTTAAAGAGGTCGACTAAAATCTCACGTGGAATTGTCAAAATGCTTTCTCCCCAAGGAAGCAAATGTTTTGATTATCTTAAAGAGGAAGCAAAGTGTTTATGTAATGAACATCTGGATATACAACTTGTTTATCAAAATTTTTGAAAATATTTGAATTTTTGTTATGAATACTATTATTTTTATGAAAATAATTGAATTTTGTAATGAATTTTATTTAAATTCCTTAAAATAATTGAACTTTGTCCAAGATTATTGTTATTTATTTATAGAGGTTATTGGAAATGTTGACCACATTTTTTTAGATTCTTTGAAAATAATTGAATTTCTGACAAGAATTTAAGTAATTTAAAAAATTTTTAATAATTGCATTCTTGTGATAAATATTATCCTTTTTAAAATAATAATTGTTTAATAAAATCATTTAAAGAAAAACTTTTGGCTTACAGTAAAAAATGGCAAATTGAAAAAAATAAGGTATGCTACACAAGGTTGTTTCAAATTTCTAAATAGCACTTTTGACAATTTCGCTATTTCGGAAATATTGAGAGGGGTCCGGTTACCCACCGGTCCGGTTTGCCCCACTCTCCCCTATTGAAAAACATTGAAATGAAGAACATTTTTGAAAATAATTTAAATTTTGCCTAGAATTTTATTAAAATTTTTGAAAACAATAGAATTTTTGAGAATAGTTTTATTATTTTTAAAGATAATTTAAATCTTGACAATTTTTTTTTTCTATTTGATTGTAATATGTTTGTATGTCTGCGGTTTGTATTGCTTTTTAAAACAGAATAGATTTGCAAAATTGAAAAGGCAATGTTAATTATTACCATTTTTCCAGGATATTTTTAATTTTTCTGACATTTCCGGGTTTCCCAAATGTTATAGACACCCTGTGAATGTGAATTAAATTAAATAAATAATGTGAATTACATAGTAAAAAAGATTACTAATTTTTTTTACTAAGTCACATTTAGAGAGTAAGTGAAATTTTACTTGAAATACTCACTTATTAAGGAAAACTAATAAACAGAACTTACTCTGTTATACTCGATTATAAATACCAAAATTGACCTTGAAAAAAATTATTTTTGATCTTAAAAACCTTGAAAAGTCCTTGAATTTTTTTAAAATAAGAATTGCTAAACACGCTTCAAGAGTCATCCAAAAATTTACAAACAAAAGCTCTTTTCCGAGTTTTGACGTTTCGACCCAAACACGGTCAACGTCAAATCAAAATGAAATCAATTTATGTAATTCAACCGAAGTACTCGACAGTTCAGTGTAAATCTATCTCTGAAAGAAGTGTAAGATAAAGTTAACTAACAAATTAATGCAAGAAAATTCTATTTCATTCTCCAATTCAAGATAATGCTATCTCGAAATCCCATGCAACAAAATGACATGATGATTCCCTCTCAAAATATAAAAATATTAGTTTTTAAAAGTTTTTGACATTTTATAGTATTTCAACTAATGGGTTTACAATTAAAAATATCTGAATGTATTATAAACTTCTGTTTCCTAAAAATTACAATGGTGGATAAAAAATAACATTACTTCTTTGAATATTAATATTGAAAACTATCATTATCGTACATCGATTATCCCTAAATTATTACATTTTATTAGAAATATCGAAATACGATTTAATTATACTTTTTCATATAGAGGAAATATTGTATTACCAAAATTTTTCGACTTCGATTTTTTGACATATCTTTATGTTATTTGACCTCAGGAGCTCAAAAATGACATTTTTACAAAATGTCATTCCGTGTGTGTGTGTGTGTGTGTGTGTTAACATCACATTTTCATAAATATCTATAAATTATGAAGAGCTTTTAGACTGAATTTTTTTAAATTGTAGGTCTCATCTGCGGTCATAAAATGAGAATACTTTGAGACAGGTTAATAAAGTTTAACTATTTTTTTTTTATTTTTAATTTTTCAAAAAAACGCTTTTTGTACATAACATTAAAAAAATGTTAGGACACCTATGAATGTTTTTCTCTAATTTTGTAGAGTTTTTTTAGATGCATCTTTTGAGCCCTCAATGAACATTTTTCGTCCATATTCATTAGAGATATTAAACTTTTAAAAATAAAAAATTTTGGAAAATAAGACTTTTTTGAAAATTTTGTTAAAAAATGTAGAAATAACTTTAAAATTATCAATGCCAACTTGTATAGAGGTTATTGGAAATGTTGACCACATTTTTTTTAGATTCTTTGAAAATAATTGAATTTCTGACAAGAATTTAAGTAATTTAAAAAATTTTTAATAATTGCATTCTTGTGATAAATATTATCCTTTTTGAAAATAATAATTGTTTAATAAAATCTTTTAAAGAAAAACTTTTGGCTTATTATAGAATGAAATGAAAGAATATTACATGATTATGATTTGTTTACATCTATAATTTTTTATACTATTTACTACACAATATTATTTTTTTTCAAATGAGGACAGTTTAATTTGCATAATTTATCTTTTTTATTCCAAAACCTTCAAATTAATTAATATGCTGTTGAATGAATGCAAAAGTCAGAAGTTGTTATAGTCAATTGCTTTCGACAATATAAGGTATTAAAAACATTATTTTGTATGCATTTTTTCGTTCTGCTTCTACTTCAATCGCTCGCCCTGTGAAATTCACGCTTGGGAGCTAAGCCGCGTTTTCTCGTGGACGAAAAATTCTGCATATTTGTCATTTTCCATATTTTTATTAATTACAATTTAATTAATTGTACCTCTAAAGGTATACCAGTAAAAAAAAGTTCTATAGAATGATTCTACATGAATTCTATAAAATATTTCTAGTCAAAGTCTATAGAATTCGTGCAGATATTCACAAAAAATATTTCATTTTACAAATTCTATAAAATAATCTATAGAATTGGCTATAGAATTCTCTGTAAAATGCTCTATAAAGTCATTCTATAGAATGACTCTATAGAACTTTTTTGATTGGGATTAAATAACAATTTAATTTTTATTCTTTTTAAAAAATTATTTTAATGAATAACAAAATAAAAAAAAAGGTTTTTCATATTTTTTGTTTAAATTTAACATATTTTATATTATGTACATTTTTATAAACGAAAATCCTTTTATTTATGTTTTTTGAGTTAATTTTTATTATTACAAAATATTATTTTAATCATTTTCAACAAAATAAAAGTTACTGCCCTGTTTTATAATATCGTTATGCCTTTACGTAGGCAACCCGCTTTACTCCACCTTTCTGTTGTGCGGCCATTTTATCCCCAGATCAAGTCACCTACATCTGTAAATTGTCATCGCAAAAATCGTTTTGTGGCTCGTAGAAACATCGTATCAAGACCAAATAAATTTTTAATAATTCTCTATTTAATTTTATTTTACGGTACAGAGCCACTTTTTTGATTAAGTGCTTAGATTTTTTTTAAAAAGTGATCAAAGTGGAAAAATACAGGAAAGTAGGGGAAGTGGGTTGGCAACACTAACCTGCTCTCGACCTCCAACGCCGTTAAAAAGACAAACAAAAATGTATTTGGTGTTGCTGATCACAAATTAGATATCAAATTTTCAAAATTCAAAATGGCGGATCCAATATGGCAAAAAAGAGAATTTTTATATTTTAATTTTTTTTCGTTTAATTTTTTTTCATGCACCATATTGCATCCGACATTTTTAATTTTGGAAAAATTATGTCATATTCGTTATCAGCGACCCCAAAAACCCCCCGTAACGATTTTTAAGAAAATTCAATGATTTTGAAAAATAAAATGTCTGCCATATTGGATCCGCCATTTTGAATTTTATAAATCTGATTCCATATTCGTAATCAGCGACCTCAAAAACCCCCGAGTAACAATTTTCAAGCAAATCCGATGATTTTTTTTTAAATTTCAAAACTTATGAATAAAAACTTTGAATGCGTTTTTCTCAAAATGTACTTTTTTGAACTGGTAAAAGTGATAGCTCGAGTTCAACTGAACCAATTTTGAAAAACCAAACTGCCTTTAATTCATTATCATCATGGCTAGAGGTGGAACCTCAAAAACTGGAAAATTTGCGGCTCCTTTTTTTCTATAAGAGAAATTCCGAATAAAAACATGTGTTTTTTTATGTTTTGGGGAAAAAGTGCCCTAAAAAAAGAAGGGGAGGAAAATTTTACTTTTTTGAGGTTCCACCCCTGGAGAAATATCTAACGAAGAGAATGTCACTTCGTTTTTGGTTTTATCTGTTTTAGAACTCTTGGAATCATTTTCACCAGGGGAAATAGACATTTTTGAAAATGTCATGTATAGCCGCCATCTTGGACTAAAAGTGAAAAAAAATTTTTTTTTATGTTCTTAACAAAATTGTTTATAATATGTAAAAAAAATTATAAATAAATGTAATAATTTTTTAAAAAATTAAATCCCAAAAAGACGAATTTTTCCCTGTTATAAACTGGAATGTCCCCTTAAAAGGGTATTTCTAAAAACTGTATAAATACCGTTATAAAGAGTTGTGAATGTGACTCAAACAAATTTCGATTCATTTTTTCTTTATAGACCAAAGGTAGAAATGTACCTTTAGTGATCGATGAAAGAAAAGTTTTTGCAGATGGCCTTTAGGCTCTTGTTCTAGCTAGTGAAACAGCAGAATAGAGAAATCAGTTTTGAAATATTAGATAATTTGACATTTTGATTAAATAAATAAAATCTTCCAAC
The DNA here is from genome assembly GCA_032872475.1 of Leptopilina myrica (nomen nudum). Lineage (NCBI taxonomy): Eukaryota > Metazoa > Arthropoda > Insecta > Hymenoptera > Figitidae > Leptopilina > Leptopilina myrica (nomen nudum). Next base: position 23,282,195 of record CM065464.1, on the reverse strand, counting down.
ATTATTAGTAATAGTTAATTGAAAATCTTTACTATTTGATAATTATGTGAATAATAAATGTTGAAAACTTCTTGTTGTTATCAAATTATTTTAATATTTATTGTTTAAAGAAATTATTTTTATTATTTATTATTAAATTATTAATATTATTAATTTATTATTATTAAAATATATATTTAAACTTATTTTCTAAACAAAAGCGTACATGACAGCAAATATTGTATTTTGTGTTTACTTGGCTAAAAATATTTCAATGTTACAAATACAAGCCTTTACATTATAGAGCCACCTGCTGGGCTATATCGTTAAGAGAATAAGTATTACTTACCATGCGGTCGCGCCGCGCTTTGCAAGGTTACCGTGTATCAATTACTTATCTACAATGTAATCAACTCACTCATTTTCTTAACACATAAAAACAAACTTTTTAGTTTAACCATTATTTTTACAGTAAGTACATAATTTGTTGGAAGTTTTATTATTGATAAATGTTGTGTATATTAATTTCTATCAACTACATATACTTTTACCCGTATACTTAGTGCTTTAAGGTTATGTTATTCAGTGGTCACGTGCCCCATTTACTTTACTATGGAAAAACTTCCCACTGAATAACATGACCTTAATATAATATATTTAAAAAACCCCGAGACCATAACAAACACTCTAACAATATTTTTTTTTCTAAATTATTTTCACTATAAAAACTAATGTTATTTCACAATGTTAATACCCAGAATTATTCTTTAGGATCTCCTCTTTTATTTTCTATCATCATTTTTGTTCTTTTATTAACTTTTATTTACATTATTTACAATCCCCAAGACTCCCCGAATAATCACTGAATTCGGTGTTTTTTCAAGGAGACAGATTCGTAAGGGTATATACTTACCATAATATAATTTAGTGTAAGTATATTCACGAAGTAGTATAAGGAGACTTCACGGCCGGAAAAACATGGCCAGATGCATTAATGCTGTCCTACCGGTTTAAAGGAATTTTGAAAAGTCGTGTCATTTCTATTAAATATTCTTAGTTCGTGACATTGAACTAAAAGCATTTTGACAGAAATCATACGACTTTGCAAAATACCGTCAAACCGGAAGGACAGCATTAATGCATCTGAGTGTTTTAATGTGAGATGTGTGTAACTATAAGTGCAAGTGATAAATATGTTAATATTAATTTTCTTGGTGAATTGTACATTTGGCTGGTCACATGCATTGTTTTTTGATGTACACTACCATCCGAAATTGTGCGAACGCTAACATCTCGAGCTATTAAAAAACACACCCGCACAGAAACAGTCATAACTCGTTTAAAAATGAAGCTAGATGCTTTTTTTAAATTGCATTGAAAAGCTTATTAAATTTCTAATGAAATGCCACTATTTTAAGTTGTATTGCATAAATAGGAAGCGAGACATCATGTTATGAAGACAAAAAAATAATTCTATTTATCGGAATTTCTTACTCTGACTTTGGCTCCTGGCACACTTTTGGAAAATTTATGAAAAAAATTGTTACTTTTACAGACTATTCCTTGTAACTTAAGCTTTAAATAGAGACCAACAACAGCAAAAAATATTTACTGGTTCCCGAGATATTACAAAAAGAGTCGGACCGTGCAAAGCAGAATTTTCAATCATCGATTTCTCTAATTCGCCGTTGAGTCAATTACTTGTCTGTGAAAAAAGTGTCGAAAATTAATTTTACCAAGTACATTCTTACTGGGATCCAATTTTTAATTTAATTTATTATATATCGATATTTTTAACCGAGTTATCACTGTTCCTGTGCCGGTGTGTTTTTTAATAGCTCGAGATGTTAGCGTTCGCACAATTTCGGACGGTAGTGTATCAAAAGTATTTTCCTTATTTACCGAATTTTTCGAAGTCAACTTTGAAGATTTTTTCTACCCTCTAGTTTTCTCTCGCAATTCATTGTAATTTTTGTTGAATTCTTTACGAACGAAGTGCATTCGCATCGTTAAATGAAATGTCATTATGTCATTTTACTTATGGAAAATAAATAAAAAACACAAAAACTCACTAATGCAATATTTTTTTATTTCTTATTCCGCAAATTTTGTTAAAATGCTCAAAATGTCAAAACGGTCAAAAAAAGCAGTCGATAGAAAACAAGCCCTACTAAAAATAAAATCAGGAATCGTCATGAATGGTCAGAATTTCTGAACAGTCTCACTACTTCTAACGTTTTCGAACGTTTCTCACCATTCCTAACCAAATACTTTCCAAGCTCCTCCCACTTTACTCCTGCCATTTTCGAAGCTTTGGTAAAGTCTCATGAAAATTTATATATACATATAAAATTTTTCAAATTTATTTTTTACATTTCAGAATACATTATTCTATTATAAAAATTGTTCTTTTAACTTGATAAAAGCTCTCATTTTTCAAATTGGTATAATTATTGAATTAATTATACAGCAAAAGTTGGTAAATAAATCAAAACATTCGGACCATTCTTTTAAGATTATATTTAATATATTTATTTAATGTATATTTATAATATATTTATTTAATATATGTATATATTTACTTGTAATTATTTAATATAGTTAATTAATAATAAATTTTGTTTCATAATATTAGTAATTTACTATACCATTATACGTATTTGAGCGATTCCACGTCAAGTGATCAAGGGGTCTTTTTGTGTAATGTTTATTCAATAATTTTTTACTCTTAAACAATTAAACATACAAATTTGACAAAGTACATTTTGGAAAGGTTTTTTCATCCTCTTTCGATTGGAAAGAAGCATTTTGAAAAAAAAAATTTTTTGACCCAAAAAATCGTATCCATCTCCCTCAAAAATTGAAATTTATTTTTAATTTTGATTTTTTTGGGTCAAAAAAAATTTTTTTTTAAATGCTTATTTCCAATCGAAAGAGGATGAAAAAACCTTTCCAAAATGTACTTTGTCAAATTTGTATGTTTAATTGTTTAAGAGTAAAAAATTATTGAAATAAACATTGTACTGAAAAACCCACAAAATTACACCTTCTCCCCCTCGAAAAATATTGGACTAGGTAAAAAAATATTTTGGCCAAAAATTACTATCTATAAGTACTACAAAAGCCCCAAGTTTTGCTACGATTGGAGAAAAACTTTTCTCCACCTTGATCACTTGACATGGAATCGCTCATTTGCATTATAATTGAAATACAGTTAAATTTAAATTATTATTAATCATTAATAGAATAATTTTTTACTATAATGATTATTAATAATTTTAATTTAAAATTTATAACAATTTCAATATTGCATTAATAATTCATTATCATTATAACTTGTAATGTTAAATTAAATTAATATTAAATACTAAATTCATTTTAAATTCAGATATAATAATAATTATTATTAGTCTGTATTCGTATTAAAGTTTATGAAACATATTCCAAATTGTAAAGTTAAGACATAATGTATTATTGATTTAATTAATAATGTTAATTTTTATTAATTCACATAACCTATTATGACTAAATTGAAATATAATTGATTAATAAAAATTATTTAACAGTTTATTCTGATTTATTGATAATATTGGTAATTAAAGTTTACTATTTTACAGTTGCTCTTTATATAGACAGTTGAATCCAGAAATATATAAGTCGGTTCGGTAGTCGCGCTCGTTAGGGCAGTTATATTTTAGGCACTAGGTTAGGACATGCGTCGGGGTTCGATTCCTGTAAGGTCCAAATTTTAATTTAATTTCGGCAATTAGTTTCAAGTTGTTCCGTATGTAAACAAATTGATCGACCACTTCCGCCACCTAAGTATTAGTTGAGAACGATTTTGCACTTTCTCTCTCTTTCTCAAGTGCGTGACAGCAGTTGTCTCTCTTACCGCTTGACGCGTAATGGAAAATCAACCTGACTTTTTTACTTAAAAGTGCTCTATTAAAAAATTAAGCATGGTTAACCCTCTTGAAACTGTTTCATATCATTCTATTAATTTGACTCTCCAATATACTAGTTTTTTAAAAAAATTGTAAGAAAAGTTTGTCAGCAATTCAATAAAATGTCACATTTTCAAATGCTTCATGTGGAATCCAATGCAAATGCTAAAACTTTAAACCTGAATATTTACGTTTTTAGCATGGTAGTTCATCAAAATTATATTACAGTAGGGGAGTACTGTTAGGGTTGGACAGGTGTTAGGGTTGAGCCATTGCGTTTATTTAGTTTTATCACACTAGCGCCATCTGTTTTTGTACTTAAATTCTTGCTACTAATGCCAGTCAACTTTTCACATTAGTTTCAGTCAAGTATACGAACGTTTACTTTTGTTTTTTGCGAGTCATTGTTATACGCTCAACAGAAACTTTTTTGTGGTGTTAAAAAAAGAGCAGTAAATGTAGAAGAAATATGCAAAAGACAAAGTAAATTTATTGAAATTGTTTATTAAGATGTTATACGAAAATGTGAAAAGAAATTTGGGGTTTTGTGTGACGCGTTTGTGTTCTGTGTGGCATGTCTCAAAACGATGCGTGAGTTAGCGTTGAGCCAGGCGGTGTCGTAAGGGTTGAGCCGCCCAAAATTTTGCAATTACGAAGCTTACTTGCAACAGAAATTCATTTTTTGACTTAAGGAGGTGTCAAAAACTTTATTTCTAACGAAAAAAGAGGGAAAAATTTTTTTCGATAATCTTTTTTTATTGTTTAAATTTAAAAAATTTTTATATCATTCTTAAGAAATAAAATATCTAATGTTATGCAAAAATGCACAATATGGGATTTTATTTTAATTCCATGGTTCCTTTCTTCATTTTCAAGTGTCATTCTATTATTTGAAGGACATTTTTAACCATTTACCTAAATATTTCATTGATTATCTACAGTGGCTCAACCCTTACACCCATGTTCAACCCTTACAACATTTTTTTTTAAATTGCGTATAACTTTGAAACTTTTGGCCTAATTTTTTTGCAATGTACAGCAAAAACATTGCATTTGAGTTGATCTTTCCAACAATATGCGCGTAAACGTGAAATTCGCACTGCAGAGGAAGTTACGAAGAAAATTCAAAACTATGTCCAACCCTGACAGCACTCCCCTACAATAAAATTTTACTCATTTTTTTCAATAATCTTATCTGTTGCAATTAAAACGGATCGATTGGTATATATAAAGTATATATTGTATTTGAATTTATAGAAGTAAACATAATTAAAACAAAAAATCGCACTTTTATTAGAAATTTATTTCCTTCTTAAAAATGATGTTGCCTTATAATAAAATGTTACTCTTGACTTAAAAACAACGAATAATATTCTTTATATCATTATAATATTGTTATTAATGAAATTCTTTGTTTTTTTCAATGTAGTTGATTTGGTTAATAATAATTATAAAATTATACACAATTGTAGTTTTATATATAAAAAATGTGAGAACATTCAAAATTTCATTTTTGACTTTTGTAAAAAAATGTTATTAGTTTGATATTTTAATGGTTTTTTATGATGATAATTTTACATTATTATTATAGCGTTTCCCATTAGTTTAAGTTTATTATTTATGGTTGTTTTCGGCAAATGCTCCGATCATACTCAAGATTACTTCGATGGTGCTCACTTTAATTTTGAATATGGCTTCTATTACTGTTTAAGTAACACGTCGTAATTGGTTACTTCGGTAAGCTCTTAATTTTCATTGGTTCATATATTATGAATTGTCACAATCTGTGAAATATCCCTTAGGTTCTAGAAAAATTGTTTTAAAACTTTTTGCCGATTCGACGTTTTGAGCATTCGACCATTTGACGATTCGACGTTTTTAGCATTCGACCAATTGACAATTCGACGTTATGAGCATTCGACGAAATGAGGATTCCACGTTTTGAACATTCGACCATTTGCCGATTCGATGTTTTTAGCATTCGACCAGTTGACAATTCGACGTTTTGAGCATTCGACGAAATGACGATTCGACCATTTGCTGATTCGATGTTTTTAGTATTCGACCATTTGACAATTCGACGTTTTGAACATTCGACCATTTGACGATTCGATGTTTTTAGCATTCGACTTGTTGACAATTCGACGTTTTAAGCATTCGATCAAATGACGATTCGACGATTTGGTATTCGACCATTTGAACATTCGACCACTTGGCTTTTTTTTGCTCTACGCGAGAATAAAATAGTATATATCATAAAATACATTATAATAGAAAATAAATGTTAATCCCAATTAATTTATATTTATATTACAATTTGTGTATGAGATTTGTAAGGGATAAGTAAGTTTAATATTTTACCCAATAAAATTGTTAAATATGTTTCATGCTTAAACTACTATGACTCCTCCCCATTTGATTTTGACTAAGTCTAACCTATTCCTAACCTCTTCGAGTTAACTTTTGTTACGAATTTTCTCCACGTTTTATACTGTATTTTATTTATTTCTTCAAGGTGAGGCGTATTTGGCTTGCGTTTCGAATTTTCTTTGAGGTTAAATTCTTGTTCTTTAACTAGATGAACCCCTTTTTCTTCAACTAATTTTCGTAAGATTGTCCGTATTTGTAAAGTGCGAAGTTTTCATTTTAATTTTAACTTCAGAAAATCATTTTCTCGTGTGGTTGTCAGAATTTTCGTAGTAGACAATTTTTGCTGAGTTGTGGTGTTTAATAACATCTCCTTCTTTTTTTCTGTGTTTACAGTGTCTGCTTTCATTTTTAAATTATGTATATCTGTTTTACTTCTTATTTTCTCTTTCTTATTCGTTTTGAGTAAAATTTTATCGCAAAAATGTTTCTAACGTTCTTCTTCTTTCATTGTTCTTCCATTTTTTTCTTGATCCGGTTTTGTCTCGTTTAGTTCCTGACTAATTTCAGATTTTGATATATTGTTTCCTTGCTGTGAAATTTCGCCATCATCACAACTATAATTTTTCAATTCCCTCATTTCTTCTGATTCGCTTATATTGTTGCTTCTTTCCGAATTTTGCTTTTGTAAATATTTCATTTTATTCTCTTCCTCTTCTTCGAACACTTTGCTGTCACAAAAATTAGTTTGATGTTTCGCTAATGACAAATTGAATCTTCTAGTTGAGTCCACTAATTTCTTATTTAAAAATTATTCACTGAGGCTGATATCTTCTTCATCGTCCAAAGTATCTATAATAGGATTCATATACACTGCTGTTTGTTCTTCCTCTAGAGGCTTTTCTTCATTTTGAATAGCTTTCTTGTTGCTTCATTCTTCTTTTTCTGTTGCGAGCTGTGGATCATTTGCGGAAGGTGAAACACTATATTTTAGTTGTTTTTCGTCCTCTAAAAGAGTTAGGTTTATGAGCGAGTTCTGAAAACACATTGAATGATAAAAAATAAATAAGAAATATCTTATTTTAACTTTTCGCAATATATAACATTTTTTTGTGATTAAAAATTTTATATAAAGTTCTAATTTGACAAATTTTAATTCGACTTTTTCACTGATTTAAAATTACTAATTTTGTATATTTTTTGGTTATTAATTACGTTTAAATATTTTTCTCATTTGTCAGATAAAAATTTTATTCAGAAAAAAAACTAAAAAAATTATATATTTATTTAATTAAAATACATAAAAGTGAATGAGTTAGTTTAATTCTCTATGCAGCAATTCTTTCGATGTTTACTTCCTACTGACCAACACACCTGAGATACAGTGTCGCGTAACCGAGTTCGTACATTCATCTAATTTCAAATATTGTCTCTGTATATTTTATTTCAATTATTTATTTTCAGTAAAAAAACATCTAAATGATGTCCCATTAATTTATCGTTATTTGCCCAAGAGATTATGTTAAAAATTCAATTTACGAATGACTATTTTTATTTTATCTTCATTGGTGCTGTTTAAGACGAAGACCTTTTTTCTTGATTTTGTTTGGATTTCAGACTGCATTTCGCTTCTCAGGTTTCTATTCCTCTTATTAATTCTGATCTTTTAGTTTTTGTTTATATTTTATATTACCTACGTTAAAATAGTAATTTTCTCGTTATTAAATTTTTTGCGAATTTCTTTTTATTAGACTATTATATTTTCGATTACTTTTTCATTTAAAACATAAAAAGCTGTATAGTATATTTTTTTAATGAAAAATTTTATTTAACCGAATAAGGCAATTTTTATTTTAAATTGTTTTTCGACATTTTATTTTTCTGGTTTTAAATCCCTTCACTTGTCCAAGTGGCTACATACTTCCGGCAAGCTTATGTCAGGAAATTAGGCGCGGTTTATTAAAGAAACCAGAGCTTGCCGACGCAAGAGTGGTTACTGCTTCCCTACAATTCGACTTAGCGAACTACAAATAACTACTACCCACACTTTCTCTAAGCATATGTTTAAGATATTTTTTTCTCTGAAAAAGAATGTAATATGTATTAGTCACAACATAATTTTCATTCATTTCAATTGCATCTAAGTAAAAATTCTCAAGTAGAAAAAAATGTGTTCGTAAGTGTAATTTTTTTTTATCAATAACTTTTCAAAAACCAAAATCCACTATTACAAAAATAAAGGAGAGTAATTCCACCGCTGCCACCAATTGTAATAAACAAATTTAATTGTTATTATAATCAATAGTTTAAAGGAATGTTACACGAAGATATTCGAAACCTTCAAACCTGTTTGGTAGTAGATCCTCCTCCTTCCAGACTATTAATTCAGTCTGTGGGGTAAGTATCCCTATTTCTGGAATAGCGTGTTGTTTTCCCTTTGTTAAATATAGGTACAAAGGTATTGAAGGATATAATAAATTGAAAAACTGACTTTTGCAAATAAAATTATATATATATGTATTATTTCAAAATAAATACAATGTTCTTAGTTTCTATTTCGTTAATATTGTTTTTTTCAGTTTTACTTAACAGGATATTTTCATTCTAACAATTAGTTTTCCCTTCATGTATCGTATGTATAACGAATAGTGTGAAATGTATTAAGTGTATGTTTTTTTAAGAAAACAACTCTACTTACTTGGATTGCTTGTACAAGAATATAAGTCATAGCGATTTCATCTCCTAGGCTCCTTTTTCTCAATTGACTCCACTTTGTTCCGCTAGTTTCACACTTTAATCAATCAACTATTAAATTAAGGGAACAAGCGCTTTTACGTCTAACTTCACGAGACAACTCAAAACGATCTATTCATTCAGTTGAGACGCATGACTATTCCCGAAATCTTATTTGACATAATAGTCATTTGACATAAAACCGTTTACAATAAATTTCATTTGACAAAAAATTTATTTTGTATAAAAAACATTTTATTTGAAATTTATTTGACATACATTTCATTAAACATACAATTTATGTTGCATAAATAGCATTTAATATGATATCCATTTGATATATACTTCATTAGACATAAAATTTATATAACATATGTGTCATTTCACTGAGAAAACTGGAGAGTCAAATTCAGAGGTTCAAAAAGTGTATGTTTGCTTTGCTTATGAAGAGAGTTAAATAGTCCTTCTAAAATAAATTTTAAATTGATAATGGAAATCTATTTGTATATTTTCTCCCATTACATCTGAGGGTTAAAAGTTGCGCAGAAAATGTGTACGATCTGATGCGCGCGAAATTATTTCTCTGACATTTTATGTATTTAATTTAGGGGTTAGGTTGCCATATTTATTCATTTCGCGCCGGATAAGGAAGGGATTTCTCAAGATGGTTAATTTGTCCCTCTGTTATAAACTCATTTTCCCTCCAAGAGAAATGGCACGAATATCTGTCAATGGTGTATTTGAATATTGAGATTGTTATCCAATAGCTTACTCTCAAATATCGATTTGTCCCTCCAGATGTTTAGTCCAATACTCCAGTTTTCTCAGTGTTGACATAGAATTAATTGAACATATATTTTATTTGATATAAAATTCATTTAGCATAATTTCCATTTAACGTAAAAATACAATTGTATGGAATTTTATTTCACATTAAAATCTCTTGACATATGTTTCTATCGACATAAGTTTTATTTCACAGAAAATTCATATGAGATAGAATTTGTTTAGCATATACGTCATTTGACATAAATATATATTTTGTAAATTTTATTTTGTCCTAAAATTCATTTGTCATAAACTTCATTTGTTATAAATTTCACTTGCCATAAACTTCATTTGTTATAAATTTCACTTGCCATAAATTTCATTTGATATAAATGTCATTTAATATAATTCTCATTTAACATAAATTTCATTTTTATAAAGTTTACTTGACACAAAATACATTGAACATAATTCTCATTTGTCATAAAAGTCATTTGACATAAATTAGATTGGACATAAAAGCCATTCAACAAAATTCTCATTTGACATAAAAATTATTTTACACAAATTACATTTCACATAAAAATATCAGCGCGAATTTTAAAAGTAACCAATTAGATATTGTCAACAACATTGTGATTCGCCAATTTTGAAATTCGCGCCTTTATTCTCATGTCAAATGATCTTTATGTAAAATGAAATGTATGACAACTGAATTTTATGTCAAATGAGAATTATGTGTAATGACTTATGAGTCAAATGAAATTTATATCAAGTGAACTTTATGTCAAATGAGAATTATGTTAAATGAGATTTATACCAAATGAAATTTATATCATGTAAATTTTATGTCAAATGAGAATTATGTTAAATACCATTTACGCTAAATGAAATTTATGTAAATTAAATTTTACGTTAAATAATAATTATATTAAAAGATATTCACGTCAAATGAAACTTATGTCAAGCTAATTTTATGTCTAATGATATATGCGTCAAATGGATTTTGTGTCAAATGAGAATTTCGTAAAATGACATTAATGCCAAATGAAATTGATGTCAAATGAATTTTATAGCAAATAAAATTTACGTTAAATGAATTTTATGTCAAAAAAAATTTAGGTTACATAATTTTTATGTCAAATGGGAATTAAGTAATCTGAGTTTTATGTAACATAATATTTCTGTTAAATAAATTCTATGACAAATGATATTCATGTTAAATGGTTTCTGTGTGCAATGGAATTGATGTCAAATAATGTTTATATTATATGAATTTTAAGTTAAGTAGTTTTATATCAAATAACTATTTAGTCAAAAAGATTTCGGGAATAAGCATGCGTCTCATTCAGATCTCCAACTCAAAAATTCAGTACACAACTTCCCTTCAGGAAAGTCAAAAGGCGACTCCCCGATTTCCACTTTTCGATCTGTTTCGTACACCGAAGATCGAAAGTGGGGAAATCATTTTCTTTAGAACACTTAGTCGTTGACCCGTGTTTTTTGCATATTTTGTAGTTTAGACATGGTGTGATCCTGGTTCATTAAACTTGGATTCACCACTTAAAAATTATTGTTTATTATTATTGTTTAATTTAATTCCTTTTATATCTCTAGCAATCAAAGTTAGGCTGAATTGTTTTATTTGATAATTAATTGTGTCTTTTATTTATGAAAACATTATGTTAAACAGATTTGTATTTGTGTTGTTATTTTCCTGTTTTATTCTATGTGGATAGAAACGTGACGAAGTCGGTTCGTCACATTCTTTCTTCCATACTCCAGAAATTGAGATTTTTAATTTTCCAAAAAAATATGAAAAAAATAATAAATTTTTAATTCTCCTATACTTTGCCGACTTTTGCCGTACTTTGCCAAACTCCAGATTTTTATATTTTTAATTTGTAAAGAAAATATTTAAAAAAAATTTTTATTTCTTTCATACTTTGCCGACTTTTGCCGAACTTTGCCAAACTCCAGAAATTAAGATTTTTAATTTTCCAAAGAAATATGAAAAAATAATAAATTTTTTATTCTCTCATAGAAAATAACAATAAAACTAAAACTACGTCACACTATTTTGCATAATTTTTCCACCCCCCTCTTCTTACGTAACAATTTTTACATGATTTGGCGACATTTTCTCTACAGAACGTCACAAAAAATTTGGACGCATGAATGTTCCACAAATCTCATTTGACATAATAACAAGTAACCGAAATCCACTTCGCCGAATCACTATTTACCATAAGATATATGTATTAGAATTATTATTTAATCTAACTTTCATTTTCCCAATAATTCATTTGCTCTAATTTTTATTTTGCAGATATATTCTTTAACATAGATTTCGTTAGTCCGAAAAAACATTTGATATAATTTTTATTTGTCCAATTAATTGTTTGGACTAATTTCCGATTTTCCGATATATCATCTGTTATAATTCCTATTTTTCAAAATCATTTATAAACCATTTTTTTAATCGAAATGTTTTTTAACCTAATTATCAATTGCTCTAAATGTGATGAGTTATAAATTTCATTGAATCGAAATGTCATTCGTTATAATTACCATTGTCTCGAATAATTATTTACTAGTATTTACGTTTTACAGAATTGTCATATAAACTATATCCTATTTGCTCTAATGTTTATTTAACAGAAATTCATTTACCTCGAAGTAGCATTCAGCCGAATGTTTATTATTTAGAAAGATTATTTATTTATGAAGATCATTTTTTTATAATTAATTCCACTTTTTTATTTTAAAGCAATGCAAAATATGAATATTTTAAACATTTTTGAAGCTTTTTAAATAATAATTCCACTAAAAAAGTATTAAATAATTTTTGGAAACTTCTTGCCCGCGTGGAAATGAAAGTTTAGGCGAAATCCAGAAAAGTATGGGAAAGTTCGGCAAAGTGTGGCTAATGAGCGTTTCCCACACTTTGGAATATACGTGATTAACAACAATAATTAAAGTACGCGGACACTTAGGAAAAGTACAGCAAGAAAAAAATGGGTATGGGAGAATAAGAAATTTATTATTTTTTTCATATTTTTTTAGAAAAATAAAAATCTAAAAGTCTGGAATTCAGAAATTGAGATTGTTTATTTTCAAACAAAATATTTTTAACAAATACATTTTTTTCATTCTCCCATACTTTGCCAAACTCTAGATTTTTATATTTTTAATTTTCAAAGAAAATGTTTAAAGAAACATTTTTTTCTTTGTAATAAACGAATTAAATTTGTTAATTAAAATATTGATTTCAAAGGAGTGTTATACAAAATAGTTTTAAAATATTTAAACCCGTTGGTAGTGGATCCCCTCCTTCCTACTTATTGTTCAAGTAATGAAGTTAAATTTTTTTTTTAAATAAATAAAAAAAAAATAATGTTAAAGAGTTTATCATTAATTTTACTAATTTTCTAAAATATCTTAATATTTAAAATAACAAAATTTAAAACACAAAATTTTAAAATTCTTATATTTATTTTAATTTTGAAATCAGATACATTTTATCTATATTAAAACATATGTTATATTTGTTCTTTTAAAGTGATATGATAAAATGTCAGAAAATACAAAATTTTAATTTTTTGTTAAAAATTAAATATTTATTAATTCTATAAATTTTGATAAAATATATACTTTATATACATGAATCGATTCGTTTTTATGTCTGATTCTTGGTATTCATGACCGTAATACACCTACAAAATCTTATCAAAATCCATCAAGATGTGCAAGAGAAAATTTGTCCACAAGAATCGGTGACATACACACACACACATACACACACCCATACATACACACATACATACGGACATTTGTTCCTCTCGACGAATTATATATACTACACTTGAAAATTTGTAAAAATAATTGATTTTAAAAAATTCGTAAATCGACTTCACTATAAGGCTTTCTTTATGAGGAAGCAAAAGTGAATAATTAATATTTATTCAGGGTACTTTACCCGGTTTATTAATTATATTTAATAAACTATTATAATTATTTAACTTTTAAAATTACATATAATAATATATATTGAGGAAGCTAAATGGTCATGAAATAAACAACTTGTTTTTAATATAGGTATTTGTATTTTGATCACACTTTCTTATAAACATTATATTTGTATTTTGTTATCACGATGGGATAAATTGTGACGAAGTCGGTTCGTCACAAATGCCCCCCTTTAAATAGGCTGACGTCCCTTGTCAGCTGCGGGAAAGCGTTATCGAAGATCCTCTTTTAAAATTTTTAGATATAACTCGTTTGAGTTTTACAAAAATCGTATCCTGGTTATCTTTCTTTACCAAAATTTTAGCTTAGAGAGTGATTAAGTTAAACTTTTTTAAAAAACTAGTCTTCCAAAATTTAATATATTTCCATTTATAAAACATGTCTAAAATAAAGTGCGATTTAACATGTTTTTTTACAAAAATTGAACTTGGAGAAAATTAAGTTAAACTTTATCAAAAGTAAGCTAACAAAATTAAATACGTTTTCATTTATAGAGCATGTTAAAAAAAAATTTTACATAAAGTATGCCTAAGTTCGTTGTTTAAAGTATTTTTAGCTAAAATTTTTTTTTCGTTGGGAAAGATATTTATATTTATTTATTAACTCATGTTAAAAGTTGACTGGCATTAGTAGCAAGAATTTAAGTACAAAAACAGATGGCGCTAGTGTGATAAAACAAAGTAAACGCGATGGTTCAACCCTAATACCTGTCCAATCCTAACAGCACTCCCATATAAATATTTTTTTTAATATACAAATTTTTTTTAATTTTTGATATCTATCTCAATCAAAGAATACATGGAATATTTTCTACTTTTAATAATTCGAAAATACATCATTCCATAGAATAGAAATTTGAATTCATGATAAATTATTTTTTGAAGAAATTTATAATTATAAATTTTTTTCTTTTAACGACGAAAACAAATTTATTTATAATTTTAATCAATATTTTTTATAATACCTTTATGAAATAGTTTTACATAGGTTGCAGAATATTAAAATAATGCGCAGTAATAAGATAAAAATTTCGATTTAGAAAATACTATCATTTTTTAAATGTTGTAAGTTCTTATAATTTCCTTAAAGAATCCTGTTTAAATTTATTTTTTTTAAATAATAATAAGGAATTTTCCTGCATCTTTGTTTCATTAAATTACTATGATACATGTCAATAGGATAGATTTTGAATATTTTTTTAAAATGTCTTTTAAACTATAAAATTTTGGTCATTAAAATACAAAGTCTTAGTCATTATTGAGAAAAAGATTAACAAACATAAGCGGATTTTGTGAATGTTTTATAGTTTGTTTAAAAGACGTGCAAGATTTAAAAAAACTTTAATTATTATATAACACTGTTTCTTTAATCAATTTTTTATAGATAATGTAAGATTCTGATTCTTTAAAGTAATTATTTCAAAAAATCTGGTCAAGTAACTTTAAGAATGAAAAATTTATATATTGTTTCTAATGCTTAACCGTTTTAAAATTGTATTTTAAGCATTTAAATTTAGTGTTTCGTATTAAAATTTTTCATTCTTCATAAAAATTTTGTAAGTTCGTTTAAAAATAGTGTAACTTGACTAAGTTCTTCATTTTTATTTAACTATCATTTGATTTTTAAGTTCAGGTTCTCCGGCTCCAGTGGTGCTAAGTTGCGCGCGACACATTTTATACGAATCGACCACTTCCGCCACCTAAGTATTAGTTGAGAACGATTTTGCACTTTCTCTCTCTTTCTCAAGTGCGTGACAGCAGTTGTCTCTCTTACCGCTTGACGCGTAATGGAAAATCAACCTGACTTTTTTACTTAAAAGTGCTCTATTAAAAAATTAAGCATGGTTAACCCTCTTGAAACTGTTTCATATCATTCTATTAATTTGACTCTCCAATATACTAGTTTTTTAAAAAAATTGTAAGAAAAGTTTGTCAGCAATTCAATAAAATGTCACATTTTCAAATGCTTCATGTGGAATCCAATGCAAATGCTAAAACTTTAAACCTGAATATTTACGTTTTTAGCATGGTAGTTCATTAAAATTATATTACAGTAGGGGAGTACTGTTAGGGTTGGACAGGTGTTAGGGTTGAGCCATTGCGTTTATTTAGTTTTATCACACTAGCGCCATCTGTTTTTGTATTTAAATTCTTGCTACTAATGCCAGTCAACTTTTCACATTAGTTTCAGTCAAGTATACGAACGTTTACTTTTGTTTTTTGCGAGTCATTGTTATACGCTCAACAGAAACTTTTTTGTGGTGTTAAAAAAAGAGCAGTAAATGTAGAAGAAATATGCAAAAGACAAAGTAAATTTATTGAAATTGTTTATTAAGATGTTATACGAAAATGTGAAAAGAAACTCCCCTACAATAAAATTTTACTCATTTTTTTCAATAATCTTATCTGTTGCAATTAAAACGGATCGATTGGTATATATAAAGTATATATTGTATTTGAATTTATAGAAGTAAACATAATTAAAACAAAAAATCGCACTTTTATTAGAAATTTATTTCCTTCTTAAAAATGATGTTGCCTTATAATAAAATGTCACTCTTGACTTAAAAACAACGAATAATATTCTTTATATCATTATAATATTGTTATTAATGAAATTCTTTGTTTTTTTCAATGTAGTTGATTTGGTTAATAATAATTATAAAATTATACACAATTGTAGTTTTATATATAAAAAATGTGAGAATATTCAAAATTTCATTTTTGACTTTTGTAAAAAAATGTTATTAGTTTGATATTTTAATGGTTTTTTATGATGATAATTTTACATTATTATTATAGCGTTTCCCATTAGTTTAAGTTTATTATTTATGGTTGTTTTCGGCAAATGCTCCGATCATACTCAAGATTACTTCGATGGTGCTCACTTTAATTTTGAATATGGCTTCTATTACTGTTTAAGTAACACGTCGTAATTGGTTACTTCGGTAAGCTCTTAATTTTCATTGGTTCATATATTATGAATTGTCACAATCTGTGAAATATCCCTTAGGTTCTAGAAAAATTGTTTTAAAACTTTTTGCCGATTCGACGTTTTGAGCATTCGACTATTTGACGATTCGACGTTTTTAGCATTCGACCAATTGACAATTCGACGTTATGAGCATTCGACGAAATGAGGATTCCACGTTTTGAATATTCGACCATTTGCCGATTCGATGTTTTTAGCATTCGACCAGTTGACAATTCAACGTTTTGAGCATTCGACGAAATGACGATTCGACCATTTGCTGATTCGATGTTTTTAGCATTCGACCATTTGACAATTCGACGTTTTGAACATTCGACCATTTGACGATTCGATGTTTTTAGCATTCGACTTGTTGACAATTCGACGTTTTAAACATTCGATCAAATGACTATTCGACGATTTGGTATTCGACCATTTGAACATTCGACCACTTGGCTTTTTTTTGCTCTACGCGAGAATAAAATAGTATATATCATAAAATACATTATAATAGAAAATAAATGTTAATCCCAATTAATTTATATTTATATTACAATTTGTGTATGAGATTTGTAAGGGATAAGTAAGTTTAATATTTTACCCAATAAAATTGTTAAATATGTTTCATGCTTAAACTACTATGACTCCTCCCCATTTGATTTTGACTATGTCTAACCTATTCCTAACCTCTTCGAGTTAACTTTTGTTACGAATTTTCTCCACGTTTTATACTGTATTTTATTTATTTCTTCAAGGTGAGGCGTATTTGGCTTGCGTTTCGAATTTTCTTTGAGGTTAAATTCTTGTTCTTTAACTAGATGAACCCCTTTTTCTTCGTGTGGTTGTCAGAATTTTCGTAGTAGACAATTTTTGCTGAGTTGTAGTGTTTAATAACATCTCCTTCTTTTTTTCTGTGTTTACAGTGTCTGCTTTCATTTTTAAATTATGTATATCTGTTTTACTTCTTATTTTCTCTTTCTTATTCGTTTTGAGTAAAATTTTATCGCAAAAATGTTTCTAACGTTCTTCTTCTTTCATTGTTCTTCCATTATTTTCTTGATCCGGTTTTGTCTCGTTTAGTTCCTGACTAATTTCAGATTTTGATATATTGTTTCCTTGCTGTGAAAGGACCCCGCACAAAATGCATTGGAATTGGCTTACCGTTAATTTTGTTCAAATTTTCAGAATTAGTAGTTCTAAGTGTCCTAATTAAAGATATAATTTTGTTAAACTCAAAACTTCACTTGTTTGGCTGAAAACAGGGGGTGAAAGTACCCCCTGTCTAAGGCATTGAAATGTTGGCATGAAATGAACATTTCAGTGCTTTTAGCCAAATAAACCATTATTTTTGGTAAGTTTAATGTCAGAAGTCACAAATATACATAAAGAGAGAACTCTTTATGTTAAACAAATAAAAATGTAAAATATCAACCCTCAAAAACTACCCCTTGTACAGTTAAAACCATATAGAAAAGGAAAAAACTATTTTAATCACAGAAAATATTTTTATAAATAAAATATTGACTTTTCATTTACTAATACATATGAGATGTCATATTTACCCTTACAAACAACCCCAACAACAACAAAAAGCAACCCCTTTTATATTTTAAATAAATCCAGTAAACCAGATAAATGAACAGTTTAAACAGAGAAAGACTTTTGAAAATCGACTGGAAGTAATTATTTAATCTTCCGTGATTTTCAGTGCAATGTTCAAAATAAAAAAGTACCCTTATGAAAAAAACAACCCCTTAAGATTTAAAGTGAAAAAAGTAAAAAATCCATTTCAACCAAAGAAAACTATTAAAAATAGTAAACAGTTTATTATGTTTGTAGTTGTTAAAGAAACTACCTCCTACATGTAACAAAAATAAAATATTATTTTAAATATTCGACGCTATTTATAATAAACATCCCTCTAAGTATTAGGCTCATAGAAAGAAAATAACTCATTGAAGATATTGCATGTCTTTAGGCTTGTGAAAACTCTCAAATGTTTTGTTTCAATCTTATTATATTGTTCAAAAACATGCCTGCATTCGCTAGAAAAACATTTTCTACCCAGAGTACGCCACGTGGAGGCTGCAGGTACAAGATTTTGTACTCTTTTTCTTGTTAAAAAAAATCTCACCTATTTACATATCTCACCTATTTACATATATACAAGTTGCACTTAGTAGCAAATCTTATTTTAAGGACTTTGCTGCAATGCATCCAAAAAAACTATTCATTGACAGGGTTGTTTCTGTTTCCTGCATCTAACACGCTGTCCAAAAGATCCGTCCAAGGGTATTTCACGTGTTCTTCGTGACGAGCATATCCGAAGTACCATAAAACACTTGCAACGTGAGCACAAGTACCTAAAGTTCTTGCACCCGACTTACAAGTGCAATAGTAACCACGGATAGGTTGCTGCTGTTCACCTCTATTTTCTTCAAGATCATAAAGTATCCATAGCTGATGTCGCGTAGCATTTCGAAATCTGGAATAAATGCGCATTCTTATTAAACCAGGTTCATTCATCAAAGCATCTAGTTGTAATTCTTCATTACCATCTCTATGGACTTTATCCTGAATATAAGATGGTGCCAAGTTTACTTGGTATACCCCGAATGTCAAGTGCCGCAAATACTCCATAGAAAGATGAGGAAAATATGGAAGATCGTTTTCGTTTAAATGCACCTACTGTGCGTTTCTTCGGAAAAGTTCCTATTCTTCAACCCTTGTTTTTAATTCATTTGCTGTTTCAGCTTTTAATAACATTTCTGTTGCTAATTCAACTGTAGCTACTTCCATTTCTATTAAACCACGATATTTATTTATTATCGCGCCAGCAATGCGATAAAAATCACCAAGATGAGGAACATGTGTCAATGATATGGGTTTACCAAATATTTTAAAAACAGATTGCAAGTGCCCGTTTCGCGATTCTACTAACCATCTTATTTTTGTGATTAACCGAGCTTCGTTCGCATCCTCAGTAGAGAATTGTCGTTCATTACGACCCAACAACGGTGGCATTTTGGGTATTAAACCCATCCGTTCAAGAAAAGGAATCGCATCGCGATACCCTCTATCAACAATAATTATATCGCCTTCGTCTAACCATTCTCTGATTTGAGCACCATCTCTTTCACATTCTTGTATTAAAATGTTGGCGTCGTTATTTCGTGCGTCTGAAAAGTATGGTCCGTGAATGTCAAGAATGTATCCATTTGTTGACACCAAAAGAATGGGCTTAACAAGATGACAACTCTTGTGAAGATTAAACGATTGTCGTAAAGCTTGAAAATTGCTAGATTCCCAATTTTTGCGTAAGTACCGTCGATGATGACAATTGCTTTACGATTTTCTGGTGTCGGATTGTATAATGTATTTGCAAAATCAGGTACATATCTTTCTATGAATTCTTGTCTCGTTATTGCGTTAAGTCCAATGTTTTGAGGAACAAATGATTCCATTAAAAATATTCTTACTTTACTAACAGCCATACTAACACTTTGTCTGCTGGGATAATTAAAAACAACTGAAAGAAATTCATCTGGTAGACCTTGCCGCATTTTGCATAAAAATACTAAAAGGTCTTTCTTTGAAATATATCTCTGACCTGGTACCAGTTGCGCTGGATCGAATAGAGAATATAAATCTCGAAATTGTTCCTTAGTTATTGGAGAAAATGATTTGAACTGATCGTCCGAAAAATCGCTTTCATCTACGAATTTTTTTTTCGAATTTTTTTTCACAGAACCGCTGAGACCATTTAAAAACTTTAATAACTGAGGACCTTTAATACAATAAAATCTATTCATAAAACGAAGATGTTGCATGAGATCTGCAGGGATGAAACCGTGTTCATCTAAATGCTCTGGACAATACCTAACATTTTCTTGAACGTAAATGTCTTTCAGGACAAAAATGTTAACACGACATTCGTCTGAAAGTCGTACTACATTATCTATCCGATTGCAAATAAGGCACGTATGGCTCGATGTTTGCGTTAAGACATTAAGTCTTAAACAAGATGGATTATTTTCATTTTCATTAACTTCAATATTAATAAGTCGCTTGCATGTTATGCATACAGGTGTATTAATACCAATTGCAAGCGGTGGAAAGCCTCTTTCTTCTCGCCAACGAATTGCAATTTCGCTCTTATCAACATTTTCTTCTCCTTCAATAGATGACATTTGTATAGGTTGAAAAACTGCATTACAAACATAGCAACGCATTTTGTTTATATTATTATTTACTTCAAGGTAGGAACACCAGTGCAATTATCGAAATGTACAATAGTATAAAGTAAGTATTGCAAAATACCCGCAATCTGAATCAACGATGCTATGCTAATATCTTTGAAAAATCAATCAAACTCTAAAAATGTGTTTAAATAATGTACTCTACAATATTTTAAACAATGATTAACATATTCTTAATCCAGATATTGTAGGATATACAGTAAGCTGGTAACAAATGTTGCCTTTCAAGCGATGTCATGAGCTGATGAAAGAAATCATATATGTGACGCTCCAAAGCGAAAGGGACCATCTTCAAAATAATATCAGGCGCACTCTTCCGTGCGCAGAACACAACACAAAGACGGAGCCATATGATATTAGGAAGATTGTATGTACTGCTTATGCTATACTTACTTTATACTATTGTACATATCGATATTCGCACTGGTGTTCCTACCCTTTCACCATTTGGCGTCATTCACACGAAAACACATATATAGTCAATACAGTTTAAAGGCAAGAATTACATACTATAAGATTTTTAAACATAATAAACTGTTTACTATTTTTAATAGTTTTCTTTGGTTGAAATGGATTTTTTACTTTTTTCACTTTAAATCTTAAGGGGTTGTTTTTTCATAAGGGTACTTTTTTATTTTGAACATTGCACTGAAAATCACGGAAGATTAAATAATTACTTCCAGTCGATTTTCAAAAGTCTTTCTCTGTTTAAACTGTTCATTTATCTGGTTTACTGGATTTATTTAAAATATAAAAGGGGTTGCTTTTTGTTGTTGTTGTTGGGGTTGTTTGTAAGGGTAAATATGACATTTCATATGTATTAGTAAATGAAAAGTCAATATTTTATTTATAAAAATATTTTCTGTGATTAAAATAGTTTTTTCCTTTTCTATATGGTTTTAACTGTACAAGGGGTAGTTTTTGAGGGTTGATATTTTACATTTTTATTTGTTTAACATTAAGAGTTCTCTCTTTATGTATATTGGTGACTTCTGACATTAAACTTACCAAAAATAATGGTTTATTTGGCTAAAAGCACTGAAATGTTCATTTCATGCCTTAGACAGGGGGTACTTTCACCCCCTGTTTTCAGCCAAACAAGTGAAGTTTTGAGTTTAACAAAATTATATCTTTAATTAGGACACTTAGAACTACTAATTCTGAAAATTTGAACAAAATTAACGGTAAGCCAATTCCAATGCATTTTGTGCGGGGTCCTTTCGCCATCATCACAACTATAATTTTTCAATTCCCTCATTTCTTCTGATTCGCTTATATTGTTGCTTCTTTCCGAATTTTGCTTTTGTAAATATTTCATTTTATTCTCTTCCTCTTCTTCGAACACTTTGCTGTCACAAAAATTAGTTTAATGTTTCGCTAATGACAAATTGAATCTTCTAGTTGAGTCCACTAATTTGAAAAGAGAAAGAAATTCATGGTTAAATTTAAAGGAAGATAGTCTTATGTCAGTTTTATTAAAAGACGAAGTAAGGAACAGTAAGATTTTTAGACGAAGAGATTATTATGGCAGTTGCAGTTGTGTAGAAACGGATAAACAATTTTAGACGAAGAAGTTCTTATATTATTCTTTCTTGATGGAGAGAGAAAGGACTAGCGTTAAATCGTTAGTTTCTATTTTGAAAATATTACCTGAAAGAGAAAGTCCTCAAAGATTTTCTCAATAACGAAGACCCTATTGTTAAAAGGTTTGTATTGTCCATATTGTATACCTCGATTATACGGTATATATATACATACATATATATATCCAATATGGCGGTCGAATTTAAAAAAATTTATTCGATCTACCGGAAACTTCTTACTCTGAGGCTGTCAGGGTCGCTGATTACGATTCATTGATTACACAGGTCAACAAAAAAAGGCTTACTTTTTTTATGAGATATGATGGTGGTTTCCGAAGTATTTTTTAATGCTGAACACGATCCCGGGTCCAAAAATTGGCAATCACGTCAGGATTTTGAGAAAAGTGGGGGTATAGACCCCAAAAACGTGTTTTTGAGCGTTTTCAATATTTTTTTTCTCCTAAACCTGACGTGACAGAAACTACTACATAGACTTTAATTGAAGCTTGAATTGTCCACTTCAAGACTCATATCCGTAAGACCAAAAAAAAAAAATTTCAAAAAATTAGGGTTGCTGATTACGAACCCGATATTAGTTTTAAAAAATTCAAAATGGCGGATCCAAGATGGCGGATGTCAAAATTTATAATTGATCGGATTCGGTTGAAAATTGTTACTCGGGGGTTTTTTGATACGCCGTTTGAATTTTTGAAAATTAATATCGGATACGTAATCAGTGACCCCAAAAACCCCCGAGTAACAATTTTCAAACGAATCCAAAACAATTTTAAAAAATCCATTAAAGCAACCCAAAAATACACATTTTGGGTAACTTTAACCTAATTTTTTGAAAAAAAATTTATTTTTTTTGTCTTACGGATATGAGTCTTAAAGTGGACAATTCAAGCTTCAATTTAAGTCTATGTAGAAGTTTCTGGCACGTCATTTTTAGGAGAAAAAAATATTAAAAACGCTCAAAAACACGTATTTGGGGTCTTTACTCCCACTTTTCTCAAAATCCTAACGTGATAGCCAATTTTTGAAACAGGGATCGTGTTCAGCGTCAAAAAATACTTCGGAAACCACTATCGTATCTCATAAAAAAAGTAAGCCTTTTTTTGTTGACCTGTGTTAGCCGTGAAAAGGGCTGATTGAAATCTTTTTCCAAGTTTCTTTTAAATCTTCCAATGCATCTGTTTGCTGTAATACAAAATTATGTAGAAGTTTATATGTGTTTTAATAGAAATGAAAATTAGAAAAATAGTTATTCTAAGTGATATTTCACTATATCATAGTATTGGTGTAAAATTTGGTTCATACCATAGTATATTTCGCTTCCTGGGTGTAAAAACATGATACATAGGATTTGCGTTAAAAAACATGATACCTCGGATTTGACTTGAAAAACATGACATATCGTCGTTTGAGTTGAAGAACATGACAAGTGGAAAACGAAAATTTTTTATTCAAATTTCGGTTGGTACCACTGACCGCGAATCTAAAATGTCTCAAATCAATATAAACTGTATACAAAATTATTTAACCTATTTCTTCTTTGAATTGACATATTATGAAGCGAAAGCATTTGTTTCATAAAAGTTTCAAAGATTTGCCACATTTTAAAATTAGCGGTCAGTGGTATCAACTGAAAATTGAAAATAAAATTTTATTTTTCGACGTGCCATGTTCTTCAACTCAAGCGACGATTAATGCCTTCCGTTGATAAATTTTTCATTCCGCGTTTCCTGTTTCTCGTTTTTTATTTTCTTTGATTTTCTTTCATTTTGTCACTTTTTATTACATTTTTGGTTACTTCGTGATAAATAACATGGAACAAATAAATGCGAAACTTCAGATTGCTTGGAAAACGATTGATTGGACCAAGCGACATATTTGACGAGCGACAATTTAAATATCCACTTTAAAAAATAATTAAATAAGAATTAGAATAAATAAAAACACATGCACAGTTTTAAGTACAACTAAAGTAATATGTGCCCCATTTTTGGAGCAAATTAAATAAGAAACTTTGGAGAAAATAATGATTTGACCAGTGACATATTTTTCGTACTACACCAGTATCACAAGTAACCAACAATTATTTTTCTTAAAATACAGTTGAAAATAAAAATAAAAATCACGCACATAAAATTTGAATTACAATTCAATTGCGCCTCTTATTTTAAATTTTTTAATAAGTTTTTAATGTTTATTTTATAAAACCATTTTGATTTGACATTTTTAATTATAAACAATTAAAAATTGAAACAACGGGTTTCGGGAAAACTCTTAAAAAATTTATCTCCTTTCATTTAAGACCAAGAACATCAAAATCGGATAAAATTTGTAGGCTCTAGACAATTTTGAACAGTAAAGTGTAAGAATCCTACTGTTCGAGGCGTCCCGGGCACTAACACAGCGCTGGCACCGAAACGTGGTCGCGCTTCCACAAAAATTGCAATATCTCGAAAACTATTTGAGTCTTCATCGATTTATTTTTTTTAAATGAAAGGTGAAATTATAAGGAATATTATATTAATTGAAAAGAAAACTCAAAAATCTGTCCTGCTCGGGCAAAACAGTTTCAAAAATTTTTTTTTGATTTTTTTGGGCAAAAATTTTTTTTTTGTTCTGTGATAGTCAGAAGAAACATGATTGCAAGTATAAGCCTCCCAAATTTTATTAAATTTTATCAAAAACTTTCGGAAACATTAAGATTTAAAAAAATTATAACAAAAAAAATTCAAAATGGCGTAACTTCAACAAATTTCAAAATTTTCGAAAAATTGTTGGTACACTAGATTCTATCAGAAAATGCCAACGGCGAGACACGACTGGCACACTACTGGTAAAACGACTTACTCACGATGACTTGGCTCAGACTTCGTTCGTTGGTTTTTCTGGTCTCGTTTCTCCGGTATTAACAGCGTCTCTGTCCGTGAGGGAGATTTTAATAGGTAAACCAACAACAAACCACTAAATTTCAACAATAATTCCAATTTATTGATTACAAAAATCCTGAGCTTTACGCTCCACTTTCCGAACACTCAAGAAACTGATTTTGACTCCACACTTCTCTAAAGCAACGAAAAATCCGTCAGCGGCGAAGGACTACGTACCGGCGCGGCAAGATAAAATTTCCATTATGGCGGCGAAAGCATTTCCTACCTGTTGCGTCTCTCATTTCCCTCGTGGCTCGTCTTCTTCTTCGTCTCGTTTTACTGAAAACTGTACTGGCTCGGCCATCTATCACTTTCTTGTTAAGCTAGCCACGCGACCTACTTTCGCTAGTAGTGGGTCAGCTGGCGGTACTAGCTTTTCCTAATTACCATGATAATTGGGCCTGTCGGCTCGGGGCTTTTCTTGGCTGCTGTTCCTGGCTCTCCTCTCTAGCTCTCCTACTCTCTGGCGTTACTTCTCTCTCTCCGGCTCTCCTACTTTCTCTCTGGCTCACTTACTTTCTCTCTGGCTCTACTACTCTCTCTCCGCCCTTAAACATTTAGTTTTTAGCAAAAGAACATAATGATTTATAAATTGGTAGTAGTTAAGTATGGTTTAAGATCAGTGATGTGAACTTTAAGAACTCGCCGGCTTTGTTCATCTCGTAGGATGTAAATAGTTGGCGACCGGACCTCGACGATCTCATATGAACCTTCGTATGTCGGCGCTAATTTGGTCGCGAATTTTTGTGCCCCACTCGATAGTTTGTTGCTTTTTCGCAGTACTAAATCGCCTACTTTGAACGTCACGTCTCTCCTACCTTTGTCATAGTACTTCGCCTATCTCGCTCGCTCTCTATCGATATTTCTGGCTACCATGTCTCTCAACGCGTCTAGTCTCTTCACTTTTTCGACCCAATCTTCCGGCTTTATTCTCATTACTAGTCTCTTTCTCTCGACCTTTCTCCGCAGGCTCTTCACAGGCTTAGGATGTCTTCCGTAATTCAGGAACGCAGGAGACGTCTTCGTGGCCGCCTGTGTTGCTGTGTTCACAGCATGACGGAACTCATGAACATGAAGATCCCAGTGTCTATGATCGGCTCCAATAAAGGTAGAGATCATAGTTTTCAGAGTTCTGTTACTCCTTTCTACTGGGTTGGCTTGCGGATGGTATGGTGGCGTTGTGATGTGCATGACTCCGTATTCTTCAAGTGTTGACTTAAGAATCTTGTTGTCAAACTCCTTACCGTTATCGGTTAGTAAGTACTCTGGGGTTTCCCATGTGAATAGGACCAACTCCTCGAATGCTCAAGCTACCGACTTTCCGTCTGCCAACTTCAATGGCTTCACTTCGATCCACCTCGAAAACAAGTCCTGGAACACCACCAGGTACTTGAAATTTCTCTTACCTTTTGGGAACTCCATCGTATCTGCGGCTACTACGGCCCACGGCCTCTCAACAATTTTTTGGCCTATTAGTCCGACTGGTCCGGCTTGAGACACCTTGTGTAATTGACACTGGATACAATGTGTCACGTAGTTGTGCACATCATTCCATATGCCTGGCCAATAGTACTCTCGTGCTATTTTGTCGTAGGTCTTCTCAATACCCAGATGTCCGGCTGATGCTTGGGCGTGCCCGTCTTCCATCACTTTCGCTCTGTACTCTTCTGGCACTACCAATTTCCAGCCGTCCTCGTCTCCTGTTATTGGCAATAAAAGTGGGTCACTTCTATGTCGGTAGAGATTCTCATTCTCTACATTTCATCCAGGAAACCGCTGCGGATGTTGACTCACTAACTCGCGGCGTTTGAGGTACCATTGGTCCTTAATGGATTCAAACGCGGCAACTGACTCTTCTTCCTCTTCCTGTAACCTGGACAATGCATCAGGGACATGATATTGTGCACCTCGTCTGTGAACTATGTCAAAGTACCACTGCTGCATTTCCAGGGCCCATCTGGCTAACCGACCTGTCGGATCTTTCAAGTTTCTGAGCCATTTCAGGGCACTGTGATCTCTGATCACATGAAACTTGTACCCTTCAATGTACGGTCTGAACTTTTTGATCGACCACAATAATGACAGCCACTCATTT
Source organism: Leptopilina myrica (nomen nudum) (assembly GCA_032872475.1). NCBI lineage: Eukaryota > Metazoa > Arthropoda > Insecta > Hymenoptera > Figitidae > Leptopilina > Leptopilina myrica (nomen nudum). The sequence goes on along the minus strand of CM065464.1, from coordinate 23,254,526 downwards.
TCTGTCACGCTGTAGTTTTTCTCGGCTTCGGTCAAGACTCAGCTGATGTACACTATTGGGTGCTCTCCGTCTTCAAACTCTTGCGTCAATACGGCCCCAATGGCGTAGTTGCTGGCGTCACATTGAATTGTGAACTTCTTCGTGAAGTCAGGTCGAGCTAAGACTGGCGCAGAGGTCAGCTTTCGCTGGAACGTCATCGGCGCGTTCATGAGTCCGAACGGCATTCGGCGAAACTGCCACAATCCTGACCCAGGTATGGCAAAAGCAGTATATTTCTTGCTCTCTTCGGCCGTTGGAATTTGGTGATATGCTAGCTTGAGGTCAACTTTCGACAGGTATCTGGCTTTTCGGAGCTTGTCCAAAATATAGTCCATAGATGGGAATGGGTAACAATCTTTTATTGTTACTTTGTTGACGTCTCGATAGTCATTGCACTGTCTAAAGTCATTTTCACCTCTTCTGGTAATTACTGGCGCACTTCTCCAACGGCTGGCAGATGTCTCGATGATCCCTAGTTTGTATAACTTGGCCGCATTACCTTGGGCCCAAGTCAACATTGCTGGCGACATCCGTCTAATGGCATGTTGTACTGGCGTTTCATCGGTAACACGTATGTGATGTTCCGTCAGGTCTGTCATTCCGTGTTCCTCCGACTCTGGTAGTACCCATTCGTCCACTAGGGCTTGGATGATGTCCTTTTGTCGATCATCGAGTGCAGAAATACCGGCGCACTCAGCAAATATCAACTGTTCGTCCTCTTCTCTCTCTTTTGGCCCAAACTCATGCCATTCTCCTTGACAAACTCTCCACAGTCCTTCTTTCAGCTTTACTTCCATGTCCCAGGCCTTACAGAAGTCGATGCCCAAGATGATGTCTTGTGTCAACGTCTTCATCACTTTGACTACGAAACGTTGGGCATATCCGTCGACTACTATATTAAGGTCCAGGATTCCGGCTGCTTCAGTGATACCTCCGGTTGCGCTTCTCACAACTGTACCACACGGCTGAATTCGGCTTTTGAAATGCTCTGCGACTCTGGTAGTGATTACTGAGATCATCGCACCAAGATCGAAAAGTGCTTCGTAATGTCGGTCACCAATAGACATGTCGAAGAAGTATCTGTTCTCCGTCCTAGATCCGTCGATGTCTTCTTCATCACTTAAGTTCGGGGCAGCTGTGATTCTCACAGCCTCTCCCCTCCCCTGGACTATAGGTACCGGGATCACATTTGTACCTTTTGTCCTACACTCTTCTGCCCTTCTTTCTACCTCTCGCTGGTGGAGTGAGTTCTCCTCACTCGACCGCCCTCTACTCTTTTCTGGCATGGATTTGAACTTTTTCTCTTCGGTCAAATCATCTCTACCTATGACTGGCTCGAAACTTTCCCTAACTCTGCGCTCTCTCTAATTCTCGTTCCGTCTTTACCCAACTACAACTAGGCACGAATCGATCTACGTGCCCGCTCTCCTTTTCTACTTTGCTAGGCTCAACGATCTCGGTTCTCCTCTCTACGTTACACGGCTCACAAAACTCGGCTCTCCTCTCCACATCAGACGGCTCACAAGACTCGGCTCTCTTCTCCACGTCACACGGCTCATAAAACTCGGCTCTCTTCTCCACGTCACACGGCTCACAATTCTCCTCAGTACACTTCTCACCAACATTTCTTACTACCTGGTTAGGTTGGAGGGGGTACAGAGCTGTGCTCCCCCCCCATACACCGTTTCCCAAGGCGGCTCTAACTGCATCACAATTTGGACAAGTCAAGAAGTTGCATCGGCCTTTTACATACCAGGCATGCCTCTGCTTGGGCTGGCTTCATGGGGCATTGATTTGAATAATACCCCTGTTGTCGACACGTGAAGCAGATCCTCTGAGGACAATATCTGGCTTGGGGTAATTTGGTTTCATTCCCGTTGAAAACGTACTAAAATCGATCTTCGGCTCTCCTTCCGATCTTTCTTTGGCTTAGGCTCCTTTGTGTTACTTTCCCGACTATTCACACTAATTACGTCGTCGCTCCTACTGCTGCAAGTGCACCGACAACTCGTTTGACTCTCTTCACTCTCACTATATTCGATTTTCCTACCCACTTTATTTTTGCTACTCTTTTCTACTTCTTTCGCGCTTTTTCTTCTCTTAAACTTACTGGCCGGCTCTCTATTCGCTGGCACTCTCTTCTGAGTGACATTTACTTCACTCATGCTACTCCGACTTGATGGGTTTCGGGGGGCTGGGGTAGGTCACACCCGCTTACCCTCGTTGAGTGTGTGTTGGTTTTCGACAATTTTCCCAGGTCCGTGGGGCGAAATGATCCGCGACTCCTGGTGATGTGTAATCTGGAACCCATTTCCCACGGCTGTCCGGCTCTGGCTCCGTCTGCTGTACGTCGTTTCGTTTTGTTGTTGTTTTTTCCCCTTCTCCGGCACTAATTTGGCAATATCTCGGTCGCTGGCCCTACTTTCCCCACTATCTGACTCCTCATCGTCCGCGGACGAAATTCTACCGCCCCTTTTCAGCGTGACGTTTGGAAACAGGCTACTCTCTGGCTCGGGGTATACCTCCAACAAGAAAATCTTGTCAGATTGCCCCAGATCGTACCTCTCTGCAAATGGCACGTCGACTTCCTCCGGTAGGGCCAACCTCATTTCGGCCCTCAATAACCTCTCTCGAAGCACTTGTGAGGTGCCACTGATACACAATTGGTGTCTCAGTAGGCTCGTCACTACTTGTCCGACTTGCATGGCGTTGATTACCTCCCATGCTTGGCTGACATTGAAAATTTTGATTAATTCGCGCATGCGTCTCTTATAGTCCCTCATATCGCAAATTGCCTTTGCCATTAAAATTTTTTTAAAGAAAATGTCTAAGTTGAAATTTTCACAAATTTCAAGGGGGTCGTACAGTTTGTATACACGGCCCTGTACTACTTCGAAAGCAATGACGACCGCCGCACTATTTACAGTCACGTGACTGAATTGCAATTTTGTTTCCGGTCTAACATGTGCTCGACAAAAAATTTTATTTTTATTTCTGGCACAAATTCACTGGGAAATTTTGATTTGAAATTTTCACGGGCTGGCTTTCGGCAATTTATGAGAAAATTTAAAATTTTGGCAATTAAATTTTAATCACGGCAAGGAAATTTTTACAAGTCAAAAAAAACTTTTAAATTTCAATGGCAAAAGGACTCTAAATTTTCATATTACACACACTATTAGCAAGAACAACACGAATTCTAAACTCTGGCTTTCTGCTTACGTCATGCAAAATCTGACGCATTCAACATAGATAATAAAATAAAATTTAAATTATATAAATTTTGCCGTCAGGAGCCAATTAAGTTTAAAGATAATTAAGAAACTTGACTCGACTCGACAAACAGCAAAAACTCGACACCTCTGAGATTCTCTCTCACCCAGAGGGAATTCTGCTCAAACGATTGGCAAGCAAAAAATGCCAATGGCGAGACACGACTGGCACACTACTGGTAAAACGACTTACCCATGATGACTCGGCTCAGACTTCGTTCGTTGGTTTTCCTGGTCTCGTTCCTCCAGTATTAACAGCGTCTCTGTCCGTAAGAAAGATTTTAATAGGTAAACCAACAACAAACCACTAAATTTAGATTACTTATCTTCTCCAGAATTTTTTGCAAAAAAAATCCCTGGAGACTTTTTAACTAACCGAAATATCGAATTTTTTGTCTCGAGGTGCACAGATATCGGTCTCGCGTAAACATGCCTGAGATATGTAACAAACGTTCTTCAGCATGAATTTTCGAATTCTAATTTTTTGTTATTAATTTTTAGTAAAAAAGAAAGTTTAACAATTAAGTTTTGCAAATACAAATTTGTTTTTAAATGATCGCTTTTCAGTTTTGAATGTTAAATAATTTAAAATCTTCAGATGCAGAGTATACTTTACAAAGTATTTATTTTTCATTTTTTGGAACAAAACAATGAAAATTCCTCGTTCCTTGAATTGGACAAGCTTGAGAAAAACGGTTTCTTAAACGTTTTTCGTTTAATTTATGATTATCTGCTGTGTAAAACATCATTGTAATGTTTTTAACTGTTTTCAATGCCCATTCATAGAATTTTCTTGCTGTTGAAATGAATTCTTTATTCGCATTTTGAAGACTTGCACGTGTAGCCATACGTTTTAATGTACCCCCAATACCATCGCAGGGACTCTTTCCATGCGAAGTTGCATAAAAGTGCCACTCTGCTTTGATTTTGAAGTCATTATAGTAATGACAAAGGATTATGAAGTTATACTTGTTCTTGTATTGACTTCCTGCTCCATTACTTATGTAAATGATTTTATTAATCGAGTTGTGCCTTTCCTTTAATTTTATGATTAGTTTTTGAATAAACAAATTTATTGCATTTGCATCGTGCTTCAAATCTTCTGAAATTATTGCAAAGCAATCATGTTTTACATTACTCCCATCGTTGTAATAAACAACAAAGGGATGTAATGTAATTTGCTGTTGTACCCAGTACTGACTCTGGATGGCATCCTGTAGACAACTTAGTAGTTTTCAGAAAACTCACCTTTTACAATAAAATCACCTGGCATTAAGGATTTTTCCAAATCAGAAAAATAATTGCTTTGCTGCTTACAAATGAAATCATGCTTTAAGAGAACTTGCAGATTTGTTAAAAATTTCTCGATGAAATCATCAGCAGTATCCGTTAAGGTTTGAATCATGGTTCTATCAGTTGAAATCCAACTTCGCTATACAACTGAACTGATAAAATTATCGTCAAACAGGTTAATTAGTTCATCAATCAATTTCATAACGCCAGTGCACTTGTCACACAGAAGGAGGTTACATGAAGGAGAAGAAGAATCACAGACCATGAATTTTAAGATTTCTTTATAAGAACCAAGAAATGACAATTTAGATTCTGTTTTTGACCATTTTTTTAATTCTGCACCATCTATCATCAGTTTAACATTTTGATGTATTTTACAAACACAAACAAAATGTGTGCCATTACTACCTTCGAGGACGCATTCTTTGGGCCTAAGAATACTAAATTTAGTTAGACTAATTTTGTATTCTGGGTGCTTTTCTTGAAAAAGTAAATATATTTCTTTCAAATTGCCAAGCAATAATCTTTTTTGAGCATGTGTCCGAACTCCATTTTTTACAACGGAAAGACAATCTTTTTCCCCGGTAGTATTCTACTTATGTCAGGATTATAATAAAAGTTTTCCACGAGTTGTTGCAATTCATGACTTACTGGATGACCTTTATAAGCATCTGGAGAAGAACTAATTCCTTCTTTCTCATGCAGGTGGAAAGCTTTGCTTGCTAATGAATACGATACATTAAAGAACTCTGACATTTTTCGTGGACCCCATGATTTTGGTACCATTGTCAAAAATTTTACAATTTCGCTTTTGCTTTTAGATTTTTTAATTTTACCTTTTATTTCCCTAGCAGTTTCAAAAGTATCAATATCTTGACTAACGCTGTCTTCGTCAAACACCTTCCTTAGTAGTGAATCAAGAGCTTCTCTAATTTCTTTTATTTTAGCAATCTGAGAAACTTTTGAACGAAGATCATTACGTTTATAGATAGGTGAAACGCCTAAAATCAAGAGTAATTTACTCAAATTTATATAGATTTCAGTTTTTAAAAAGTCTACATTAAACTCATCAATAAATTCATTTCATTTAAGGTTTCAGGTTCTTGCATCTCAATATTTTCTATATCGAAATTTTCCACTTCTGGCTCTTGCAATTCATCTGGATTTTTTTCAGTCAACGTATTATCTGCGTTAAGTTTTCCTGCAGAATGTGAAGAATTTTCCTCGACCTTCTTTTTGTTCAAATCCAGTCGACAAGAGTCACATACTAAGTCTCCTAATTTTACAATTAAACTTTTAACTAAACTAGTGTCTAAAACACGAAGTTTCTGCAAGTCAACAACTTTTTTATGCTTTTTTTCCCCAATGGATTGCAACATTTTTTAAAGACCATTTTTAATGATCTTTCAATTCAAATTAAAAAATAAAAAAATTAACTAATTATAATAAATAATTAACACTACTTTCTTAAAGCCTACTTATATACTAAATCTTAGTCTAAATAAAAAAATAAAGAAAAAAATATTAACTCAAAAATAAAAAAAACACTGAAAATTAAATCAAATAAACAAAGAATTACAGTCATTCAATGTTAAATGTATAAAATGACTATCCTAAAGCATACTTATAATCTAAGTTTTAATACAGAACGAAAATAAAGAAAACTCACACACAATAACGAACGAAACAAAATACCAAATAATAAAATAAACGAGAAAAAGCAAAATAAAGTATGGACGAGATATCGAAAATAATGAAACACAAACCTGCGACGAATATTTGATTTGAAATAAAAATCAGAAAATTTATCTCTCTTCGCCCTGTACTTATATACTACAGCACGTTAACTTCTCTTGTGAGAAAAGCATCCATCTAGAGGTAAAATATGAACTACAAAATACTCATTTACAACGAACTTCTATAAAACAACGCTAGATGGCGTTATTATTGCTTTCAAAACATTAAAATATAATATACTCAACACTTTTTTGAGATTAAAAATTGTTTAAAAACAAATTTATATTTGCAAAACTTAATTGTTAAACTTTCTTTTTTACTAAAAATTAATAACAGAAAGTTAGAATTCGGAAATTCATGCTTAAGAACGTTTGGTACATATCTCAGGCATGTTTACGCGAGACCGATATCTGTGCACCTCGAGACAAAAATTCGATATTTCGGTTAGTTTAAAAGTCTCCAGGGATTTTTTTTTTGCAAAAAATTCTGGAGAAGATAAGGAATCTAAATATTATAGTTACAAAAAAATCGAAGGGGTGCTTATGCCCGAAAAAATGAAATCAAAAATTTTTTTGACTTTTTTTCCCAGCAAATTTTGGATTTTTTATTTTTTAATATTGCACTTTAAATTGTTCGACAATCAACTATTATTACCTAAAATATAAACAAAATCTAACTATATGGGCAAAAGTTATTCGTTTTTCAAAAAAATGTACTTTATTTTTTAATGCCCTGTAAAATCAACAATTTTCGAAATTTTCAAAAAACTTTTTTTACTTATATCTTCTGTCATAATACACTACATTTATACCAAGTTTCACAAAAATTGAAAGACTTATGACCAATATTGATCTTTTTGAGAAAATTTGACCCTTCTACTTTACCGACCGTGAATATTAGATAATCTGCTGTCGGTAAAGTTTGGAAAGAGAAAATTACCGACAGTACCCGTTTTCACTGCGTTTATAAAAATTAAAAAATTCAAAATAAATAGATGTCAACGTTTGCCCACAATTAGACAACGTCTAAAAGTTGTTAATTTAGTCCTAGTTTCTTACAAAAAATTTTGAAAAAAATCGATCGATACATACATTGTTAAAAATAAAATTTTATTTTAAAAATTAAAATTTTTTTTCGTAAATTAAAAAAAAAGTTTTTTCATATTTTTATCGAAAAACTACGTGTAAAAACAAACATTTTCATATATAGAACGTCAAGTTTGGTCAATTTTTGACCGAGTTATAACTATTTCAAAAAAACTTTTTCGTAAAAAACGTGATTTTTCAAAAACCTGTATCTCTTAAATGGCTTAATGAAAAAATTTGAAAAAAATCATAATAGCTTATTTTAATAAGCACTAAAAGAAAAAAATTATTTGAAAAAAATCTGAGATGCAAAAGTCAAACACTGTCCGATTTGGCATGGAAAGCCCCATATATATATGGAGAAATCTCACGAAATGGGGACTTTTTGTTGAAAAAAAATTAATTTTTTAAATTAGTGGCACATTTTTTTACCATAAATTATTATTTTTCGTCCAAATAGAAGTATATTTTAACCAGCGTAATTCATATTTATTAATTGCTACTTTATTTAAACTATTTTTTTCATATTTATGGTTATGAGTGCAGGTAAAACGTATTTATCTTTAAGAATCTTTAAGAATTTATAATATTTTACAACCTTTCAAAAATTATTTTTCTTTATCTACCTAAACTTACATTTATCAAACATCTACACGCGATATAGTTCAAATATATTGATACCGATCACTGTATGCTGTGTGAGTGACTGGCTCAAAGGAGCGAGAGAAGATGATTCGACGGTGAAGAGTTATGTTGCTGCTACAAGAAGCTTCAGGTTGCAGAGCCGATCGGTGACTTTCGGGAAAGAACCCAAGCAGAGTTCGAGTACCGAAGTCCCGTGCAACTCTAGGTGTCGGGCAGCCGAACCTCAGCAAGGTTCTGGCAGCTGTCCCCTAGAGCCGATTGCAACCTCTCAGAAGCAATGTAGCAGACAATGGGCTGAACAAATTAGAACAAAAATTATTCTTCCGTTAAAAGATTGACAATTTATCCTGAGAAGGACGAATTGTCAATGTAGAACTTGTTTGTCCTGAAAAGGCTAAATAAAAATAAATGAATTTACTTTTATAATATTCTTTAATGTTATATTCAGTATTCTATCTAATATATTTTTATAATATATTAGACAAAACTACAATATACATTAAATAATATTATGTGACATAAAGATACAAATTTTAATATTTCCTCACGCACGAAATATGAGTGTAAAAATTACACTTTAAAGGAATTTTTCAAAGTTTATTAATATTTGGTCAATTTTTCAATGAATTGCAAAATTGTCTCAAATATTAAAACTTGGAAAGTAACCAACTATAACAATATTTTTTCCTAAAACGGCACTATAATTGACTAAGTAACATTATCTCAAACAAAAATTATTCAATATCCCACAAATATTTTTTTTAGAGGTGAGCATTTTGCACACATATTATATTATAAAATATTATATTATAAGATATTACACGAAGGTGAACACATTTTTTAAATGTGATTTCTTGTGCTCGTCAAAAAACCATTTTTTGACAACGAGTTATGCACTCGTGGCGCGTTTTCGCAGAACGATTTCATAGATGTTTTAAGTGGCACAATGTTCTACCACCCATAATTCTTTTTCTGAATACCTAAAAATGTAAATAATATATGGGCGAATTTTAAATAGTGATCGCTCAACAAGTATTATAAGAAAATTAATGATTTTGAAAAAAGGTGAACATGCAATTACAGTTATAAACAGCTCATTATCTCGAATATTATAATTGGCACACTTGTCTAATTTAACTTTTTCTACCCTTCACAACCTATAGATAAATGACAAGAAATCCCAAACATTAAAAAAAATTGCTCAAAAAGTAATCGCTTAATGAAAATTCGATTTTATGCGAGTTACGTCAAGAATTTCTCAATTTCTACAATTTTAATGAATAAATCAGCTGCATACTTCTTTAATTTTTACTAACAAGAATTTTTTATATCTCATAGTCGCGATATAGTATTAGCAAATGTATAAAAATGTATGTTAAAAATATGGAAGCTTTTTGTGGCACATATATCTCAGAACCCAATTTGTCCCCATTTCGTGAGATTTCCCCATATATATAGTGATTCAAAAAAAGTTACGAGCCTTGAAAGTCTGGAATCAGAAAATTATTTGGAGAGAGCCTTTTTTGTAGTTTTTAATTTGGTGTAGTTTTAATGAAATGGCAAGAAATTGAAAATTAATTGAATTGAGTTAATGAGAGGCCGCCATTACGCGAAAAGAGATCTCCAGTTTGAAACAATGAAATTTTATTTATTATGATAAATAAATAAATAATAATATTACTTTAAAGTAAAAAAAAATTAAAGTGAAGTTTGTGAAAATTTTGTTTGCGCAAAATAAGGTTAGGTGAAATGTTTTTATTATTTTTAATGACAATTAAAAATTAATAATATTAATTAATGATATTAATAATATCTGTCATTACTAATATTAAAGAAGAATAGTTTTTTATTACATTTGTAATGAAAGAAATGAAATTAAAAATTTATTTCAGAAAAAATTGACATAATCCAACTAATTTTTGAAGGAAAGTAAAGAAAAATGTTTAATTGATTAAAATAAAATAAGGTTAATTCATGATTTTTTTTAACATTCTGTTGGTGCTGACAAAATGAAAATTCTTTAAAATGGTCTTGATAGCTGCTGCCCCTCACAATTTTTGTCGTAATTTTTTTTTCTGTATTTTTAATGCCTTCTTGAAGTTAAAAAAAATTACACCATTTTTAGAGTGACATAATATTTTTTTCTATTTTAAATAGAAAAAAAATTAATCTCTTAGAAACAATTAATTTTAACGGTGTTGCAGGTCGAGAACTGGTTAGTGTTGCCAATCCACTTCCCCTACTTTCCTGTATTTTTCCACTTTGATCACTTTTTAAAAAAAACTAAGCACTTAATCGAAAAAGTGGGCCTTTACCCGCAACATAAATTTAATAAAGAATTAGTGAAAATTTATTTTGTATCGATACGATGTTTCTACGAGCCACAATATTGTTTCTACGATTGCAATTGACAGATGTAGGTGACTTGATCTGGGGATAAAATGGCCGCACAACAGAAAAGTGGAGTAAAGCGGGTTGCCTACGTAAAGGCATAACAGTATGACAAAACAGGGCAATAACTTTTATTTTGTTGAGAATAATTAAAACAATATTTGTCAATAATGAAAATTAATACAAAGGGCATAAATAAAGGGATTTTTGTTTATAAAAATGTACATAATATAAAATATGTTAAATTAAAACGAAAAATATGAAAAAAAAAATTTTTTATTTAAAAATAAAAAATTTTGTTTTATTAAACAATATTTGGTAATAATAAAAATTAATACAAAAAACATAAATAAAGGGATTTTTGTTTATAAAAATGTACATAATATAAAATATGTTAAATTAAAACGAAAAATATAAAAAACATTTTTTTTTAATTTTGTTATTCATTAAAATAATTTTTTAAAAAGATTAAAAATTAAATTGTTAATTAATACCTCTAAAGGTACAATTCATTAAATTGTAATTAATAAAAATATGGAAAATTAAAAAGTATGCTCCCAAGCGTGAATTTCACAGGGCAAGTGATTGAAGTAGAAGCAGAACGAAAAAATGCATACAAAATAATGTTTTTAAAACGTTAATTGTCGTAAGTAATTGACTTTTACAAAATCGGTCTTTTGCATTTATTCAACAGTATATTAATTAATTTGAAGGTTTTGGAATAATAAAGATACATTATACAAATTACTGTCCTCATTTGAAAAAAAAATATTGTAGTAAATAGTATAAACAATTATAGATATAAACAAATCAAAATAATGTAATATTTTTTCATTTCATTCTATGCTAAGCCAAAAGTTTTTTATTAAAAGATTTTATTTAACAAATGCCAAAATGCGAGATTTTCTTATTTGTGTAAAAAAATTGGAAAATTATTAAACAAAATTTTACGTATATTATTTTGTTAAAGAGTTTGTAATTATTTTCAAAAATAATAATAATTATCACAAGAATGTAATTATTTAAAATTTTTTAAATTACCTAAACTCTTGTCAGAAATTCAATTATTTTCAAAAAATCTAAAAAAAATTATGGTCTATATTTCCAATAACCTTTGTAAATAAATAACAATAATCTTGGACAAAGTTTAATTATTTTGAGGAATTTAAATAAAATTTATCACAAGAATTCAAATATTTTCAAAAATTTTAATAAACAAGTTGTATATCCAAATGTTCATTACATAAACATTTTGCTTTCTCCCCAGGTGGTACACGATAACTAAAAGGCATAAAAATGTTAACATCTTCTCAAATCGATAACTAGAAGTTATCAAAAAGGAAAGTGTGCCCGCTGGGTCTTTACGATAAGAAGAAAATAAATTTCTAATAAAAGTGTGAATTTTTCGTCTTTAAATTGTGATTAATTTCGTAAATTCAAATACAATATATACTTTATATATATATATCAATCGATCCGTTTTAATGCAAAGAATAAAATTTTTGAAAAAATTAGTAAAATTTTATTGTACAACAATATAATGTTGATGAAAGAACTGATTTTTTGAAAAAAATGGGAATTTTTCAACTTTTATTGTCATTAACTCTATAAAATCTCATAAAATTTTTACCTTATATTGACCAATCGATTCATCTTGGTGCAAATTTGAAAATTTTGTAAATTTAACGACTACAAAGCTTCCTCACGAGGAAGCAAAATCATGTCAAAATTTCAATTATTTTCTAAAAAATTCTTATTTTGATGATTTTTAATATTCGACTAATTGTAAGTTTAGAAAATTTCCCAATTCTACGAAATCTTTCAATTTTTTTAAACAAATTTTATTAAACAAATTTTATTAAAAAAATTTAGTTCAGAATGCATTAAATTACATTTCAAAGCACCCGAAATTAGATCCACTATTTTGATTTTTCTAAAACAAACCTCAGATTTGTAATCAGAGACCCGTAAAACCCCCTATTACCGAGTGTGACCAATTTAAATGAATAAATAAATGTATTCATCTAAGGGTTAATATATAGGGAAGAGTGGGGCAAGACGGGGTACTTAAGGTTTAAAACGCAAAAAAACGAAAATTATCGAATTCATTTTTCATTATTATTTTTAAATATCATCTTTGGGAATCATAGGCTAGTCGTTGGGTCGAAAAAGTGCACAAAAATGCAACCTAAAAAGTCTCCGTGGTTTATTGTAGTTTGGGGGCTCCACATAAGAGCCCCAGAGTTTGCTGTCGATTATCAGTTGCAAAAAATAGTGTAAACAATCGTCAAAGTTTGGAAAACGTGGTTTTTCGATGACCGACGCTACGGGTTACATTTTAGAGGAAAAAAATGTTGTTGAAAGTTGTAGAGCTTGGAAATAGCTTTCAAATGACTGGTCGTACGTTAAAAAATATTAATTAGTTTAGTTGCAAATGAATTTAAACTATTAAAAATAGCACTTTTTTAATTGTTTAATAACATTGTTAATAATTCAGCAGGAATATTCTCCTTGCGAAACTGAATAAATCCCAAAAAAATTCAACTCGAGCAGATAAATAGTTTATGCATAATTCCATTTGATAACTAAAAACATGTAATTTTTCTTTTTTTTTTAAAGTACACTAGAGGAGTCAAACTTTCATCCCACTTAAATGGAAATCTGATATTTTTTATATAAATGTATAATAATGGAGATTAAAAAAGGGTACGTTTTTTTTGATTTTTTTGACAATTTTCACTTTATTAATTTGGTATAAACGGCATTAAATTTCATGTGTTTTCACAAATCTTTTCAAAAAAAAATCCGACCTACTAGCTTCAAGGGTGGAGGAATTAGTTTTTTAAATTCAAAAATTTCCTCACTAGTTAATTATTAATATTTTTAAATGAAATTTGCACCACCTACAGTTTAATACATGTATTTTATGGAAAAAAATTGATTTTTTTATTTTATGCTTTTATTTTTCATTTATATCAAGTATAACAATACATATATAGTTTTTTCAACTCTTGGACGGCTGAGTTATTGCATTTGTTTATGACAAAAAAACGTACCCTTTTTTAATCTCCATTATTATACATTTATATAAAAAATATCGGATTTCCATTTAAGTGGGATAAAAGTTTGACTCCTCACTGATTTCGTGAGAATTGAGTAACTGATTCACAGTGAAATTTCACTGATTCAGTTTTAGTGAAGGCGTTTTGCTTCCTGTTTCGAATTATATGTTTTATAAAACTATTTTTTTTTAAAGTTACTACGACTTTAAAGATTACATTCTCATTACATGCTTTTGATAAAGATTGCAAAATTAAGTATAGACTTAAATGTATGTTTTTGGTGTTGTTGAGTAAAATTGTGAAATTATACTTAAGGGGTTACATATCTTTTTGGGACTCAAAAAATTGAAAAAAATTTTATTGTTTATTTTAAAAGTATATATTACCGAGAATGTTTTCCATATTTTCATTAAATTCTGTGCATTAAAACTAAAGTTATTAATATTTTGATCGCGGTACTCATCAAAATGTCAGAACTGAACATGAAATTATTACCGCTATTATCACTGAATTGTATGTTACAAAAATACTGTTACGGTGTGCATGTTTCCCTCAAAACCGCTAAAGTGATTAGCTTGAAATCTTGCAGCAAAATTTATATTTTTTCGATCAATAATCCAGTTTTTAAAAACCTAAAAATTCGAATTTTGGTGAAAATAATTTTCCTTTTCTGGAAATTTTTTTTTTGTGAAAAACCCTTTGTTAACAAACCAAATAAAATAGTAAACAAAGTGAACGCATTTCGACTTATTAATTATTTTTAAAACTATTGTAATATTCTGTTATAATGCAAAAAATAACAAAAATTTAAAATAAATAGTTAAAATTGTTCTTAGCTATTACTATAAAATACAGATTTTATTAAAAGTTTTAAGATTGGTCGGGTCCAAAAACTTAAAAAAAAAAAATTACTACAAACAACTTGAAAAGTTTTGGAATGGGCAAAAAGTTGTCAATAGCAAAGTTGTAGCTGATGCAAAGCGGCGAAAAAAAGTCTCTGGAGACAAAATTGCATATGCAAAAATGTCGGAGATAATGGAGTCGGAATATTGATTTTTTGTCAAAAAAGCGCACAAAAAAAAATATATATAGAGTGATTTTTTTGGAAATTACGACTTTTTTGTGTATAAATTTGTTTTTTAAGTATATTTGAGTGCAAATAGGTTAAAATCAATTGATTAACTTTTATTCCTTTAAAAAATTCGATTTTCAGTATTATTTTGGAATTTTTTTTAGTTTTTTTACCATTTAAGGAACACGGAAAAAAAGAAATTAGCTCCAGCAGTAAACAGATGTTTGCTGTGAAATTTCTGAAAATTAGCTACCACAACTAAGAAGTTTGCAGTGGCAGCGAACATGTTAGTTGTGGCAGCAAACATTAGTAAAAATTTATGCGAGTTTGCTGTCATAGCGAACTGGTTTGATCTCACAGCGAACTTTTTCGCTGTCCCTATATTTTAGGCCAGTCGGTGAGTGCAAAAAGTGCACAAAAGTGCAACCTGAAAAGTCTCAATAGTTTTTTGTAGTTTGGGGGCCCCATGTAAGAGCCCCATGGTTTGCTCTCGATTTCCGGTTGCAAAAAACAGTGTAAACAATCGTCAAAGTTCGAGAAACGTAGTTTTTCGATGACCATTGCTTCCGGTTAAATTATAGCTTCAAGGGGGGGGGGAGTTTTTTTTCAAAAAATTCCTGACTAGTTATTTATCAATATTTTTAATTGCAATTCACACCACTTATAGTTCAATATATGTATTTTATGAAAAAAAATTGAACATAAGGTTTTGTGCTTTTACTTTGCACTTATATCAAGTGAAAGTACATGCATAGTTTTTTCCACCTTTAGACGGCGGAGTGGGGGAACTCGGAGGCGCATGATTCTCGCCCGCCACAAAACTGTAAAAAATATTAAAAATCATCAAAATAAGAATTTTTTAGAAAATAATTGAAATTTTGACATGATTTTGCTTCCTCGTGAGGAAGCTTTGTAGTCGTTAAATTTACAAAATTTTCAAATTTGCACCAAGATGAATCGATTGGTCAATATAAGGTAAAAATTTTATGAGATTTTATAGAGTTAATGACAATAAAAGTTGAAAAATTCCCATTTTTTTCAAAAAATCAGTTCTTTCATCAACATTATATTGTTGTACAATAAAATTTTACTAATTTTTTCAAAAATTTTATTCTTTGCATTAAAACGGATCGATTGATATATATATATAAAGTATATATTGTATTTGAATTTACGAAATTAATCACAATTTAAAGACGAAAAATTCACACTTTTATTAGAAATTTATTTTCTTCTTATCGTAAAGACCCAGCGGGCACACTTTCCTTTTTGAAAACTTCTAGTTATCGATTTGAGAAGATGTTAACATTTTTATGCCTTTTAGTTATCGTGTACCACCTGGGGAGAAAGCAAAATGTTTATGTAATGAACATTTGGATATACAACTTGTTTATTAAAATTTTTGAAAATATTTGAATTCTTGTGATAAATTTTATTTAAAGTCCTCAAAATAATTAAACTTTGTCCAAGATTATTGTTATTTATTTACAAAGGTTATTGGAAATATAGACCATAATTTTTTTTAGATTTTTTGAAAATAATTGAATTTCTGACAAGAGTTTAGGTAATTTAAAAAATTTTAAATAATTACATTCTTGTGATAATTATTATTATTTTTGAAAATAATTACAAACTCTTTAACAAAATAATATACGTAAAATTTTGTTTAATAATTTTCCAATTTTTTTACACAAATAAGAAAATCTCCCATTTTGGCATTTGTTAAATAAAATCTTTTAATAAAAAACTTTTGGCTTAGCATAGAATGAAATGAAAAAATATTACATTATTTTGATTTGTTTATATCTATAATTTTTTATACTATTTACTACAATATTTTTTTTTTCAAATGAGGACAGTAATTTGTATAATGTATCTTTATTATTCCAAAACCTTCAAATTAATTAATATACTGTTGAATGAATGCAAAAGACCGATTTTGTAAAAGTCAATTACTTACGACAATTAACGTTTTAAAAACATTATTTTGTATGCATTTTTTCGTTCTGCTTCTACTTCAATCACTTGCCCTGTGAAATTCACGCTTGGGAGCATACTTTTTAATTTTCCATATTTTTATTAATTACAATTTAATGAATTGTACCTTTAGAGGTATTAATTAACAATTTAATTTTTAATCTTTTTAAAAAATTATTTTAATGAATAACAAAATTAAAAAAAAATGTTTTTCATATTTTTCGTTTTAATTTAACATATTTTATATTATGTACATTTTTATAAACAAAAATCCCTTTATTTA
Source organism: Leptopilina myrica (nomen nudum) (assembly GCA_032872475.1). NCBI lineage: Eukaryota > Metazoa > Arthropoda > Insecta > Hymenoptera > Figitidae > Leptopilina > Leptopilina myrica (nomen nudum). Next base: position 23,237,670 of record CM065464.1, on the reverse strand, counting down.
TGTTTTTTGTATTAATTTTTATTATTACCAAATATTGTTTTAATAAAACAAAATTTTTTATTTTTAAATAAAAAAATTTTTTTTTCATATTTTTCGTTTTAATTTAACATATTTTATATTATGTACATTTTTATAAACAAAAATCCCTTTATTTATGCCCTTTGTATTAATTTTCATTATTGACAAATATTGTTTTAATTATTCTCAACAAAATAAAAGTTATTGCCTTGTTTTGTCATACTGTTATGCCTTTACGTAGGCAACCCGCTTTACTCCACTTTTCTGTTGTGCGGCCATTTTATCCCCAGATCAAGTCACCTACATCTGTCAATTGCAATCGTAGAAACAATATTGTGGCTCGTAGAAACATCGTATCGATACAAAATAAATTTTCACTAATTCTTTATTAAATTTATGTTGCGGGTAAAGGCCCACTTTTTCGATTAAGTGCTTAGTTTTTTTTAAAAGTGATCAAAGTGGAAAAATACAGGAAAGTAGGGGAAGTGGATTGGCAACACTAACCAGTTCTCGACCTGCAACACCGTTAATGTTATAATTTGTGGTTAATTTTTTTTATGAAAAACATCCATAAGCTGCTGCCATCAAGTGGCGTTTGTTTTTATTAATAATTTTTTTTGTACATTTTCTCTTTTATACAATATGCAAATTTTTTAATTATTTTATATCACAATAATAATAATAATAATAATAATAAATTTTTATTGTTATACATTGTAATATAATTATTAATTTAATTATAAAGTTTTTAACTATGATAAATTGTGGTTGGTAGAAGTGCGTCATTTGAATATGATTCATGTATTTGCTGGGTTGGTACAAGTGCTTGGCAAAATGAGGTTATGTTCTTTGTTTATTTGTGTCCGCGGTGCCGGTTTTTTTAATTATACGACTAAGTAAAGTGTTTCTTAATGTCAAATCAGATAAGTATACAATACCTTTGTTTCCAATATTTTCAAATTAACATACAAAATATGAATTTTTTAATTTCTATAAAATATTAATTTTTTTAATTGATGATAAAAAAAATATTATAAGTAAATAAATTAAATTGTAAACAAATTTTTTTCTAGTTGAAAAGAGTGTAATAGTGGACAGCCTAAACTTTTATTTCATCATGGAAATTAGAAACAGTAGCTGCTCTTGAAATGCGTGAAAAAAAGGATACCGGCATTCGTCAACAGTATAATTACACCATTTTTCAAACGTATTTTTTAAAGCTCTGGGATAGAGAGGAGGAGAAACGAAAAGATGAAGCAAGGTAAATTTTAAGATGAAAATATTGTTTCTTAAAATTAAATTTTCATAAACAATTTGATCAATAAATTTGTAAATAATATTCGAATTTTCTTTGACAAATTGTAATAAAAGTTTCAAAAATAATTACATTTTTCGATAAATACGACGAAAATAGTGTTTTTAAAATTTATTAAAATGTTTGTAAATAATTTAATTTTTGTGATTAATTTTTTAATTAATAGAAAGAAAATGCAATTATTAAATAGAATTTTTGTAAGTTTTTTTAACACGATTGGATTTTTGCAAATAATTCATGTTAATTTCGAAAATAATAAAATTTTTTAAAGGCTCGGAGTGTGCAACTTTTTCCACTTTTTTCGACTTTTCTATGGAAATGTGACTTTTTTCGACTTTTTTGTGAAAAGATGCGATTAATCGACTTTTTCGAGGTTTTTTTAGTAAAATGCGACTGAAAAATTGTTCAAATTATCGATAGCCGGCTGTGAGAGAGCAGGAAATATTGATGACTCAATGGCATCTTTGGCGAACCAAAGAACAGTCTCCGTTTTTCGAGTCTTGGCGCAAAATCGCCATTGTCTCCTCCACGTGCAACAAGTCCCACTTTAAAGGTTTTTATCCATTTTCAAACAAAAAATTCAAACAAAAATTAATTTTATACTTTTCTTCATAATTTTTAATTTCTATTTTTTAATATCCCCCTTTATTTTTTCTTCTTCTTTCAGTTACGAGAGCTTTTTTTTGGACAAAATTTAACAGCTTCCTCAATTACCAAATGAACAAATAGTCCACCGCAATTATTTCCGTCGAATGAAAATCAAAACCGGCCACAATTTCTCTATCCATTTAATCAGGATGCAGCGACTTTTTTTGTGACTTTCGTTGTGAATTTATGCGACTAAAGCGACTTTTTTTGAGTCTTAAAAACGATCCGAGCACTGTTCTTTGAATGAATTTTCTTAAAATTTATTGTTAAATAATTGAATTATTTTGTGAATGCAAACGGAATATCTATGTTTCTCCAAAAAACATTAGTTTTTTTATTGAAACGTAAAATGGACGGATTTTTTTTCCATGAACTTGTTACTTTACTTTCCTAGAAAAATTTTATGAAGTACAAAAAAAATATTTTATTAATTAACAAAATTCTTCTTTGAAATTAAATTATTTTTATTTCCATAAATAATAAAATTCTTCTCGGCAAATCAATTATTTTTGATAAATAGTAAAATTCGTTTAAGGAATTCAATTATTTTTATAAATTATAAAACTCATTGCAAAATACCAATTATTTTTAATACAATTTTCATCGAATTTCTCAAAGAATGTAATTATTCTTAAAAATTCTATTAAAAATCGTCGAAAGAATAAAATTATTCAAAAATTTTTTGAAAAACTTTTTTATGAGAATTCAACTTTCAGGAAAATTAGAATCAATAATTTATTGAAATAAGTTAAGTAAGTTTTAACGTAAGTTTTATTATTTTTTATATTCAAATAATTGAATTCTCGTAGAATTTTCTGATTAAACCTGATTTAAAAATAAATTTTAGTTAACATTTTAGATAATTGAAAATTAAAAACATTATAGCGTGGATTGTTAGAAAGAATTGAATTTTTAAAAGGTTTTGAATTAAAATTTTTGAAAATTTGAATTTTTCAAATTTTTAACTAACTAGAAATAATTTTTTAATGAAGTTTAATTGAGTTTTATTAAAGTTATTTCAAGTTTTCGAATCATCAAAATTTCACGTATTATTGAATTGTAAACAAATGAATTTAAAAATTTAGAGAAAAATTGTTATTGAAAATACTTGAAAATAATTGATTTAGAGAAGAATTTTAGTTAAAAACTGTTAAAAATAATAATTGAGTTGAAATGATGAAAATAAATTTGAAGAAGTTACAGTAACGGTAGTCTTACAAAATTATCATTATAATGGTTCAGAATTGATCGATATTTGTAAAGATTTTAATTTATTGCATTAAACTCTTATTTTTTTATTTAAAAAAATCTTTATTTAACTAAAACTCAATCCCGAATTATTATTTTCATTACTACAACCATTGTTTACATGATTCTTTATGTTTTTTATTATTGTTGATTATGTAAATCCAATATTACAAATAAAAAACTAAACGGTCCGGTTTGCCCCATAGGGGGGTCCGGTTTACCCCAGGGGGTGGGGCAAATCGGACCGTTTGCAAAATTTTTTTAAGTTAACACAGCAACTAAACAATAAAAGATGAAATATAGGTGTCTCTGGGAAAAAGTTGCGCAATTAAATGATCTTTCAAACAAGCCTTCGAGAAATGAAATCGGTTGATTCGTTTAGTCACAAGAGTCAAAAAACCGTTAGGGGGTCCGGTTTGCCCCACTCTCCCCTAATAAAATTTTGTTATTCAAAAAATTTTTTTTTATTACTACCAAAAAAATTACATTTACAAAAAATATAAATTCATTTTTGAATTCAGCGTTAAAAAATACATAGAATTAAATACAGAAAGATTAAAATCGGACAATTATTAACAAAGTTATGACTATTTTTCGAGTTAGAACGGTTGAATTCTGTTTTGTGGAGGGCGAAAATCACGCGTTCCTAGTTCCCCCACTCCGCCGTCCAAAAGCTGAAAAAACTATGCATGTACTTTAACTGGTTATAAATGCAAAATAAAAGCACAAAACTAATGTTTTTAGTTAACACATGGAATTATTCATAAACTATTTAACCGATCGAGTTGATCTTTTTAAAATTAATTCAGCTACGCAAAGAGAATATTTCTGGGAAGTTATAAACAAATCCAATAATTATTAACAAAGTTATTAAACAATTAAAAAAGTTCTAATGTTAATGGTTTAAATTCATTTACAACTAAACTAATTAACTGATTTCAAGTTGAGATCCATCATTTGAAAGATATTTTTAAGCTCTACAACTTTGAAAAACACATTTTTTTCTAAAATGTAACTGCAAGCAACGGTCTTGAAAAAACCACGTTCTTCAAACTTTGACGATTGTTTATGACCTGTTCCGCAACTGGTAATCGAGAGCAAACTATAGCGCTCTTATTTAGGGCCCCCAATCTACTACACTGAGAGACATGAATAGCAGTGACTACTATTTGATTAGTAATAACGTTGCTGCCAATTTTTATTAGTTACAGTTACTATTTAGTTAAAAACTCCAGCTATTAGGTTAGTAACGTTATTAAGTAAATAAGTAGACCAGCAAAGAAAGTAGTTGTATCAACTTATAAAATAGCCCAGTGTACTAATAAAAATGGTAACACCAACCAACAAGTTAGCAGCAGTATAGTTTACTAACTAAAAATAATCGTGCAAAAAATGGTAACCACAACTATTCTTTTTTCTCAGTGTAGAAACCATTGAGACTTTGCTGCTAGAACTTTTGTGCACTTTTTCAAACCAACGACTGGCCTATTACTACATTCAAATCACTTAACAAGTTATAATTTTAAATTAAAAAAAAATCTTTTTATCTAAATATTCGATAATAAATTTTTTATACATCTAACAAGCTCAACAAACATATCATTTTAACTATTGTTTTAAAATAACATTTACTTAAAAAGAAATTAAAAAACCATACATCTTTATTAAACACAAAAATTAATAAAGAAAAAATGTATTTAAATAATGTTATGTTGTTTTTAATGTTTGAAAACAAACAATTTTAATAAATTGTTATTCTTCAAAATACGTCCTTATTTTAATAAATAGCAATTCCTCAAATTAGACTTAATTTTATTAATTACATAACACTGGGTTACAAAAAAATGTCCTTTTTCTGTTTATTTAAAAATTCTTGTGTATAATAAAAGTTGGCTTTTTACAGTACTTCAAAAACAGCGAAAAATACTGTTTCTTGACACTATAACCTCGTTTTTTATAGGACTGACCAAATGAATTTTTTTTTTTGTATAATCTTGTTTAGTGCTACCTGCAATTTCAATAAACATAAGAATTTTTAAATAAAAAGAAAATATACATTTTTTTGTAACCCAGAGTAATTAATAACCTTGAATAAGATATAATTTTCTTAACAAGTGCGTAAATGAGCACTTGCTCATATACGACCACTGCCGAGCTATAACCTACATACGTAATAATTTTTTTTATCGAAAATGTCCTCAAATACGTTATCATTCCGCATTACTGAGTAAATTCTCAATTACGTCCTCATTTTTTGCCAAGCAATAACTTACATACGTAATCATTTTTTGTCGAGAAAGTCCTCAAATACGCCCTGATTCTATTAATAAGTAAATCCTCAATTAAGTCCTCATTCTTTTAGAGCTGTAACTTATATACGTTATAATTTTTTTATCGATAAAGTCGTCAAATACGTCCTCACTCTATTAATGACTAAATCCTCAATTAGGTCCTCATTTTTTTGCCGAGCAATAACTTCCATACGTCATCATTTTTTTTATCGAGAAAGTCCTCAAATACGTCCTCATTCTATTAATGAATAAATCCTCAATTACGTCCTTACTTTTTGACCGAGCTATAATTTACATACGTCATCATTTTTTATTGAGAAAGTCCATAAATGCGTCCTCATTTTAATAATATGTAAGTCCTTAATTACGTCATCATTTTAATAATTAGTAAGTCGTTAATTACGTTCTTATTTTTCTTCTGAACGGCCGCCTGCAGCTATGTAAAACACTAACATGAACGAAAAAATTTAACCATAGTAATTTATGCAACTGTGTAATTGATTAGGTAATTGTCAGTAAATTTACAACGATATAATTTTTATCAAGTTTTACGTTTCTTCATATACCATATCACTAAACTTGCAGTAGTTTCTGGATTTAATTGTATTGTAAGATGTGTCGAAAATTAAATTTTTTTTCCTGTAGCTTTAATGGGGTAGTGGGTAGATTGTTTGGCTAGAAGTCTGTAAGTCGTAGGTTGAATTTTTTCAAGGAACTTTCAACAATCATTTTTTAAATAATTGAATTTTTCGATGAATTGAAATTAAATTTTTAAGGATAATTACATTATTCGAATAATTCCTGTAAAATTATTAATTAGTTGCTGTGAATTTGATAATTTAAAGGAATAATTTAAATCCTAAGAATAGTTTTATTATGTACGATATTCTTTTGAATAATTAATTTTTTTTGAAATATACTACATATAAAATTGGTTTGATAAAGAACGGCTCACAGGTCAATAAAGTACCCTTTATCTCCCTAGGGCAATAATGGTTACTTTATTGACCATCTGGGTTATATGGAAGAACTTAGCATGCACCGGTACAGGTAGTATAGAGTAACCATAATACGCCAGTGTTGTATAAAGCAAAGTATGGAACAAGGAAGGTAACAACGTTTATGACCTCGCACAATATTAAGAAACTCGTCTTCGCACTCGCCTCGCTCGTGCTGCGACTCATTTTTTGATATTGTGCTCAGTACATAAACTCGGACGTACCTCCCTTGTTGCATAATGTACTATTAGGAAATTTTACACACTATATTTGACTTTCAGCTTATATTAATGTTATTATATTATATTATTATATTATGTTGAATAACCTAGAATTTTTTTCTTAAAATTTAGATAATTGTGAGATATCACTAAAACGATATCAATAAAAAACTGCGAGGTGCAAGAACTTTTTGGTTAAAATTTGTTCAAGCCCACCGTGTACGTCCTTACTCTATTAATGACTAAATCCTCAATTACGTTCTCATTTTTTTGCCGAGCTATAACTTACATACGTCATCATTTTTTGGTCGAGAAAGTCATCAAATACGTTCTCATTCTATTAATGAGCAAATCCTCAATTACGTCCTCATTTTTTTGCCGAGCAATAACTTACATACGTCATCATTTTTTGTTAGAGAATGTCCTCAAATACGTCCTCATTCTATTAATGAGCAAATCCTCAATTACGTCCTTATTTTTTTTGCCGAGCAATAACTTAAGTACGTCATCATTTTTTGATCGAGAATGTTCACAAATACGTCCTCATTCTATTAATGAGCAAATCCTCAATTACGTCCTCATTTTTTTGCAGAACTATAACTTACATACGTCATCATTTTTTGGTCGAGAATGTACTCAAATACGTCCTCATTCTATTAATGACTAAATCCTCAATTACGTCCTATTTTAATGCCGAACTATAACTTACATACGTCATTATTATTTTATCGAGAATGTACTCAAATACGTACTCATCCTATTAATACGTAAATCCTCACTCTATGAATGACTAAATCCTCAATTACGTCCTCATTTTTTTGCCTAACTATAACTTACATACGTCATCATTTTTTGATCGAGAATGTCCTCAAATACGTCCTCAATCTATTAATAAGCAAATCCTCAATTACGTCCTCATTTTATTGCCTAACTATAACTTACATACGTCATCATTTTTTGAACGAGAATGTCCTCAAATACGTCCTCATTCTATTAATAAGCAAATCCTCAATTACGTCCTTATTTTTTTTGCCGAGCAATAACTTAAGTACGTCATCATTTTTTGATCGAGAATGTTCACAAATACGTCCTCATTCTATTAATGAGCAAATCCTCAATTACGTCCTCATTTTTTTGCCGAACTATAACTTACATACGTCATCATTATTTCATCGAGAAAGTCCTCAAATACGTCCTCAATCTATTAATAAGCAAATCCTCAATTACGTCCTCATTTTTTTGCCTAACTATAACTTACATACGTCATCATTTTTTGATCGAGAATGTCCTCAAATACGTCCTCATTCTATTAATAAGCAAATCCTCAATTACGTCCTTATTTTTTTTGCCGAGCAATAACTTAAGTACGTCATCATTTTTTAATCGAGAATGTTCACAAATACGTCCTCATTCTATTAATGAGCAAATCCTCAAATACGTCCTCATTTTTTTGCCGAGCAATAACTTACATACGTCATCATTTTTTATCGACAAAGTCCTCTTATACGTCCTCACTCTATGAATGACTAAATCCTCAATTACGTCCTCATTTTTTTGCCGAACTATAACTTAAATACTTCATCATTTTTTTTATCGAGAAAGTCTTCAAATACGACGTCAATCAATTAATACGTAAATCCTAAATTACGTCCTCATTTTCTTGCCGAGCTATAACTTACATAGATCATCATTTTTTATCGATAAAGTCCTCAAATACGTCATCATTCCATTAATGAGTATATCCTCAATTACGTCCTTATTTTTTTGCCGAGCTATAACTTACATAGGTCATCATTTTTATCGATAAAGTCCTCAAATACGTCATCATTCTATTAATGAGTATATCCTCAATTACGTCCTTATATTTTTGCCGAGCGATAACTTACATAGGTCATCATTTTTTATCGATAAAGTCCTCAAATACGTCATCATTCCATTAATGAGTACATCCTCAATTACGTCCTTATTTTTTTGTCGAGCTATAACATACATAGGTCATTATTTTTTATCGATAAAGTCCTCAAATACGTCATCATTCTATTAATTAGTATATCCTCAATTACGTCCTCGTTTTTTTTGCCGAGCTATAACTTACATAGGTCATCATTTTTTATCGATAAAGTCCTAAAATACGTCATCATTCTATTAATGAGTATATCCTCAATTACGTCCTCATTTTTTTGCCGAGCAATAACATACACAAATAATAATAAATTAATTAAACATTTAATATTAGGGGCCATATTTGCTCTGTCTGGGATCCTTATAAGGGATTTATTTCGCGTGCCATATTATATACGAAAATCTATAATTCGGTCTCATTCATCGGGCCGTATTAGGACCTGATAGGGAGCACGATATAATTTTTTGTTGAGGAAAACTGTTACGGGCCACATAAGCGACCTATTATTGTCAGGGGCAATAATGGCAATTTCTACACGGGTTAGTTAATTTATTTCATAAAATTGAAAATTCATTTTTAGAAAATATATATTATACATTTAATTATTGAGAAACATAATTATAAATTAAAGGTAAATTCAATTGAAAATCAAAGCATTGAAATAAATACTGTAAAAAATTGATTTATTTAATTTAATTAGTTAACTTGTTTATTTTACCAGTCTTATTTAAATTCTAAATACTTTAAATTTTTATTTAAAAATATCATTCGCAATAATAATAAACAAGTTGTGAATTAAGATGTTCATTACATTATCATTTTGCTTCCTCTTTACGATAAGCAAAAAATTTGCTTTAAAGTGAATTTTTTCATTTTATTTAATTCTATTAATGCTAATAACATATATTCTTTTTATACATCAATCGATTACTCATATGTTCCTTTTTACGAATATGTAGTGGTCTTTTTGTCTGCCCTATATATGATTTACCATATTTACATTTGAATGTATAAACACAATTACATGGATTCTGTCTCTCGAGCTAATCCTTACAGTTTAATGAATTTATTGAATTTTGAATTAACGCTAAAAACTAGACTTAAAACTTAATAATTATCCGGAGCAATTTATTAACAAACATGTGAATAAAAGAATTATTGAAATTAATAATAGAAAATTTATAAATAACATTAGAAATAACAACAATAATAATAATACACTAGTTAAGAAAATAGTTTTTCCTTATTATGGATCAATATCGGAAAATATCAAAAGATTACTTAAAACTTTTAATATTCAAACTGTTTTTAGCGTTAATTTAAAATTCAATAAATTCATTAAACTTGGTAAGGATAGGCTCGAGAGACAGAATCAATGTAATTGTGTTTATACCCTACTGATAAAAAACACGTGTATTTATACATGTAAAAACACGTGTATTTATACATGTTATAATACGTACGAATTTGAAACAAGATTTACACGTGTATTTATACGTGTATTTACACGTGTTTTTATAATTTTTCAATATTTATATATGCAGAAGAATGTATAGAATTTTTGCTTATACATGTATACATGTGTAAATACACATGTATTTACAGGTGTATTTTTTAAACTTATTAAAATTTTAATTGCTTTTTTATTTATTTTCTTAGTACAAATAATTGTTTAAAAAATTTATATTTTTCATAATTTATTTATAACATTTGTCAATACAATATAAAATATAATTAGAGTAGTATTAATCAAATTTAAACGAAATTTAACATAAACAATAACTATCCTTCTTGTCATAAATAATACTTATGCAAATTAAATATAAACGGAATATCTATTTTTCACCAAATACATTTTTTTGTTAAAATTTTATAAAGTACAAAAAATATTGATATATCTGAATCGCCTAAAACTGACTGTTTACATTTACCCCGAGATTTTAAAAATTTCTTAAAATTCAGGATAAATGTAAACACCACTGTAGTTAAGCGAGGTTTAAGAAACTAGTTATTTTAAGTATAATACTATTTTAAGACATGGAAAAACTTAAAAAATTCTTCGTAGGTGTATAGTAAATCAACCAGTTGTCTTATAATGTATCAAAAATCAAAGTCAATTTTTGTTAAGGCATTAATAAGGAAGAATGAAAAATTTCAGTTTGATTTTTAAATTTATTTTTATACAAGAGCAAGACAACCTACTGAAACAGTAAAACTTTGATTTTCAATCTTTTTTGCATTAAAAGATAAGTTACACTATGGCATTGCCAATTGTCAATAAAAATATTGACAATACTCAGAACATCTTGTAGGTGAAATGCGGTAAAAATATTGACGTCGAACTTATTTTTGGAAATTGACTTCTGCTAATTTTATGAAATATTTTCGTTTTGGGTTCCTCTGAACCCGAAAACATGGTCCGGCGATGGTGACTGTCTGTTCGTCTGTACATCAAAAATTTTGTTCCCACGATAAATCTTGAAAAACTAGTCCAATTGTTTTCAAATTTAAAACACTTTAAGTTGGTGCAAAAATGAAGGCTAAGTTCGTTAACCAGACATTTTCGTCTAAAACTACAAAAACTACAGTAGTTTCAAAATTTTGAAAAATCTATTTTTTAATTTTAAAATTTTAAACTATATATTCTTTTCGATTAGAGAAATACAAACAAAATACAAAAATCTCAAAAGAACTCTAAAAATCAAATTTTTTTTAAAGAAATAAAAGTAAGTTCAATGATTTTCACTTTGAGGTTTGGTTATAATTTTTCAAGTATATAAAAATCTTAAGATTATCGAATACCTAAATGAAAAATAGTTAACATAATAAGGAAAATTAAGAAATATATTTCACATTTATAGTAAAATGATTTGTTGGTGATCAACAATATACTCATGTAATGCGTAAAAACCGAACGAGAAAGTTAAAACAATAAGAAAATGAGTAAACTCTAAAATTAAAGAACTAATGCATATTTCTTTGATGATATTATCTTAAAATTAGGTAAAAATTATAAGTGGGAAACTTAATATTAAGTTTATGAGTGCACTGAAAAAATTTAAAGCACGCTGCTGTCTTTGTAGATATAGATGCTTTCCTTTTTGCAGGACAGTAGTACACTCTATCAGAAAGGAACACTGTTAACCGCAAAAAGCGAGCGGTTACTCTTTCACACTGCAAACAGAAGTATATTAATTAAGATGTTTTGGTAGTCATTTCTAAGATGTTATTGTAGTCACTTTTTAGTCATTTGAAATATCTTAATTTAAGATGTTTAAAGTATCTTCGTACACATTTTCCAACCTTTTTTTTGGGGAAAAAGTTTTGAGGTTAACTATGGGCTTATATGTAATATATTTTATGCATCTTAGGTTTTAGTAACTTAAATTTTTTTCGCATCTTACAATTCACAAGTAACTTATCGCTAAACATCTTATTGAGACAGAAACATCTTAATTTAAGATATTTTAAAAAACTTACAGAAGTATCTTACTTTTTTAAGATAGAAAAAAGATCTAAGACGTATAAAGCATCTTAAAAATCTGTAAGATACTTTCGAAAACATCTTATTTTAAGATATAAGATACCATTTTTCCATCTTACATCTTATGTTAAGATATCAAATAAGATATTTATTTTTGCAGTGCAGGGGTAACTGCTGGCCCGAAAAATAGAGATGCTCACTTTTTGCGGTTAACTGCACATATAAACTATCACATATAAACAGAATACGTTCATCGAAAGCAGAAAATCATGAGTTAAATTGAACATTTAAACAAATTGATATAAATTAAAAGTTTTAAATAATATTTCGAAAAATGTAAAAATATTATGTTTAATTTATGATCTGTTATTTTGAGGTTATTTCTACACTAAAAAAAATTTATTTAATTCAAATAACCGATTATTTGACTATTATCAAATAAATATATACTTAAATCAAATAATTTCTATTTGAATCAAATAAATTGTATTTGAATAAAATATTTCAGTGTTTGAAGCAAATACTATTTAATTGATTCAAATAAAAATTATTTGATTCAAGTAAATATTTATTTGATAATAGTAAAATAATCCATTATTTGAATCAAATAAATTTTTTTTCAGTGTACTTTCTGACCTATTGTTTTGAAACAATTTTGAGGTTATGGTTGCTTAATGAAAAGTGCTTGTTAATAATAAATTTTTCCATATAACAAGTGTTAGCAATGCAATGGGCGTATTCTCTGCGCGCTCATGAGTTTGCGAATCAATTGATAAAATTTGTTTAAGTAGTCGGTTTCAGTTATTTAATATTTTAACACAATATGAAAAAAGACTTTCTAATCTTTGTTTCTTTATTAAATATTTTTTAAAAACAATTATGAATAAAGAAAATAGAAAATAGTTTATTTCTTAAAATTTTTTTTTACTCTAAATATAAAAAATTGATGAGTAAACCATAAATTGTAATTAGCGTATATCACTTTTAAATACATTTTGGAATCATTAGATGAATTTAATTTTTATATAAAGTGCATCTTGATTGTTAAAAACATGCAGGTGTAAATAAAAATGTTTTTATTGAAAATAAAAATTTTGTTTAAAGAAAGTTATTTTTAATTAATTAATCAATTTAATGTTACAAAACGCTACAAGAATTAACATTTATTTTTTATAATTTTAATTTCTAGTAAATTCATATATGCTGTATATTATTTTTAATAAGCATTAACATTAACAATTATTTAAATACTTTTATATATACATACTCACATACATACATACATACATACAGTAGAATCTCCTATAAGTTAATTTTCCCCTATCGTGTACCCTTTCCACCTAAAAAAATAGACATGGTATCAAGATGGCTGACACATCAAAACCTCAAAAGACTTGAAACATTATATATTTTAAAATGAACCGCATTGCGCAATAGGTTATTGCGGAACAATTTCCCCTTAGACGGCAATTCTCTATTAAGTTGAACCCTAACCAAAATTAACTTGTGGGAGATTCAACTTTTCATACATAATGACTTAAAATATTTTATTATTATTAAATTTAAAAATTACTCAAATGAATGTAAATTTGGAAAAGGACAAATATATTCTACATTTTTTACTTTCATAAAAACACAAATCGTTTTTATATCATTCGTATTAACAGCAAAAAAATTATTGTTGCGATACGTGATTTTTTTAAAAACAGGACATCCATTTTGCCATGCATTTTCAGTTACTAATGTTTGACAAAGAGTATATTTAGAATTCGTCGCTTCATCTACAATAAAAAGTTTTATTTTTATAAATGATCCATCTGTCATTTGCGCGTAACTGTTATCAGAACGTTCTGATCTAGATATAGTTGATGAATAGATACATTTATCCTTTACAATTTTTTTATAAGAAAGTGTTTGACGAGAGAGATTTAACTGACTTATTATATTATCTTCTAATATTTTAGCAGATCCAAAAAATCTGATAGTATTGATTTTGAAAGTTTTTTTTGTAATTTTTCCATTAAAATTTAAGTACAATTCTTTTATACGAGCAGAAGAGAAGGGTAGAATTTTATTTCGCAAAATAATATCACATTTTCTTAAACATAAGTTTCTAGCTACTTGATGTGTAACTCCTTTTGCAGTTTTTATTGTGTCTAATAGTTTTCCATTAGCACTTTCAAATGAATAAGTTGTGTGACAATACGAGGGACCCCAGTTACCTAGAGATGTTACCCAATGAATTAATTGATGAACATTATAAGTCATTGCAAATTTTGTGTAGTATTTCTCGGTTCCTAACAAGAATTTTTTAATTAGGGATTCTAAATGATTTAGTTCATTAACAGTAATAACATTCTGCAAAGAAATATGTATTGCTTCAACGAAGAGAGCCCAATGTCTCCATAAATTTGTCGATAAAAATAGTTGAAGAATGGGTAAACTGTAATAAAGTATCCAATTTTCCCATTCTTTTGCCTTCCAATATGCTCTGTCACTTATTGACCGAGTTAAGCGCATACTGTGATAAGGAACAGATATTTTGCCTAATAACTTGTCAATTACTTTGAAATCTTTTTTACATAAAGTCCTTTTTAATGGTGAATTTTTTTTAATGAACCAATAATTACTTAATTGTTTAGCTATACCTAAGTATGCAAAATGCACTGGATCTGGCGAAAACCCTGAAACAATATTAAATTCTTTTAAGTTTATTAAAGGCAATACACTTTTTACTCCCAACATTTTTGGTAACTTAGTTTCCTCATCTAAAGAATCTTCTGGCTCTAGTACTTCCTCATTATTATCATTAACGCTTTGAATATCTAATGGCTCTTCTGCTTGTAGCATTTCGTCGTCATTATTAACAGGATTTGCAAGCAATGACATACATTCTAACATATTTTCTTCAGTTCGATCCCCAGGCATTACTTTTAATAAAGGATATTTCCAAGCACCGCGTTTACCTCCAGCTCTTGGAATATATTTACCTTTTTGTAGGCACCAAGCACAACCACATTCGCCATTGTATAAAGTAATACCTTGCATTGAAGCGCGGGCGACTGAATCAACACAACAGCAAATTACATAAGGTTTGATGTTAATTACTTCATTATCTATTTTACACGGAATACCATTCTCATTCATATCATTCATCTGTTTAACAAAAGCATATAAAAAAACATCCATGTCAGCTTTACCTTTTCCAAACCACAATCCACAAACAATTGGTTGCGATGTTCTAACATGTAAGGGTACTTCGTTAACCATTAAATATATTGGATAAGCTGAATGAGGAGAGTTTTCAAATCTGACAGCTCCGTCGCAATTAAAAATACATGTGGCGTATCGTTTTCTAACTTCAGGATCTAAATTTTTAACAAAGTTTCTATAAGCAATTCCGTCATAGATATCTTTAAAAATACCACTTTCATGCATTCGTTCTCGTACAACATACTTATAATATTTTGAGTTGCTTTCTAGTATTTCTTTAATATCATAATTTACATTAAATGTTACAAAGAAATTTTTTAAATATTTATCACTTAGAGAAATTATTTTCTTACAATTACTACACTCTTTTTCACGATCAGATCTAACAAATGTACCAAGATAAGTACCACATTCTGAACAAAGTGTATGATAGTTAACGTAATTTGTTGTAAAAAAAAATTTATCAATCATATATCTACTCTCCGGTAAAACCCGTGATGCAAACATAGAGTTCACGGTCTTAAATAATTGTTCTATAGCTGTGTGTGACAAGTTATTTACAATTGCATATTTAAAAAAAATCATTATTAGTTCCCCCCGACTAACAATTGCAGGCGTAGATATAGTACTTAATATTTCTGCAGATTGTATTACTTTATACAATTCATTATTGCAAAAGTGTGGATCGATATCATCAGTATCCATTGCATCAAATTCCATACTTTCATCAATTTCGTTTATGGGAAAATCATTGTCGTTGTCATTATTTTCGTCGTTATCAGAAAATTCTTCAATCTCATTTGTGTCTTCATATTTATTTTGAAGTCCATCCTCTTCGTATGTCTAGGAAAAGTTATGTTTAAGAGCACATTTTGAAATTTTTGTAAAATTATTAAGTAAAAGATAATTACTTGTTCTTTGGAAACTTCTTCCATATCTTCATTTTCACGAACTTCTACCTGTAAAATTTTAAAATAAATTTTAAAACAATGTGTTGTATTAGTTTGAATAATGTGAAAAAGTAAATTAAAATATAATTATATGATGTTTTACTTTTGTTTACAGAAATTTATTAATAGCAAATATATATATATATATATATATATATATATATATATATATGAGCGATTCCACGTCAAGTGATCAAGGGGTCTTTTTGTGTAATGTTTATTTCAATAATTTTTTACTCTTAAACAATTAAACATACAAATTTGACAAAGTACATTTTGGAAAGGTTTTTTCATGCTCTTTCGATTGGAAATAAGCATTTTGAAAAAAAAAATTTTGACCCAAAAAAATCAAAATTAAAAATAAATTTCAATTTTTGAGGGAGATGGATACGATTTTTTTTTTAAACGAAAGCTGAGTTTTTTTCCTAAAAGAACATATAAATGATAAAGTGGGACTAGAACGTTTAAACATTGAAAAAAAGAGTTTTCTACTCGCCGGAGCGCTCTAAACCCGGTTTTTAGCTCCGTTTTGGAGAAAATTCTTTTTTTCAATGTTTAAACATTCTAGTCCCACTTTATCATTTATATGTCATTTTAGGAAAAAACCTCAGCTTTCGTTTAAAAAAAAAATCGTATCCATCTCCCTCAAAAATTGAAATTTATTTTTAATTTTGATTTTTTTGGGTCAAAAAAATTTTTTTTTAAATGCTTATTTCCAATCGAAAGAACATGAAAAAACCTTTCCAAAATGTACTTTGTCAAATTTGTATGTTTAATTGTTTAAGAGTAAAAAATTATTGAAATAAACATTGTACTGAAAAACACAAAAATTTAACCCTCTCCCCCTCGGAAAATATTGGACTAGGTAAAAAAATTCCGATTGAATTCCTCTAGGAATTCCAATAAAAATTCTGATTTCTGAAAAAAATTCCGATACCATTGGAATTTCCGAGTGTAGCTGAAATTTCCTGTAGAAGACGTCAAATTGACACCTAGTGCAAGCTGCATAGGTGTCGGGATGACAAGTCTCCTGAAAAAGTGCCTGGACGTGATCATTTAGTTAGTTTAGTTTTGTGTCGACTCGAAACTAAATTCAGTCTGTTAATTTAGTTTCGTGTCGACTCAGAAACTAAAACGAAACTAAACCTTGGAGACGGTCTCTGGTTATATTATTCTCTATTTTGAGCAATAAGCTTTATTTTTAACAATTTCTACAGAAAAAAAGAATTAACATGCGGGCGGAAAATAATTTACTGCCCGCTGACGTCACACAAGCGGGCGGTAAAGTATTTTCCGCCCGCTTCCCCTACTTCCGGGCAGAATGTGCTACTTTGCGCCCGCCTTAAGTGCCCGAAATGACATTCTTTCCGTGCAGGTAGGACAAAAAGATTTTTACTTACTAATTAGTACTTTTTTTGGGAGAAGACAGTTTTCTTCGTGGAGACCTTCCAGGTATTTGTATCAATTTACTATTGTCCTCTACGAAACTGTTAGCTAATTTGTAGTCTGTCCACAAACTTTCAGCCAGATACTTCACAAACTTCCTGTTGTCTCTTTGTACGGATACAAAATCCCAGGCATCTTCTGTGATCAAGTATCCTTCCCCCAAATGTATGCATTTCACCTAGAAAATGCATAATCACTATGTTATTACATGTCTTTAATTGAGTACACGGAGAGAATAATCAAGCGTTTTTCCTTAAAAGCAAAAAAAACTGTAAAAAGTTGATGTTGCATGTTTTTCATAATGTTTTATTTTTTCAAAGCTAACTACTATTTTTTAACATTCTTGGACTAACTTTAATCGCTATTAAAACTGGAACTCAATTTTTTGCCTGATATTTTAGAAAACATTTTCATTAGTATACATTCAATGAAACTTTGTTACAATATTTAATATATATTGGGGTCACTTTTTAGTATATTTACTTTCAAATGTTAGACATTTTGGTTTGGCAAGGATTTTCGTTACTACATACTTTTAAGAATGCTTAGAAGTATAATAAGGAAGTAGAATATGTTTTAAAACATAATTCAGTATAATCTTCACAAAATTCAAAATGTTTGTATTAAAATTCGAAATTTAAAATTCTAATACGCCCTTTAAGAAATATTATAACCAAATATTTAAAATTTCGTACATATAATTCTGGTGAATTCCATAGTAGTTTCAAATTTTGATAAAGTTAATATGAAAATGCAGGAAAAATGAAAAGAAAATAGAAAAACTGGATAAGTGCGAGTTGCACTCGCACTGAATTGAAGGGTTCCGTACAAAAATATAAAAATAATACTTGTGATATTGTAACAACAATTGGTAAGATTTTTTTCACTTTTGTATTATTTTGGTAAGTTGAATTTTCGACACTAGGTTAAAAATAAATAAGAAAGAAAAATAGAAGTATTGCATATTTTATATTATAAGCAATAAGCATCAGGATCCAATTTGGGGGTTTTTGGGGTCGCTGATTACGAATATGAACTTTATTTTCAAAAATTCAAAATGGCGGATTTAATATGGCGGACGAGTTTTATAAAAATTCATCGAATTCACTTAAAACTTGTCACGCGGGGGTTTTTGGGGTTGCTGATTACGAATATGAACTTCATTTTCAAACATTTAAAATGGCGGATTCAATATGTCGGACAAGAATCTTCAAATTTCATTCTATTGACTTAAATTTTGTTACTCAAGGGTTTCTGAGATAATTTTGAATCTCTTGGCGGACAGAAAAATTGAAAAACTTATTTAATTGGCTGTCGGTGTTGTTTATGCACATGAACTAAAAAAATATATTTGGGGCATTTCATGTCAAGTGATCAAGGTGGAGAAAAATTTTTCTCCAATCGTAGCAAAACTTGGGGCTTTTGTAGTACTCATAGATAGTAATTTTTCGTGAAAATATTTTTTTACCTAGTCCAATATTTTCCGAGGGGGAGGGGGTTAAATTTTTGTGTTTTTCAGTACAATGTTTATTTTAATAATTTTTTACTCTTAAACAATTAAACATACAAATTTGACAAAGTACATTTTGGAAAGGTTTTTTCATGCTCTTTCGATTAGAAATAAGCATTTTGAAAAAAAAATTTCTTGACCCAAAAAAATCAAAATTAAAAATAAATTTCAATTTTTGGGGGAGAAAGACCCAATTTTTTTTTTTTTTTTTAAAACGAAAGCTGAGGTTTTTTCCTAAAAGGACATATAAATGGTAAAGTGGGACTAGAATGTTTAAACATTGAAAAAAAGAGTTTTCTACTCGCCGGAGCGCTCTAAACCCGGTTTTTAGCTCCGTTTTGGAGAAAATTCTTTTTTTCAATGTTTAAACATTCTAGTCCCACTTTATCATTTATATGTCATTTTAGGAAAAAACCTCAGCTTTCGTTTAAAAAAAAAATCGTATCCATCTCCCTCAAAAATTGAAATTTATTTTTAATTTTGATTTTTTTGGGTCAAAAAATTTTTTTTTTAAATGCTTATTTCCAATCGAAAGAACATGAAAAAACTTTTCCAAAATGTACTTTGTCAAATTTGTATGTTTAATTGTTTAAGAGTAAAAAATTATTGAAATAAACATTGTACTGAAAAACACAAAAATTTAACCCCCTCCCCCTCGGAAAATATTGGACTAGGTAAAAAAATATTTTCACGAAAAGTTACTATATATGAGTACTACAAAAGCCCCAAGTTTTGCTACGATTGGAGAACAATTTTTTAATGGCGGAGACAATATGGCGGATTAAATACAAAAAAGTAAAAATAAACATTGTATTTCTATTCAGAAATAGAAGATATACTCAATTAAAAAACTTACTTTGATACCTAAACATTGTTTTGGTTAAATACTTTCTAAATTCGAGGTGTTTTTAAAAAATAAAGATGGCGGATCCAATATGGCGGACTGAAAAATTGGAAAATTCTTTCGATTCGCTTGATACTTGTTATTTGGTGGTTTTTGGGGTCACTGATAAAGAATTTGAAGTTAGTTGATCAAAATTAAAAATGGCGCATCCAATATGGCGGACGAAAAATTGAAAAAGTGTTTAGATTCGCTGAGAATTTATTACTCGGGGGTTTTTTGGGTCGCCGATTGCGAATATGATATTAGTTTTTAAAAATTTTTAATGGCGGATCCAAAATGGCGCCCGAAAAATAAAAAAAGTGTTTAGATTCCCTGGAAATTTATCACTCGAGGGTTTTTAGAGTCGCCGATTGCGAATATGATATTAGTTTTCAAAAATAAAAAATAGCGGATCCAATATGGCTGACCAAAAAATTTAAAGTGTTTAGATTCGCTGGGAATTTAGTACTCGAGTTTTTTTGTGAATTTAATATTAGTTTTTAAAAATTTTAAATGGCGAATCCATTGCACTGTTAAAAATCCGACTCCATGTTTACACCGAAAGATATTAACAATGGTATAGTTTCAATCTCAAAATATGTGAATACTTTCATTTGATTGGATTCACTAAAAATTCGAAATCAATCAAATTCAAGCATTTACTCTTTGCGAGATTAAAATATCACCATTTTTATTTTTGTGATGTAAATTGGAGTCATATTTTAAACTGTATTTTTAAAAGTTTTGAAAGTACTGAAATATCTGGAAATTTATTATGTATTAATACAAATGATGATTTTCATTCTCTGTTTTACATGTAATTTTTTGCAAACAACATTTATAATCTGCTACTGGATTTTATATTAATGGCGTCTAACACAAGCTTACAGTAATTTTGATGCGTCGTACATACATAAACGTAATATTTTCCAGCAGCACCTGCAAGAATGCAGTTCTTCAGTCGAAGTAAAGCAAATTTGCTAAAACTTAAACTCAAATCCTTATTCTTTTCATTATATTTTGCAAACAACCCTTTTAGATCGAAAAGGAGTAAACGTTTTTGCATCAGTCTTCGTGTACCATCAACTTTAACTGAGATCACATCTTTTGCACCTGGCATAATCCTGCTATTATCATCACAATTATAAAATTCTATAACTTTTTCAGTGATATTTGTCGGTAACGGATTTCCAGTTTTCTCTTTAGGACTCGCTAATACGCCTTCTGACTGTCGTAATTTTTTGGCTTTTTTTGCTAATTTTCTAGAACATTTGAATTCTTTAGCAATTTGTCTTATGCTCCAAGCAGCAGGATGAATTGTCAAAATAGATCATCTTTCTGGATCATTTGTGTCTAAATTCGAGAACTTTTCTTTTAATGTATCGAAAATGCCTTCTAATTATATTTCTCTCTGCAACTTACATAACAAAATCTTAAAAACAAAGAATAAAAACAAAGAATAAAATAGTTGGTATTATAATGGCAAACATTCAAAATAATTCTAAAGTAAAAGATAACGAAAAAGTGTATTAAGAATTGCTAACTTGAAACAAACTCTTAAAAACAAAACAAAAAATAAGTGGAATTGCTAAAAAATACTTTAATGCCAAAAGAAAATTGTATTTTTTGTCAAAATAAATTGTCAATAATTATTGTAAAAAATCGAATTTCTTTCCTAGAAATTGAAAAAATGACAATCTAATGTCAAACAAAAAATAGTTGCACATCACAAGCATTTGTTTTTGAGATGAGCAATTATTTTTGTTTGACATAAGATTGTCTTTCTTTTCATTTACCAGGAATATATATCACCGGTAATAAAATTTGAATTTTGTGATAATAATTATCGTCAATTTTGCCAAGAAATATAAATTCCTTTTGACATTGAAGTATTATTAGCTATTCCACTTATTTGTGTTGTTCGTTTCAAAAATTAGTTTGTAAATTAGCAATTATTGTTCCACTTTTTCGTTTTGTTATTTCCAAGAGTTTATTTGTGAGTTTTATTATAATTACAGTTTTTGTTTCGTTGTTTTTAAGATTTTGTGTCTTTCTATTCCAGATAAGGTAGCATTTTATTATTTTTTTCAATTATCGTTCAGTTTTTTAACTATGCCTAAAATACGCACTGATCGATGTTTCAATGCTTATGTATTGAATGGGCATATTGGAAAAGAGTTAAGAGTCGTCTCTGAAAAAATGACTAGAAAATATCCTGATTGGCCTCTAAATTTAAAAATTTGTTCCAGTTGTAGATTAATAGGTAGCAAACGCGATGGTGATGCTGCTATCTCTGGAAAAATAATTGACTCTGAAGTTCATGAAAGTATGAATGATTCTACAGCTGAAAATGATTCAATGAATAATGAAGACACCAATAATTCTAATAAATCTGAGCCTTTAAGAAATGCATCATTTGCTAATAACAGTACTGCATCCGCAAGTACTGTTAGTACTGATGAAAATCATCAAAGTAAGTCGCAAAGGGAAATGGAATTAGAAGGCATGTTCGATGCATTAAAAGAAAAGTTCTCGAATTGAGACACAAATGATCCAGAAAGATTATCAATTTTGACAATTCATCCTGCTGCTTGGAGCATAAGACAAATTGCTAAAGAATTCAAATGTTCTAGAAAATTAGCAAAAAAGCCAAAGAATTACGACAGTCAGAAGGCGTATTAGCGAGTCCTAAAGAGAAAACTGGAAATCCGTTACCGACAAATATCACTGAAAAAGTTATAGAATTTTATAATTGTGATGATAATAGCAGGATTATGCCAGGTGCAAAAGATGTGATCTCAGTTAAAGTTGATGGTACACGAAGACTGATGCAAAAACGTTTACTCCTTTTCGATCTAAAAGGGTTGTTTGCAAAATATAATGAAAAGAATAAGGATTTGAGTTTAAGTTTTAGCAAATTTGCTTTACTTCGACCAAAGAACTGCATACTTGCAGGTGCTGCTGGGACACATTGCGTTTGTGTATGTACGACGCATCAAAATTACTGTAAGCTTGTGTTAGACGCCATTAATGTAAAAGGAATTACTTAAAACACGGAAAATCCAATAGCAGATTATAAAGATTGTTTGCAACAAATTACATGTAAAGCAGGAGGCGCAAGTTGTCATTTAAATGAATGCCCAAAGTGTCTAGATGTTTCCGAACTTTCTAGAAGAATACTAAGTCAGCTCTATGATAATAATGTTTTTAATGTATCTTTTAGCACATGGACATCAACCGATAGATCGTTTTTACAAAAACAGATTTTTACAAAAACAGATTCTTACTATATTCGTATGACAAAATCGACAATATCATTTTTTCAGTGCAATTAGAAAGAAAGAAAGTTTATATATAGTCGACGATACGTATATGAGCGATTCCATGTCAAGTGATCAAGGTGGAGAAAAATTTTTCTCCAATCGTAGCAAAACTTGGGGCTTTTGTAGTACTCATAGATAGTAATTTTTCGTGAAAATATTTTTTTACCCAGTCCATTATTTTCCGAGGGGGAGGGGGTTAAATTTTTGTGTTTTTCAGTGCAATGCTTATTTCAATAATTTTTTACTCTTAAACAAATAAACATACAAATTTGACAAAGTACATTTTGGAAAGGTTTTTTCATGCTCTTTCGATTGGAAATAAGCATTTTGAAAAAAAAATTTCTTGACCCAAAAAAATCAAAATTAAAAATAAATTTCAATTTTTGGGGGAGAAAGGTACGATTTTTTTTTTTTTTTTTTTTTTAAACGAAAGCTGAGGTTTTTTCCTAAAAGGACATATAAATGATAAAGTGGGACTAGAATGTTTAAATATTGAAAAAAAGAATTTTCTCCAAAACGGAGCTAAAAACCGGGTTTTGAGCGCTCCGGCGAGTAGAAAACTCTTTTTTTCAATGTTTAAACATTCTAGTCCCACTTTACCATTTATATGTCCTTTTAGGAAAAAACCTCAGCTTTCGTTTAAAAAAAAAAAAAAAAAAAAAATCGTACCTTTCTCCCCCAAAAATTGAAATTTATTTTTAATTTTGATTTTTTTGGGTCAAAAAAATTTTTTTTTTCAAAATGCTTATTTCCAATCGAAAGAGCATGAAAAAACCTTTCCAAAATGTACTTTGTCAAATTTGTATGTTTATTTGTTTAAGAGTAAAAAATTATTGAAATAAACATTACACCAAAAGACCCCTTGATCACTTGACGTGGAATCGCTCATATGCACATTCTGCAATTGCCATTGGTGGTCTACGGTTGCATCTGAAGTATAATAGGAATATTATTTTTTACATACGTTATGTTTCTCTGGCCCTTTATAATGGCATAAATTATTAATTTTTTTGTTTTATCCTAAGAGAGGCAGTTTTATAATATAATAAATATAATATAATAAATAAATATAGGCAGTTATATAATATAATAAACTTACTTTCTTTCTAATTTCACTGAAAAAATGATATTGTCGATTTTGCCATACGAGTATAGTAAGGACGTATCGCTGAAACAGTAATACTGTATTTCTGTTCTTAAAATACAGTATTGGTGTTTTTCACATACATATTACTGTCTCTCACATACATATGGCTGTTCTACACTCCGTATGTCTAAAACAGCAATACTGTATGTCATATTATATCCACCAATATAATATGTGAGAATTGGCTATATTTATCTTAGTACCATAAATGGGGGATTCCGCGTCAAGTGATCAAGGGGTCTTTTGGTGCAATGCTTATTTCAATAATTTTTTACTCTTAAACAATTAAACATACAAATTTGACAAAGTACATTTTGGAAAGGTTTTTTCATGCTCTTTCGATTGGAAATAAGCATTTTGAAAAAAAAATTTTTTTGACCCAAAAAAATCAAAATTAAAAATAAATTTCAATTTTTGGTGGAGAAAGACCCAATTTTTTTTTTTTTAACGAAAGCTGAGGTTTTTTCCTAAAAGGACATATAAATGGTAAAGTGGGACTAGAATGTTTAAACATTGAAAAAAAGAGTTTTCTACTCGCCGGAGCACTCAAAACACGGTTTTAAGCTCCTTTTAGGAAAAAATTCATTTTTTCAATGTTTAAACATTCTAGTCCCACTTTACCATTTATATGTCCTTTTAGGAAAAAACCTCAGCTTTCGTTTTAAAAAAAAAAAAAAAAAATTGGGTCTTTCTCCCCCAAAAATTGAAATTTATTTTTAATTTTGATTTTTTTGGGTCAAGAAATTTTTTTTTCAAAATGCTTATTTCTAATCGAAAGAGCATGAAAAAACCTTTCCAAAATGTACTTTGTCAAATTTGTATGTTTAATTGTTTAAGAGTAAAAAATTATTAAAATAAACATTGTACTGAAAAACACAAAAATTTAACCCCCTCCCCCTCGGAAAATATTGGACTAGGTAAAAAAATATTTTCACGAAAAATTACTATCTATGAGTACTACAAAAGCCCCAAGTTTTGCTACGATTGGAGAAAAATTTTTCTCCACCTTGATCACTTGACATGAAATGCCCCAAATATATTTTTTTAGTTCATGTGCATAAACAACACCGACAGCCAATTAAATAAGTTTTTCAATTTTTCTGTCCGCCAAGAGATTCAAAATTATCTCAGAAACCCTTGAGTAACAAAATTTAAGTCAATAGAATGAAATTTGAAGATTCTTGTCCGACATATTGAATCCGCCATTTTAAATGTTTGAAAATGAAGTTCATATTCGTAATCAGCAACCCCAAAAACCCCCGCGTGACAAGTTTTAAGTGAATTCGATGAATTTTTATAAAACTCGTCCGCCATATTAAATCCGCCATTTTGAATTTTTGAAAATAAAGTTCATATTCGTAATCAGCGACCCCAAAAACCCCCAAATTGGATCCTGATGCTTATTGCTTATAATATAAAATATGCAATACTTCTATTTTTCTTTCTTATTTATTTTTAACCTAGTGTCGAAAATTCAACTTACCAAAATAATACAAAAGTGAAAAAAATCTTACCAATTGTTGTTACAATATCACAAGTATTATTTTTATATTTTTGTACGGAACCCTTCAATTCAGTGCGAGTGCAACTCGCACTTATCCAGTTTTTCTATTTTCTTTTCATTTTTCCTGCATTTTCATATTAACTTTATCAAAATTTGAAACTACTATGGAATTCACCAGAATTATATGTACGAAATTTTAAATATTTGGTTATAATATTTCTTAAAGGGCGTATTAGAATTTTAAATTTCGAATTTTAATACAAACATTTTGAATTTTGTGAAGATTATACTGAATTATGTTTTAAAACATATTCTACTTCCTTATTATACTTCTAAGCATTCTTAAAAGTATGTAGTAACGAAAATCCTTGCCAAACCAAAATGTCTAACATTTGAAAGTAAATATACTAAAAAGTGACCCCAATATATATTAAATATTGTAACAAAGTTTCATTGAATGTATACTAATGAAAATGTTTTCTAAAATATCAGGCAAAAAATTGAGTTCCAGTTTTAATAGCGATTAAAGTTAGTCCAAGAATGTTAAAAAATAGTAGTTAGCTTTGAAAAAATAAAACATTATGAAAAACATGCAACATCAACTTTTTACAGTTTTTTTTGCTTTTAAGGAAAAACGCTTGATTATTCTCTCCGTGTACTCAATTAAAGACATGTAATAACATAGTGATTATGCATTTTCTAGGTGAAATGCATACATTTGGGGGAAGGATACTTGATCACAGAAGATGCCTGGGATTTTGTATCCGTACAAAGAGACAACAGGAAGTTTGTGAAGTATCTGGCTGAAAGTTTGTGGACAGACTACAAATTAGCTAACAGTTTCGTAGAGGACAATAGTAAATTGATACAAATACCTGGAAGGTCTCCACGAAGAAAACTGTCTTCTCCCAAAAAAAGTACTAATTAGTAAGTAAAAATCTTTTTGTCCTACCTGCACGGAAAGAATGTCATTTCGGGCACTTAAGGCGGGCGCAAAGTAGCACATTCTGCCCGGAAGTAGGGGAAGCGGGCGGAAAATACTTTACCGCCCGCTTGTGTGACGTCAGCGGGCAGTAAATTATTTTCCGCCCGCATGTTAATTCTTTTTTTCTGTAGAAATTGTTAAAAATAAAGCTTATTGCTCAAAATAGAGAATAATATAACCAGAGACCGTCTCCAAGGTTTAGTTTCGTTTTAGTTTCTGAGTCGACACGAAACTAAATTAACAGACTGAATTTAGTTTCGAGTCGACACAAAACTAAACTAACTAAATGATCACGTCCAGGCACTTTTTCAGGAGACTTGTCATCCCGACACCTATGCAGCTTGCACTAGGTGTCAATTTGACGTCTTCTACAGGAAATTTCAGCTACACTCGGAAATTCCAATGGTATCGGAATTTTTTTCAGAAATCAGAATTTTTATTGGAATTCCTAGAGGAATTCAATCGGAATTTCGATTAGAATTCGAAAAAGAATTTTGTCGGAATTCCGATCGATTTTTTTTATTAGAATTCCTGTATGAATTCTTTTAGAATTTCGATTTGGATTCTGAAAATTCCGATGGGATCGGAATTCCGTCAGAAATGGGAATTTGGATTGGAATTCATAACAGAATTCTGTCGGAATTTTGATTAGAATTCCGATTGGAATTTAAATTGGAATTCTTATACGCTCTAAAATGAGCGTTTAATCGTGCGTGCCCTCAATGCCATACTTTCCCTGCAGTTTGGACAAAAAATTATGTTTGCGTTATGGGCGCAAAATAGGTGATTACGACTCCGGCCAGATTTGGGGACCTCGGTTTCGCCTCGGGCGCGAAATTGTGTCCCCTCGGTCCCTTTATCTCACCATCGTCGCAATCACCTATTTTGCGCCCTTGATTCGAAAATAACTATTACCTGTTACATTAATTAACCTATACTTAAAAATGAATATTAGCATACCTTAAATAATTAATGCAAAGAATCGTAGAAGGACATAAATATATAAAACACAAAAATTAAAAATAAATGTCTAATAGTTTTAATTGAAAAACTCTATTGGAAATTTTTTAAATAAAAATAGTTCTATTGGAAGAAATGTTCATAATAGTTTAATAATTTTATTACAAAAGATTTAACATTAATTGGACAATCTATTCAATACTTATTGTCAAATTTAATTTTAAATTTTTTGTAATAGAATTACTAAACTATTATAAATATTTTTTCTTCATACCTCGGTCGAAAGTACGTACTTCCCGCTGCGATTTCGCAGCAGAAAGTCAAACATTTGTGCTTTGGTTGATTTTTATACCCAACCTCTATTACAGCGGGAGTAAAAGAATTCTCTGTCGGTAAAAATACCACTGTCGGTAAATAAGAAAATTTCAGCTTCCATGTCAATTTAACGAGTAATTTTTATTGCAATACAAAATCAGAAAAAAAATGATCAAGAATACATTTTATACTTTATAAATTTATTATCCACAAGCTCTGAATATTGAAATGGACGAAATCTTTTGCTGATATAATTATTTTGAAAAATTATTTTAATAAACATAAAATTAATTTTGTATCAACAGAAAAGTTCTTTTGAAAATTTAATATTAATTTATCATTCACATTTTTTTTCGTGCCTGCCCTCGACCAGAAGCACTCGCTTCGCTCGTGCATCAAATGTCGGGGCAGGCGAATGTTGTTTGCAAGAGAGAGACAGAATAAACCAGAGCTTCACGAGTGTCCGCCAGAGGCGTTGAAGCGAGGAGCAAAAGTAAATAAAGATGGCCGGCTGTCAAATGAAACACGATTGCAATTTTCTTAAAAAATAAATTAACGAGCGTACTTTCGACCGTATATAAAGAAAAATAATATACATTACACGGGCAGATATTCGAAAGCCCTAAACTACGCGATAATGCCCTCGGCTTCGCCTCGGTCATCATTTCGCGCAGTGCAGGAATTTTGAACTTTCTGCCCTTATAATGTAATATACTATATCCAATGGAACTATTTTTATTTAGAAAATTTACAATAGATTTACATTTATATATAATTTTAAAAAAGAACTTACGAAATAATATGACAAGTTTTAAGGATAAGTTTAAAGGACGAATAAATATTATAAATATTAATATTTTAAAAAAGAACTCTTACGAAATAATATGACAAGTTTTAAGGATAAGTTTAAAGGACGAATAAATATTGTAAAACTTCTTCCCGTAATTCCAGTCTAAAAACATTCTAAAAATATCCCTTAATATCAAAAATCCACATATTTCCAGTTAGTAAATTTATATAGCTCTAAAGAATTATTAGAACATAAGAAAGTCATTCTTCGCATTAGGTGATGTTTAAATTCGTCTTTAAAAATATTAACTTTAACTTGCATTCGATACTAATACTTTTTTTTAATTTTATAAATTTTCTTTCTTTTACATGTTAGAATATAGTAAAATATTTAAAAAAATTGTTGTCAGGATGTTTTGAGGATCGGCTGAAGGATGCTAAAGTCAGCAACGTCCATAGGATAATGGAATTGAGGAAAGTGGGGCTCCACATAGGTCAGCATATTAACTCGCTGCGACGGAAACTATATCCGGAGACTGTCCAAAGTAAGTTCTTCATTTTATTTGTTTAAGAAAAATACTAATATAATATACTTATATATATTAAGATATATACAAGTCCTTCTAGTTAGAAATGAATAACAATATGCAACTCTTAGCCCTTGTCCTTAATTATGGAAAATAGTATTATATAAACTTAAAAATTGACAATTTTCTTTTTCTTTTCAGAAAGAAGAGTTAATAATGTTGATCGCCAAGAACAGTGAGTTAAGTGGAACCCTCAAAGTAAAGAGTATTTCAAATAAAATAATTTAACAAAACTTCGCCTTTTTACTATTTAAATATAGACCATTTCAAATCAGGCAGGTCAACTAACTTCAAGTTATAGATTTAGCTGTCGCTAAAATATGTTATTATCCATTGAAAAATAAAGAGACACGTACCGTCAACAGGGGCTATTAAGGTACAAAATTAGTAATTTTTTATTCTTTGCTTTACCGAAATTTTAATTTATATGCACATTTTTTAAAACTATTTGATTATGTTGGGGACATCTCTCTGAAGATTTTATGTAAGTGTCGGTGTAGAAAAAAATTGTTTATCTGAATTATAAAAACTTAAAGTTTAAATTTCACTTCTTTAAAAATTAAAAATACGTGTCTCTTTATGAGACCTTGAGGGTCATGGCAATATCTTTCAAGGATATTTCATTTTCAAAAATTGTAAAAAAAAATATTTTTCATTCCTTAGGCACAGAATAGGTGCTTTTAGATAGCAGCCGACTGGAACTAAAAGCCATTCATTTGTCCACTCGAATGAAAATGGCAACCTTTTTTCCCATGGGCCAAAAAAAATTTGCTCACATTCGTTGCTTTTGCCCATGGTAAAAAAGGACACCATTTTTATACAATTTGAACAAGTTAATGACTTTTGCTCCCTGTCGTATGCTATCTGAAATCTACACTTTTGTGCCTTTGGAATAAAAAATATCGTAAGTAACACGGAACTGAAAGGCTGACATTTTATTTCCGATAATTTTTGTATTACTCGTTACGGTCTTGGGGCGCCCTCGACCTTCACTCATGTCACAAAAATCACCGTAAGTGAATGGCTGTCTTGTTGCTTAAAATACTATAATTCATTTAGGAGTAAATTTTAACTCCTTTTAACTACTTCTTTTGATTTAAATCAGGCCTGCTCACGTGAGTAGCCAGCGAGTAAGGGGAAACAAGAAACAGCCCCCACCATGCCACCATATAGGCTTGTGCGACGGGCCGAGGGGTAAAGAGTAAGGCGCAGAGCATACTTGGAAAAGTCTCCCACTCCATTCCCCTTACTCGCTGGCTACTCACGTGAGCAGGCCTGATTTAAATAAATATTTCGTTTTCGATGCATTAATTCATTTAACCCTTGCAATATCCTCATAAACTAAATTTTTTAAATAATTGTTAAGTTGTTAAATTTTTAAAACATTTTTATGTTACATTACTCAGCTTTATACATTCCAAATTCAAAAAAGGCTTAATGTTCCCAGATAAATGTTAAATTGTATAGAATTGTGAAAAATAATATAGGGGCCGTTCATAAAATACGTAACGTTATTTTTCGGAAATTTGGACGCCCCCTCCCACCACGTAATACTTTGTTATATACATTAACGCCATTTTTTCTCCTTACCGTAAAAAATTGCTTGGCTCTCCCCTCCCCCCAAAACGCGTTACGTATTTTTTGAACGGCCCTATATACTTGTTCACATAATGGACACCTGGATGAAAACTTGATATTTATAAGTTTAAACAATTCTTAAATTTTATGTTCATGAAATATCAAAATAAAAAACTAGTCAATATAGTTGCCTGCAAAAATTATACAGAATAAAAAATTCTCTTTAAATATTGTGTCAAGAGTTAGTTTAGAATTTGCATGTAAAAAGAAGTGAAAATCGACACTCCATTAAAAAAATTGGGTTTCTAAGACGGATTATTTATTTATGGTATGTTAATTTTATTTTTCTATTTTTATTTCTTTTCACTTATTCTTTATATAAAAATTTTTATTGATTTTTCAAAAATTTATTTATTATTGACTCTTCATTGAGTTTATTTCAGGGACCGTCTCGAAAGTTTAGTTTCGTTTTAGTATTTGAGTTGATACGAAACTAAATTAACGAAGTGACTTTAGTTTCAAGTAAACACGAAACTAAATTAATAAATTGAGTTTAGTTTCGTGTCGACCCGAAACTAAATTAACAAATTAGATTTAGTTTCGTGTCGACTCAAAACAAAATATTGAAAAACATAATTATTTAGTGTCAATCACAGAAAAATTGTTTCCCCTGACTTACGTAACTATAGTAACTTACATAATTAAAGGAAGTTACGTATGTTACATAACCAGAGAAAATAACGTAACTTACGTAAATGTGATTATTTACGTAATGTAAGTAAATTTGACCATTTATGTAAGTTACTTTAGGTACGTAACTTACGTAAGTACATTCAATGTGTAAGTTATTCTGGTTACGTAACTTACGTAAGTTTGATCATTTACGTAAATTTATTTAATAGCGTGCGGTTGATTAATTGCGTAAGTTATGTAACTTACGTAAATGGTCAAACTTACGTGAGCTGCACAACTACAATAACTTACGCCATTAAATGAACTTACGTAAGTTACGTACGTACAGTAACTTACATAAATGGTAAAATTTAATAAAATTACGTAAATAATCACATTCACGTAAGTTACGTAACTTACGTAAATTTATTTAATAGCGTGTATTTAATTAATTGCGTATGTTACGTAACTTACGTAAGTTCATTTGATTGGATAAGTTATTCTAGTTGCGCAACTTACGTAAATTGATTTAATTAAAAAGTTATTCTAGTTGTGTAACTTACGTAAATTTGATTAATTTCGTAAGTTATTCTAGTTACAAAACTTTCGTAAGTTTGACCATTTACTTAAGTGACTGTGATTACGTAATTTACTCTGGTAATGAAACTTATATTAATTACTTACGTTGCTCTAGTTACGTAAGTCAGGGGAAGCAATTTTTCTGTGATTGACACTAAATAATTTTGTTTTTTAATCTTTTGTTTCGTGTCGACACGAAACTAAATCTAATTTGTTAATTTAGTTTCGTGTCGATTATTATTTTTTTGGTAAGATAATTTTTTGATTATGTACTTTATTTATTTTTATTTATTGTTTAAATAGTTTTTATTATTTTTTAATTTTGTATATATTTTTTGAATAGACTTCCTGAAGAGGAAATCGATTTGATTTCGAATCGTTGGAGTAAATAAAATTTGTTACTTTGTCCGAATGTTTTCGTTTTCATTAAATTTGCTTATTTTATTATTTTATTATTATTATAATTCATTTTGGAAAGTTATGAAGCGAAGAAAATCTCTTATAACGGTCTTATTCTGAGCAATAATAGGGTTCCTAATATTAAATTTTTCAATTAATTAATTAACTTATTATTATTATATAATTATTTTATTAAAATTTATTTTATTAAACTATTATATCATATAATGAGTCATATAATCATGAGTCGAGGAAGGAAAAGAAAAGTTGATTTTTCACTACCTCTTGATCTATCTGGTTCAGGAACAGATGGTGATTCAGAAACAGAAATCGCAAATGATGTTTTACAATCTGTTGTAGAATCATCTGATGATGATTCTGATGATCTTGAATCGGATGATGAATCTAACGATTGAGATATATATTGCCAAAAAAGCCAATTAAAAGGGGTTACAAAGTATGATGCTTGGCTGATTCCGAGACATCATACGTATTGAATTTTGAGGTATATACTGAAAAATCTAATCAAAGTACTTAATCAAATATACCGCTTGGTGAACGAGTTGTGAAAATGCTTACTAATGATCTTCAAAGAACTAACTCTTTGGTTGTATTCGATAATTTTTTTACTTTGATACATATTGCTTCTGATCTTCGCAAAAATGGCATTTTTTCAGTTGGAACTGTTCGCTTGAATAGAGTAGAGTTACCAGACATAATGAAAAATAAAAATAAACTGCAGAGAGGATAATTTGAGTATCAAACAAAAGATGGTGTCGCAGCAATAAAATAAATGGATTCCAAAGTTGTTACACTCCTTTCATCTACTTTTAACCCTCAAACCACTACAACTGTGAAAAGAACTCAAAAATCGGGTAAAAGAGTCGAGGTAACATGCCCTGCTGCAGTGGCAGCTTACAATAAAATAATGGGTGGCGTAGACAGATTCGACCAAAGAAAGCAAACCTACTACATTGGAAAACGCTCAAAAAGATGGTGTCACAGAATACTGTACTTTCAGATTGATTTGGCTGTTGCTTATTCATTCGTACTATTTAAATTAAAAAGAAATACAGCTATTGACGCACTAAATAGAGCTACAGGCGAAGATTCACCAAAAAAATCTAACGCATCTTTATCAGAACCTCGAAGGTGATGTGGAATACTGTTCAAAAACAAAATTATTATTTTTTTCTTTGTTATTATGTCAGTATTGGTTGCGTATTATCAATTGGATATCAAATTCGAAATCAGCAACTGTAAAAACCCTTTTACGGACATTTTTAAATAAACAAAATTACTTCTTATAAAATTGACTATTATTTAACTGTCAAATTGTTAATTTGAGTTTAAATTCGAAATAAGCAACTGTAAAAACACTTTTTCAGAAACAAAATTACTTCTTTTGAAAAATAACAGTTGGTTTGACAGCTGTCAACAGTCAAATTGTCAATTTGACATCAAATTCGTAATCAGCGACCCCGAAAACCCTTTATGGAGTCTTTTTATAAAAAATAAATTAATTTTATAAAAGTTGACTGTTGTTTTGACAGCTGTCAACTGTCAAAATGTCGATTTGACATTAAATTCGTAGTCAGCGACGTAGTCAATCCTTCAAAACTTCATAATCATATGCTAAAATTAAATTAACATATTTTATTATTGAGAAATGATAGAAACTTGGTTCTTAGATTGTTCGAAAGCCAATTAAATTTTGCGTCGTTTGATATATAAATGAAAATTATTTTATATTTTTGAAAGATTTTATAACCTAAGAGATTTTGAAAAATAATTGATTAATTTTTCTATTTTTGTGCACCATGTTTGTGTGGCTGCACATTCTAGAAAAATTTAAAAAAAATATTAAACTGTTGCACTATAATCTTTAAAGTATCAGCTTTTATTTAAGCCTTGGAAACTGAAAATCCATTCAACAGTTTTTGAAATATCTAAAAAAATGTCCAAGCCTGTTTTTCTATATTTACATTGGTTATATACGTACGATTCGCACAGTTCGTGCTACACGAATGAATGTCAATGTGTAGTGCGTGGTGGGGCTGAATTGCAATTGAAAATCTCCACCAGTCAGAAAGGCTTAGCTTCTAATACATTTCCCTTAGAATTCATATTCATGATCAAATAAATATTAAATTTACAGTAATAAAATAATTGATTATTGCAATTAAATAAATACTTTTAATGTAAAAAAAAAGTTATGGAAAAACACTGTGATATTTATTGTTTTATTTATGATAATAATATTAGAAATAAGTTTTAGAGATTATAAATTAATTTATTTTATTAATGTCTTCTATTCAGAAAATTAATGTTAATATAAAAGTGAAAATTTGTACGTAGGAAAAAACGAACCAGGTGAGCAGCGAGAGTGCAATAAGTGTGTATCATCTCCTAAATTATAGAAAAACATGCTTTTGACATTTTTTTAGATATTTCAAAAACTGTTGAACAGATTTTCAGTTTCCAAGGCTGAAATAAAAGCTGAGACTTTATAGATTCTGGTGCAGGAGTTAAAAATCTTTCTTTAAATTTTTCTAGAATGTGCAGCCACACAAACATGCCCACATAGAACAATAATTTTTTGCAAATTTGCGGCAAAATGTCCGTTTGGTGGCAAGTTTGCAGAGAAAATTTGCAGAAAATTTGAATGGCAAACTTGCAGATAATTTTGTAGAAAACTTGAGGAAAATTTGCAGCAAACTTTCAAAAAACCTTAAAAAATTCAAAAAAAAATCTTTTTATTTTTAAATTGTGTGTATTTTGATAAACGTTGCCTTCCCCTACAGGAAGGTGACATAAATGTAGTGCGCAGCTCTAGATGTCATAGAAAAAAAATAATTTTTAAATAAACAATTTTTTGAAAAGTGCCATTTTTATTTTTTTTTAATAATAATGATTCGATTCCCACTTATTTCACGAGTATTTACCAAAAGAAAAATCGATGAAGGGTCTGAAACTTTAGGAGATATTGAATTTTTGGTCCTTGCGCGACACCATAAAAAGCGCATTTTCCGGCTATACTCTACATACAAACGAACGTTCAAAGTCAATTATAAGTCGTAAATTTTAATCGAATTCAATTTTTATTTTTGGAGAATGTCAGGCTATAAATTTTAATCTGGATAGCTCCATGCTAAAAAAATTAAAGTTGTGTCCTAGTTCTTCGATTGAGAATTTGTCACAGAATACTTGCAAATGAAAATTGTAAAAACGAATTTTATAATTCGACGCCTCCCGTTCATATAATGCTTATTGAAAAACGAATGCAAGATGATTCTTATTCCCTTTTTGGTGCAAGACAATGCTTTTTCGATTTTCCGTGCAATAAAATGCTTATTCAAAATTCTATGCGAAAATGTACATTCTGAAATTAGCTTATTCGATGAATTTAATAAAATTTTCAATTCAGTATAATTTATAATTGCAATTGCTTAAAAAATATTTCTTAATACGTGTGATAGGATCCGTGTTTAAAGTTTCTTATAACAATAGATACGTACTGAAATTCTCAGATATTTAATTGAAATTTAATATTAATAGGAAGATTTAGGGTTTCATTTATTGTTCTGTCAGTGGCAATTGTTTTGCACACAATTTTGAATTATCATTTTATTGCACGGAAAATCGAATAAGCATTGTCTTGCACCAAAAAGTGAATAAGAATCATCTTGCATTCGCTTTTCAATAAGCATTATATGAACGGGAGGCGTCGAATTATTTGTTAATCATGGTTATAAATATTAAATAAAAAACAAATTACCTATATTGAAATCTTTTCTAATTTAAATGCATTCAGAGACATTAAAAACAAAAACATTTTATTGAGTTTACAATATTAAGTGAAATTAACTTTTAGAAAGTAAAGTAACACAATTAATATTCAATATAATTGTTGTTAACAATTATTTAAACAATTTTTAACTAAGTTTTTTTTTTGGAAATTTTTGTTCTTTTTTTTAGCAATTACCAAAACTCAAATTTTTTGAAAGACAAATAATATAATTAGGGAAAATTTAACCAACCCTAATTAAAAGTTAATTAATAATTAAATAAATTCTTATTCTTATTTTTTTTTAAATTATAATTTTATTTTTAATGTAAATCGACATATAAAAAAAGTTTGGTAAATTTGCATGATTAGAAAAAACTGCATCTTTTAAGTATACTATTCTGTACAAAGTTAGTAATTAACAATAATAATTTGTTTAAATATTGCTTAAACAATAATAATTATGTTTTAAATTTGCAACGGTATTTATGTTAGGTCCGGTAAATTGCAAAATTAGAAAAAAATACACCTCTCTAGGTACAATATGTAAAAAGTTAGTTATTAACAACAATAACAATAATTTGTTTAAACAAATATAAATTTAAAAAATGCAAAGTATTCTTACAAATTTATAGCCTGACATTCTCCAAAAAGAAAAATTGAACTCGGTTAAAATTTACGACTTATAGTTGACTTTGAACGTTCGTTTGTATGTAGAGTATAGCCGGAAAATGCGCTTTTTATGGTGTCGCGCAAGGACAAAATTTTTTTGGAATTTTCTTTTGGAAAATACTTGTGAAATAAGTGAGAATCGAATCATTATTATTAAAAAAAAAAAAAAAATTTTTTTTTCAAAAAATTTTCTTAAGTTGTCTGTAATTAATAAGCATTCTCTGAAAATTTCATTAAATTTCATTCATTTTCCTTAGAGATATACTATTTTCAAAATTTCAAAAAAAATTTAAAAACCTCGTAAATCCAAAATTTTTCATAATCGAATTGAGGCTTTTTACTGGCATGTATTCCACTTCAAAATTTTGAAGTTTCAATAAAATCGAAGAACTAGTGTACAACTTTGATTTTTTAGGCATGGAGCTACCCTACAGTAAAAATCTTTCATAGAAAATTCACGTGTTAAACGAAAATGGCGAAACAACTCGGTGAAATTATCATTTAAAAAATATTCATGTGCTTGAAAATTTAATGTTTAGTTTGTATTAAATTGAAATGATTAATTTGATTTAAAGGGACGAATAGCGTAGATATGCAAAATTATATGTTAAAATGTTTATAGGAAAATTACGTGTTGAATGGAAAATGGAAGCAACGTCGCCGATCGTGAAACGGTCGATGGAGGCGCTATTTGGTTGAAAAGAAAAGTGCGAAAACTCTAAAAATATATTTTTTAATAATAAATTTAATTAAAATTGTAATACTTCATAAAGTTTTAAATATTGTTAATTATATTGATTAATTAATCTTTCCCACGGGGAAGACCGACGCCAGATAACTAGGTCCCCCGCCAGCCGGGCGCCTAAAAAACTCATGGAAACCCAAACATTTCAACCCGCCTTGTCTGCAGGACGAAAAAAAATTGTGAGTTACACATCCTATTCTTCAATTAGGTGACGGTATTGGGCTAAGTCACACGATAGGGCGACGATACGTGCCGTTTATTGTTCTAACCGTGGCCCAAGAAGACTACTCTTCTTGCTGTGGCCACTCGGACACTTCCATCCGATCCTGGATACTAGTTAGATAGTTACTTAGAGCCTGTTGATTTTCCTAGTTTATACAATGGAAAATCCGCTGCTCTTCGTTTTCCACGTGGCGAAGGTTATGGAAGGTCAGCTAATTGATGCCCGATTGTTATTCTTTTTACATGAAAAGTATTACTCATCTTTTTTTGATTTCTTATGATTCAGAAGGTTCTTTACATAAACATAAAATATATAATAACAATGACCTTCTTATAAAATATACTGAATATAATACAATAATATGAAGAGATTTTATGAATACAAGATTTTAATGAGAGATATGTGACTGATTATAATGTCATAATATGAGATAGTATTTCAAATACGTTAATATAATATATACGTATAATTCAATATGTTGAAAGGAAATAGATACCTAAATATTATAGATAAATTATGTACATTAAGAAGTTACGGACGTAACAATTCCCCTCTCCTATTAACTATATAAGAAATGTCTTTCAATTTATAAATAATTTTCAATTAATCATTTAAATTTACCTTATACAAAACATTATAAAAATGTCACATGTTTAGTTTTTTTGGTTTGTTTAGAACAGTTTATTTGTATTAAAAAAAATTGTTTCTACAAATCGAGTTTAACATAATATGTATATAAAAAGAAAATAATAATTTTTTTAGTTTGTTTTAATATTATATTCAGATAAATATTTTTAGAAATTGAATACATACGTGAGTTTTGTGCTCTTTTTAAATTACACAAAAATTTTTGCTCTAAAATTCGAAACTTGTTTAGAGTTAAAATCCGTTGTAGATTTTAATCCTTATTAATAAAATCAGATGTCTGTCTGTACATTGCTTTATACTTTAAAATTTTAACATAAATGGTTGTTATTGATATCAATGATTCCAGAAATAATCTTAAAAATTTTAATGTATGTATGTCACAAAATCTTTGTACCCCAATCACTCAAAAACGCAATCACCGATTTAAACCAAAATTGGCAGAATGTTAGACCTTGGGCCAAGGAAGGTTTATAAATTTATAGATTTGAAAAATCTTAATTAGAACTGGAGATGTTCAATTTTTTCAAAAAATTAAAAAATCAAAAATGTTCAAATTTTACATTTTTTTAAAAATGCTTTCAAACTTTCCATAATTGAGTATAATATGTTATTTAGTCATATTTATCAATTTACGGATTTAAAAAATATTAATTAGAAGGGAAGATATTCAATATTTAAAAAAAATCGAAATATTCAAAATTTTACATTTTTTCATGGATTGCTTTTAAACTTTCTATACTTGAGTATTACATGTTATTTAGGCACATTTTAGAATAATTTTGCAAAAATGCTATCATATAACTAAGATATAAGTATAAAAATATTTTCAAAAAATCGAAAATTTCCAAATTTCACGTTTTTTAATGGAAAGCTTTTAAAATATCTGTTTAAAAATGGTTTTAATGTCAAAAATCGAGAAAAATATAATTGATAGGGGAGAGTGGGGCAAACCGGACCGGTGGGTAAACCGGACCCCCTTTAATATTTCCAAAATGGCGAAATTGTCAAAAGTGCTATTCAGAAATTTGAAACAACCTTGTGTAGTATACCTTATTTTTTCAAATTGACATTTTTTACTTTTGTTTGTGCAACGCTGGGAGCAAAAGTTTTTTTCTACACTTTTCCGAATTTTTTCTTAAGGAAATTCTGAGAAAATCGTGTAATATTTCCAAATATTATAGTTTTTTGCGATTAACTGGTTGGATTGGATTAATCGTAATTTTTTGAGTTTAAAAATATTTGTAAATTTTTCTCTGCTTTTATATTCTGAAAAATCTAAGGTGGATGCCTCCTTCCTCCTCGAAATAAAAGCAGAAAAAAAATTTACAAATATTTTTAAACACAAAAAATTATGGGGGAGGAAGGAGTCATCCACCTTGGGTTGTTCAGAATGAAATAGAAAACAAAAAATAA
Source organism: Leptopilina myrica (nomen nudum) (assembly GCA_032872475.1). Lineage (NCBI taxonomy): Eukaryota > Metazoa > Arthropoda > Insecta > Hymenoptera > Figitidae > Leptopilina > Leptopilina myrica (nomen nudum). Next base: position 23,197,216 of record CM065464.1, on the reverse strand, counting down.
CACAATTATCTCTCCAATCAATTAAATTTTGATAAAAAAAATTTCCAACCGAAGGTGAATGACTCCCTTCTCCTTCATATAAAAGCAGAGAAAAATGTACAAATATTTTTAAACACAAAAAATATGCTTAATCCAATGCAACGAATTATACGCAAAAAACCACAATTTTATGGTTTTTTAAATAGTTTTCGCCATGACCTTCAAATTTGCGCCAATTTTCATTATCATTTTCGTAATCAGCGCATCAAAATTCGTTGGTTAATCAATTTTTATTGAAATCGGAGGTCCCCCTTATTCGGAAGTAATCCACTTTATTTATTTAAAATTATATATTGACAGTGATTCATTATAGAAAAATTTATTAAAGGGGGGTTTACGAATTGTGACGTAATTTAGAGGAAGGGGGTTCCTTCAGATGTTACGTAGTGTGACAAAGGGGGAGAGGGGGTCAAAAATGGGCTAAAAACGTGTGACGTAATTTATGGATGAAGCCATAGAAGAAAAAAATAGAAGTTATAAATAATTAAAAATAAGATAAATCTGGTCCTTCTTTAAAAAAATGGAATTTTTTGCTGACAAATTCATGTTTATTTAAGTAATTTATGTCTATTTTGTTAAAAAATAATTTTAAAGTTATTAATTATCATTGTTATAATTTGATTTCGATCATAAGAAAAGGAAAAATAAAAAATAAACACGATTTTTTCAAAATTCTTGTAAATTGTTATTTTGATGAACAAAAAATATGTAAACAATTAAAAATTAAAACATCGGGTTCCGGGAAAACTCTTAGAAAATTTATCCCCTTTCATTTAAGACCAAGAACATCGATTTCTTTTTTTTAAATGAAAGGTGAAGTTATAAGGAATATTTTATTAATTGACAAGAAAACTCAAAAATCGGTCCCGCTCGGGCAAAACAGTTTCAAAAAAACTTTGTTGACTTTTTTTGGACAAAAAAATTTTTTTTTGTTACGTGATAGTCAGAAGAAACATGATTTCAAGTATAAGCCTTCCAAATTTTATTATATTTCATCGAAAACTTTCGGAAATATTAGGATTAAAAAAAATTATAACAAAAAAATTCAAAATGGCGTAACTTCAACAAATTTAAAAATTTTTTTAAAATGTTTGGCTCACTAGTTTTTAGTATTTAATATTACAATTTCTCCAAATTACAGCTTAATTTAAGGACCCCATGCAAATCGCATATTTTCTGACGGAGTCTTACCCATATAAGACGTTGCATCTCAACTGGATCAAAGCTTTGTCCATAATTCTATGGGCTCAGTTTTAACGTATAAGGTCTTAAAATGAAAATGTTCGTGTTAAAGTACTCTATTAATTACGATCTGGCCTTTTTAATGAACCAAAATGTCGGACAAGTTATAAATATTTTATCTCCTGGAGATAAAATTTGGAAGTTGTTTAAAATTAATTTTAATATATTGTTTCTTGTATTGAATTTCAAGGCGCATCCTTTTTTCTTTTAACATTTTTTTCTATAATTTTTTGTTTTCACGTAAATTGCAAAAACGTGATTTTTTAAGTTAAGAAATTTTAATGGAATTTTGACTTCAGCTCGTTACTCTTTCGACAAATATTAATATTTTTCACGAAATTTACACACAATATTCTTTAAACTATTCCAAAAGTAAAACAATGTTTGAAATTTTTTTTTAATTTTATGTGTAAGTAAATAATTATTTAAATAATTTTATCTAAAAAATGATTCTCTCATTTTCAATTGAAAAATTTGACCGCAGATTTAAGCCGTCTTCTAGCAAATGTCGGTGGTCCAACATCCAGCAAAAGAAAATTCCTTATGTCGGTAACAAATTTTATTCTACTGTACGGAGGAGAACTCCTATCAACTGCCATAAAGAAGAAGGGATACAGAAAGAAACTTGCTCGTGCTCAATTATTGGGTACTCTACGAATAGCATCCTGTTATCAAAGAGTATTTAAACCTGTTGCGTTGGTGATTGCTGGAGTTATACCCATTGACTTACTAGTGCATGAAAGAAGTCTAGTCTATACTAGAAGTACTGAAGTTAGCAGAAAAGAATCACTAAAGGAAGCACGAGAAATGATTTTGGATAAATGGCAGACACGCTGGAATGAAGAAAGAAGAGGACGATAAACAGCCAGATTGATGCCAAATATACGACGATTGCTAAACAGAAGGAATGGAGAGGTAAACTACTACCTGACACAACTGATTACAGGGCACGGCTACTTTACGGCCTTCTTACATAATATAGGAAAAGCTTCCAATGCAGCATGCAAATACAATGCACTGCTGGTATAAAAAAGAGAGAGCCGAAGCCCGGCTAAGAGTCGCCAGCAACCTCATCTGCTGAAGAAATGAGAAAGTGATATATAGGTTGGCGAAAAAAGGGGGGGGGGGGTTTAGTACGGTAGGGACGACTGTTTAAAGCGGGAACGTCTAGTCCCACACTGTCCTGATACTAGGGCGTGCGTAACGCATTTCTACCTCCACCTCAAAAAAAATTATTACCATTTTTTTATAGGGACTTTTGGGAAATCTATGATAAAGAGGAACTCAAAATCTATAGAGTACTATTAAAATTCGACATTAATTTTTTGGGAGTTTCCTTTCGGCTTTATTATATACTAGCGTTATATTCCTCACTCGCTAACGCTCGCTTGGATGACAGTTTACTTATTTCTACTTACATATTTATTATTTTACAATATTATTTTGATATTTTAATTTTTATTATTTATTTAATAGAATCTTTACTGTTACTATATAATATAAGTAGTACATGCACCTTAATATGAATTTTCTACGAAATGTGTATATTAACCCTTTAACGACGAGATGTGTGCTGCTTTTCAACATGAATTTCAATCTCTTACTTATCAGAACAAACCCATAAAAGTTTTCAAAAGTCCATATCCTACTATTTTTGGGGTCGCTCTTTTGAATGGCGTGGTCAAAATTTTCAAAAAAAATATTTAACCCTTCGTTTTCTGATTACGAATCTATAGTCAAATTTCAAAAATTCAATATGACGGACTAATTTTTAAAAATTGATCAAATCTAATTGAAATTTGTTCCTCGAGGGTTTTTGGGGTGGCTAATTACGAATTACCCTTTTTTGATAAATAATGAAAGCATTACTCCACCAGTAGACTAATTTAAGAAATTTAATTAATTTTGAAATGTTTAAGTAAAATTTTTTATTAAATTATTTATTTATTTTATGGTAGTTCTTCAATAATTCAGATTTTTGAAAAGAATTATTGTTAGAAATAGACCAATTTAAAGGTTTCATATTAGAATTCGTGGTAATAAATAAGTTTTTCTTTGTTTTTAAACAAATTTTACTTTATTTAAAATGTATAATTTACTTAAAGGAATCTAAATTTTTTTAAAAGCAGAGTATCATTTAAAATGTTTCGAGCAATTAATACTCTGAGCGAAGCAACTTATATTATTTTGTTATTACAAAATTATTACATGCTCGTGTAATTTACAAGAATTGTCATTTGAATTTTTAAAAAAATTTAAATAACTTCTAAAATAGTAAACGATTTTAAATTATCTTAAGCTTATTTAAAGGTCACTTTCTATAGAATAAGAATTACTTATAAACATTAACCGGTCATTTTTTCTTCAAATAAACAGGACATCAAAATTAGAAGTTATTCAAATTTCTGTAAAACCTTGAAAATGACAATTCTTATAAAGGACCCCGCACAAAAAATGAGTAAAAAATAACAAAGCTTGCTCATGGCTTAAGGCTTAAGACTTAATGCAAAGGGTGGAAGTTTGTCGATGGCTATAGGCTTGATCAAAGTTTGATCTTGGCTCAAGGCTTGATCTGGGCTCAAGGATTGATCTTGGCTCAAAGCTTGATTATGACTCAACGATTAATCATGGCTCGAAGCTTTAATATGGATTAAGGCTTCATTATGGCTCGAAGCTGTAATATGGATCGTGGCTTGATTATAGCTTAACTTGATTGTATACATGTGTATGAATTGAGTGTATATGTGTGAGTATATATGTTTATGTATTGAGTGTATTTGTGTGATTAGTTAGTTAGTTTTAAGTTTTAACGTTGGCACTTATATTGGCGTTTAGCCATGTATATCTGGCCATGACCTGGTACATATTTGTGTGATTATACATGTGTATGATTACTGCGCATGTCTAATATTCATAGAACACTGCTGCGCATGCGTGACATGACATGTATGTGTTTTGTAAATGTGTGTAACATTCATGGGTATGTGTTTTTTGGACATGTGTGAGTGAAATATTTTCAAAGATAGTTAGACAGAATAGAAAGAGGTGTGAGTCGGTCGGTCGGTCATTCTCTAACTTAATATAATAGAGTGGATAGAGTGGATTGTAACAAAATTTCTTTCAGTGTACAAGGAGGAAAGGGAAAAATTTCCTCTTGCACATGCTGACCGTTCAATCGCTCTCTGGCCTGCTTTTAAATTCTATAGCTAAAAATTATTTCATAGAAAACTTTGACACTCTAATTTACCATTTCCGTTATGAAAGTGTAAAAATGTTGATTTTTGTGAGAAAAAAGTCTGTTTGAAAAATGTGATTTTAGTGCTTGGTTTGTTTACATTGGCTTTGTTTACATTTTGCAACTTGTACATAGCCAAAAAAAACAAAAAAGAAATATATTTGTTATAAATTATATATAGGTTTTTTGAAGTTTTACAATATTGTACTTTTCCCTCCACCATTACATCCCTAACAGTTATTTAAATTTAATAATTGCCTACTTAACAGAGAAAATTTCCTAAAACTTGGACTTGAACGCACGACACTAAGACTTAGAGACCGAATACTTGACCAACTAGCTACACAACAAATGCTGGAATAAATCCTGTGACTTATTGTTTAGTATGAAAGTTTTGTTCCTAAAACAAAAATTTTAAAATTAAATAAATAATATTAAATATTAAATAAATAATATTAAATATTAAATAAATAATATTAAATATTAAATAAATAAGTTAAGTAGATTAAATTAAAATTTAATCTTATCAATCAAATTGATTAAATTTATTCAAATTTTATTCAATTTTAATTTTAAACTATTAAAACTTAAACTTTTAAAAGAAGCAATATTTAATTAAAATTACAGTACAGGTATACCGAATGTTAAAAAAGTAATAAAAAATGTAATAAATTATTGATAGAAAGCAAAAAATTTTTGAAAAAGGTGAATTTGAAAAGAACCATTAGTAAAAATTTCAACTAAAAAATTGTTCTTTTTGAAGGTTTTAAGACGTTTTTAAACGTCTTATTCGCCTTCAAAAATGCATATATTTAGAGGTTATGTTTTTTATTTAATACACTCAAATAAGACCCTTATTTATATAAGACGTTCATAAACGTCTAAACGTCTTATTTTTAGGTGCCCTTTTTCAGTGTAACAAGTTTGAAAACTGAGTGCGTAAAAGGTTGTGGTTCTCACAATTGAAGTTTTTCAAACAGTATGATAAATATAATATAAGTGCCAACGCTAAAATTTAAAACTAATTAACAGTATGATAATTTTTTCTGAAATATTTATATAACATAAAATTGCTTACAAATATTGAAATTAACTATAGAAAATCAAATAAATATTTAAATTTTTCCATTTTGCCAAGTTTTCAATAAATTCTTCTATATTCTCTTATTCTTTAGATTTTTTTCTTTCCGTTTATTCAATGCACTTGTACGTTCACTATATGAGTTTGATGCATTAATATAAAATCCTTATACTATCAAACAAAGGACACATTCAAGATACCTCTGCTATCTGATAGAAATGATGTACCCTTTTTGTATAGACCAGAATAATAATAATCTCCGGAAACTTTTGGGACGTCCGCATTTCGTCCTAAATATTCCGATGCTGATAGATATATACGATTAGATATTAGCTGAGCACAACAAACAGAAATTAGGAATTTCTAAAAACAGTTTTATTTTGTTTTAGGTAAAAATAAATAATGTGCGTGTAAACCAAAATACTACAATTAAATAATTTTATACACAATCATGTAGAACTAGAAACTCATTTTTCAAAAATAATTAGTCCAGAATGTACAGAAGCATTTGCGAAATAAGTCATTAATCGACATCACTCTATTCCAATGAGTTTAAATTTAGCATAGGAAAAATTAGTCTTTGCCTTCACATTAATAAACATTTTAATGGGACATGTTACGTAAGGTGACGTCACGCTAAACGGAATTACCTCACACACATGACGATGCATGACATACAAAGTAGATGAGAATTTAAAATAAAAATTCAATAAACAATGACGTAACAGGAATAGTAAAATCATTACATGATAAGAAAATTCTTTTTCGGGAATTTAAAAATGTCTTTTCAAACCACATTAGTCTTCTTATTTGACGTAATAATTCCCCCCGAGAAATTATTCGAAAGTGCCAATTTTCAAGACAACGTGAAGGTTGAACTTGAAGCGAATTAACATAAACACACATTCGACTGGCGTTTGGATTAAGCTTGAGACGTCCGTGGAAAATGTTCTATTATCCATAAAATGTTTATACTGTATCACGCCATACAAAAATACTTGTTTGTTAGGATTTTCATTTGCAATTGCACCGAAATATTTAGCCTATCATACACTTATAAATAAAAACGGATTTTAGACTGTATTCAATTGAGTGGGGGTAAAAGATCCGGCATTGCTACCAAAAATCGTGGTTTCGTCGACTCTCCGCCTTTTGTATCATGACCAAGACTAAGACGGTGTCCGAAAAGCAAATCAAAAATAGCTCAGCGGCTGTTGCCGCGTTAAGTAGTTAGTGCGGCGATGTCGACGACGAACGACGGTTCGACGGCACAGTGCGGGTGCCGGTGCGGATGCTGTGGCAGAAGACAACATCCTTTACCAAGGATAACGACACTGCTGTTAATTACGGTTTTGGTGTTAACACCAGTGGGTTGGTTAGGTAACGCGGGTGTTGGATTCAGCGATGCAGCATTATCATCATCAAGCACCTCAACAAGGGGATTAAAACAGGATCAGCATGAGTCGTCACGAGGAGGAAGCCATACACGAAGTGGTGGTGATCATGTACGAGCATCATCTCAAAGGGAAGCCGATCCAGTCATCGAGGAAGTCACTGCAAAACAGCTTGAGCGACTCCTCAATGATAAGGATTTTGTTGCCGTTTATTGGTGTAAGTGACTTTAATAGTGCAGGACTCATAATTATTTAAAAGATACCAATGATTCCTCCAGTGATTAAAAGTTGTCTTAAAACGTCCACAAATAATTCTGGGTGGACAAATTATTATCAAAAAAGTTTGGTCTGCGAAAATTCCTTTGTTAAAAAAGAGAATCAAGAAAGTAATTTAGGAAATGGATTACTTCTTTTCAATGATGATTATCTTTTACGTCCCAAAGAACCAAATAATTTTTAGGTCCAAATGACCCAGTGTTGGAACTAAGGGTGAAATAGGAATTAATGTTCTAACCCAATTAATTTGCTTATAGAAAACTTGCAGTACAAGTTTGCAGCAAGCTCATTAAGAAACTTTACGACGAGTTTTCATAATGAGTATGCAGATCAAATTTTCATTTTTTTAGCTATGGCTGCTTGCAGTTAGCTTGAACTTCAAGTTTGTAGTAAGTTTAAATGTTAATTGTATATTCGTTAAATAAAATGTTTGACAACTTTGCTGCTGAAAAGAAGAAAATCATTGACCTTTCAGTAAAAAAAACTCAAGTTATAAAAATGGAACTCCCTCTGTGTTTTTTGTCACGTTCGCCGACCCTGCACACACGTATCCGATTTCTTTACCATTTCGTTAGTAGGTGGTTTTACAGTGTCTCTTCACATATTACGAAATTATCTTTAGGATATATTTACGTGAAACGATGGGAAAAGAAAAATTTTTTTTAGTGTTTCTCTTTTCTTTTTTGCTTTGACTTTTCTCCTTCGGATGACTCACATTTTTGTTAATTAACGAGTCAAGGCAAACGGGATCCTAAAAAGGAGTTTGTGACCATTTTAAGTTGTCAATCGTATTCTATTGGTTCCCATCGTAAATTAAATCAAAAAGTAGTTACTTTTGAATGGAAAAAATAAATTGTACTTTATTTTCACCATTAAAAATTACAATGATTTGTAACTATTTGTCTTGAACAAAGAAACAGAAAAGTTCAATTTAACTTTAATAACAATTTGAATTTGTTATAAACTCAAATAGAGAGATGAAGAGAAATCACATTAATTTATAATATGCTATTTGGAGCGTTATAAAAGTAAACACGAAACATAAATAAAAATGATTTTAATTTTAAATCGAGCTTTTAAGAAATTTACAGAAAAAAACAGTAATAAATTTCTACCTACGCGAACTTTACAATAAATAGAAAACAAAATTTCTCCCATCTAATTGATCAAAGGGTTGATGAACTTACAAAATCTTTTCAAAAATAGAGAATAAAATTGTTCTATTTACAAACTTAAAAAGAAATAGAATTTTTACCAATAAAAGTATTTTATTTTTTTATTATATCTTTACATTTTAAGAGAAATTTCTTTTGGTGTATTGTTATCTGATGCAACTTTTTTAATATTAGGGTACTTGAGCACTTCGACCCTTTATAGAAAGGTTTCTACTAGAAATCTAATCATAGATTTTGGCCGAACGACAAATGTTTCAATCAACCTTGTATCTTTACAATGTAGTTTATTGTCCACTTAGTGTTTAACTTTTATCTCCTTCAACATTCGTAGGGAATAATTTTTCCTTAGGATTCCACAGTAATTTTATAAATATTTTAATAATGTCAAAAAAAAGAATTAAACTTAGCTTCATTATTATTTTAACACTCGGAAATTTATAAGAATATGTGCTAACAAAACAGAGCCCTCCTTTAGGTCTTTTAATATTTCAGTGCCAGAATATCATCAACTGGCATAGCAACTTCAAGTTCATATCCGTACAAAGCCTCGCGTTTGTAGCACTATGTCAGTTCTGTTTATATTTTGAGGTCAGGATTAAGTGTTTTATACATATATTATCTATCTGTTGGACCATCTTCCAAAAATTTATTGACTTTTTTATAAATTTTTGTTTCTTGATAAATTGGAGATAAATTGTCGAGTCTTGTATTTTAAAAAATTTTAAAATACAATTTTAAAAATACAAATTTTAAAATACAAGAATTTTTTTATCGAATTAGTGATTTTTGTACTATTTAAGTTGCGTGTTCTTAGCGTTAATCACGACACGATTTCTAGTAGCTTATCTGCTTTTAGAAAGCCGTACGGTTATTTTAGCTCACCTATCTCCACCTCGACTTTACTCTAGTCGACTTGACAACCACTGACTCTCGAAATTTTTTTTTTTCTACTTTCTTCCTCACCTTCCTCATTGACAATTTCTTTTCTCAATCTAAGTTGCAGAGTTCTCTCTCTCTCTCTCTCTCTCTCTCTCTCTCTCTCTCTCTCTCTCTCTCTCTCTCTCTCTCTCTCTAATTTCCGGCAAACTTAACTAAATTTTCACGAAAAATAAAAAGTATTTTTTAAATCGAAATGTTGAAAAAACATTTTTATTTGACCTTAGGAATGTGTCTACCAAAAAATAGAAATAAAAATATTTTTTTATAAAAGTTATTGCAAAATGAATTTTAAAATTAAAATTTTATTTCTCCTAAATAAATGAACCGATTTAAATGAATCAAGTGGGATTATAAAGGGGATAAAACGTACTATATCGTTTTTAATTACAGAGTTTTCAAAAAGTTTATTTTTTAATAATTATTTAGGGCCAGGTGTAAGAATAAGTGGTTTCGTTATCGCGGTCTCATTTATAAAGAAAATAATATTTTGATTATATTATTATATTCCTGTTTGATTCATTTAAATCGGTTCATTCATTTAAGAGAAGTAAAATTTTGTTCAAAAAGTTGAAAAAATTCACTTTGCAATAACATTTATAAAAAAATATTTTTATTTCTGTAATGAAATTATTATAAATTATTATTATTATTGTTCAAGAACAATTTTTAGGAAAATTTCTGCCATACTGAATCGGATATTTTTTAATCATTTGAACATGTTCAATATCCCGCAGTCCAATTGGACTGCGGGATATTTTTTATAAATAAATAAATAAATAAATAAATATCAAACACTGTATAGAGAGGGATGAAAATGAGGCCAATGTGCGGCTTTTCAATAACAAGACTATTGCAACATCTGCTAGATGTCTTCTGCTTTTGATGCATTTCAAAATTCACTTCTATTGTAAAATTCGAACATTCATTTAAACTTATTTAAAAAAAATTTTATTTCTAATATAAGAAATATTTCTTTTTAACCCTTTAACGACGAGATGTGCTGCTTTTTAACATGAATTTCAAACGCCTACAATTAGTAGAAAGAAGCCATAAAATTTTTCAAAAGTCCATATCCTACTATTTTTTGGGTCGTTTTTTCGAATGACGTGGTCAAAATTTTCAACAAATAATACTAAACCCTTCTTTTTTCAAAAATACTTAAAAATGTCAAGTTTTATGAATACAATATTTTTTAAAAGAATTTTTTTCTCCGCCATAACATTTTTTAAATAGAACAAAAAGTATCAAATACATGTTCCCGATAGTTGTACTTGAAAAATATCCATTTCTAATTTTTATTTTTTTTGATTTGGAATTTAAAATGGAGCTTGAAGGACAAAAAAATTTCCTAATTTTACGTAAGATTACAAACTTTTTCACTATTACTCAAACCAAATTGAAATTTGTTACTCGGGGGTTTTGGTGGTCGCTGATTACGAATCTAAAGTTAGATTCAAAAAATTCAAAATGGCGAATCTAATATAACGGTCGAATTTTGTGAAACTTATTGAATTCAATTGAAACTCGTTACTAGGAGGTTTTTGGGGTCGCTGATCACGAATCTGAAGTCCGATTAAAAAAATTCAAAATGGCGGATGCAAAATGGCGACTTAATTGTTCAAATTATTCAGATTTGCTTGAAATTTGTTACTCAGGTGTTTTTTAGGTCACTGATTACAAATATGAAGTCAGATTCAAAAAATTCAAAATGGCAGCTTAATTTTCCAAAACTACTGACAATGAGATTTGCATGAAATTTGTTACTCTGGGGTTTTCGGGGTCGCTGATTTTGAATATGAAGTCGCCTTTATCCTTTCAATAATTAAAGTTGCCCGATTCTCACCACGAGGAGGTAGGTGATATAGAGAATAATTTTTTTTTCTTTTTCAGTGATTTTTAATTTTTTTGTTTTAGAAAAATATTTTTTTTTGTTTTTTCAATTTCTTTGTTCGGAAAAAGAAAGTACAAAATTTTTGGCTATGTGCATCAGCAAAGATTATTTGAACAAAGTAAAAACGGGAAAGTCGACAGTACATGAGACAGAAAAACAGCATTTACCTCGATACTGTTGCACCTCAAAATGCAAAATCCGAACAAGGAAATACTGCAAAACATGCAAGTTATATTGCTGTGACAATTGCTTCCAAAAAGCGCATAATACAAATTAATAGTTTTTAATAAAAAGTTGGAAAAAGTAAATTATAAAATTGAAAAAACAAAAAAAAATTTTAAAAACAAAAAAAATTAAAAATTACTGAAAAAGTAAAAAAAAATAATGATTCTCTATATCGCCTACCTCCTCGTGGTGAGAATCGGGCAACTTTAATTATTTAAAGGATTCAAAATCAGCAACCCCGAGAACCCCAGAGTAACAAATTTTATGCAAATCTCTGTAATTTTGGAAAATTAAGCTGCCATTTTGGATCTGCCATTTTGAATTTTTTGAATCTGACTTCATATTTGTAATCAGTGACCTAAAAAACACCTGAGTAACAAATTTCAAGCAAATCTGAATAATTTGAACAATTAAGTCGCCATTTTGCATCCGCCATTTTGAATTTTTTTAATCGGACTTCAGATTCGTGATCAGCGACCCCAAAAACCTCCTAGTAACGAGTTTCAATTGAATTCAATAAGTTTCACAAAATTCGACCGTTATATTGGATCCGCCATTTTGAATTTTTTGAATCTAACTTTAGATTCGTAATCAGCGACCACCAAAACCCCCGAGTAACAAATTTCAATTAGGTTTGAGTAATAGTGAAAAAGTTTGTAATCTTACGTAAAATTAAAAATATTGTATTCATAAAACTTGACATTTTTAAGTATTTTTGAAAAAAGAAGGGTTTAGTATTATTTGTTGAAAATTTTGACCACGTTATTCGAAAGAACGACCCAAAAAATAGTAGGATATGGACTTTTGAAAAATTTTATGGTTTCTTTCTACTAATTGTAGGCGTTTGAAATTCATGTTAAAAAGCAGCACATCTCGTCGTTAAAGGGTTAATTGCATTAAACCTTATTTATTGTCAAATTATAGAAAGACAAAATTTATATATTACGTATGTAACTTAAGGGCATGCCCACGTTGTGAAATATAAACAAACCACTAGGTAAACAAACCAATCACTAAAAGAGCAAAGTTTAAATAGCCTTTATTCCACAGAAATCAAAGTTTCCAATAAAATCTTGTTTGACAATGAGCAATTAAAAGCAATTATTAAATTAAAAAATTAAAATGACCTGTAAAATAGAATTTTTGACGTGTCGCAAAAATTAAATTGTTTGAGCACTAAGAAGCACAGACCCTGTGAAACAATTGCTGCGCTGAGAGAACCCTATATAGCTCTCTGCGCATGAGCAGACCGTACTAAGAACTTTGGAAGTACATAGAAGATTTTTAATTGGATGTAAACTTTATTTTTTATAAACAATTTACCGTCAACTAAGGCTGTTTTGTGCGCTCGAGATTTTTAACCCACATAGCATCATGTTTTGAGCTAAAGTTACATCATAGGATATTTGTAAAGTTTGTAACATTACCTCGTAAACCTGCGGTAAATATGAGATGATTTTAAAATTTCTGCCTTACAGTAAGCTTACACATAAGAATGTACACTGCAAAAAACGACGTCTAAAAATAAGACGTTTATAAACGTCTTATGTAAATGAGCGTCTTAAATAAAAAATGTAACCTCTAAATCTATGCATTTTAGAAAGCAAATAAGACGCTTAATAGTTTTGAAAACTCACAACGTAAACATTTAAAACAATAGACGATATTTTTTTACAGTGTGCGGATACAACGCAACGAACAGTCATGGTAAGGTTACGCCTAAAACATGTGCTTAAGTTACAATTGTTTATTTTATTAGTTTATTAGAAAATATTTAAGTTTGAAGTCAAACTAAAAATTAAGTGCATTCAGGCGTTAATGGGTTAAAAGTCGAAACAAAACTAAAACTCATTCTTTTACAACTTTTTCCTAAACTCAATATTTTTGGACTTATAAGCTACTGATTATAGGTCTACAATTACAAGTCCAAAATTTAAAAAATTAATAACTCAAAAATTTGGCCTTAAAAAAAATACAAAAATTCTTTTTTTTTCAAAACAAAATTTTAAAAAATATTTTTGGCGAAATTTAAGAGGTCGGCTAAAATCCCACGTGGTATTGCCAATACCCACATAGCACAGAAACTTCCAGGAAGCACAATAATGTCCGCAGGTTAGAAGCTTCCCATGGAAACTTCCCATAGAAACTTCTTGGAAGTTAAACTTGAAATATTTTCAGGAAGTTATCAAGGGTAACTTCCGAAGGTTCCCACGGGAAACTTCCTGGAAGTTTTTGTGCTATGTGGGTATACATAATAATAATAATAATACATATATACATGATCACTATTACATGAGGACTAAGTGGCACTATAACTTTTCGGCCCCGAATTTGGTGGCACTTACACTGCTAAAGATCTCACGAATATAATCCCCTCCCTTTACCTGAAGATTTTCCGCCATATGGAGGTTTGCCTGTGTTTATGAAACTCGCTTTGAACGATTCACCAAATTCAGTTTCTTATTTTTATATTGAAATTTGCTACTGTTTTGAAATATAAATCTCTAATTGAGGGCAAGGATACAATATGGGCTGCTGTACTTGCGTTTGCAAGGGATAATACAATACAATACCAGTTCGTCGTACTAATTAGGATTGGTCTAAATTTAGGTCAAATTTGAAATATTTTTTAACCTACACGTCAATAAAGCACCTTGATTAGGATCCGTTAAGGAGTTGTTTTTTTTTACATGTAAATTTACGTCCAATTTGACCAAATTTTCGTCCTATAGGTTAAAACATAAAGTACCTTCATTAGGATCCGTTGTGCAATTGTTCACTTACATCAAAATTTAGATCCAGTTTGACCAAATTTTTGTCCTATACGTTAAAATATAAGGTGCTTTATTGAGGCTTTTTTGGCGCCCGTCCAGATCCTTCCTCGACATGACCGAGATTATGAAGTTCTCGACTTGCCGTTAATTCTCTTCTGACTGGGTCATCAGCAATACCATATTCTCCGATGTAACATGACTGTTTACACCTTCGAACATGGCCCGCCTCTCCAAGTCTCACTTCTTGCATAAAAAGAGGGTGTGCTCTGGGTTGTCCACAGGGATATGTAAGTACGCACACACCTCATCATTGCGTAATTTAAAGCGATACAGGTACGTGTTAAAACATCCGTGGCCTGTAAACGCATGTGTCAAATAATAGGAAACCTGAACGTGTTTCCTATTTATCCAGGTTGCGAGTGCCGCGACAAGGCGATAAGTCTACCGACCTTTTTCCTCACCACCCCATCTTTGTTGCCATCTTTCTATGAGCCTGTGCCTCACTTCTTTGAGGATCACGCCCTTGTTTGGCCTTAATCCCTCGTCCAAGGAACTGTTTTCTTTAGAAAAGAGAAACATTTCTTCCTTTTTCCTAGCCAAAGGATCTGCTGATAGGACACTTGCGTGGACCTGCACAGCACTCGTAGAAACCGTCTTATATGCAGAGATGATACGCGTTGTTATCGATCTCTACGCCGACAGTATCTTTTCACAGATGGTCACACATACTTTACTCCTCAGGAATATGGCCCACGCTGGTGCTGAATAAAGCATTTTAGCATGGGCAACACTCGCCACCAGTCTTCTTTTTTGTTTACGGGGTCCGTCTACGTTTGGCATTAACCGTGCAATATTAACCGCACACTCGATCGCCTTTTTTGACGCCGTAGCCATGTGGTGGTGGAAGGTTAACCTTCCATTTAACTCCACACGAAAATATTTAATTTGCTCACTCCACTTGACCTCGAATCCGTCTATCACGATTCGTGAGAGCTCATAAGAACGTCTGTCTGTGACCAGCAGTGCCTCGGTCTTTTCAAGGGCCATTACAAGACCTCTAAAATCCAGCCAGCTTTTTGCTAGTCGCAGATATTCGTTCACCAATTACCCAAGAGTTTCCTCACTTTCAGTAGTGCACACGAACAATGCGTCGTCCGCAAAGCCGATGAGAACCGCACCTTCAGGTAGATCCATTCGCAGGAAGTCATCGTAATGTACATTCCAAGCAAATAAACCCACCCTCGAGTCTTGAGGAGCCCCACGCTGCATCTCCTGAAACAACAGTGTTTATCAAAACTGTTATACAAAATTAACGTTTTTCTATAATTTTTCTTTAATAAAAAAAGTTAGTTATCAAAAATTGTAAAATCAATCATTAATATTTCTTATAATCACAGAAAAAAACTGAACTCTTTTTTGTTGCATCTCATAATGAGTTCGGAATCAAAATGAGTAAATGACTAACTTAAGTTACACAAAATGAGTCTAACCCGTATCAAATATCAGATTAGGTTAGTTTTTATAAAAATTTAAAATCTTAAAAATATTATGTTGATAATAATATATTAATTACTATTTGATTATTATTAAAATATGAAAGACTATGTTATTTTTATAATATTTATAATAAAGATGTTCAATTTAAACATTAGAACATTTTGTAGTATATATATCTTCCTATATTACAAAAAGATATCGCCGCCGCTGTTTCAAGATTCTGTAAGGGCGCCCTATTCCAAAGGGTGCGTCAAAACTTATGTAAAAATTGACCTATTTTTTGACCGAAAGGTCAAAAAGAGGATAAATAAGGTCTTTGTCTAATGTGACCTATTTTTTGACCCATAGGTCAAAAACATAAGTCAAAACTTATGTCAAAATAGACCTATTTTTTACATATAGGTCAAAAAGAGAATAAATAACATTACATCAAAATCCATGTTTAAATTGACCTATTTATTGACCTATAGGTCAAAAAGAGGATAAATAACGGATAAAAATACATGTTTAATTTTACCTATTTTTTGAGCTACGGGGTTTAAAAGGGGCTTTAATGTGGGCCATCACATTACGTCAAAATTTGATCTATGTTTCACCTACAGGTCAGATCTTGCCCCCTCAAATAGAGGGGCCAAATAGAACGTCAAAGCCTATGCCAAAGACAATTTTTTTACTTGCAGGCTGTTATGGTACTATAAAATTGATGACAAAGGTTTAAAATTTTAGATTTGCTAATATAATAGGATCGCATTTTACTTAGTATGTACACAAAAAACAACCCCAGAGTTTGCGCACTTATGCGACTAATAAATTCTAAAAGACAGCGAAGCAAACAAAAATCACAGATTTTTTGTTAAAAAAATAAGTTTAAAATAAAAAAATAAGATGTTACTTTTTTTTAATACAAATCACTTCCCTGTTAAAAATCCCTGCGAAGGATCTTATACAGGATCCTGTTCCAGGAATATTCGTAAGATCCTTTGCAAGTTCGTACATAAGAACGCTACTACCCAGGGTTCCCTAATGAACCTTAATAAGATCAAGCTATGTACCGAAACAAACAACAATATAGCATCTTGGGCAGTTTCCTTTTTAAAATCATTTGTAAGATCTTGCATTAACAATAATCTGGAAGTAAAAAACTCAGCTTAAAATCCCCGTTCAGGATGCTCTAGGGATCCTGTGTAGGTTCCGATGCAGGAACTTTAGCTATTAAATGTTCCTGCAAGGGTACTGTACAGGAACTCTTGCAGGATCCTCTACAGGGAACTTTTTAATTTTTTAAATGTTAAGTTTTACATGTTTTTTATGTTACGCAGCATTTAACAGACATAAACTTTATACTTTAATATGTTAGGCCCGTATAACACTGTTGGTCAGAAAAATGGTTTGCGCGTTCGAAAAACTCATAGAAAACTACTGCGCAGGAGTTAAAAATATAAATAAATTAATTGAAGAAACCGTATAGGATCTTTTACGGGTCCCTTACAGGATCATTTACACTTAAGTACCTGCAGTTTACAAAACTGCAAAGGTTTCTGTACAGGAACCTCTACAAAGTTTCTTATACAGGTTCCTGCAAGTGTTCCGCTACAGAAACCTTTACATGAAACTTTAATAGCTAGAGTTCCTGCATCGGAACTTGCACAGGATCCCGAAAAGATTTTTGTAGTATCCTGTATGGGGATTTTAAGCTGAGTTTTTTAATTCCAGATTGATAATGCAAGATCTTGCAAATGATTTTACAAAGGAAACTGTCCAGGATGCTATGTTGTTGTTTGTTTCGGTACAAAGGATCTTATTAAGGTTCATTAGGGAACCCTGGGTACATAAGAACGCTATTGCGTTCTTATGTACGAACTTGCAAAGGATCTTACGAATATTCGTGGAACAGGATCCTGTATAAGATCCTTCACAGGAATTTTTAACAGGGTTGTAACGTCGACTATCCGTCATTTTGGTTTTCCGTCAAGATGTTGGTCCAGTGCATGACGAAAAATCGAAGTTCCACTGTAATAAATAATTAAGTGTTTAAATTTACCCCGAGATTTAAGTAAATTTGGTCAATTTTTATTCCGCCATATTAGATCCGCCATTTAAAAAATTTTTAATTTGATCAAATTTTAACAATATTCAGCAACCTTAAAAACTTCTTTTTACCAACACGGGAAAAAATAGTTCATGAATCTCTCGTGAACTAGTATATCACTTTTGGATGGGACATAAAACTCTTGAAAATCAACAAACACAGTTCGTCAAAATTTCATCAACTTCTTTACTAGAAACATAGTACGGTTTCCGAACTTTTCGTCAAAGTTAACGAAAAATTCGTGAACTTTTAAAAAATGCTAAAAACAAGAATAAATAATTTCCAGACACTTATTTTTATAGTAGTGTAAGTCCGGGGTAGATGGCCATAGTTTTTTAACGTACTGTAAAAATTATGAAAAAGCGTTTTTTGTCTAAACTTTTATTGGTAATTGAATATTGAACACTTCACTTTAAAATAACGAAACATAAAATAAAATATTTAAATAGCTACAATCTTAAAATTTATATTTTCGAAAAAGTGCATTTGGCCATCTCTCCCGGAATGTCCGGGTGAGATGGCCACATGTGTGCGGGAGAGATGGCCACTATCTATAATTTTTTAATTTTAACTTAAATTTAATTTCTAATCGTCCACATTACTTTCCTCTTTTTCTGGTCGTATTTTGAACATTTTTTATGACATTCAGTACAGTTCTTATGTACCCAAAAATTTCAAATATTGCACTTAATCCAATCTTCAATTAACGTTGTTTGATTGTAACTTTTGCGTCAACCTATAAATAAATCTCCATCTCTGGTGTCAACTGGATCAATTATTTTATTCTCAGACATTTTTAATTTGTTTTTCATTAATATTTCTTAAGTATATAACATTAACATCAAAATTTTTTAATAAAAGTCATCAGTGGCCATCTTACCCATAATTAATGATAAATGTAAACATAAAAATATTAAATAAATAAAATAATTTTCCTTTTTATTTTTTGTTTACATCGAAGCGTGGGTTATGCACTACGCATTAAAATTTAAAATTTTAAATTATATTAAAAAGAACAATATGGTGACAAGAAATCCGAAATTTCAACTTATTTTAGACCCATGCAAAAAAAATAAACAAGGATTACACTTACAGTTTCATTATTTTTTATCAATTTATTGTTTAGATTTAATATGAATCACAGAAGGTTGAAGAATACCCCATAATAAGTGATATTTCTTTAAAAAATCTGTAAAATATTTGAACTGGCCATCTCCCCCGGACTTACCCTATTTCACTTAATTTGATAACTTGGCGCCTATACGCACCCAACTACACAGAATACACCATTTTATCGCCATTAAAATTCGTAATTTGCTTTAGGGGATTCAAACCTAGTACCCTATACCTTATGACACAAAATTTTTAACAACTAACCGCTACGGCTAAATCTATATACACAGTAATTTTGTAACGACACGATTAGCTTTGTCTGCTGTAAAACTCAGGACCGTGCAAAGTAGAAAAAGACCCTTGTCGAAACCTTTAATTTATTTTATGAATTATTTTGTGCTATGTGGGATAGGTCCATTTGCAAGTGTAAATAAATATCCCGTTGTTGGTCAGCGCGTTACAATGTCACCCGCGAAATCGGAGTCAGAAAAACCTGTTAGATTTAGTTTACTGACACTGTTTGAATACATTATCCCGACGTTTTGTGTAGCTTTCACACCTTCTGTACTGGTATCGAGACTCACGTTCGGATCAGCCGGAACAGATACAGATTTTGCTTCTGAAATTTTAAAACGATTCAACACTTTCTCAATGTAAGCTTTTTGATAGTCAAAAATAGTACCTTCTTTTCTAATACGTGCTATTTGCATTCCTACAAAAATTTCGGAAATTCTTAAAGTAATCTCGAATTCACTCTGTAGTGCTTTGACTACTAGATTCAATGTTTCTTTGCCTTTTGACATTATTAAGCAGTCGTCTACATAAAGTGTTAAATATATTTTAGAGTCATTAATTGAACCAAAGAATACGCACTTATCTGCACATGTTTCTTTTAAATTGAACTGATTTAAGAACTCACTGAACTTTTTGTTCTACACACGTGAAGCTTGTTTCCTTTATGGCAAATTTTTTTAAAGGTCATTTATTAATGAATTGAAAAAGTCTTATTTAGCCATACCAATGATACTGATTAGTTGTATAGTACCAAGACAATCGAGATTGGTAAATATAAACTTTAGTTGCGTATAAAATACGTAACGAAATTTTTTTCTAGAAAATTAAAAAAATGGTAAAATTCACTAAATTGGATAATGATCTCTAACTTTTGGACGATACACCAGTTGATAATATTTTTTCTGATTTCTGTCTTGTTTAGATTCTCCCTCGAAGTCCTTCGATTCATAATCCAAAAACACGTTTTCTAAGCAACATAATTCAAGTTAGAACGTCTTAAAAGCAATTCATCTTCAGAGTTCTTGGCACTTGTGTATTCCTAATGATGTATATCAAGGATTCTATTTTTCAAAAAATTTACAGTATTTTCTCCTCTTTTTTATAATGAATAAAATTTTGTCATCAAATAAATTTTTACTTATTTTCTATTGTTTTTTTATTCGTTTTCAATTATTTTAAGTAGACAATACTGAAAAATTTAGTGAAGAAAGAAAAAGAAGTGAATTTTTATAAATAGGAAAATTTTTAGAGTGGTAAATTAATTATATAAAAGTTTTACTTCATGTAAATTATTATTATTAGGGTAAAACCATTTTATTTCGCCTAATGTATTTTTAACCATCACAAAAAATTCCAATACTTTGGGAAAATATTCTTATCTGCATAAGGTTAGCGAAATGCATAATGATTTGTAAAAAATAATATTATTTATTAAAAAAATGTTTTAAATTAAAGGTACATGAAAAAAGGATACATTTACAGACATTACAAAAATATTATTTAAATACTTTTTTGATTATCAGCTGAAAAATATAAAAGAATTTACCTTAAAAACTAACCATTCTCCATTTTATCGAGATTTTGAATGTTTTGATTGAAGCAATATCTTCTTGCAGCAAAAATTTCGCGTTGAGTTCTGCACTAGTTTTCGAAAGAAATTGATTCAAAGTGAGTGTTTATTTTGAAGGTCACTGACAAGTATTATAACTAACTTGAAGTTGGTTTGCTACTTGCGATAAATGTCAAATTCTATATGAAGCGATTTTTATATTTCAAAGAAATTTAAAATTATGTGTATGTGAGTTTAAATATATTTATTTGAATTAAACTTTATTAACAAAATGAATAAAAGTAATTAATTAATTGAAACGAAATGAAACAATTTTTTTAAAGTCAATTTAAGTTATCTTTAATTGAGTTTACATATATTCATTTAAATTAAATTTTATTAACAAAATTAATAAAATTAATTAAGTAATTAAATTTTTTTAAACATTGAATTTGAATGAACTGAAATAAAAATATTTTTGTTAAAATCGTTTTAAAATTTTCTTTATGTGAATTTAAATATATTTACTGCAATTAAATGTTATTAACAAAATTAATGAAAGTAATAAATTAAATTTCATTAATTAAACGTTCTATAGGGTAAACGTACCAATTGTCTAGGATGGTTCCTATTGTCGAGTAAACAAACTTTGAATTTTATTTAAACATTGAAGCACATTGTAAATGGAAAAAAGTGATAAATATTAATTTTTTATGCATTATAACTGTAAAAAAATATATTAATATTATATTCACAAACAAATGATACATTTTAGACAATATTTTTTGGTTATTACCATGGTAACATCGACAAATGGAACACCCTCGGCAATTGGTAGACTTACCCTACCTTCAATTAGATTAAAATGAAACTATTTTTTTAAAAGTCAGTTTCAAATTATTTTTATGTTTAAATTACACTGGTCGACAATAAGTTACTTTTTCTCTGATTCAAAGATCGGACAATGTTATTCTTATAGGATTTTCATCGCTGAACCCAAATATGACCTCCAAAAGTGCCTTTTTTGATTTCGTGTAGAGAATGATGCTGACGTGCTGGAAGTCTCTAATTAGGCTTAAATTAAAGCTTGTACTGTCAACTATAAGAATCAAATCGAAAAGTTCTGAATCAGTCAAATATTTTCATATAGCACAACTTTTTCATGTGTGCGCGCGCTCTACTTGTAGCCATAGAGCGGTTCACTATGGCACACTTACTTATTAATTTTATTTTCGCTATTTATTGTTATTTATTATTTTTGGACTCGCTAATTAATACGAATTTTAAATAAGCCTTTTTTAATTTTGAGATAAGATTCGTAATCAGCGACCTCGATAACCCCCAAAAACTCCAAGTTTTAGTCAAATCTCCCACAACACCGAAACTTTCCTAAAAACTTATTAAATATTTACTTGCAATATTCGGAATATCTAATTGCAATGTTTACTGAAAATTGTGTAAAGATTTATATGTCCCGATTAAATAAGTGTTTAGTGTGAACATTTTCTGAACATTTCCTGAAGATTTTCGCCTAATTATAATTATAATTAGGCGAAGATTATAATAAGTGAGAGTGCCATAGTTTACTGCTTTATGAGTATAAGTAGAGAACGCGCGCACATAAAAAAGTTGTGCTATATGATAATTTTTGACTAATTTAGAACTTTTTCGATTTGATTTTTATAGTTAACAGTTCTAGCTTTAATTTTAGCCTAATTAGAGATTTCTAGCACGTTGGCATAATTCTCTACACGTAATCAAAAAATGCCAAAAACAGGGTTTTTTTTACTTTAAGTCCATTTTTCTCAAAATCTCGAGGTGATGGGCACTGTTGCAGGTCATATTTGTGTTCAGCGATGAAAATCCTATAAGAATATCATTATCCGATCTTTGAATCGTTTTTCGTGTTGACTAGTGATTAGTTTACAATTCAAATAAATTAATAAACATATTTAAATTCACGTAAGGTTTTAATTTGAAATTGACTTTTTAAAAAACCGTTTTATTTCATTCCAATTAAATGTGTAGAAAATTTAATTAATTATTTATTAATAAATAAATATTTAGAAATCTTAATTGATATTGTTATTAAAATTTAATTCAAATACATATATTTAAACTGACATAATGCTAGGCTTCGTCCGTAAATTACGTCACACTTTTTAGGGGGGGAGGGGGTCTATGAAAATGTAATTAATTGTGACAAAGGGGGGTGGGGACATTTTGTTTTGTTATGTCACACTTTATACTCTATTTATTATAATGAGAAAATTGTAATAAATAAAATTATCAAATATATTTCTTGTTTTTAAAATATTAAAAAATGTACTAATTATTTAAGTAACTTTATTGGGTGTACTTCCGAATAAGGGGGACCTCCGATTTTAATAAAAGTTGGTATATCAACGTATTTTGATGAGCTGATTACGAAAATAATAATGAAAATTGGCGACTAGATCATCTTCATGGTAAAAACCATAAAAACACCATAAAATTGTGGTTTTTTGCGATTAACTGGTTGGATTGGATTAATCGTAATTTTTTGTGTTTAAAAATATTTGTAAATTTTTCTCTGCTTTTATATTCTGAAAAATCTAAGGTGGATGCCTCCTTCCTCCTCGAAATAAAAGCAGAAAAAAAATTTACAAATATTTTTAAACACAAAAAATTATGGGGGAGGAAGGAGTCATCCACCTTGGGTTGTTCAGAATTAAATAGAAAACAAAAAATAACACAATTATCTCTCCAATGAATTAAATTTTGATAAAAAAAAATTTTCAACCGAAGGTGAATGACTCCCTTCTCCTTCATATAAAAGCAGAGAAAAATGTACAAATATTTTTAAACACAAAAAAATATGCTTAACCCAATGCAACGAATTATACGCAAAAAACCACAATTTTATGGTTTTTAAAATAGTTTTCGCCATGAGCTTCAAATTTGCGCCAATTTCCATTATCATTTTCGTAATCAGCGCATCAAAATGCGTTGCTACATCAATTTTTATTGAAATCGGTTATATATTGACAGTGATTCATTTTGCACGGAGAAAAAAATGCTGTTGAATCAATGACATATGAGTTTGATTCATTGAATAGTGTCATAACTGACTGCCAAACGTATATGCTGTTGTTTTGAAAGCACCGATTCTAATGATTCGATAGTATCACTTTCATTGAAACAAAAGCATATTTCTCAAATTGACACACTGAGAAAACGTTTTGTTTAAAGTTTTGTCAAAGTTGGTTAAAATGGCTACACATGGGCATACTGAAAAAGTTTAATATTTTCTTATGCGGTTATTGAAATACATTTTTAAAAGAGTGTTCAATATGTAATGTAAAGATCATTAGATCAATGATCATAAATTGATTTAGTTTTTGCTACACTTTATGCTGTACTTGGTTACATAGTTGCCTGTGTGTGTCACAGTTTGCCCAAAAGTTGGGTAAAATGAAAGTCCTACCATGTAATTATACTGTCAAGAGGTCAGGACTTACATTTTACCCAACTTTTGAGCAAACTGTGACACACACAGGCAACTATGTAACCAAGTACAGCATAAAGTGTAGCAAAAACTAAATCAATTTATGATCATTGATCTAATGATCTTTACATTACATATTGAACACTCTTTTAAAAATGTATTTCAATAACCGCATAAGAAAATATTAAACTTTTTCAGAATGCCTATGTGTAGCCATTTTAACCAACTTTGACAAAACTTTAAACAAAACGTTTTCTCAGTGCAGCATACTATGTTAATTTGAAGGTATTCCTTTTGAATCAACGATCAAAATTTTTTAATTTAACAGTATATGCTTTTGAGTCAATGACTATAGTTTTTAAATTTAAAAGCATTATTTTTATGAATCAAAAATTTGTACTTTTAATTTTTTCAGTTGTTGCTATCGATTGAATAACACCATACTGTTTAGTCAATTCTTTAATGTGGTGAAAGATATACACCAACGATAAATTGAAAAAATGAAATTTTTGTTAACATATTTTTATATACTATAATTAATTCTCACACCTTTAACACAACACTTTTTATATACATCTTTTTTCAATTTTACACACTAACATACACATCTTTATAATTTTTTCATTTTTTCCAACGACAAACACACACATACATACACATTCAAACACACTTTATATTTTTTTGAGTCTGAAAAATAAGCTGTTCCCAATCGGTCACCCATCCATGTAGTAACCGCGACCAAAGCTGTTTAACTTTCGTGATAGACGAGAACTGCCGCGCTGCAATGTAATACATTCGCTTCTGACATTGAGCAGTTACTTTGTAGTTAAATACCGTGCGCGAGATTTTTCTCGTGAATAAGGGAATTTAAATAGGGAATTTATATTTAACTAGTCCTTAATTCTTTAAAACAATTTAAATAATAGTTTTTTATATAAGAATTTCAAAATCGACATATAAATATGTGTGGATAAGTATTTCAATAAATTTAGCACCTGTCAATGTCTCAAACACATAGTGTCCTTATTTTTATAGCATATGCTATAGGCAGTCCGCTATAGCACCACTCATTGAAACGAAAGCATATGGGGCGTTCCACGCCAAATCGGACAGTGTTTGACTTTTGCATCTCAGATTTTTTTCAAATAATTTTTTTCTTTTAGTGCTCATTGAAATAAGCTACCATGATTTTTTTTAAATTTTTTCATCAAGCCATTAAAGAGATACAGGTTTTTGAAAAATCACGTTTTTTACGAAAAAGTTTTTTTGAAATGGTTATAACTCGGTCAAAAATTGACAAAATTTGACGTTCTATATATGAAAATTTTTGTTTTTACACGTAGTTTTTGATAAAAATATAAAAAAAACTTTTTTTTTAAATTTACGAAAAAAAATTTAATTTTTAAAATAAAATTTTATTTTTAAGAATGTATGTATCGATCGATTTTTTTCAAAATTTTTTGTAAGAAACTAGGACCAAATTAACAACTTTTAGGCGTTGTCTGATTGTGGGCAAACGATAGGATCTATTTATTTTTAATTTTTTAATTTTTATAAACGCAGTGAAAACGGGTACTGTCGGTAATCTTCTCTTGCCAAAACGTTACCGACAGCAGATTATCTAATATTCACGGTCAGAAAAGTAGAAGGTATTTATCATGATTTAAAGAACATCATAGCTGTAAATAATTTCATATGTTGTTAGTAGTGTCATAGTTTTATGCCATGGCAAGTTTTGGTATTTACAATTTGTGCTGCAATCCGTTAAAATTAGAAAAGCACAAAGTTAAAAATGGATTGCGACGTGCTTCAATTAATCATCAAATTTGTATAATTTAAGCAATTCTGATTATCTATGCACTTCGTGTAGAAAATCATTGGATGCAAAAAAATAATCCTGATTCTCTTGTCGTCGTCGATAACGAAAGTAACGAATCTTAAAAAATGACAAGATTGTCTGTATTAATTAGTCAATATCAAATTCTCCATCTGGTACAATTAGGCAAATTATATTATTTTTTAGCTGTAAGATAAAGACACTAATTTTTGAACGATTTCATAATTTTCTCACTATTATAAAACAAAATTTTTCATTATTCTGCATTATTCTTACACTATAGGAAATGTGGTTTTATAATTATTTACTTAATTAGAATTTGTTCTTTGTATTTAATATTTTATAGTTAATATTCAAATCTCTACCAAAATTATACATATTAACAGTCTTAATTATAAAAAATTGACCATAAAAATTTAATTAGCTTAAAAAGCGTCCCATATTTGGTAGAAACGTATCAATTTTTATTTTGTTTTTCAGAAGGAATAGAACAACTTAGTCAAGAAGCATTTACTTCAGAAGGTTAGCCTTTCTCAACTAAGCGTAGGGACAGTTTTGCCTATTGTGAACAATGCAATTGGATTATTAACAAAAAATGGGACGCTTTTTAAGCTAATTAAATTTTTATGAATAATTGAAGCACGTCGCAATCCATTTTTAACTTTGTGCTTTTCTAATTTTAACGGATTGCAGCACAAATTGTAAATACCAAAACTTGCCATGGCATAAAACTATGACACTACTAACAACATATGAAATTATTTACAGATATGATGTTCTTTAAATCATGATAAATGCCTTCTACTTTTCTGACCGTGAATATTAGATAATCTGCTGTCGGTAACGTTTTGGCAAGAGAAGATTACCGACAGTACCCGTTTTCACTGCGTTTATAAAAATTAAAAAATTCGAAATAAATAGATTCCATCGTTTGCCCACAATCAGACAACGCCTAAAAGTTGTTAATTTGGTCCTAGTTTCTTACAAAAAATTTTGAAAAAAATCGATCGATACATACATTCTTAAAAATAAAATTTTATTATAAAACCCGTGTAGAAATTGCCCTACTACGGTCGTATTAGGGATGAAACACACGGCCCGACCTGGGCCAGATAGGGGCGACACTCAAATGTGGATTTCCTGATCAGGGCCATATCGGGCCGTGTGTTTCATTCCCTAAAAGGGAAGGCCCGATCTGTCCCAGATCTGGGCCATAGCGAAATTTCTACACGGGAAATTAAAATTTTTTTTCGTAAATTTAAAAAAAAAGTTTTTTTTATATTTTTATCAAAAACTACGTGTAAAAACAAAAATTTTCATATATAGAACGTCAAATTTTGTCAATTTTTGACCGAGTTATAACCATTTCAAAAAAACTTTTTCGTAAAAAACGTGGTTTTTCAAAAACCTGTATCTCTTTAATGGCTTGATGAAAAAATTTGAAAAAAATCATGGTAGCTTATTTCAATGAGCACTACAAGAAAAAAATTATTTGAAAAAAATCTGAGATGCAAAAGTCAAACACTGTCCGATTTGGCATGGAACGCCCCATATGCTTTCATTTTCAAAAGCGCGATTCTTTGGAGCAAACAACTTTTCATTTGATTCAAATTTACACTCATTTTCTTCAAATTTATCTATTAGATGCTTCAAATAAATAATGTCAAAGAAGCAATAAATTATTCTGTTGCTATATATAGATAAACTATAGAAACAATTTGTAGAATATCATTAATTTAACAGTATCGTACTTTTAATTTAAACAGTTTCATTTTTTCGTTTTAAGCAATATGCTGTTCGATTAATAAATGTGTTATTGAATCAATAACGGGAAATTCAATAGCATGGAGTTATTTGATTCAACAGCACTTTTTTTTCAGTGTGGAAAAATTTATTAAAGGGGGGTGACAAAGGGGGGGAGGAGGTCAAAAATGGGCTAAAAAAGTGTGACGTAATTTATAGATGAAGCCCTACTTTTAATTGACTTTCAAAAAATCATTTCATTTCATTGTAACTAAATGTTTAGAAACTTTAAGTAATTAAACACAATCAATTATTTACTTCTATTAATTTAATTTAAATAAATATACGTATTTTAATTCACATAAAAATAATTTGGAAACTGACTTTTAAAAAATAAAAATAGTTTCATTTCAATCTAATTAAAGGTAGGGTAAGTCTACCAATTGCCGAGGGTGTTCCATTTGTCGATGTTACCATGGTAATAACCAAAAAATATTGTCTAAAATGTATCATTTGTTTGTGAATATAATATTAATATATTTTTTTACAGTTATAATGCATAAAAAATTAATATTTATCACTTTTTTCCATTTACAATGTGCTTCAATGTTTAAATAAAATTCAAAGTTTGTTTACTCGACAATAGGAACCATCCTAGACAATTAGTACGTTTACCCTATAGAACGTTTAATTAATGAAATTTAATTTATTACTTACATTAATTTTATTAATAAAATTTAATTGCAGTAAATATATTTAAATTCACATAAAGATAATTTTTAAACGATTTTAACAAAAATATTTTTATTTCAGTTCATTCAAATTCAATTTTTAAAAAAATTTAATTACTTATTTAATTTTATTAATTTTGTTAATAAAATTTAATTTAAATGAATATATGTAAACTCAATTAAAGATAATTTAAATTGACTTTAAAAAAAATTGTTTCATTTCGTTTCAATTAATTAATTACTTTTATTCATTTTGTTAATAAAGTTTAATTTAAATAAATATATTTAAACTCACATACACATAATTTTAAATTTCTTTGAAATAAAAAAATCGCTTTATATAGAATTTGACATTTATCGCAAGTAGCAAACCAACTTCAAGTTAGTTATAATACTTGTCGGTAACCTTCTTAGTCCAGTCGCCCTGTAAAAAAGTGGTCATTTTTTGCCAAAATTGATACCTGAAGGCTGATTTTGGATTCATATAGTGTGGGTGGTAGTATGAAGGTGTATATGTTTCCCTCTCGAGATTTTTTAAGCTGCGCGTTATAAACAATTTTGAAGGTGCCAAAAAACAGTTTTTTGATGACCGTTCTTTCCCATTAAATTATAGGGGAAAAAGTTGTAAATGAAAGTTATAGAGCTCAAAAATACCTTTAAATGATGGGTCATATGTTAAAATTGGTCCATTTGTTTACTTGCAAATGAATTTAAACCACTAAAAATGGCACTTTCTTATTTGTTTAATAACATGAACAAAAGTTAACAAATTCTTTCTATATTCTACAAAAATATACCTCTTAAGACCCTTAAGACATGTGCCAAATTTAAATCCGATTCGATAAATTGTTAGTCAGAAATTCCATTTGTTAACTAAAAACATGGTTTTTTTAAATGGAATTTATACATTTTTGTAGAAAATCAAAATTCATTAATTTGTTTGAATGTTATGACAACTTTTACGAATTTGAAAGTTTGAATTCAACTTTAGCGCGAGCGACTGATGATGTCCCCCACTATGCATCCTAGAGCAGCTAGGCTGCTCAAACGTTGCATTCGAACGTTGCATACTTTTGAATAATATTTTTACGAACAAGAAGTGGATAGATGTTTACATTGATTTTTTGATAATTAGTATGACTAATCAACTAAAAAAATATATAATAAAAAAATAAAAAATATTAATAATTAAAGGCTCAGGAATTTTTTGAAAAAAAAAATTACCCCCCCCCCCCTTTTTGACCTAGATCAAAATTTTTTTTTGCAAAATTTGCAGAAAAGAATAAGTAATCAAATGGCGTTTATGCCAAATTGTTAAAATAAAAATTGTTGATGTAG
Source organism: Leptopilina myrica (nomen nudum) (assembly GCA_032872475.1). Classification (NCBI taxonomy): domain Eukaryota; kingdom Metazoa; phylum Arthropoda; class Insecta; order Hymenoptera; family Figitidae; genus Leptopilina; species Leptopilina myrica (nomen nudum). The sequence goes on along the minus strand of CM065464.1, from coordinate 23,167,267 downwards.
TGTTCATTTGTTTATAAGCCAAAAATTTCTCCCCCCCAAAAACTAGTTTTTTTGTAAAAATTCAATTTGCTACAAATTGTGATTGATAGATTGGCATTTCATGAAGAGAACCCACAAAAAAAATTATTTTCATCCGGCCAAAAATGTAGAAATTCCATTTAAAAATCATGTTTTTAGTTAACAAATGGAATTTCTGATAAACAATTTATCGAATCGGATTCAAATTTGGCACATGTCTTAAGGGTCTTGAGAGGTATATTTTTGTAGAATATAAAAAGAATTTGTTAACTTTTTTTCATCCCAGTGGACACAAAAATCGCCTTACGTTTTAAGAACGTTCTTAAAACGTTTTTAGAACGTTTCATGTCCCTTACCAGACATAAAACGTTTTAAAAACGTTCCTGATGTTCTGTGCCAAGAGGGATGTTATTAAACAAATAAGAAAGTGCCATTTTTAGTGGTTTAAATTCATTTGCAAGTAAAAAAATGGACCAATTTTAACATATGACCCATCATTTTAAAGGTATTTTCGAGCTCTATAACTTTCATTCACAACTTTTTCCCCTATAATTTGATGGGAAAGAACGGTCATCAAAAAACTGTTTTTTGGCACCTTCAAAATTGTTTATAACGCGCAGCTTAAAAAATCTCGAGTGGGAAACATATACATCTTCATACTACCACCCCACACTATATGAATCCACAATCAGACTTCATGTATCAATTTTGGCACGAAAAAACACAGGGCGACTGGACTATCTAAATAAACACTCATTTTGAATCAAATTCTTTCGAAAACTAGTGCAGAAGCCAACGCGAAATTTTTGCAGCAAGAAGATATTGCTTCAATCAACGTGCTCCAAAAATTTGGCATAAATCGATTTTTCTCCAAGGAAGTTACAAAACATTCAAAATCGCGATAAAATGGAGAATGGTTAGTTTTTAAGGTAAATTCTTTTATATTTCTCAGCTGATAATCAAAAAAGTATTTAAATAATATTAAAGTGTATTTAAAATACTTATTATTTAAATACTTCCGATTTCCTAAAATTGAATTACTTTGCTAAAATAAATTATTAAATATGATAGATTTTTGACATTTCATACACAAACTTAAATAACATATTTTACTGTTTATTATATATTATAAGATTCTTTTATCAACTAGAAAATACAAATTCAACCTTTAAAAATAAATATCAATCGCTTTTTTTATATTTATTAAGGAATTTTTTCCATTATTAAATTTTTTGTAATGTCTGTTAATGTAACCTTTTTTCATGTACTCTCAATTTAAAACATTTTTTTAATACAAAATATTATTTTTTACAAATCATTATGCATTTCGCTATCCTTAAGCAGATAAGAATATTTTCCTAAAGTATTGGAATTTTTTGTAATGTTTAAAAATACATTAGGCGAATTAAAATGGTTTTACCCTTTGCTGATTTGTATGACATTCTTGTCTCATTGCCAGTTTAACTTTTTAAACCACAATCTCGTAATTTTCATATAATAATATACCACCTGGTATTAAAAGTGCTTCGAAAAATAAAAAAATATCTTTTGTAATTGTTAGTAGAATTGAAAAAATATTATTAGACTACTCTTTTGGTAAATTTTTTACGATTCGAGATACATTTTCTCTAGTAAAACACATCTGATATTATTTCTGCTTCTTCTTTTTCTTTGCGGTTTATTTATATTTTTACTGAATCTCATAAATAATATAGCAACATAAAATTCTACAAATATTGTTTGTGACATTGGAAGCAGGTGTGCTTTTTAAAATTTTTCCAAATGACAATTGTTTCTTTTTCTTTATTTTCATAAACTTGCTCATAATCTAAAGATGAGACATTATATAAAGTAAAACTATTTATGAATACAATAATACTGTATTTTATTGGTTAGATTATATGTTTTGATAAATTCGATTCTAGTTCTCTGCGAAGAAGATGAAGTTTCACATTCCTCGTTCATTAGTTTTGGATTTCATTCCAGATGAGAGTTTTCCAGCGACTTTTGTTGGAATCGATGATGACTACAACAGTTCACGACTTCTTATTGTTTATTTTTAGCGCGCCCCACATTGTGACCCGATCTTAAAACAAACATCTTTACTGTCAAAATTTTTTATCGTTTATCGAACAAAAATAATGAAACTATTTTTAGAAAAAATTTTTTGATTATAGAATATCTTAAGAAAATAATATTTAATTTAAATAAACATGTTAAAAAAGAAAAAGAAAGAATTGTCTGAGAGCAAAAATTGATGATTAAGAAAAATGCGAGGAAAAAAATTAGTGAATCGGTTGGAGAATGATAGAACGTGCGGGTGGTTTCTTCTTACTTATGTAACGCACGAGTACTGTGAGAACGAAAGCGTTAAAGACTATATTAAGAGCATCCAAGATTCACCAGTTGATATATTTGGAATGGGTGTGTAAGCGGTCGCCGAACGAAGATTGTGATGCGCACGTGATGGTTTTGTTCGATGTGTCCATGGCACGTGCCGAGCAATATACGCTCTGTAACACGGCTTTCCGTCTTTGTTGAATGTAATTTTACAATTTCGTGTAATTGCAAATGTGTGGAAAAAGAAACGTAAGAACTGAAAGAGAAGGTCATTATCCCAATGATTTTATTTAGGTGATGAGAGAAAGAGAGAGAGAGAGAGAGAAACGAAAATTCAGTCAAAAATTGGCAACCTCACAAAATTCTACTATATAGAACTTTTTTCATGCTACAAAAAATGGTTTATCTGTATAAAAATTCTTTTTATAATTCTTGCATGTCTAAAATAAATCATTAAATAACTATACTATAGAATAGCGGAGGTATTCTTTTAAGCGGCAAGACCTTCTTTCTCATATTACAGTTTGAACATGGGTTAGATTTTCTCAAGTGGACCTTAAATTTTCAAAAGTTAAAATTTACCAGTGTAAATGTGCAAAAAGATATATCTACTAGAGTTACAAATAACCTGTAAATTTCGTTAAAAAATATTCAATTGTTTATTTTTGATAAACAATTGAATTTTTATGCATAACATTCTTAAAATATGGATAACTTTGACAAAAGTTGACGAAACTTGATGATTTTTTTTGCAAATTAACTATGAAATTCTAAACTATATGAAAATAATTTTTACTCTATCAAAACTCTTTATTTGTTATAAAAAATAGTTATTTATTATAAACAAATTAAAAATAAAATGTTATCTGGATGACTATTTTAGTGTGTAAAAAACACATATATTTATTATATATATATTGGGGAGTGCTATTAGGGTTGGGCAGGTGTTAGGGTTGAACCATCGCGTTTATTTTGTTTTATCACACTAGCGCCATCTGTTTTTGTACTTAAATTCTTGCTACTAATGCCAGTCAACTTTTAACATGAGTTTCAGTCAAGTATACGAATGTATACTTTTGTTTTTTGCGAGTCATTGTTATACGCTTAACAGAAACTTTTTTGTAGTGTCAAAAGAAGAGAAGTAAATGTAGAAGAAATATGCCAAAGACAAAGTAAATTTATTAAAATTGTTTATTAAAATGTTATACGAAAATGTGAAAAGAAAATTGGGGTTTTGTGTGACCCGTTTGTGTTCTGTGTGCTATGTCGCATAACGACGCGTGAGTTAGCATTGAGCCAGGCGGTGTCGTAAGGGTTGAGCCACCCAAAATATTGCAATTACGAAGCGTACTTGCAACAGAAATTCATTTTTTGACTTAAGGAGGTGTCAAAAACTTTATTTCTAACGAAAAAAGAGGAAAAAAATTTTTTCCATAATCTTTTTTTATTGTTTTAATTTAAAAATTTTTGATTTCATTCTTAAGAAATAAAATATCTAATGTTATGCAAAAATGCACAATATGGGATTTTATTTTAATTTCATGGTTCCTTTCCTCATTTTTAAGTGTCATTCTATTATTTAAAGGACATTTTTAACCATTTATACCTAAATATTTCATTGATTTTCTACAGTGGCTCAACCCTTACACCCATGTTCAACCCTTACAACATTTTTTTTTTTAAATTGCTTATAACTTTTAAACTTGTGGCCGAATTTTTTTTGCAATTTACAGCAAAAACATTGCATTTGAGTTGATCTTTCCAACAATATGCTCAAAAACGTGAAATTCTCACTGCAGAGGAAGTTATGAAGAAAATTCAAAACTATGTCCAACCCTAACAGCAATCCCCTATATATATTATATATATATATTTTTTTTATTTATTTGTTTATACACCCGTCTTCAGCTTATCTAGCTATACAAGTGTGTTTACATTTCTCTTACAATATTTCTTATAAATACATTTCTTAATACTAAATTTTGCGCCTACAGAGCGACTTGAAAATTAGGAGTGCTCGCATTTGCCTGGACCACCCGTCTAATGGGTTTTCTCGCCAGTGGAGAGGGAAACTGTAGAAAACCTTTCCGAGTTCAACCGGTTTTATCGACAGTCGAGTTCTAATGGTGTGTACCGGACAATAATCGACGGTGCACATCATTATACTTCGACGTCAAACCTCCCGCTCAGATTATCTCACGTGCCGGAAAAATCCCAGGCTAATGGGCGCGAACCAAGTACCCTTGGTACGCCCACCGAGCCAGGCATCTATCCGACTGAGCTAATCTGTCGGTATATATATTATATTATTATAAAATTATATATAACTAGGGGGGCCTCGCCTCCCTGCGCGCTTCGCGCGCCTACCCCCCGTAATTTTTTATTTTAAATTCGTCCTTGGTTTTTAGTATTATTAACCTTTTTAGGATTTTATGATTTTGGCAAATCTGAAAATTTTAATTATCATATATAGTAAAGATTATTTACTTAACATCTTTTTAAATTTGGTTTTTAGCCAAATTCTTTAAAACTTTAATTAAAAAGTTAATTTTTAAATTCAGAAATTGAGTTTTAATGAATTTGTTTCCAAGATGCACCACGAGGAGGTATAATAAACTTTAAAATTGGTTAAAGTTTATTACAAAACAAGAGTTACATTTTTTAAAAATGTAACTTAAATTGGTTTGTAATAAACTTTAACCAATTTTAAAGTTTATTATACCTCCTCGTGGTGCATCTTGGAAACAAATTCATTAAAACTCAATTTTAAAATAAATGAATGTACTTATATGTATGCACTTACAATTTTTGAATTTTAAAATAAATTTTTAATTAAATTTCAAACACATAAGTATACTTGAATTTTAAAGAATTTGGCTAAAAACCAAATTAAAAAGATTTCTAATCATTTTCATTACATATGACAATTTAAAATTTCAGATTGGCTAATGTCATAAGATCGCATTTTTCCTTCTCGGTCATCAATTTCGTAGTAAAGTAACAGCCTTCCAGTAAAAAATTTGTCTTTGGAATTAGGCTATTTGACGCTCCTCTTGAGGGGGCATGCTCTGACCTGTAGGTAAAAAACAGGTCAAATTTTAACGTAATGTAATGGCCCACATTGAGGCCCTTTTTAAAACCAGTAGCTCAAAAAATAGGTAAAATTAAACATGAATTTTGACGTAATGTAAATGCCCACATGGAGACCACTTTTTAATCTATAGGTAAAAAATAGGTCAAATTAAACATAGATTTTAACGTAATGTGAGGCAGTTATCTATCCTCTTTTTGACCTATGGGTAAAAAAATAGGTCAAATTAGACATAGATTTTAACGTAATGTGAGGCCGTCCTTTATCCTCTTTTTGACCCATAGGTAAAAAAATAGGTCAATTTTGACATAGAAATTAACGTAATGTGAGGCCGTCATTTATCCTTTTTTTGACCTATAGGTCAAAAAATAGGTCAATTTTGACATAAGTTTTGACGGCCCCTTTGGGATAGGGCGCCCTTAGAAATCCTGACTCTGCGGCGGCGGCGAAATGTTTTTATATAATAGGGTGAGATAATATTTACACTGGTAAATTTCAACTTTTGAAAATTTATGGTCCACTTTAGAAAATATAACCCACATAGCAATGTGATGTTTTTAACAGAGTATATTATAGTACTTGACTTAGTATTAAATTAAAAATTTAGAATAAAATAATTTCACGTCCCTGTAAAAAAAAGTATTGAGAGTACGGGATTCCGCATTGAGAGTGCCTACCCTTCAATGCAGTATTCGCGAAATAGCGCATTGGGTGTCGTGGTGAATGCGGTATTCAAGGGGTCCCAATGCGGTGCAAGTTTTAAGCTTAAAAAAAGAAAATACGTGACAGGAGTAAATAATTAGTGTCAGTGTATCAAAATACGAGTTAAAGGAATGAAAAAATACGAATAGTGAGTGTGAAAATGAAGTTTAAAGAAAATAAGTTAAGATTAACTGTTACATAGTAGTCTAATGTGGCATAGGCTGTTTTCAATGCGGCGCATAATCGGTATATATAGTTCGCGCTCTGCAGCGGCGCTCTCTTCTTTACCAACAACGGATTCTTTCTATTCAAATGGTAATTTTGAAAATATATTTCATTTATTCCATTTAAATGTAAAAAATTATTAACAAATAAGAATATAATTTTAAAAGTAATATAAAAATTTGATATTTAGTTAAAAATAAATATAAAAGTAAAAAGTAATTAAATGATATTTGATACATTTTTAATTTAACTGATATTTTTTAATATATAAACTTCAAAGATTAAAATACAGATATGTACAACTTCAAAAAATTGTTTTTAATCAGGTTTAAAATACAATTTCGTTTTATTCAATTAATAGTACCAAAATGTTAAAAAATTCGTTGATTTTATTTCGAATTGTCACAAAAACTTATACAAAATTATCGAAAATATAAATCTTATTTTATTAAAATTTGACGAAAGTTAACATTTTTTTACACTTTGTGAATTAAACACTTTCAAAAATTCAATTGTTCTAAAGTTTTTTTTAAAACCTTGGTTTTCAAAAATTTTTATAAAATTCAATTAATCTCACATCTTTCACTAAAACTATTTAATTGATCTAAAAAAAAATTTAGAATCCTCGTTTTTTAAGAATTCTTACAAAATTCAATTAATTTCACATCTTTTACTAAAACAATTTAAAACTTCCTTTAATTTAATTTTTATTTAAATTTATATATAAAATTTGTTAAATTTCTTATATATTTGTTAATAAATAAATTTGAATTTTATTATAAATATTAACTCCTTCACTGCTTAGAAAAATATTCATATGATATTGGACCAAGATATCTATCAAAATGCAATGTAATGCGAATCATTTTGACAGCTGAGCCTTTACGCTCCCTGCTTGCTTCTGCCCTCTACTGGCAAAATGGCTGTAACACACGTCTTGCCGCCTGTCATTACATTACTTTAGTATTTCCAATCCTGAAACCGCGTTTCTGCCTGAATTAACAAAATCTTTTGAATTCAGATAATTATAAACATTTTTGACAAATGGACGTTGTCAGATTTTGTAAAAAGTGCTTGTGTGCAGAGAAACACTAGTTTGAAAACGGTTGTTTACTCAATTCATGTGATTTCAAACAGGCAGTGCCGTTTTTCTTGGGCGATAACTGTAAGTCGCACATAACCTACAAATTTTAGAGACCGTCGAACGCTCTTAACATTTTTTGATTGATTGAAATACATTATTAAATTTTTAGTTAATATTATTTTTCATTATTTTCAAAATTACCATTTGAATAGAAAGAATCCGTTGTTGGTAAAGAAGAGAGCGCCGCTGCAGAGCGCGAACTATATATACCGATTATGCGCCGCATTGAAAACAGTCTATGCCGCATTAGACTCATATGTAACAGTTAATTTTTACTTATTTTCTTTAAACTTCATTTTCACACTCACTATTAGTATTTTTTCATTTCTTTAACTCGTATTTTGATACACTGACACTAATTATTTACTCCTGTCACGTATTTTCTTTTTTTAAGCTTAAAACTTGCACCGCATTGGGACCCCTTGAATACCGCATTCACCACAACACCCAATGCGCTATTTCGCGAATACCGCATTGAAGGGTAGGCACTCTCAATGCGGAATCCCGTACTCTCAATACTTTTTTTTACAGGGGTATTAATAATAATAAAGTTGATAACTTGTTAAAACAAAAATTGTATTACCACCCACACAGCAACGAAACTTTCCTTAATATTTAGTAAATATTTACTTGCAAACTTGGAAGTATTTACTGGAAAAGTTTAGAGAAAATTGTGTAAAGATTTATATGTCCCACTTTAATAAATGTTTAGCGTGAAACTTTCCTAAAAATTTAAATTAAATTTTCAGGAAAGTTTCGTCACTCAAAGTTGACTGAAAATTTAAATTAAATTTTCGTTAAATTTTCGTCATGAAAATTCTCCAAATATTTGAATTAAATTTTTTAAAATGTTCATCGTAAAAATTGACGGATAATTCTTAGATAGGTTATGGATGAAAGTTTTCTCAAAAAATAATAAAACTAATATTTGTTAAATATTTAAAAAATAGTATTATAGTAAAATAAAAAAATTAAGTTTGCTTACTTTATTATTTTAATTATGTTCGGGATGTTAGAAATTTTGAAGAAAGTTTTTTTTATTTTGAAAAACAATTTGGGGGGACTGGGATTGAACGCGGATTTGACGGGCGGAAACAAAAACCTAACAACCAACCTTACCAACTGAGCTAATCGACCAACTACTAAAACAAACAAAAAATCTTACTCTTAACTTGTAAGTGATTTTATTGGTTGACAAAAGAATGTTTTGGAATCCAGCCGCTCAATTATTACCCAGGCAGAAATCAACGACCGGCTTGGTACCGGGCCGGTACCAAGGGCGGACTTGCCAGTGCCGGCGTAAGACCGGTATTACCGCCAGCCCGGAACCGGCCCAGTCAACAATGATAACCCGGGAAATATCCGCCCCAGTGCCGGTAAACCACCGGCTCGATACCGGGCCGGTAGTAAAAAAAATTATTAATTATTATTATTATACATTTTTACATAATTATATTAAACGTTAAACAATATTATTTATCAATTAATTTAATTGTAAACACTAAATAGAATGCTTAAACATATGAATTAGTATTAATTATTAACGAAAAATCTGAAGACATGAGGAATTGAACTCAGGACCCTCGGGCTGCAAAGTCGACGCCGCATCCGCTCTGCCGTCCTAATGAAGAAAGTCGGTATTCGACATTTTTATGCAAAATGAGTTTTTTATATCACTGGATTCCTTGTGAAAAAAGCAATCTAGCTATAGTAATATTATTCATAAGTAATAATTAGTTTTGGAAATAATTAGCTTTTAATTACTCTACTAACGTGAAATCATTTTGAAAAGGTCGGTACTTGCAGGCAAAATGTTCGGTAAGTGTTATTACTGCTTCAAAATAATGACGTATTTACGAACATTCCTAGAAACACAGCCATAATGGCTAGTACTGCCAGGAAATATGGTCTGACTTGGATCGAAATCCTAATGTCAATGGGCCGTGTTGCAAGTACCGACTCTTGCGTCTAGGATTGTCGTCGAAGACAGACCATGTTTCCTTGTCGGAAGAGTCGGTACTTGCATGTCATAAGCCTATTATACGTAATAAGCTGCGAATACCGACCCTAAAATAGTGACGTCACTCGGCCATAAGAGCACATACCGACGTGGCAGTATTTTCAACATTTCAAAATCAATTTTGAAGTAATCGACATATTGTTTATAAATAATGTAAATTTCTGAAATCTTTTAACTTTATTAAATAGAGCATACCAAGATTAGTTAATATCAATTGTCATTGTTTAATAAGTCTTAATTAATACGCTACTGTAATATCAAACGCGTTTCTCTATACATATCTTGAAATCGCCCTGAATGCAGGTACCGACTTTCTTCATCAGGACGGCAGCGCTAACCTAAACCTGCTTATGAAAAGTGAATGGAAAGTTTATATATGAAGTGTGACACCAGGACTAATTACAAAATGTTCTAAATTAATAGAAAAAACCTTTTCTAATAGACAGTTTGAATAATGTAATGTCAAAGTTAATAATTATAATAACATTTGTTAATGTCATTATACGTTGGGACTAAGGCTAAAGAAAAACCGATGGCATGGTACCGGCCCGGTACCGGCTTTATAGAAAAAACTTGCAGAAACTTAGTATAATGAAATTAATATAATACCTTGTTAGATTATCAAAATTTTATAACAATAAATCAGATAAAACTTGACCAAAATTATTTAAACGAACAAAGTTATTATAGGGTGTCTAGTAATTCGGCAGTTACATATTCTTAGATTTTTCAGTGATTTTCCCAGACAATTTAAAGCTGAATTAATAGAGTTTAATGAAATGTAATTTTTCCAACTATATAAGAAAATATATTAAAAAACATTTAATTTCGAGAGATTTCATTTTCTTATTCTTCCGAATGGTGTAAAAAAAATTTCAAAAAATTAAATATTTAGACTTTTTAAGACACAAAAATATTATGCCGGCAAAAGTCCGTCGACGGTGTAAAAACTGCATCAAATACCGAAACCGGTCCGGTACTAATTTTGATGCCGGCAAAAGTCCATCGCCGGTGTATAAACGGTATCAAGTAGTGGTACCGGGCCGGTACTAATTTTGATGCCGGCAAAAGTCCATCGCCGGTGTAAAAACGGTATTAAAAAGTCGTACCGGGCCGGTGCCGGGCTGGTACTAATTTTAATGCCGGCAAAAGTTCATCGACGGTGTAAAAACTGCATCGAATGCCGGAACCGGGCCGGTGCCAAGCCGGTACTAATTTTGATGCCGGCAAAATTCCCTCGCCGGTGTAAAAACTGCATCGAATGCCGGAACCGGGCCAGTACTAATTTTGATGCTGGAAAAAGTCCATCGCCGGTGTAAAAATGGTATTAAAAAGTAGTACCGGGCCGGTTATCTTTTATTAACCGGCTCGGTACCACATTGTCGGTACCGGTTATTGTTCGACCTTACTACCGGGCCGGTGCCAGGCCCTTCTTTTAGGAACCAACCCAGTACCACAGTGCAGGTACCGGGTATTGTCTGACTTTACCATCGAGCCGGTGTTTTGCCGGTCGTAGGCATCGGCACACTACCGACTTTTCTGCCTGGGTGACAAAGTTATTAAACAAATACGAAAGTGCTATTTTTAGTGATTTAAATTCAGTTGCAACTAAACTAATTAACCTTTTTTAACTTACGACTAGTCATTTAATAGTATATTACATTATAAGAGCAGAAAGTTCGAAATTCCTGCACTGCGCGAAATGATGCCTGAAGCGAAGCTGAGGGCATCATCGCGTAGTTTAGGGCTTTCGAATTTCTCTCCGTGTAATGTATACTATTTTTCATTATAAACGGTCGAAGGTACGCTCGTTAATTTATTTTTTAAGAAAATTGCAATCGTGTTTTATTTGACAGCCGGCCATCTTTATTTACTTTTGCTCCTCGCTTTAACGCCTCTGGCCGACACTCGTGAAGCTCTGGTTTATTCTCTGTCTCTCTCTTGCAAAAATGTGAAAGAAAAATTAATATTATCCACAAGCTCTGAATATTAAATTGAACGAAATCTTTTGCTGATATAATTATTTTAAAAAATTATTTTAATAAACATTAGAAACTAAAATAAAATAATTAAAAATTTTGTAATTTGTTTTAAATAGGTGCCAAAATGTTAGAATAAAATTTTAATAATTTAAAGAAATAATGAAATGTTGTTCATTAGAACGTTTAGAATTTCAGAAACATAAAATTAATTTTGTATCAACAGAAAAGATCTTTTGAAAATATAATATTAATTTATATTTCACATGTTTTTTCGTGCCTGCCCCCGACCAGAAGCACTCGCTTCGTTCGTGCATCAAATGTCGGTGCAGGTGAATGTTGTTTGCAAGAGAGACACAGAGAATAAACCAGAGCTTCATGAGTGTCCGCCAGAGGCGTTGAAGCGAGGAGCAAAAGTAAATAAAGATGGCCGGCTGTCAAATGAAACACGATTGCAATTTTCTTAAAAAATAAATTAAAGAGCGTACCTTCGACCGTATATAATGAAAAATAGTATACATTACACGGACAGAAATTCGAAAGCCCTAAACTACGCGATGATGCCCTTTGTGCCCTTATAATGTAATATACTTTTAAATGACTAGTCGTAAGTTAAAAAAGGTTAATTAGTTTAGTTGCAACTGAATTTAATAACAGTTTTAAACATTAATCTTAAACTTAAAAATTCTTAAAATGTAGAAAATATTGTATAAAAAATTATATAAATTTGAATCTAATGTTTTCGCCTAAATGATAAAAATAAATTATTTTACTTTTTTCTCTTATAACGCATGCTTGCTTTAAATACAATAAGTTGTAGATCATCAGCTTCATTCGGAATATTTACAGAACCTTTAATTAATTTTAATAAATGAGAAAAGTATGAACGAAGCGTCCTGCATGACACGTCATAGCAGTATGATACGTCATCAACACGTACATAAGCTTTGTGTGTATAGAGGTGCGACAGTAGCGCGACGGTAGACGGGTTCCGAAATTCAACGTTTCTAAACAATACATTGTGGCTTGGCGGCCCTGATGTCCATCTTTTTTTTGATATTTTTTTCTGTTCATTACAGTTTTCGAAATATTTAGGAAAAACTGGGTTTTTAAAAATTGCAAATTTAACGACATTTTTTACTTCTACTCGCGATATTTCAGACAATTTTCAAAAGTTTTTAATGAAACAAAAAGGAAGATACGTCTTAAGATGTTCTACGAATGTTAAAAAAAGGAAAAAGTTATTTTCTTTTTACACAAAATTGTTATTAATTTTTTTCTTTATTAATATGTAAAAAACTTCAATTACATTCTTTACAGCTGTCGTTTAACGGGTGAATTTTGAGTAACAGAGAACTTCCAGTGAGAAAGTTATTCATTATAATTCAAAAAAGTTTTCTGTAAATTCATAGGGCTAAAAATTACTTAGTGTTGAAACAGTAAATGGTTTAAAGCATGAAGTAGTATAAGGCTGTGGTTACACCTCTGCAGTCAGTCTGCCTGCCTGCAGGTTGTCATGGTAACGTACAAGAGTAAGAGAGTCAGTGACTTCAAACTTCCCCCTTACCCTCGTTGCTCCTGCCTGCGCAGGCAGGCAGTCTGCACAGGTGTAACCGCAGCTTAAGAAGACCGAACGACCATGTAAATTTTGTATTAAAAGTGGACCAGATCTTGGTACCCGCTTAGAAGGCGAAAAATACTAAAAAGAACACTAGCGCTGCATGTGGCTAAATTATTGACAATTAAAAGCAAAAAACATAATCTATGTTATTTCTTTATGTTTATCAAATCCATGTATGTCATATATGATTTTATGCGTTCCTCATCTTTTTTATATATTAGCAAAGTAAAAAAAACAGTCTTATTTTTTGTATTATATTTCTTGAAACTGTGAATGAACTGTGTTTTACATTTTTCCCATGCGCAGCGCTAGTGTTCCTTTTGGTATTTTTCATTGACTATGTGGATACTAAAATTTGGCCCATTTATAATGTATTTCGTTGGCCTCCTTATACTATTTCATGGTCCCACATAGCACAAAAACTTCCAGGAAACTTTCAGGAAGTTTCCCATGGTAACTTCTTGGAAATTTCTAGGAAATACAATAGTGTCCGCAGGTTAGAAGCTTCCCATGGATACTTCCTGGTAACTTCCTGGAAACTTCTTATAGAAACTTTCTAAAAAATTCCTGGAAGTTACAAGAAAGTTTCCAAAAATTATTAAAAAGAATTTTTATTGAAATTTTTATTTAAAAACGTTTAAAAAATTTAAATTATTTAAATTTTCCATGGTTTAAAATAAAAAAGTGGGTTTAATTAAAAAAAATGATCTTTACAACTACAGCACACATGAGGGTAAGACGGACTCGAACCACCATAGGCCTCAAAAGTGTGCTTAACTTCACTGGGTTAATTTTTATATAAATATTTTATTATATCTTTGAGGATTTTTGGAAACTTCCTGGTAACTTCTAGGAAGTTTCTATGCACGGAAAAAATGGTTAGTTTCAGACAACCAAACTGAGTTGGTTGATGCTAGATAGGTTATTAGAAACAAAGGGTATGGTTATATCAACCCACGCAGTTTGGTTGTATCAATCTGAACCATGTGGTTAAGGCAGAGTAGGTTGTTGGAACCAAACTCTTGGGTTACAGTGACCGAATTGTGACAATCCCTACTTTTTCAAATGTGAACTTAGAATATTTCCGGACTTCTTATTTGTTATACAGAATTAAGAAATTCGATTATTTGTTGTTGCAGCACTTGAAATTTTTTTTAATAAAGAAATTACTTCATATATATATATATATATATATATATATATATATATACAGTGCCGCTCAGCAGGATTTGCCCACCCTGTCACAGTTATGGTGTTACAAAAAGTATTATATTTTAATATCTAGTAAAGATAACGGTACGATATTTTTTCAGACAGTTATTATAATTTGTTTAAAAAACAGCCCTTTTGTAAATAATTATTATTTTGAAAACCGTTAAAGTAGTATAGCTAGACCGGTTCTGGATAATTTTGTCGTTAATGCAGATTCCTACTTACCAACCGCGAGGGTAATTTACCGACCGTTGGTGGGGGCATATATGCAAATTAGTTAACCCTTTTAATTTGCATACAGTTTCTAACTTTTATGCAAATTTCACCCTTTTAGACGTGCAATATGCAAATACCACCCACTTTTCACCCTATTAATTTGCATAACCCTAATTTGCCTACGTTTTTTATTGTTAACCCTTTATGCAAATACCACCCACTTTTCACCCACCCTTTTTAACTTTTGTGCAAAATCCGCCCTTTCAGACGTGGAATATGCAAATACCACCCACTTTCACTCCCCCCTCTTTTTACATTCTACCTAACCTGCGTACATCTTGATCTTTGCAACCACCCCCTCCCGCCACCCAGTCACTCGTTACCTATGTAAAATACGTTGCTTTTAGTTAACCACCCCCCTCCCACCTACCCATTTTTTTCCTTTATATGTATATTTTCTATACTACCAACCACCACCACCCACTTTGTATAAACCAGCAATTTCAAAAATCGTATAGAGAATCGCAAGGGATCAAGCGTTCGCGAGAGACCGCGCGAGCGTTGTGGGTAGTGGGAGTGGGTGGTGCGGTACGGCCCAGTGCGCAGCAGAAGTGCGCGTACGGTTACCGCCTTGAGTGAGTAGTTAGTTCCATGGGTCAGACCTTGCTGTCTGACACTTGCACCGTGCTTCACTGGTACTACAGCACTATAGGGATAAATGTATTGCCCAAAAATATGTAAGCATGTTTTAACTTGACTATTTTCAAGATAACAATAGTATTGTTTGAAAATATTAATACAAGTTTCAACCTGCATCTTGAATAGAATACAGACATTGTCTAAAAAAACTTCAAATAGGTTTTAACCTTCCTGTAAATAATAACAAAGGGTCAGACCATTATATATCGAATAAAGTCGTTGCGGGATAATTTTAGATAAAATTGATTTATTTAGAAATGATTCTTTATGATGTCTAGGGAACGATATAAAAATAATTATGTTAAAATATTTATTACTTTTCTTAAAATATGAATGTAAAGTGGAGAAGGTACGGAAAAATGTCACTTTTTTAGCTGTTAGAAAACGTATAAAAAACAGAAAAATGCTTCAAAATGTAAAAAATTATTGATTCTTGTTTAAAATTACTTGATTAATTAATCCGTATTCAATTAACTAGTAAAAAATTAAAATAATAACATGGTTTTAAAGTTGGTCTGCCAAATAACCTAATTTTTTGAAACTTTTATCAATGAATTACAAAAAATGAAATTGTTCCTTACTCCATATATGCAACGAGTAGATATGCAAATTAGGTAAAGAGAGGCATTCTAATGGTATTTACCTTCGAAAGAGGAAGAAAGCAATACCGTTACCTGAAGAGAGATAGCTTAATACTATGTTCATTGAAATAAAGAGAGATGGGTATGCGTTAACTTTTCTGCGTTATAAATAGAGAGGGATTTATGTCTATTTACTAGAAAGAAGGAGACAGAAAGATATTTTCACTAAATGGCATTGAATAGTAAGAGAAACGAGAGGTCTGCTCGAGTATCTGGCTTTATTGTTTGAAGGGTTCCTTTCAAACAGTGGTCAGTCTATTGTACGCACACGTATATATGGGGCATTTCATGTCAAGTGATCAAGGTGGAGAAAAATTTTTCTTCAATCGTAGCAAAACTTGGGGCTTTTGTAGTACTCATAGATAGTAATTTTTCGTGAAAATATTTTTTTACCTAGTCCAATATTTTCCGAGGGGGAAGGGGTTAAATTTTTGTGTTTTTCAGTACAATGCTTATTTCAATAATTTTTTACTCATAAACAATTAAACCAGGCCTGCTCACGTGAGTAGCCAGCGAGTAAGGGGAAACAAGAAACAGCCCCCACCATGCCACCATATAGGCTTGTGCGACGGGCCGAGGGGTAAAGAGTAAGGCGCAGAGCATACTTGGAAAAGTCTCCCACTCCATTCCCCTTACTCGCTGGCTACTCACGTGAGCAGGCCTGAATTAAACATACGAATTTGGCAAAGTACATTTTGGAAAGGTTTTTTCATGCTCTTTCGATTGAAAATAAGCATTTTGAAAAAAAAAAATTTTTGACCCAAAAAAATCAAAATTAAAAATAAATTTCAATTTTTGGGGGAGAAAGACCCAATTTTTTTTTTTTTTTTTTTTTAAACGAAAGCTGAGGTTTTTTCCTAAAAGGACATATAAATGGTAAAGTGGGACTAGAATGTTTAAACATTGAAAAAAAGAGTTTTCTACTCGCCGGAGGGCTCAAAACCCGGTTTTAAGCTCCGTTTAGGAGAAAATTCTTTTTTTCAATGTTTAAACATTCTAGTCCCACTTTACCATTTATATGTCCTTTTAGGAAAAAACCTCAGCTTTCGTTTAAAAAAAAAAAAAAAATTGGGTCTTTCTCCCCCAAAAACTGAAATTTATTTTTAATTTTGATTTTTTTGGGTCAAAAATTTTTTTTTTCAAAATGCTTATTTTCAATCGAAAGAGCATGAAAAAACCTTTCCAAAATGTACTTTGCCAAATTCGTATGTTTAATTGTTTATGAGTAAAAAATTATTGAAATAAACATTGCACCAAAAGACCCCTTGATCACTTGACGCGGAATCCCCCATATATATTATATATATATTATATATATTGGAATTGAAAATTGATATTGGAATCGAATATTGATGTTGGAATTGAAACTTGATATTGGAATTGAAAATTCATATTGGAATTGAAAATTGATGTGGAATGGAAAACTGAGAGTAAGGAAAATAGGAAAAGAAAACTGCAAAAAATATTTGAAATAAAAAAGACGTTTATTTAGGGGATAGGGCCCCAAGGTGGTCACTCTAAGAAAATTTTTGTATATTAGTTAGTTTCTTCAAATGTTTTTTGTTATTGTTATTATTTGAGAAGACAAAGATTTTAGTAAAGTTTTCAGGTAAATAGTCGTATGACTCTCTTTGTAACGTGAACGTCGTAAAATTTCTGTTTTTAAATGATCGAGAAATTTTTTTCTCAGGGTGTTAAAAGCATCGAAATTGGCTATTTTAAATTAGTAAAAATCGTTATAATTATCTATATATATCGTACAATAATATTCCAAAAGAATATAATTAATATTATGTTTAAAACATTTTTTTCATTAACGTTTAAAAATTTGTGTCTTGGCCGTAAGGTGGACACTTTTTTGGCCACAAGCTGGTCACTTTTGATTTTTATGAAAATGTGTTTATACTCTATATTTATCAACATTTGTCACTGTGAATGTGAATTTTATCAATTTTTAAGTTTTATAATGAATAATAATGAAATAGAATTATTTTTAAAATTTTACCTGTCTAATACATACACAAAAATTATCATTTTTGAAGAAAGGACAAAGTGCAAAAAAATGTAATATGTAATATGATCCTGGAAAACAATTAATAATAAATAAACAACTTAATAATACGTTTTTTTACATTTTTTAAAAACTTTTCAGTGAATTTTTGTATGGTGACCACCTTAGGGCCACTTTTTTAAAAGTCGAATTTTCAACTTTTTTTAAAAAGTGCCATAACTTTTTTTTATTAATGAAATGAAAAAAACTTTATGATAAGAAGTTAGGTAATAAGACAAAGTTTCAAACGCCGTATTATTGACCTTTATGTATAATTTCATTTAAAATCTACAATCGTTCAAAAGATGGGTGACCACCTTAGGGCCCTCTCCCCTATGTTTCATTATATCTGTCAACTTTACGAAATAAAACCATGGCTAATAAAAGAGAATAGTATTAAATAGTACAAAGATATTCAATAATGTTTCAAAGACGCAACAATATTCCGCCATACTCAAATCTAAAAGTAAAATTACAAATTTATTTCATTCAGATAAAGTAGAAGTTTTCTCTAAAGAAATTCAAACCAATCAGTTAGATTTCCAACGACAACATCCGGATAAAAGAAAGATTGAAGTTATCAATAATGATCGTGCCAGACAAAAATTAAAAAGGAATATTGAAAATATAAATCTTTCAGATGAAGTAGATCACTTGTTTATGAACACAAAAAAGAGTCGGGCAGAATATCAAAAAATATATAAGGAAAAAATGAAATTGAAAAAACGGGAAAATTAAATAAACTCTTCTTTTGATTTAAAAAATGTAAATTCGAATCAATGTGCTGATTTAATAAATGCAATATCTCCTGTTGCAGCAATAACAACTTCGCAATAACAGGATAGTTGTGAGAAAAAGAAAAGCTCTTTAATTGAAAAAATTCGAAAAAGTAAGAATGAAATTCAGAAAAACTATCGGGAAAGTAAAAAATTGAAACTTAATACACAATAATTAATTGTTTCTCTGCCAAGTATAGAAAAAGACAAGATTATTAATGAATCAAATTCTAATGAAAATTATATGGGAAATATGAATTATTATTACAATCATTGTCAAGCTAAGCATTTTAAAGATGAAAGAGATAGTGGCAAACAAAACAGTTTCAATGATTGTTGTGGTCATTGTGGTGTTATATTACTAGCAGTGCAATATCCAGAAGATTTAAGAATATTGCTAGAAGGACTTTATACGAAATCAGGTCATTTTAAAAAGAATATAAGATAGTATAATAATTATTTTTCTTTTGCATCTTTAAATGCTAACGTAATAAATTTTAATAATGTAAGAAGAGGACCATTTTGTTACAAAATCTAAGGTCAAATTTGTTACCAAATTAACACTGCCTTATATCCGGATAAAGGTGAAAACCCATGTTTTAGTCAATTATTTATTTATGATCCTGAAGAAGCAATTCATTATAGATTAAAAAGTAACTAAAATTTTGATAAAGAACTTTTGCAAACTATTAAAAATATTATGAGAACTTCTAATACATTCACAAAGTCTTTTATGATGATGTCAGAAGTAATTAAATTAGAAACTGATTTAGCAAAACAAAATAATGAAAAAATCACTGAGTTACAACTATTGTTTAGGTTGAAAAAAGGTTTTAATAAGAAAAGATATAATTTTCAAAGTTACAATGAAGTTGCTGCAATTTTCGATACAAACTCAGAAGCAGAAATACCAGAATCTTATGTAACGGTTTATAATAAGTCTACAAAGGAACTGAAATCAGTTAGTAATTTAGATCTAAATTTTGAACCATGGATCTATCCCATATTTTATCCTCTTGGAAATAAAAGTTATAATATTAATATGATTCGTAGTGATAGTGATTTTAGAAGTAAAAACCATACTATTTCTAGGTCTGCCTATTGTAAGTACAAAATTGCTATTAGAGATAAGGGATTCAATCAATTTTTATATGGAGGAAGATTGTTTCAACAATGGGTAGTTGATAATTATGTAAAAATAGAGAAAGATAGATTGCAATTTTGTGCAAATAATTAAGCTCAATTGAGAAGTGAAACATATCAAGGACTAATCGATTATTTACAAAATCATGAGTTAGAAAATGATGTACATGTTGGAAAAATGCTTATATCGCCTTCCACTTTTATAGGATCACCTCGTAATATGATGCAACAATATCAGGATGCTATGGCTATGGTTGGTCGCCATGGTAAACCAGATTTATTTATTACAATGACCTGTAATCTAAATTGGCAAGAAATACAAGAAAATTTGTTACCTCATCAAACTTCTGCTGACAGACCTGATATAGTAACTGGAGTATTTGCATTGAAGGTGAAACATCTTTTAAATGTTATTGTAGAAAAAAAGTTATTTTGAGAAGTTAAGTCTTACGTTTATGTTATTGAATTTCAAAAAAGAGGATTGCCACATATTCATTTATTAGTTATATTGAAAGAAAATTCCAAAATATTAACAGTTGAAAGTGTTGATCGTTATATTTCTGCAGAAATTCCTGATGAAAGTAGCAATCCTTTCTTGCATAACATAATAATGCAAAATAATATTCAAGGACCTTGTGGAGATTGATGTTTAATTGATGGTAATTGTTGAAAAAATTTTCCAAAGAGTTACCAAGAAGAAACTACAATTGAAGACAATTGTTATGTTCGTTGTTGTCGAAGAAATAATAATAAAACGTATGAGCGACCAAATGGATTTGTTGTTGACAATTCTAATGTGGTTCCATATTGTCCAATACTTTCAGAAATATTTAATTGTCATATAAATGTGGAAATATTTTCAAGTATAAAATCTGTTAAATATTTATATAAATATATTTTCAAGGGTCACGATACTTCATCCATTATTATTATTACAAATGCGAATGGCGAGGTAACTGTCAATCATAATGAAATTAATCATTATGAAGAAAATAGATATGTAGGTCCAGTTGAAGCTGTATGGAGAATTTTAAGTAAACCTTTAGGGAAAAAAGCCACAGTATTAATCGTTTACCCATACATTTACCAAATGAATAGACTTAATGAGCGTGATAGTACTGTTCGTCAGTATTATTATACAGAAATACCAGAACATTATACATGGATAACGAAATCTCTTCAATGGAGAAAAAGAATTCGTAAAGAAAAAGTATTGGGAAGAATGTATTTAATTAATCCACGTCAATTGGAATTATTTCACCTTGGATTATTGTTGCTTACAGTAAAAGGAGTTAATTCTTTCCAAAGTTTAAGAACAGGTAATGGTATTACCTATGGCATTTACTAAAGAGTAAAGGAATAAATGTTTGCAACATGGCATTTACAGGCATAGCTGCCACCCTGCTTTCTAACGGGAAAACTGTACATAAAATCTTAGGATTACCTGTTCAAAATTAAATTTTTTAATTTTATTTTGATAATATTTTTTTCATTTTTATTGAGAAAAAGGATGTAATAAATATGTTATTAAATAATGTTTTTAAAATTTTTATTTATACATTTAAAACAGACAATCTGAAATAGTGAAAAAAAATTTTTAATGATAGTTCAAATCAATTGTACATTTTTGTTACAACCAATTTGTTTTTCAACCTTTTTAAAATGTAGTTTAAATTGCAGTAGTGTTAATGTAATAATACATGACTTTAAATTTTGGTATTTGTTTTGTATTATGCAACCCCCAAAAAAGCCCAACTAACAATATTTAGCAGATTTAGCAATTTTAAAAAAAATCTTTAGCTCCATTACATCCGCCATTATGAATTCGTAAATTCTCATAATAAATTTATATTTAGCGACCTCAGAAATCCTCGAGTGATAATATTCATCATTCTGATTTTAGAACGTTTTCTAAAAAATCTCCAACCATATTGGATACGACATTTTGAATTTTTAAAATTTGCCTTGGATTTGCTCCCATATTTTCCTTATATTTTTGCCATGATTCAAATTTGGGAATTTTTTTACCCTGAAAAGTAAAAAAATCATAATTTTTTGCTCCAATATTTTCCCCATGCTTTCGCCGAAGTTCAAAAATTGCAAATTTTTTTGCTCTAAAAGATAAAAAAATCATAATTTTTTGCTCCCATATTTTCCCTATGTTTTGGCCATATTTCAAGAATGCAAATTTTTTCACTCTAATCCAAAGTATCTGTATGCAGATTTCCCAAATTCCGTAAGCAAAAAAAATTAATTATTTTATATAATTAAAGAAATATAAGTCTTAATTAAAAAAATTAATTGTGATAAATAATTAAATATTTAATACAAATGAAGATTTAGTTACTTAAAAATATTATTTTATTGATGCAAATAAATATTTATTTCATACCGTCGAATAAAATACACAGATTTAATAAATATTTACTTGGTTCAAATAAATATTTATTGAAAAATCGACAATTAAACTATTTAATTTTTATTTGATTCAATTAAATTATTTTTAGAGTAGAAATTATGCAAATTATTTCTTGAAAGAAAAGAATGAGTTGGTGAACAATATTTGTTATTGAGAAATAAAAATTATGCATATATCCTATTTGTTAATCATAATTTTTTAACAATTAAAATTTTTAAAATATTTTTTATAAATAAAAATGAGAAAAATTTGAATAATTTAAACATTTAAAGCTTAAAGGAATTTTATACGTAAGCTTATATAAGCATGTTTCAAGATTGTTGAATAATTGCTTGGTGCAATTTAGGAATACAAAATATAAAACAAAATTTAATCCTTTAAGATAAAATTCTTTCAATAAATATGTGTTTATCTTTAGAATAATGTTAGAAACTTTTTCAATGTTAAAATTTTTCCATATTGAATATTGAATAGCAAAAAAAGGGGGCGCGCGTAGCGCGCAAGTACAAGTGACTAGTAAATTAAAAAAAAACTCACCGAATATAGAGTATTTTCGATGAAGTTTCAAATTTTCTTATCAGTTTTTCTGTTTTCCTTTAAATATACAAGAAATATTCCAAATTTTTGCAAACTTTGCAACTTAATATCTCCGTTAAAGAAAAATAAAAAAATTTGGCACTTCCACAGCTATTAAATCACACCAAAATCTACACGCACCAAAAAGTTTCGTTTTGGTCCCAAATCTAATTTAAGAGATTTGAATTTGATTTGAATTTGAAATACCGTTCTCCTTGGCTAGGTAGCCAAGGAGAAAAAACCGACTTCAGTTGGAAGACAATATACAGTTTTAACCTGCAATAAAGTAAAATTATTAAACACTTGTATCTCTTAAATTAGATTTGGGACCAAAACGAAACTTTTTGGTGCGTGTAGATTTTGATGTGATTTAATAGCTGTGAAACTCAAATTTTTTTATTTTTCCTTAACGGAGATATTAAGTTCCAAAGTTTACAAAAATTTGGAAATCGCTTATTTTCAACTTAATATTTCTTGTATATTTAAAGGAAAAACAAGAAAACTGATAAGAAAATCTGAAACTTTATCGAAAATACTCTATATTCGGCGAGTTTTTTTTAATTTAACAATTTCACTTTCTTGTAATTCATTGATAAAAGTTGCAAAAATTAGGTTATTTGGCAGACCAACTTTAAAACTATATTATATCTATTATTTTAATTTTTTACTAGTTAATTGAATACGGATTAATTAATCAAGTACACTTGCACCTCCAACGATTGCAGCGCGACCTTCTTGTGTGCAATAGATGGAGGTTTTCACCTTGACGCCGTCTTTCCATAAAAGTACACTCAGGGCCGTACACATACTGTATGTGTGTATACTATTTGAGGTTCTGAGAAAAATTTCATATAATTTTAAATTAGAAAAATTTATTTATTTAAATTCTATTTCTTTATAATTTATACTATTACATAGAATAAATTTTATTTCATTAATTAAATAATTATAGTCAATAAATTATTAAATTTAATTAATCTAATTTTTTAAAGTTGTTAATGAAAACAAGCAATTTTTTAATTTATTATAAACTAATACACATAAATTGAGAAACCGAAAATAAGAATGTTTCGAATTTGGAATTATTTACATATATGATTAATCAAATTAATTAACAAAGACAGTTTATGATGTTCTTTAAATATTTTTCGTTTTCTATTTTTCTTATTTTGCACTCTATTTAAAATATATTTTTCGTCTGTCAACAAGTAGTGATACGTTCTCTCACATATTTTGTATTGGTGTAAAATGTCATTTTTATTCTCGACATTTTTATTTGTAAATATTATGTTTAGTTTCGGTGTCTAAGTGCGTTCTTTAACGTTTTTGACCTTTTTTAGTCATGTTGAAATATAAAAATACAACATTAAAACACGGGGCGCAAAAGAACACTAAACTTAGTACACTCAGATGCATTAATGCTGTCCTTCCGGTTTGACGGTATTTTGCAAAGTCGTATGATTTCTGTCAAAATGTTTTCAGTTCATGACATATGATAACATTCGTATGTCACGAACTAAGAATATTTTATAGAAATGACACAACTTTTCAAAATTCCTTTAAACCGGAAGGACAGCATTAATGCATCTGAGTGTACAATACTGCCTTCGCATTAATATGGTGGTGTCCTCCCCTCTCACCCCCCCTAGCGGATGACCAACAAACTTTCGTAAACAACTGCAATAGATAGAGATGCAATCATTGGAGGTTCTAGTGTAATTTTAAACAAGAATAAATAAATTTTTTTACATTTTGAAGCATATTTCTATGTTTTTTATACATTTTCTAATAGCTAAAAAAGTGACATTTTTCCGCACATTCTCCACTTTACATTTATATTTTGAGAAAAGTAATAAATATTTTAACATAATTCTTTTTATTTCGTTCCCTAGACATCATAAAGAATCATTTCTAAAAAAATCAATTTTTTCTGTTGCGTAGCAATTAATTGTATTGTAATATCGTATTGTATTGAAAAGTAGCGCCATCTGCAACGCGAATTTGAATGTTTGAAAATTTTAGTTTCCGACAAGCTCTCGAGCGATAAGCTATAATTTTGATTGAGACGAATGGTTTTATTTAATTTATTATATTTTAATGTAATTATATTGACGGACGGAGAAGTTATTGTTACACATATTGTAAAAACACTCGCTAAGTAAATTAATTTGATTAATAAATGTGTACATATCATTACAAGAATTTTAAATGTGTTTTTAATTATTTATAAAATTTCACAAAGTTTATTATTAATCCGTGCTCTAGTAGAAACATAAGAATTTTAATTAGGACTAGACAGCATTAGTAAACATGGTCCTTCGAGCCAAATAGTAAACAAAAGTTAATAAACAGTTAAGTGAAAAATCGAGAGTGAACTTTAGTGTCGGAAACTCACCTTTGTGAACCATTTGTATCGTTTGGATAATTAACTTCCAGAAATTCATAGACAATTTCATTTGAGATAAAATTTCATAAACAGTAGGCGTAGCAGAGTGCAACGAAAATTCAACATCTAAGGAAAATTTAAAATATAACTTAGGCTGGAAGGAAAATTAATTTCTACAATTTGCTACCTTTTCGAGTTATCAACGACAAGTTTCGCAGTGATTCATTGAATAGAGGTCATCAAAATAACAAAATTTCAAAAGAAGTTCAAAGCCTGGTAGAACAACAACATCAAGTAACAGAAATAATATTGTATTTTAGCTTTAGAAAATTGTGAGTAATTTAATTGATAAAGATGACTGAAAGCGGTGTCAAGGTTTTAAGTATTTCCAAAGAGATTGAAGTTTTAAAAAATATTAAGCGAGTATGCAAACAAAAATTAACACTTTTTAAAAAATTTATTGATAAATGTTTAGATCCTAATATTGCTCAATCAATAAGACAATTACGGAAGTTAGCGAATTCGCGAAACGGAATGCAGGCATTATTTGATTTACCACATTTAAATAAGGAATCTTTTCAAGGGTTAAGAAATTTATTAGATTTAGTACTTAAACATAAGCGCGCGCTTACAGTGCTCGGTCAACCCACTGAAAAGTGGGACGCTCCTTTAATTCATTTGATTAATTTAAAGCTAGATAAAGAAACTAGAAAGGAGTGGGAAAATCGAATACTGGGAGTGAAATGCCTTCCTTTAAGCAAATGTCAGATTTTTTAACAAAAAGATGTCAAATTTTAGAAACATTGGATTTTGTGTCGAATGATAAGTTAAAGTCAGGAGCTCAACCTTTAAAATCAAATAAAACAAATTTACATGTAAACAAGAGCAATACTACAAAATCCTTTTTAAATACTCAAAGTTCAATTGTTTGTCCTTTATGTAATGGTAATCATTATATACAACAATGTCAAAAATTTAAAAAATTAGAACATCAAGACAAGATTGAATTTGTCAAAAGGAAGGGTATGTGTTTTAATTGTCTAAGAAAAAATCATCAAATTAGCGCATGTAAATACAGTCATTGTACAATTTGTAATAAAAAACATCATACTTTCCTTCATATTAATATAGAATCAAATTTAAATAGTGATGAAAAATAGACTCAAGAAAATCAAATAATGTATCGAGTTTTCATATTTATAATACTTCATGTGTAATGTTGTCTA
Source organism: Leptopilina myrica (nomen nudum) (assembly GCA_032872475.1). Taxonomy (NCBI): domain Eukaryota; kingdom Metazoa; phylum Arthropoda; class Insecta; order Hymenoptera; family Figitidae; genus Leptopilina; species Leptopilina myrica (nomen nudum). Next base: position 23,140,783 of record CM065464.1, on the reverse strand, counting down.
CAGCGGTTATATATATAATTGATGATAAGGGTTGTGAGCATTCTTGCAGGATTCTTTTGGATAATGGATCACAGCCTAATATAATAACTGAAAATTTAGCAACGCGTTTAAATTTAAAGAAAAAGAAATTGAATTTATCGATTGAAGTAGTAAACAATTTAGAGATGGGTTGTCGCGGGAAAATTGAAAAACGAGATTTTGACTAAAACAAAAATCCAAGTGCTACACAATTCGAGAAAATTTATCTGATAAATTGGAACAATTTTGGAAAATCGAGGACACTAGTGACGAAAAATTTAAGTCGAAAGAAGAAGAGGCCTGCGAGAATCACTTTATTGATAATGTTCAACGAGATATTATCGGGAAATACGTAGTAAAATTGCCATTTTCAAATAAAAAGAAAGAATTAAGACAGAGCTATGAAATTGCGAAAAAGATATTTTTTATTCTAGAGAGAAGATTAGGAAGAGATCCAACCTTGAAGAAGCAATATTCGCAGTTCATAGAAGAATACTTAAAAATAGGTCACATGGAGGAAGTTTGTGGGAATAGTACAGTTCTAAGAGTTGTATTTGATGGTTCTGCAAAAACAACGAGTGGACTTTCTTTGAATGATGTGATGATGGTAGGCGTCGCCTTGCAAGATGGTATTTTCGTGTTGATGCTGAGATTTCGTCGTCATGCTGTCGTATTGATTGCAGATATCGAAAAAATGTTCAGGCAATTTTGGGTGAATCCAGAAGATAGGTGTTACCAGAAAATTCTATGGCGAAATAACGAAGACGAACCTCTAAAAACCTATCAACTTAAAACTATAACCTACGGAACATCTTCAGTTCCATTCCTGGCTACACGATGCTTAAAACAACTAGCTGAAGACGAGGGTACTGATTTTCCGGAAGCTGCAGAGGTTCTAAAGAACGATTTTTACATGGACGATATGGTCACCGGAACAGATTCTCTGATCAAAGCAAAAAAATTGAGGGACCAGATGATAGAGTTGACAAGCAGGGCAGGACTTCATCTATGCAAATGGATGTCTAATGATCCAAGAGCAATTGAGGAGTTGCCTGATAGCTTGAGTAAGATTAAGTTGATGGCCAATCCTGGAGACAGTGTAAAGACCTTGGGAATATCATGGAATGCAAAAGAAGACACTTTTAGCTTTGATGTCAGCGTGAAGTCAGATCACCAGCAACTCACGAAGCGGATGATGCTATCAAAAATAGCGCAACTTTATGATCCTCTAGGTATTCTCGCACCGGTCATCGTGTTAGCGAAGATAATGATCCAAAGGTTGTGGAAGAGTGGTCTTAATTGGGATGATCCAGTTTCAAAGGTTGAAGAGTCTAATTGGAACCAGTATCATTCTCAATTGGAATTGCTATTACAATGGAGTATTCCTAGGACAATCACGGTTTGCAGTGTGGTTCAAAGACAACTGCACGGTTTTTCAGACGCCAGTGAAGTTGCATACGGAGCATGTTTATATTTGCGTATCACCGAAGGTGATCAACACAAAACATTATTACTCGCTGCAAAATCACGCCTATCTCATATCAAATCATTTTCCTTACCGAGGTTAGAACTGTGTGGTTCAGTATTACTGGCGAAATTGTTGTCATCAGTAAAAAGGGCGTTAAAGGTGGAGTGGAATGGGATCCGATTGTGGTCTGATTCCATGATTGTTCTTAGCTGGATTCAGTCATCACCTCACACACTTAAGACTTTCGTCGCAAACAGAGTTGCGGAGATTCAGAGACTTACGGAACTGCCAAACTGAAATCATGTACCTTCGAAAGAAAATTCTTCAGATTTTGCATCCAGGAGGTTCTCGTCGCTCAGGAAGCTCTGTAGAGTGGTAGTATACTACTTAAGATTCATTAACAATTTACGATCTTCGAGGAAAATATTTGAAACCTTATCAGCTAACGAAATTCAAGAGGCAATGAAGCAGATTCTGCAGTGAGTCCAGGAAGAAGTTTTTTATGCAGAAATAAAAAAGATATCTAATGATCAACTGTTAGGAAGTCACGCCAAAATCCTTCGTCTTTGTCCAGTAATGAGAGATGGTCTTTTACGAGTTGGGGGAAGATTGGGAAACTCAGATCTCAAAATTAGTAAAAACTATTGGTTAATTGATGGCAGATCTGAAGTCAGAAGAATCTTGCGGACTTGCTTTAAATGTTTTCGCGCTCAACCAACAGAACCTATGTACGTAATGGACAACTTGCCCAAAGTGAGATCAACAGCAGCGCGGCCATTTGAAAATTCCGGTATAGACTATTGAGGACCGTTTTTCATTAAAGAAAAACAATATAGAAATAAAGGGAAAATTAAAGTATATGTGGCAGTATTTATTTGCCTCGCGATGAAAGCGATCCACATCGAATTAGTGAGCGATCTCACTACAGAAGCGTTCTTGGGGGCCTTGAAAAGATTTTTTGCGCGAAGAGGTAAGGCGAAAAATGTGTATACCGACAATGCAACTAACTTTGTTGGAGCCAACAACGAGTTGAGAGATCTTCACAGCTTCCTCAATTCCGCGGAAAATAATGAAAAAATAAAAGCTTTTCTAGCTGATGAAAATATAAATTGGAATTTTATCCCTCCGCGAACACCTCACTTTGTAGGAATTTGGGAGGCAGCTGTGAAGTCTCTCAAACATCATATGAGAAGAACCGTTACACTGAAAACTGCAAATAATATAGTAAAACGAGGCGTAAAAAAGATATCGCCGCTTCCTATTGATTCGAAAAATTAATTGAACAAGAGTTCAAGGCGGGCGGCATGTTGCGTAGCAATTAATTGTATTGTAATATCGTATTGTATTGAAAAGTAGCGCCATCTGCGACGCGAATTTGAATGTTTGAAAATTTCAGATTCCGACAAGCTTTCCTACAAGTTATTGTTACACAGATTGTAAAAACAATCGCTAAGTAAATTAATTTGATTAATAAATGTGTACATATCATTACAAGGATTTTAAATGTGTTTTTAATTATTTATAAAATTTTACAAAGTTTATTATTAATCCGTGCTCTAGTAGAACATAAGAATTTTAATTAGGACTAGACAGCATGAGTAAACATTTTCTAAAATTAGGCCGCAACGACTTTATTCGATATATAATGGTCTGACCCCAAAGACATTTTTTAGAGAACTTTTAGTGTCGTTATTTTTTATACAAGTTTGATCACGTCTTCTAAATGACTCTTCCTTTTAACGTTAAGTAGAGGTAGTTGCGTGTGCAGTCGTTAAAGTGGGGGTAAAATAGTGGGGGTTAAAGGTAAGTTTACACCTAAGAAACATGAAAAATCAAAGTAAAACACAGTACTACATTAAATAAAATATCCATATTTCGCACACATTACAGCACTGCTGTAAGTCCCTTTAATGTTACCAGACATTTAATAAAGAATATTACAGAAACTCCAAATATTGCGGACATTATAATTTTAGAAACGATAATGAGAATGATGAGGATGATGATCCATTATGAATAAATGTTACAAATTTAAATATTTATATTTTCTAAAATTAGGTTAACTATGAAACTTTTTAAAAAATACTATTTATAACCTAAAAGTACATACATAAGGCTTTAATTTTTAAAATATTCATCAAATACTTTCTGAAATTTGACCCATTGAAGTGGCTTTATCATAAAAAGCAAGAATTTCGGTGACAAACATTCCATAATTATAGTTTCTCTAAAATGTAAAAATAAAATTAATTTACGTTTATTATACCACTATCTGGGTCCCAATCTAAGGATTTGTGCTATTTCTGCTATAGCTGAAAATTGACCTTTATTTTTTTATAAAAATCATATTCTTCACTTTGACAAGTCACCAATTTTTCAAATACGTTTCTTTTTGAAAAACTCTCTGTATGGGAACTAGATAATCCTTAATTCTCGCGATAATTAAAATTGAAAAAGTTAACTTTAACTTTTCCAATAGTTAACTTCAACTTTTCAAAAAGTTAACTTTAAATTTTCCAATAGTTAACTTAATTATTTTAAAAAGTTGACTTTAACTATTTTCCAATAGTTAACTTAATTATTTTAAAAAGTTGACTTTAACTATTTTCCAATAGTTAACTTAATTATTTTAAAAAGTTGACTTTAACTATTTAAATGGTTGACTTTAATTTGACAGGTATCATTGTTTTCTTACTCTGCAGGCATAGTTGAACAGTACTAGTAGTCGAATACTTTGGAGTTTTTTGTCGAATAAATAATAATGCATTGTTATAATTACTTTATGGTAGGTATATACTGAACGAACACGTGAAGTTCATATTTTATGAAAATAGTCTTATTTTACAGAATAATTAAACAAGAAATATGATATTCAATATTTTAAAAATCATGGTGTCCGACCAAGAAGGCTAGAGACAGAAGGTAAAACTTCGGTAGTAAGGATGAGTCAGGAGCGTGTTTTTAATTAGGCGTTTCGTTTCGAAAAGTCGTCAGCACAATGCTTCTGCACATCATTCACACATTCAAATTTTTTTATACCGTGTGATTCACACATGATAGCTTTTAATTTGAGGTTAACTTTGAAGTGCAATTGAGACACAACGGGCATGTATCAAAACGGATACATATATTATATATGATTCAAGTGATTAGTGAATTAAGTGCATTAATATAGTGTTATTAAAATTAAAATATTTATAAAATGCCGACAATGAGTCAAGAAAAAAGATAATCACAACACTGAAAACCAACGACAATTTTTTTATATTGTATTTGTAGGTTAGGTGTGCAGAAGTCTATTGCTCTGGAGACTTTATTGAAAGAAAACGCCTGACCATACAGCAGCTGAGCGACTCAGCATTGCCATACCCCCACTACCGAAGTTTTACCTCCTGTTTCTAGCCTTCTTGTATCCGACTATAGATGCAACCATTTTTGAGTAGCGCAATGAGTAGCACAATGCTTTGTTGATAATTAGTAATAAATATTAAATCTCATACAGGGAGATAAATTTATTGTCGTGGGTAACCACTACTATGGTTAGCGTGACCATCTTTAATGCTACATATACGGACATCCTTGTAGATTGTAGTATACCATATAGAAATTTTCCTACTTCGCTTTATTTAAAAAGAGGTGCTACTGTGGAATAAGTAAGGCCAACCACACTAATAATTTCTAGATAGGTGATAATCGGACACTGACTAGAATGTCCTCATCTTCAGAAAGGGAAATGTATCTGGATCTATTTATATCCCTATTTAATTTTTCAAACCGGTCCTGACTAGAATGCCTCTTGTTAAATTCACACATTCTGATATGCTACTCAGGTACTAGACAACGCGATCTAGTTAGAACCTCTATTTTTCAACATCATCAACTGATGTTTCAAGCGTGACGAAATTAGATAGGTAATGTTTTAATTTTAATTTTATTCTATGAAATAAAATTAAAGTGTCCAGAACTATAGGACTTCCCCCCCCCCCCTACTTATGCTAACTCTTTGATTGCAGTCACTATTGTTGCAAGTATTGTCGAAGTTTAACGTGAGCGCATGCGTTGACTATGACAGCATGTTTCAATTCTATTGAACAAATTCGTGAGTGTTTCCAAATTCAACTAAAATGGTCAATTTTGTAAGAAAATATTTAAGTGTTGTGGAGTATGGAATCTTTGATTCTAATTTTTGTCAGTTAGTTAATGATTTTTGTTTGAGTTGATTAAAGACTATACAATTAATACATATTTATAACCTCAGAATTTTAAAGGATTGAATTTTCATTTAAAGTGACAGGTTAATGCTTACACAAACTACTTTCATTTCACAATAAATTTTTTAAAAGTGTTTGAAAGTCTGTGAAATTTGTAAGTTAAATGAGACTTCTGATTATCGCCCAATAGAACGGCACTGACTGGTTTAAAAGATCTGAACTAGGTAAACAAACATTTTCCAACGAGGGGGGAAAGACCTTTGTTTTGTTTTAATTGACAATCTTCCTGAATGGTTAGCACAACCATAGGTTAATGTAGATCTTACTGAAATGTCTAATGAAGATTATTAGATTGTAATTAGAGAATATTATATAATATAATTATATAATATAAATAATATATATCCCCAGTAGCACGTTATATTACAGCAATGTTGAGAGAACTGCCCTAACATTACCAATATTGCCTTAATGTTACCAATAGTTCTAGAATAATGTTGTAATGTTAGTAATATTACGTGCTACTGGGGTATATAAAATAAAAATGTTTTTTCATAAAAGTTCATCAAAGTTCAAGAAGTATACAAATAATTTGAGAACCTGATATAATTCTTATTGAACATCAATGTCATCTTATTGACTACAATGTCCGAAAAAAGATATTAGTGAAAATGATGTCAAAAATCATGTACTTTTTTATTTCAAAAATTAATAACTCTCGAATTAATTATTTTGTATTTTCTTCCTTTTCTAAAGTATAAAGAAAATCTAAGAACTTTTCTTTTTTACTGGAACAGTTCAGAAATAATGGCTCACATATATAAAAATATAATATATATATATATATATATATATATATATATATATATATATGGGGCATTTCATGTCAAGTGATCAAGGTGGAGAAAAATTTTTCTTCAATCGTAGCAAAACTTGGGGCTTTTGTAGTACTCATAGATAGTAATTTTTCGTGAAAATATTTTTTTACCTAGTCCAATATTTTCCGAGGGGGAAGGGGTTAAATTTTTGTGTTTTTCAGTACAATGCTTATTTCAATAATTTTTTACTCATAAACAATTAAACATACGAATTTGGCAAAGTACATTTTGGAAAGGTTTTTTCATGCTCTTTCGATTGAAAATAAGCATTTTGAAAAAAAAATTTTTTGACCCAAAAAAATCAAAATTAAAAATAAATTTCAATTTTTGGGGGAGAAAGACCCATTTTTTTTTTTTTTTTTAAACAAAAGCTGAGGTTTTTTCCTAAAAGGACATATAAATGGTAAAGTGGGACTAGAATGTTTAAACATTGAAAAAAAGAGTTTTCTACTCGCCGGAGGGCTCAAAACCCGGTTTTAAGCTCCGTTTAGGAGAAAATTCTTTTTTTCAATGTTTAAACATTCTAGTCCCACTTTACCATTTATATGTCCTTTTAGGAAAAAACCTCAGCTTTCGTTTAAAAAAAAAAAAATTGGGTCTTTCTCCCCCAAAAATTGAAATTTATTCTTAATTTTGATTTTTTTGGGTCAAAAATTTTTTTTTTTTCAAAATGCTTATTTTCAATCGAAAGAGCATGAAAAAACCTTTCCAAAATGTACTTTGTCAAATTTGTATGTTTAATTGTTTATGAGTAAAAAATTATTGAAATAAACATTGCACCAAAAGAACCCTTGATCACTTGACGCGGAATCCCCCATATATATATATATATATATATATACATATACTAGAGGGGCTTCGCTCCCCTGCATGCTTCGCGCGCCAACCCGCTATTTAAATTTAAGATTAAATTCTAAGGACTATTATTCTATTGGTTTTTAGCCAATTTCATTGAAATTAAATTATAAATAAAATATTTTTTTGTTTATGAATTATTTTTAAATTAAATTAATTAATTAAATATCTTATTTTTCAATAAATTTGTTTCCAAGATACACTACGGGGAAGTAACCAATTTCGTATCTCAAAATCTAAATAAAAATGAATTAGTATAACATTTTATAAAGATTATGTAAAGTGGTGGTAAAAAATTTTATACATATATTTTATAAATATAATAAAATAATAAACATCATTTATTTTATGAAAAAACATTTTTATTCATTAATTTTATCAACAGAAAATTATTTATTCTATTTTATCAGAAAACTATAAATTTTGAATTAAACTATTTAATTTGTTTTGTTTAATAATGATAAGGCCAAAATACGGTTTTGTTTAGATGATGTTTATTTACAATCCCTACTAGTTTCGAACCATATATGGTTCCTCATCAGGGGATGATTAATTTTTATAAATACATCATTTGAAAATAAGACAAACACAAAAGATTTCAAAAAGGACTAAAATTATAACAAGATCTGAAAAAGAAAATAAAATTGTTTTAAATGTAATTATAATGTGTATTTTTTTAAGGTTATATTTCAATTTGTGAAAGAAAGAAAATAAAAAATTTTTTTCTCTCACCCTTTAGAAAAAACGTAAGCACATAACAAAAAAAATTTTTTTTTTTCCATATTTGTAATTTTTTTAATTTAGTTTGTTTTAAAGATTTTGAAAAAGCACATTTTTATAGAAATGTGCTTCTGTGATTAGAGAGTTTTGACAGAGAGGTTGGGTAATATGGTCCAGGTATAGCTGGTAAAGAAGAGTTATATGTTATTAGATTTTTTTAAATTATGTTTTAAAAGAAGTAATTAAATTATAATATACTTTATCTAAATTATCTATATCTGTTCTATAATTAATACTATTAGTATTGTTTTTTATATAGAACATTTCTAAATTTTTTCTTTTCCAATCATTGGTTTCAATATGTAAAATATTTATATTATCAAAATCAAAAGAGTGATTATTATCAACGGTGTGATTAGTTAAAGCATTAACATTTTGATTGTTAGTGACATAACGTTTATGATCTTTTATTCTAGTTTTAAGATGTCTTAAAGTTTCTCCTATATAACAACTGTTGCAATTTTTGCATTGAATTTTATATACACATCCAACTTTCTGAAATTTCTCTGTGGAATCTTTAAAATTAGGAAAGATAGTATTTTTTAAATTATTAGAATTAGTAAAAACTAATTGAACGTTATGTTGTTTGAAAATATTAAATAGAATTAAATAGAACAAAACCGTATTTAGGCCTTATCATTATTAAACAAAATATATCATACGGTCAAACAACCAAAAAATTACTAAACTATTTAATGTTGATTTAAATAATAATAAAATATAAAAATAATTTGTTATAATATGAACTTATGATGAAAACTCATTGAGTGACAATTTCACCGACTATCCCACTACTGGCACAGTGTGCCCTCTGATCCGTCCCTTCGTGTTCCCGATTTCCTCCTTCAACAAAGGGACGTACCAGAGGGCTTGGCTATTCCAGCAACGATAGTTATTAGACAGGAAAACTGTTCGAGCACTCAATGAGTTTTTATCGTAAATTCCTATTTTCAAATGTAATATTTGAAATGTTTCAAATGTTTTATTCAAAAACTTCTTTCCATACAATATTTTTTATTTCTTTAAGATCTTCAGAATCAATTTCAATAAACAATTTGTTTTCATCTTTACATCTTGAAAGTGCTACGTACAATTGACCATGTGAAAATAAAGGTTTCCGAAAATAAATTCCTACCTCTTCAAAACTTTGTCCTTGCGATTTATTTATAGTTATAGCAAAAGCTAAAACTATAGGAAATAGTCTTCGATATAAAATAAAAGGTAAAGAAGAAAATTCACCGGAGTCTAAAGTAATTCTAGGAATAAAAGCAGTATATCCTGCTTTTATTCCTGTAATTATCATAACTTTTATATTGAATTTAAACAACTCGAGAATTTTTAGTCTGGTCCCAGTACAAAGACCATCGTTAATACTTAAATGTCTTATGAGGATTACTATTGCCTCAACTTTTAATTTTAATTTATGAACTGGTAATCCTGGAAATTTTAAAGAATTTAAATATTCTATTGGAAAGTTTAATTGTACATCATCGTCCGTCAGGTCCATTCCTTTATTTTTCGCATAATCTATACTGCAATATGTTGTTTCTTTATTTTTAATTTTTTTCAATATTTTATTATTTAAATTATAAATATCTTCATTGGGACTTGAAAGAATTACTTTATTAGAAAGATCAACATCATCTGAAATTACGGAGCCATATATTTTATTACAAATGTCTGTCGTTTTCCATTTTTCAGGAATGTGCAATGTATGTTTTTTATGTATATTATTTCGACGCCTGTATATCGGAAAACCATATTTTTCAAATTGAGTATCATTTATAAAAGATTTAGGAAATTTTTTACAACAAACGTTTTTATCTTTTTTTAAACACGGAGAATTTTCTTCGTGAGGACCATGAGCCATATGTTTTATGACTAACTGTTGAAACTCAATATCGTCCTCAGGGATTTCTGTCGAAATATGTTTATCAATATCCTCGCTATTTACAAATTTATTTTTATAACTCAAAACAAATAACAAGTGAGCGTGAGGCAAACCTCTTTTTTGAAATTCTATAGTATAAACGTAAGCTAAAATTTCGCCAAATATATTCCCATTTATTATGTCTGATATTATGCAACGTAATTTATCATTAAACAAACGAACTGTTAAATTTGGAATATTATTGCATGTTGTGCCAGGTGGAAAATGTTTGAGGACTGTTTGTAACTCTACCCAATTTGGATTACAAGTTACTGTAATAAATAAATCTGGTCTCCCAATTTCGCGATTTATAGTCATAGCATCTTGATAGATTTGATGCATATGTCTCGGACTGCCAATATGAGTAGACGGTAACACAAACATATTTCCCAAGCGTTCCGTGTCATTAAAATTATTCGAATTATTAAAAGCACTTCGTGAAACATTTATAGTCCATTTCTCCAAAATTTGAATAATTAACATTAGGTTTACAAATTTTTGAAATTAGTTGTGTTTTTCTTTTTTTATTTATTCTTTTGTCGGACATAAAATTTGTTTTGTCTTTTTGTCTCTTTTTATATAATCGTATTTTACCCATATTACAAACCAAGTTCATTTTTCTCTTTTTTTCCAAACGTTTAAAGTCCACATTGTCAACTAAGTCTTTTTTTCTTTTTTTGTTCAAACGATCTTCATTCATATTTACAACCAAATCTTTCTTTCTTTTTCTGTCTAAACGTTCAACATTCATATTTATCGTTAAGTCTTTCATTCTTTTTTTGTCAAAACGTTCCGTATCCATATTTTCTACCAAGTCTGTTTTTCTTTTTTTTGTCTAAACGATCCGTACACATATTTTCAATCAAATCATTTTTTCTTTTCTTTTCTAAACGATCAATGTCCATACTGTCCACTAAGTCTCCTTTCCGTTTTTTGTCCAGTCTTTCTTTTGTCATGTTATCAACGCGATTATTTTCCCTTTTACGTTCCAAAAATAAATCATTTGAAACATTTCTTTCTGTTTATAATTTTATTAAGTCTTTTTTTTATAATATAATTTATTGTAATTTTTTATTGAGGTCTTTAAAAACGATTAATTTGAACAATTCATAATGTCATAATGGCCCCCATCAATACTTCGAGATAATAAAAGTATGAGTTTGTTATTATTTTCACTTTGACCAAATACTCTTTTGTTGTTAAAATTTTCATGTTCAACTTCAATGTAAATATTATATTTTTTTACAAATGCTTGGATTTCAACTTCTCCACCATATTTTGATGAAATAAAATTTCATTATAAGATTCATCACCTACTATAAACGGTTCATAAAAATTCCAATTATTAAGTATATAAGTGACAATTTTTGATTTTACTATTTTATGTTTTTCTTGATCATTATACAAAAAGTATGCAAATGATAGAAATAAGCAATTGCCATCTCCTTTGATTTTTATGAAACCATTTTCGCGGCTCATTTCAAATTGTGTAGTAACAAATGTATGATGTTTATTATGATTAAAAATATTATAAAAAATTTTAAATTTATATAAAAATTAACACATAATTTTCAGTAAAAATTTTCAAAATTTAATGTGAAATAAATAACAATTACCTTAGATTTGTCGAGATAGATTTGTCAAAAAATCTAAAAAAAATCTAATTCAACCATAATAATTTTTAAAATAATTTCTATAATTATTATTATTATTAATATTATTATTATTATTATTATTATTTTGAGTTTGAAATCAAATTTAAATTTGTTATTATCATATTATTTATTATTAATTATCAATTACTAATAATTCATTCTTTGTAAATTAATGTTATAAAATTAAGGTTATAATTAAAGTTATAAAACAGAATGTATTATTTATCAAATTTATTATAAAACAATTAATTTAAATTAATTCTTACATTTTTTAAATACAATATTAGCATTGAATTCTTATTAATCAACAAAATTATATGATTATAAAAAAAATAATTTATTTCATTTTATTAATTTAAATTAGAAATTATTTATTGATAAATTTTTATTAAAAATATAAAAAAATAAAAAAGCCAAAATAACAGTTAATAATATCAATTATGAATTGAAATAAAAAAAATAAAAATAAATAAAAATATATAAAATTAAAATAAATAAATAAAAAAATTAATTCACAAAACAGGTTATTTATTTAATCTTTATTATTATATTATACATATTATATATAATAACGGCTATTATAATTTATAAACTTTATTTAAAAATATTATTTATAATTTGAAATCAATCAGAATTTTTATTTATTATGGTTTTCTCCTACCTAATTTAAAAATTAAATTTGAATTATTAACTATTATTTGGCTTTATTATTTTTATTAAACCTTAATGGAAAAACATAATTCACAATTCTGTATTTTAATTTATAATAAAAAAAAATAAAAAATTAATTATTCGCGTGATTTTTTAATTAAAAATTATTCGCTTTTTAATTTAAAAATTTAGTAAAAATATAGGAAAAAAAATAAAAAAGCTAAAATATCAGTTAATATCAATGTTATCAATAGTGAATTATGTTAAGGTTTTTTAATTAAGGTTAAATTAAATTAAAATACAAAAAAATTAATTCACAAAACAGGTTATTTATTTTTTTCTCAATTTAAAAAAGAAATAAATAAACTTTTTAAATACAATATTATCACTGAAAACTTATTTAGTTTTGAATTTTTCCTTTCGCTTGGTTAAAATCAAATAATTTTTAATTTAAAAATTTCTTGAAAACATAAAAAAATAAAAATAAAAAACCCAAAATAATAGTTAATAATATCAATAGTGAATTATGTTTTTTAATTAAGGTTATTTATTCTTTTCACAATTCCTACAAAAAAATAAAATAAACTTTTTAAATACAATATTATGATCAACAACTTACTTAAATTTTGAATCTTTTTCTTTTGATTGGTTTACAATGAATACATAAGAAATTGTCCATCCATATTTATAATTAGAAATCAATTCGAATTTTTTCCTTATTTTTCTTTCATTACAGTAATTGAATAAATTTAATATAATTCCATTCAATTGATTTAAACATTTTAAATTTGAAATTTAATATCAAATAATTATTTTTTCATCGCCATTTGCTGTAATTTTGAAAATATGGCAGATTAAAAACAATTCAATAACAAAAGTGAAGTTGTGTGAAGTTGTTTTGTTTATATTCAGTTTATTATTTAAATTTTACAAATCAGCTGTGCCAAAATTTAAAGTTTAAATTTTTTAAATAAAAATGTCTAGAAAAAAAACAATTCCGATAACTTTTCAAACGATAAACAAAAAAAATTAAGATTGATGAAAAAATAGAATTCACATCTTCAAATTTTTTAAAACAAAAAGTCAAGGTTGGAGATAAATTTGTGTGAGTTCTGAAATATTTTTATTTCATTGATAAATTATATTGTGTTATTTATTGTATAAATCTGTAAATAAATAAATTTTTTAATTATAATTATATATTTTACATTCACTTTAATAAAAAATAGGTCTGTTGTGGGTTATGTAGAAACTACACAGAAACTAAGAAATTTTAAATCAAAAATAGATGATGAAAACGAATATCAGCTATCTAAATTTCTTTTGAACAACAATGACAACTGTCGAATATCGTGTTTATCATGGAGTAATAATGCATTGCAATTTTTTAATCTTGTAAAAGAAAATCAAGTAATTATTATTTTTTAATTAATTAAGTAATTAAAATTAAATTTATTTTTTTAAATTACCTAATTCATTTATTTTTACAAAGAAACTTCTTCTCCAAAATTTGACGGCAAAAGAATCATCAAATTTCAATTATGGAAACATGGCATATGAATTATTAGTGACCACTTTTTCTAAATTAACACTTTTAGGAAATTTTGATATTTTTAAAGAGCAAAATAAAGTAATAGAAATAGAATTTAACAAAGAAAATGTACTAAAAAATACTGGATTTATTAGTAAGTATTATTTTGATATTTGATCATTCAAATTATCTTTCCTGTCATTATTAACTTTATTCAATTTACTTCCTATAGAAATTGAAGGTTATTTGAGGGATGAATTCATTCCCATTAAAATGAATACAAATAACTATTTTGGAAGTATTACAAATGGCGAGAATAAAATTATTATTAGAATTCAAAATTTTTCCGAGGAATGTAATTTTCAGCAGGGTCAAAAACTTCGAGTTACTGGGCAATTATATGACAATGGTAAAATATAAAAAAAAAATAATTTTTAAAATTATAAAATAATTCCATACATATAATTAATTAAAAAATGTTTACAGATGATTTTAGTATTGGAATTCAAGTACACAATGAAAAACAAATTCCAATTCTTTCAAATGAACCTGCCATGTCTTTGAATCTTTTGCTAGAAGGAGGAGAATTAATTTCTAGAATGAACTGACTTCTTTATTTATTCCTTACTTTTTTGATAAAATGTAATTAACTCTTTATTTTATAATAGTCACTTTCTTATTTTATTACCCAATAAAATTCAAATCAAATGAATTAAAATTAAATGAATTATTTAAAAATTATGTAGGAGGAAATAATAAAGAAAATATTCAAATTGATTTCAATTTATAAATATGGACATTTGACCAAAATTTTAATAACGACCCCTGCGTGCTTCGAGCTCTGTATAGGTCAAAACTGCCCTCAAAATGAATTGACATGTAGATTAAAACTGCCCTTTCAATTAAACTACATTTTGAAGGCAGGGTGATTAGTTTGTCAATTTTTGACCTGTGGGTTAAAACTGCACTTAAATCTGACCTACATTTTAAGGCAAGAGAGAATTGTTTGCCATATTTTAACGCTTAGGTCAAAACTGTCCTTAAAATTGACCTAAAATTTAAGAACAGAGGGGATCGTTTGTCAATTTTTAACCTGTAGGTTAAAACTGCCTAAAATGTAGGTTAAAACTGTCCTTAAAATTTACCTAAATTTTAAGGGAAGAGAGAATTGTTTGCCATATTTTAACGCTTAGGTCAAAACTGCCCTTAAAATTGACCTAAATTTTGAGAGCAGCGGGAATTGTTTATCAATTTCTGACGTGTAGGTCAAAACTGCCCTTAAAATTGACCTAAATTTTGAGGGCAGCGGGAATTGTTTGTCAATTTTTGACGTGTTGGTCAAAACTTCCCTTAAAATTGACCTAATTTGTGAGGGGAGAAACTACAGGTCAACTCTTGACCTGTAGGTCAAAAAATCTTGAAACAGCGGCGGCGTCGGCGACGATATCTTTTTGTAATATAGAGAGATATATATTTCCCTTTCCCGCTACCCTCAAAATTTAGGTTAATTTTGAGGACAGTTTTGACCTAATCGTAAAAATTTGACAAACAATTTCCGCTACCCTCAAATTTAGGTCAATTTTGAGGGCAGTATTGACCTAAACGTCAAAATTTGACAAACAATATCCGCTACCCTCAAAATTTAGGTCAATTTTAGGGCAGTTTTGACCTATGGGTAAAAAGAGGCCCACAAACGTCAACGTCAACTGACGTAATGACCTGTAAGTACCTGTAAACTGACCTGTAGGTCAGAAAATCTTGAAACAGCGACGGCGGCGATATCTTTTTATATTATAGAAATATATATGTATATATTGGGGTGGCTCTTATTTACAAGTTAAAGATAACTTTTGGGCCCCCCTCTACAACAAATCTTCGGCCTAAATTATGAAAAAATTATATATAAATATTTATTTTAAGGTTAATTAACCCTCTCCCGTAAGCGCTTACTTTTCTAATTTTAAATACATAGGATTTTTTATACGTTTGGTTTTTTAAAAATAATTTTTCTACTTAACAAAATTTTTCAATTTTTATACAAAATAAGAATAAGAAATGCAAGAATAATAATCTAATTATTTAATAATTAAAATAAATTATTTTAAATTAAGTATACTGTCCCTCATTATTATTATTATTACAGTAATAATATTGTAATATTTTAGTAAAAAATTACAGTAAATTTTTCAAAGCAAAATTAATTTAACATTCCAGTACTATTACTCGAGCATGTAGAGTAAATAAAAATAACTTAAAAGTGTATATTTAAGAGCGTTCGACGGTCTCCAAAATTTGTAGGTTATGTGCGACTTACAGTTATCGACCAATCCATGCAGAAACGCGGTTTCAGGATTGGAATTCCAAAAGTAATGTAATGACAGACGGCAAGACGTGTGTTACAGCCATTTTGCCAGTAGAGGGCAGAAGCAAGCAGGGAGCGTAAAGGCTCAGCTGTCAAAATAATTCGCATTACATTGCTATGGTATATAATTCCAATTACACTGGAGATTCGTAATGTCCACTGCAATATTACAGTGATCTTACTAGGATATCAACACATGTATGTTAACACATCAATATACAACACATACACATGCATATATATATATATATATATAAATTACATTTTTTTGATATACATTATCATTGAAGATGCTATTTAATAAATTTATATAAGTAGAAATAAACAAGTAAAATGTCTTCCGAGCGAGCGAGGACAACGACGCTAGTATCCATAAAAATGATTGTATCTTTTTAGACGTGTTTGCGTTTGCTACAGCGTCTTTTGCACCATTCTCTTCAGTATCTTCTGTAATATTCTCTACAGTATCTTTTGAAATATCTTCTACCACATATTTTGCAATATTTTCTATAGCTTCTTTTGTAGTATTTTCTAAGGCACATTTTTCTAGTATTGTCTACTACAACTTCAGTACCATCATTTACAGCATCTCCTACAATATCTTCAACAAAATTCTACTTTCATTCAGTTACTACTCTCGCCAATGTTTCTAATTACAAAAAAGGATTTCATAATAAAATATTTTTATTTACTGATCGTAATACCCATTTATAACACATGAAAATACTTTCATAAAAATGTCAAGATAAAATCATCTAATGAAAGTGTTTCACATTTTTTATGTATGAAATTTTTAAAACTTCTACCGTATTAAAACGATTGATTTTTTCAGATGCCAGAAGTTGTACAACATGCGATAAAGTTCTTGCTGAATTAGAGAAAATTGACGATGATACGGATACATTTGGAGTTGATTTTGTCAAAATCAATGACAAACGTTTGGCGAAACAGTATGGCATCAAGACATTTCCCGCACTCACATATTTTAGGGAAAAGGAACCGATTATTTACGAAGGTACACAACAAAAATTTGCATTCATTCTTATAAAATATAAGTATTGTAAATTTATAGAAAAAGTCTATTTTTTCACCTGTAAAGAAATATTAAAAAATTTGAGAAATTTTGCATTAAAATTTTTTTTATATGCAATGATCTTTAGAGAAAAAATAGAAGATTTAAAAAAGAGAATAATTTAGAATTATTATGAAACATTGTCACTTTTTCACATTTTATGATACAAGTACTCGCGTGGAGAATCAGGAAGAACAGCCGATGATGTCAGAAAAGACAATCGAGTTGAGAAGGCATAGCGCCAAACTTTATTGGGTTTTAGTCCAAATTTTTTTTTACAATGGCCTTGTCGCTGACTACGAAACAGAACTTTGTGAACGTCGACTAAAGCAAATTGCAAGAAAATGAGAAATGACATAATTTATTACAATAATTTGTAAACTTGTTTATCAAAAAATTATAATTAATTTAATACAAGAGTCATTAATATCTAATTGTTTATTTCTTTATTTTTGTTTTGCACCTTATTTATTTTAATTTTTGTTTTTAATATTTTTTTTTGTTTTGTGCTTTGTTTATTTAAACTATTGGTTTTAATATTTTTAACTTTTAATTTTGTTTTTTTCACAGAAATTTATATAAGATATTTTTCTTCCGTTTATTATTTATATGTTTACATTATTTTTTTGCAAAACTTTTATGAAACATCTATTATAGAGAAATCAGGAATGGAGCAATATGTTTTTTTTAAAGTCTCTGAATATATTTTAGGAGATCTTATGGACGAGGAAAATGTTCTGGAGTTCTTGACGAGCTTGGAGGCCATGGACTTACCCGACCGCATCGAGGAAGTTAACTCGAAAATTCTGGGGAAAATTGTCGAAGAAACAGATTTTGTAGCAGTTCTCTTCTGTAAGTTTTTCACTTTACTTCCTCTTTTCTTTTTTACGGTTTTTTCAGACATCGATAAAAATTTTCTACTCGAAGTGAAAAAAATTGTTTTTTTTCCTTTTTTATATATAGGATCCATTTAATTAAATCGAAATCTTTAATCAAAATGAAAAATTTTCATGATATAACTAATTTACATATTAAATTATATTTCATTTTTCACAATTATTGTATATTTTTAAAAACAAGTTTTAATTTTAGTAATTCTGAAAAAATAATTTTATCATTGTCTTAAAAACCTAAAAAATTCTTATACAAAAAAATTGCTTATTAGTAAAATTTCAACGTTTTAGAAAAGGATAAAACTTTTAAGCATTTTTCAAAATTTATAATTTGTAAAGAAGTAGGATATTAACAGCATGTGATTGCTAGGTTCTTAATGATAATTTTTTCGATTACTTTTCTGTTAAAATATGTAATAAATTGATTACATATATTATAAGTTAATAATTGAAATTTATTATTATTAATGATAATAATTTAGGTGTAATACAGTTGTAAATATTTTTAAAAAATGTACTTATTTAAAAAATAGGATATTTATATGCATTACGAGAATTTTTTTGGCTTTCGGACTACAGTAGTACTGCAATTAATTTTGTCCCAATTCGGACTGCGAATTTCAAAAAGCTTTTATACAGAAACAAACAGAAAAGAACTCTAGTCTGTGCGTTATATTTTCCACTAATCAACATTTCTTCACTTTTCACATCCTTTGCCTAATGTTCCATATTTCCCAATTTTCTTAAAAGAATTCTTTTTCATCCTAATTTTACTTACACTTTACTTTGTTTTTTGCAACAATTGAAATTCCATTTTTAGTATTGAATTTCTAGTTTCTATCTTTCAGTTCGAATACTTGATTTTTCATTGTACGTTTTATTTTCTACTTTTCGTTTTCTACTAATAAAATTCAGTATTTTATATTGTTTATTTTCTAGGTTATAGTTTATATTTCTCTTATTGTAATTTCCATATTCCATTTTTATCTACCTCATCAAAGTATAATTATTTTCAATTTAAATTCTGATTATATAATTTTTTTATAATTTCCATTTTTTATTTTTAATCAACATTTCAACGTTTTCTGATAAAAAATTATTTTAAATATAAATTAAAAAATTATTTTTTAATTTCTCTAATTTTGTTTTACAGGTTACTAAATTATACTTTAATATGACTTTAATATGCGTATCCATTTATTGGTTTCTACTTTCCATTTTCCATTTTTGAATTAAATTTTTCTTTCTAGTTTCCGTTTTCTACTTTCTTTTTTTCATTTATAATTCAACTTTAATTCTATAATTCTAGATTCTATTTTTATTTTCTACAATTTATTTTACATTTTTCGGAGTCTACTTTAATTATATATATAGTAAACCTGAAGTGAACTTATGGTAAACTGAAAAGTTCCGTCATGATAATAACGTCCCCCACTGCACCGAAACTTTCCTAAAAATTTATTAAATATTTATTTGGAATATTCGGAATATTTAATTGCATTGTTTATTGAAAGTTGGGTAAAGATTTAAATGTCCCACTTGAACAAATGTTTAGCACGAAACATTCCTGAACATTTCAATGAAATTTTCGCATAATTATGATTACAGTGCCGTCCAGCAGGATTTGCCGACTCTGTCAGTTAAAGGTGTTACAAAAAGATTTATATTTTGATATCTAGTAAAGATATCGAGATTTTTAAGGTCTCACTTTAAAGCTTACATCTTCTACTTTAACAATATGGAAATAGTAAATTAACCAATTTTTTTTATTGTTTAATTACTGTTTAGAAAAAACAAAAATTTTAATTCTTTTGCTGATTTCAAACAATTGTAGTTTTCAATCTACATACAGAAATAAACATTTTTTGTCTGAAACTTTTTCTAAAAAAAAACCGTTTTCAAAATACTAATTATATAAAAAAGGGCTGATTTTCTAAACAAATGATAATAACTTTCTGAAAAAATATCGTACTACAATTTTTAAAAGAGCATTTTAAAGGTGATAAAATAAGCTTTAAAATTTATCATATAAAATTAATTTGCGATGACTTGTTAAAAAACTATAATTGTTTGAAATCGTCAATAAAAATTGAAATTTTTGTTTTTTCTAAACAGTTATTAAACATTGAAAATTTTTTTTAATTTATTATTTTCATATTGTTAAAGTAGAAGATGTAAACTTTAAAGTGAGACCTTAAAAACCTCGATATCTTTACTAGATATCAAAATATAAAACTTTTTGTAACATCTTTAACTGACAGAGTGGGAAAATCCTGCTGGGCGGCACTGTAATTATAATCATGCAAATATTTCATTGAAATGTTCAGAAAAGTTTCGTGCTAAACATTTATTCAAGAGGGAGATTTAAATATTTTCACAACTTTTAATAAACATTGCAATTAAATGTTCCGAATATTGCAAATAAAAATTTAATAAATTTTAGGAAAGTTTCGGTGCTGTGTGGGTTTCATGTAAAGATTATAGTAAGGTTACATGTAAAGGTTATATTAAGGTTACAAGTAAAGGTTGTAGTAAGCTTACATGTAAACGTTCGAATCCCAGTCCTCCAAAGTTTGTTTCAAAAATTTTCTGCAATATGTAAAGTTTCAAAAATATAAAAGGGAACCAAATTGAATTTTCTATTTATTTATTAAGTACATTATAAATTACTTTCTTAATACTGATCTTAAGCAGCAACCTTACCACAACCTTACTGCACCCTTACAATATGATAATAACTTTACAAGCCATAATAATAAACTTAACATAGCCTTACTGTGTTATATTGTACTACGTGGGTCGTAAGAATAAATAATTTTTAATCATTTAAAAAAATTCCTTCATTGGATCTCTAATGAAATAGAACGTGATGTCCTATATAAAATCCTATGTGAAATCTCACATGGGATTTGGTTTAGTATTTGACAAATTTCCAGTATGGTTTGACATGGAATTAGGCTTTCACATGGTTTTTGACATAGGATCCCATGTGATTTCCCACCAGAGGATTTTCAATAGAGGAAAACGTAGGATTTTTAAATTTTGATATTTTTAAATTAGAAATTTAAAATTGGGATATATATATATATATATATATGTCGTAGCCATATTGTGAAAAACGGCACTTTATTTAATGCCTAGACGTTTAATAAAGTGCAGCCACATTGTGAAAAAAATATTTAATTCACAATGTTTCCAATATTTTTGGACATTTCATGAAGTGCTACAGCCAATTATGCCCTTTTTAAATATAAATAAAATTTCCAAGTCGTTGAATGCCGATAATGAAGAAATTGTATTAAAAATTACATTCTTACTATTATTTCTACGGTAAGTATAATCTCTTCTCTACTATAATATTAAAACTAGCGTTATATTCCTCACTTGCTAACGCTCGCTCGGATGACAAAATTATTAATTATTAAATATAAGACTATTTATATTTGATTTATAATTAATGCACATATATTTTAATAATTAATTAATTTTAATAATTAATTAATTTTAAAATTTACATTTTTTAAAAGTATAAATTTGGTCATCTTAATATAATTAATTGATTTATTTTTCTGTACTTTCCGACAAAACATTTTAAAAATTTCTTTTTTTGATAAATAATAAAATCATTACTTCACCAGTAGACAAAGTTAAGAAATTGAATTAATTTTAAAAGTTTAAGTAAAATTTTTTATTAAATCATTTATTTATTTTATAATAGTTCATCAATAATTAAGATATTTGAAAAGAATTATTATTAGAAATAGAAAAATTTAAAGGTTTCATATTAGAATTCGTGGTAAATAAGTTTTTCTTTCTTTTCAAACAAATTTTACTTTTTTAAAAAAGTATAATTTATTTCAAGGAATCTAAATTTTATTAAAAGCCGAGTTATATCTAAAATGTCCCGACCCAGGTAGAAATTGACGACCGGCGTGATACTGGCCCGGTACCATCGGCGGATTTTGAGTTCCGGGGCGGTACCGGCATAAGACCGTCATTTTCACCGGTTTAGTACTGTAATGTAATATTTGGGCAAAGGACAAGCGTATGAGTGGGGAGCCGAGAAACCCCGATAGATTACGGATCGATAGAAGAAGACAATTGATCAGAGCTTTGGCAACCGGTCTCGCGATCACCTGTAATTAATATTTCCTGACAAAATATAATAGTTTATTTAAAGTTTGTGTTTTATTTATTGTATTCTCCTAAGGCTAATAATTTGAACCCCTTTACAGTTTAGAGGTGGGATAAGTGTTCCAACCGACTATTTTTACCGTGAATTGTGACTGTGTGAAGCCCATGTTGAAAGTGGTCAAAGTGAAAAGCCGTTAGTGTTTAGGCTTATAGTGTGACCTACCGGACGACATACAAATCAGCCTGGAAAATTCAGATTTTGACCTTTTGAATTTCGAGCGAGGCGAACGTGACACAGAGCAAGAAAGGTTGGGGGCATTACGTAGGAACTTTGAGAATAAGAGAGGAGAAAGACGCTCACTAACTTCAAGTTTAATTACCTCTACCTCGTCAAAATTGAATATTGCTTTGGTGGGGGAATTATTAAACATCTATGATGGAACCAGCGGCATGTTTGAGAGCTGGCAACGTCAGGTTCGATTGCTGAAGGCCACTTATGGTTTAGAGGACTTCGCGACAAGGATTTTGATATGATTGAAATTGAAAGGAAAAGCCTTGTCCTGGTTTCATTCGAAACCAGAACGTATTGAGATGAGTACGGATCAGATTCTCAAGGAAATAAGAAAAATGTTTTATCAGCAGCCAAACAAGGTGTTGCTAAAGAAGGCGTTCGAGCAACGGGTCTGGAAAAAAGGTGAATCATTTGCAGAGTATGTTCACGACAAAATTATTCTGACAAATCGAGTGCCAATTGCTGAGGATGAAAGAGTTGACTATCTTGTCGACGGTATTCTGGAAACAGCTTTGAGAAACCAAGCTCGAATCCAGAGGTTCAAGAACGTGAAGGATTTGATGTTCGCGTTCGAGAAGGTAACTTTGAGTCCTAGAGTTTCTCCTGAAGCATCATCGAAGGAAAGCACGTCTAGCTCAGTGAAAGATTCGAAAGATCAGAAAAAAAGCGAATCGAAGTCAACGTCGAAAGATGATCGGAAAAGCAGATGTTATAATTGTGGTCAGTGGGGGCATCTGTAATTTGAATGTGATCGAGAACCACGCAAGAAAGGCTCTTGCTTCCGATGTGGTGCTATGGACCACATTAATAAAGATTGTCCACAGCGAGATAAACGATTACCGAGAGGACCAGGAAGTTATCAGGGTACCAGCCGGGAAGTAGCGAATGTCGAGGTGGATCAGGAGGAGGACGAGTTCTTAAAAGTAGTTAATTATGAATTGCAGCACGACGAGGAGATCTTCATTATCGACTTGGTTACATGGTTTGATAGTGGTAGTTCAATTTGTTTTATTAAAGAGAAATTTGTAAATCCTGATTTAATAGTAGAAAATGATGCAAATGGTTTCAATTATGCGGGAATCAATGTCTCGAAGTTAAAAATTTATGGTTCTGCAGGTGTGAATGCAGATATGAGTAAAAAGAAAACAGAGACCCTGTCGGATGGGGCTATCGTAAATCTACCCAAGTTATGGTAGATTTAAGGTAGGTTTAGGATAGACTAATAAAATTGTTATTATTTGATGTAATAATGCAAAAAAAACTATTGTAAATGATAAAGGAATATCTAAGGATGAAATTGATATATATTGTAAGATAAATTAACGTTAAATTAATGAGAAATTAATGTTTAAAGTAGGAAATGTCAGTTTTAGTGTAGGATGTATGCGTATGTGTGTGTTACCATTTTGTGTAACTTAACCAACAAATAAAAAATAGCTTTCTTAATAAAGGACGAGTTTCAACATTATTTTTATTTGTCTAAGTCATTTATTTTTTCTATTAGGGTTGGAATTATATGTTTTATTTTTCAAGTATAACTTTTTTCTCCATTTGGTTTAAATCTACCAACAAAAAGAAAAATTAATTTTAAAAGTAAGAGGAGTTTGTTTATTTTTTATTGGTCTATAATATCCATTTTTTCTTTTGGGGGGTTGGAACTATATATGTTTTTTTAATATAAATATTTTTTTTTCATTTTGTGTAACTTGACCAACAAATAAAAAAAGCTTTCTTAATGAAGAAGGAGTTTCAACTTTATTTTTATTGGTCTAAAACATCCATTATTTCTTTTGAGGGTTGAAATTAGGTTTTATTTTTCAAATATAATTTTTTTTCTCTATTTTATTTAAATCTACCAACAAATAAAAAATAGCTTTCTTTATGAAGGAGCATGTAATATTAAGCCATGGACAAATGTCTTCTCCGCCATCTGTCGTGCAAAATGCGCGGCGACATTAAAAACGAAAAAATGGATATTATAGACCAATAAAAAAATAAACAAACTCCTCTTACTTTTAAAATCAATTTTTCTTATTGTTAGTAGATTTAAACCAAATGGAGAAAAAAGTTATACTTGAAAAATAAAACATATAATTCCAACCCTAAAAGAAAAAATAAATGACTTAGACAAATAAAAATAATGTTGAGACTCGTCCTTTATTAAGAAAGCTATTTTTTATTTGTTGGTTAAGTTACACAAAATGGTAACACACACATACGCATACATCCTACACTAAAACTGACATTTCCTACTTTAAACATTAATTTCTCATTAATTTAACGTTAATTTATCTTACAATATATATCAATTTCATCCTTAGATATTCCTTTATCATTTACAATAGTTTTTTTTGCATTATTACATCAAATAATAACAATTTTATTAGTCTATCCTAAACCTACCTTAAATCTACCATAACTTGGGTAGATTTACGATAGCCCCATCCGACAGGGGATAGAGCTATTGGTTGTGGATAATCAGACCATGAAATCATCTGTTGTGTTGGGTCGAAATGAAATAAAAAAATTTGGTTTAAAATTAATAGAGTCTTCGGATTGTCTTGAAACGGCGTGTAAAGAAATTTGAAATATTGACGTAGAAAATGAAAATAACGAGCAATCTAATTTGAATATTAATCCTAAAATTTCAAATGTTGATCGCGATAAAGTAGAAAAATTATTTATTAAAGGTTATGTAAAACCAAAACGACCGGAGAGACCAAAAATAAATGCAGAGTTGATAATTGTTTTAAAAGAGGAGAAACCGTTTCATTACAGACCAACGAGACTTTCGTTTGCTGAAAAAGCAGGTTTAAAAAAAACTACTTGATAAATTGCTTGCACAGAAACGCAAAAGACTGAGCGATGCAGAATATTGCTCACCAATAGTATTAATTAAAAAGAAAAACGGCGAATTACGGTTATGTATAGATTACAGAACGTTAAATAAATGTATTGTTTCATATCATTATCCGTTGCCCTTGATCGAAGATTAGTTAAGTATTCTTAGTGGAAAAACTTATTTTACTCTAATGGTTTTCACCATATTTTGATTGCAGAAGAGTGTTGTAAATACACGTCATTCGTGACCCTTTTTGGACAGTATAAGACGGGGCCTTTGCGTTTTCAGAAATTCGTAAATACAGTATTGAGAGAAGTAATTGATAGTGGGGATGTCGTGGTCTTCATGAATGATATATTGGTCGCCACGGAGTCATTCGAGCATCATTTACTGGTGTTAAAGAAAGTCTTCAAATTACTTGTGAAAAATAAGATGGAACTTCGGCATGATAAGTGTGAGTTTATGGCAACGAGAATCTAATTTTTGGGGTATGTTATTAGTAGAGAGGGTATCGAACCGTCCAAGAGAGGGGTAAAGGCAGTCACTGATTTTCCGGTACCGAGAGACGTGAGGGGAATACAGTCGTTCTTGGGACTTGCGCAATCCCGTGTAGAAAAATTTCGGGGCAGTCTGGAGTCCAGTGATTGCCCCAACTAGACGCATCTGGACGGTCTAATCTAGACTGTCTAACTGTATGCTATATGGGATTTATTTGAACGGTCTAATCTAGACTGTCTAACTGTATGCTATATGGGACTTCATTGGCATCACTAGAATTCAAATTTTTTAAGTACAATCAAGAATTTAGTTCCCGATTTGTAGGTCTTCTTTGAATTTATACATGCACAATGGGTTGTCACTTCAAAATTGAATAAAATAATTTAGTCAATCTAAAGAATCGTTCAAAAATAAATATTGTAGATTTATATGAATTATTATAAATAAAAATAAAATTTAAATCTATACATTTAATGACCAATTTTACTTAGAAATTACAAAATTGAATTTTATTAGAGTTACGTTTACAATTTTCATTAATCACTTTAAACTTTAATTTGATATTTTATAAAGTTTGAATTTGGAATTAATTTAATTAAAAATTTTTAAAAACTTCGATTTCTGAATAATGTCTAATAATTCAAGTTTTCCTGAAATTAGATAAATTTTTTAACATATTGTATTTGATTAATTATTAAAAATAATTTATCTGTAGAACAATTTTAGTTAAAAGCACTATAAAAAATTGAGTGTTGGACAAGTTACAGATTATTGTAGAAATTCAATTATTTTCCAAACTTTTACCAAAATTCTTGACAAAATTCTAATTATTTTCTAAAATGTTCTTTAATTCAATGATTTTCAATATCTACTATTTTAATAAAATTAAAAAAAAATTCAATTATTATAAACGAAAATTTCCATAAAATGTAAGTAAAAATTTAATTACTTTCATAAATAAAAAACCTTTCACAAAATTTCAATAAGTATTTACAAATCTTTTATAAGTTTCTTCTTATAATAATTCAATTATTTTCATACATACCTAATAAAATTCTTATTATTTTTAATACAACTTTTATCGAATTCTTTAAAAAGTGTATAATTGTACTTAAGAATTATATACTTTAAAAAATTGTTGAATGATTATAATTTATTGTAGTAAGAATTAATTATTGAAATATTCATTTCTAATAATTTAAATAATTCAGGATTATTATGTGTAATAATTTTATTCATAGTTTTCACTTTGTCTTTATATAAGCAACAGAATATATGACACTGGCATAAATATAGATAATTAGAAGAATTATCACCCAGACTTCAGTGGCCGTGCGGTTTAAATGCGACGCGTTCGGTCGTCAAGGGGGTGGGGGACGTGAGTTCGATCCCACATGCGAGCGGATATTTTTCATTGTAAGTATTGTATAAATATAAAAATATATAAAGTATTATATAAAATAATAAAATTACTATATTTAATCTGTATAAGTGTTATAAATTAAAATTGTAAACATGTTTGTAAACAATGTCAAAAACCTGTTAAAGAATGGATTTAAAAAATATACCAATTAACGTAAATAGTTTTTTTTACTAAAATTATTTTTAAATATTACTATTTTAAATGATATTTAATGCTAGTGTAATATATTATTTATTTCAAAATATTATGATTATAATAATAATAAGTTATTGGCATTAAATATATACACAAATCTACATGAATAACAATAATATGTACTATTATTTTTAATAATTCATATATTCACATTACATTGAATAAACATAAGAAACGAGTAAATTTAGGTAAATTATTAAAAATTAAAAAACTGAAATATTGAAATCGAATCTCAAATTTTTAATATTAGCACTGCTCATTAGCCGCCTGATTAGCTCGTCCAGTCTGGACCAACGCGTGGTTCGAACGTCACTTATCTGATTAGCTCACGATCAGACAGTCTTTTCAGCGCCCGATTAGAGAATAGACTGTCTTTCTGGCAACACACTAGAACCCAACAATTTTTCTACACGGGATACTTTAGAAAATACATTGAGAAATTTTCAATTTTTGCAAAGCCGCTCTATGATTTGCTAAAGAAAGGAATTAAATTCGAATTTAGGGAAAATTGAGCTCAAGAAAAATTTAGAAAAAACTGAGCACAAATTGTTTGAATTGAGAAATGGCGTAGTATATAAAAAAATGAGAATGGAAATATGTTGATTTTTTATGTACCATCAAGTATGAAAAACAATGTTATGTTTAAATATTACGACGAATTGGGACACCAAGGTATTAACCAAGTTTATGAAGTTGTACGTCGCAGTAATTGGTTCCCAAAAATGAAAGAAAAAATCGCCGATCACGTAAAAAATTGCTGTAAATGCATCGCATTTACGCCAGTGTCACGAAAGGTCGAGGGGTTAATTCCTGCTATACCTAAAGGTAATGATCAGGAATATCGATTCAATAAAAGAAGTGTCACCTAAAGTTATTCCTCGATTTAAAGGCCCATATGTCATAACGCGTGTACTTCGATATCAAAGGTATGTGTTGTCGGATATTCCAGGATGCCAAATTACGCAGCGTAAATACGAAGGTGTGTGGGAGCCGAAGAATATGAGACTGTGGTGTGAGAGTAATTAAAATCGATATTCACTTTAAGAAATGTGTCTGCGGGGACGGAGAATTGTAAAGATAGGCTGAATCTGTAATGTAATATTTGAATAAAGGGCAAGCGTATGAGTGGGGAGCCGAGAAACCCCGATAGATTACGGATCGATAGAAGAAGACAATTGATCAGAGCTTTGCTGACCGGTCTCGCGATCACCTGTAATTAATATTTCCTGACAAAATATAATAGTTTATTTAAAGTTTGTATTCTATTTATTGTAATTCTTCTAAGGATGATAATTTGAACCCGTTTACAGTGCCGGTAAATTGCCGGATGATAACTACGGTAGGTATCCGGCACACGTACCTGGCCGGTACCGTATAATTCACCGGGGCGATACTGGCCCGGTTAATATTTGTAGGCATTTAGTTTCGGTTTAGGGCCCGGTACTGAAAAAAATTGTTTTTTAGCTAAAAAGGAATTTTGTATAGATAGAACATTTTTGTGGTAATGGTGGAGTGAATCAGTTTTGTAAGTGCGGTGATATATTGTCCAGGTATCGGTTTTAAATATAATTAGTACACACTTTTTTAAGTTAAAATTTTTCATACAGTAAACATATTTAAATAAACAATTAATAACATCAAATCATAAACAATTAAGAAAATGCTGTAACATAACAATTATAATTATTGAAAATCTGAAAGAGAAAATCTGATGTTACGGGGATTTAAACTCTGGACCCTGAGACTCCAAGCGCACTGCCACATCCACTGACCTAAACCTGCTCATGGTATGTAAACGCTAAACGGTCGTATAAAGTGTAACAAGAGTTATAATACCGGGCCGGTGCTAGGCCGGTAAAAATAATATCGGCAAATCTCCTTCGGCGGTATGAAACAGAGCGAAATTATAGTACCGGGTCGGTAAAAATATTATCACCGGCAAATCTCCTTCGGCGGTATAAAAACAGAAGTAAAATATAGTACCGGGTCGGTGCTGGGCCAAATATTTTTAATCAACCGGCCCGGTACACGTATTAGTACCGGTACAAATCCACGTTTATCACCGGGCCGGTACTGTGCCGGTATTTATTTCATATCCGGCCCAATACCTTTTTGCCGGTACCGGCATAAGTCCGACTTTACAACCGGTTCGGTACCATGCCGGTCGTTAGTGCTGGCAGACGTCCAACTTTTCTGCCTGGGGACAATTTATACTTTGAGCAAAGCAACTTTTATTATATTGTTATTATTTATTATACTTTCATTTTTGGTTTTTATTGGAAAACGCATTTGCTATGGAACAAAATTTCAGTTACACGCATATATCCCTTTCTCATATAGAACGTAACATTACAGTAATATTACTTTAATCTTACACGCTTTTGGAAAAATTTCAAAACATTTTTGTTTCTCAGGCAGAAAAGTTGGACGTCTGCCAGCACTAACGACCGGCATGGTACCGAACCGGTTGTAAAGTCGAACTTATGCCGAAACCGGCAAAAAGGTACCGGGCTGGATATGAAATAAATACCGGCCCGGTACCAGCCCGGTGGCAAATGTGGATTTGTACCGGTACTGGTAGTGTGTACCGGGCCAGTTGATTAAAAATATCTGGCCCAGCACCGGCCCGGTACTACACTGAAAAAAATTTTATTTGATTCAAATAATCGATTATTTGACTATTATTAAATAAATATTTACTTGAATCAAATAATTTTTATTTGAATCAAATATTTCAGTATTTAAAGCAAATAAATTGTATTTGAATCAAATATTTCAGTATTTGAAGCAAATATTATTTAATTGATTCAAATAAAAATTATTTGATTCAAGTAAATATTTATTTGATAATAGTCAAATAATCGGTTATTTGAATGAAATAAATTTTTTTTTCAGTGTATAATTTACTTCTGTTCTTATACCGCCGAAGGAGATTTGCCGGTGAAAATATTTTTACCGGCCACCGTATCACCTACAACTTTGACCCCTTTAAATTTTAATTATTAAAGTAGGTTATATTTTTTTCCTGCACCATTTTTAATTCTAAAATATATAGGATGGTCAAAAATTTGACATTTTAATTTTTGAAGAGGTTAGAATTTTTATCTTTTAACTAATTGCATATTTTTGCAAATCGATACGAGAGGTTGTTTAAAACTATAAAATAAGGTTAGAAAAAACTTTGCGTTATATAATATGGAAAATTGTAAGGGAAGATTAATTTTGAATTTTCCAATTTTACAACTTTGACATTTTTTTAAAGTCCTAGACTAATAAGTTTCTTGAAAATATGAGTGTTTACAAAAATTTATTCATTGAATACAAAAATCGTTTCAAATAACTTATTTACTATGTTAAATTTTTAAGAAGATTATTGGTCTAGGACTTTGGGAATATGTCAAAAAGTTGCAAAATTTTTATTTGCAAAATAGAAAATTAGTTCAAAAATAAAAATTCTAACCTCTTCAAAACTTAAAATTACAAATTTTTGACCATCCTATATATTTTAGAGTTAAAAATGGTGCAGGAACAAAAATATAACCTACATTAATAATTCAAATTTAAAGGGGTTTATTGTATCCAACATTTTTAATTTAAATACTGACATCATATTCGTAATTAGCAACCGCAAAAACCCTGAGTTCGAGCGATTCTTATAAAAATAATCAAATACTTTTATAGCACGTTCTCTTTGTATTTATAATAAAGATTTCGTATAAAATTAGCTAATGTCTCTTATGCTTATTGTATCGAACTCTCCATTACATTAAATAGATGACTTTGTATATAAATTATTATAACCTCAAGCTAAAATTCTATTCAGCAGTGTCTAATAAAATTTGTAAAGGTTCTGCAAGCAATAATAGCACCAGATTTATCTCAGTGTACACACTGCAAAATCTGGAAACTCACGCATGTCTTAAAATGAGTTGCATTAAGTGTTTAAACCATTGAGATACAACATCTGTCATATTTTGAGACATTTAAGTTCATATCGTGTCTCTTTTTCAGGCATTAACCCTTAAACCGCACACTGCCGAATCCATCCTTAAACCGCATACTAGGTGTGCGACACCCAGGGACTTTTAAGTGTGTTCTCCAAGTTGGAATAGGATATTATCTTTTGGAAAAATTATCTTATGTAGCTCAATACATCTATTTTGAAGAAGAATAGGTTTCGTAATGATTTATTTAATTTAAATAATTAAAAAACAGTTTTTTTTTTTTTTTTTTTATACTCCTGCCCTATTGGCCTTACGCACTTCGACAAGAGTCCCCGAGAAATACTTTTTTTGGATTAAGCATAACCATTCTACATAAGTTTCTAAATATTAACCTAATTTGCGTCTACAGCCTGCTCGATTAGGAGTACTCGCATTCGCCTGGACCACCTGTTAATTAGGTTTTCTCGCCAGAGGAGAGGGAAACTGTAGAAAACCTCTCTTGAGTACAACCGGTTTATCGACAGTCAAGTTCTAATGGTGTGTACCGGACAATAATCGACAGTGCACATCATTATACCTTGACGTCAAACCTTCCGCTTGATAAATCACGAAAGTAGTGAGAAAAACACCGGGCTATAGCGGGCACCAAGGCGGTCACCCATCCAAGTACTAACCGCACTGAAGGTTGCTTAACTTCGATGATCGCAAGCCACAGAGTCTCACCACTGTGATTTACCATCGGTCTAATTAAAAAAAAGTTTTTTAAAACTACTGAAATTACCCTAAACTAAAAACTGGGTGTCAGAGAAGCAGAAATTTTTTGCCGTCAACTTTATAAAATTATTAAATACACAAAGACACTCGACAGACTAATGTCACTGACGAAACATAATGTCAAGTACTGTCTAATATCAACACATGTTCCATTTTTACGAATTTAACTGAAATATTATAATAAAAAGCTAGAATATGGGTGTCGCACACCCAGGGTACGGTTTAAGGGTTAAAAATGACTCAGTGCCAAAAGACATATAAAGTCTTATTACCGTGAGACGGATGCTCTAAACACATAACGTGTCTCAAAATGCAGTACTAAAGGTGTGAGACACTTTGTAACATCTTAAATTGAGACACATATCTGTTTCGAATATGTGAACACAAGACATCTATGTGTTTCAAATAAGGGAACAAAACGTCTCAAAATCAGACACTTGATTTTACAGTGCATGAGTCTGTGTTATGTGTATATGGGCAATTCCACGTGAGATTTTAGTCGACCTCTTAAAATCGGCCAAAAATATTTTTTTTCTATTCTGTATCGAAAAAAACAGATACGTATTTTTTTAATTTTGTTTAATTGTCAAAATTTTTGAGTTATGAATTTTCGAAATTTTGCATTTTTAATCGTAGACATATATTCAGTTGCTTATAAGTCCGAAAATATTGAGTTTAGAAAAAAGTTGTCAAAGAACAAAAGTTTTAGTTTTCATTCGACTTTTAGGATATGAAAACAAAAAATTTTTTTTTTCATTTTTCATTAAAAAAATAAAAAAATTTTATAAACAAATTAATTTTTTTTAACTTTGGGTATGATAAATTTTTAATTTTCTTTTTTTAAAACATACCTGTAAATGATAAGAAGGTTTTGCAAAAAGTTTCAATATTTTCGGACTTATAAGCAACTGAATATAGGTCTATGATTAAAAATGCAAAATTTCGAAAATTCATAACTCAAAAATTTTGACAATTAAACAAAAATAAAAAAATACGTATCTGTTTTTTTCGATACAGAATAGAAAAAAAATATTTTTGGCCGATTTTAAGAGGTCGACTAAAATCTCACGTGGAATTGCCCATATGTGTGAGTATACATGTTAATGTATTAAGTAAACATGTCTATGTATTGAGCGTATATGTGTGAGTATACATGTGTATGTGTTGTGTGTATATACATGTGTATGTATTGGGTGTACATGTGTAAGTATACATGCTTATGTATTGTGTGTATCTGTGTGAGTATACATGTGTATGTATTGTATGCATATGTGTGAGTATACATGTGTATGTGTTTAGTGTATATGTGTCAGTAGACATGTGTATGTATTGTATGTATATGTGTATGTATGTGTTGTGTATGTGTGTGAGTATACATGTGTATGTGTTTAGTGCATATGTGTGAGTATACATGTGTATGTATTGAGTAAATAAAATTACAGCTAAATATTACATACTAGAAATTGTTTTTTTCTTAAATTTTTTGAGAAATGAGCATATTGGGGCAAAATTTTCTTTATTTTCTTCATTCGATTGTTAAACTACCCAATTATTACTATTTTTGTACACTGAGAAAAAAATGCTGTTAAATCAATGACATATGAGTTTGATTCATTGAATAGAGTGTCATAACGGGCTGCCAAACGTATATGCTGTTGTTTTGAAAGCACCGATTCTAATGATTCGATAGTATCACTTTCATTGAAACAAAAGCATATTTCTTAAATTGACAGCATACTATGTTAATTTGAAGGTCTTCTTCACGAGATTTCTCGTTCTTTTCGAGCGATTTCTCGCTCGAATGCAACACTAATCATTTTTATGAATCAAAAATTTGTACTTTTAATTTTTTCAGTTGTTGCTATCGATTGAATAACACCATACTGTTAAGTCAATTCTTTAATGTGGTGAAAGATATACACCAAAGATAAATTGAAAAAATGAAATTTTTGTTAACATATTTTTTATATACTATAATTAATTCTCACACCTTTAACACAACACTTTTTATATACATCTTTTTTCAATTTTACACACTAACATACACATCTTTATTATTTTTTTCAACGACAAACACACATACATACACATTCAAACACACTTTATATTTTTTTGAGTCTGAAAAATACGCTGTTCCCAATCGGTCATCCATCCATGTAGTAACCGCGACCAAACCTGCTTAACTTTCGTGATAGACAAGAACTGCCGCGCTTCAATGTAATACATTCGCTTCTTACATTGAGCAGTTACTGTGTAGTTTAATACCGTGCGCGAGATTTTTCTCATGAATAAGGAAATTTATATAGAGAATTTATATTTAACTAGTCCTTAATTCTTTAAAACAATTTAAATAATAGTTTTTTATGTAAGAATTTCAAAAACGACAGGTTTAATAAACATATAAATACGTGTGGATAAGTATTTCAATAAATTTAGCACCTGTCAATGTCTCAAATACATAGTGTCCTTATTTTTATAGCATGTGCTATAGGCAGTCCGCTATACCACCACTCATTGAAACGAAAGCATATGCTTTCATTTTCAAAAGCGCGTTTCTTTAGAGCAAACAACTTTTCATTTGATTCAAATTTACACGCGTTTTCTTCAAATTTATGTATTAGATGCTTCAAATGAATAATGTCAAAGAAGCAATAAATTATTCTGTTGCTATATATAGATGAACTATAGAAACAATTTGTAGAATATCATTAATTTAACAGTACCGTACTTTTAATTTAAACAGTTTCATTTTTTCGTTTTAAGCAATATGCTATTCGATTAATAAATGTGTTATTGAATCAATAACAGGAAATTCAATAGCATGGAGCTATTTGATTCAACAGCAATTTTTTCAGTGTAGTGAAAAATACTAATAGTAATTATTACAGTATTCACTTTTAAAAATTGCATTAAGAATTTTAATTTTTACATCGTCATTGTAATTTTCAATTAACTTTGTATTACTTTTTACATTTAGTATGTTGTAAATATTACTTGTAGAATTTTTAAAGTTTAACTTTTTGCTCGAGAAAGTAGTAATCCTTACCGCTACAACGCACACCTGAGGCTGTGTCCACAAAAAAAGTTTTAGTGAACAACAACGCGCAAGTTACATGTAACTGTGCACGCAATTGCCAACCACTGAAAGTAAAATGCTTGTTGATTCGTTACGCCTGCTTTGAATTTGCTTACTTTTGCTGTTTTGCATAACCTCCAATTTCTGTTTTTACAAAAAAAAATTTAATTATTAAATTCTGTTTGGAAATTTTATGAAAATAGTAGATACTAAAAATCATTTAATAACGAAAAGTTTTTTAATTCAAATAAATTTTGCAAAGAATTCTATTCAAATTTTTGACAATAATTTAATGTCTGTATGGTATTTTATGCAAATTTTTGGAACTAATAAACTTCCTAAAAAGCATTTTATTATTGATGAATATAATTGAATTCTTGCAAACGATTTTATTAGAATTTTTTTAAATAATTTAATTTTCAAGAAGAAATTTATAACTTTTAAAAATAATAATTTGATTCTTATGATAAACATTGTTAATTTTTGAAAATAATTGAATTTTGGAAAGAATTTTATTGAAATACCTCCAGAAAATTTAATGTTTGCAATTATTTTGTTATTTATCGACATAATTGAATTCTTTCGAAGAATCATTTATGCAAATAATTGAATTTTTGGAAAGAATTTTAAAAAAACATTTTATAAATATTTGATTTTTTGGAAGAATTAAAATTAATTATTTTAACTTAATTCTCACAAAGAATTTCATCCTAAAATTTTTAAATAATTGAATTCTTTTGACGAATTTTAAAATATTTTCAAGGTTAATTACATTTTTTGAAGAATTCGATTAAAATTGTATAACAAAAAATTGAAATTGAATTCCTAAATAGAATTTTGATATTTATGAAAATAATTAATCCCTTCAAGCAATTATATTATTTGTGAAAATAATTAAATAAAATTGAAGAATTTTATAAAATCTGTTTAAGTAACTGATTTTTTTATCAAAATTAATTCCAATTATTTTGTAAATAATTGAAATATTACCAAGAATTTTTTATTACTAAAAAAAATTGAATTTCTTCGAGATATTTTATTAAAATTAATTGAATCTTGAGAAGAATTTTAATATCTAAAAATAATTGAATTTTTATTTAGAGTCTTTTTGAAACAGTTGTGAAAATAAAGCAATTGAATTTTTTCCAGTAATTTTATTGAAATTAATTAAATTCCTGCAGAATTTTTATAATTTTTGGAAATAATGGAACTTTTATGATGAATTTTTTAAACAATTAAATTGGTATAAATTATTATATTACATAACATATATTACATAACAGAAATTGGAAGTTATGCAAAACAGCAAAAGTAAACAAATTCAAAGCAGGCGTATCGAATCAACAAGCATTTTACTTTCAGTGGTTGGCAATTGCGTGCACAGTTACATGCAACTTGCGCGTTGTTGTTCACTAAAACTTCTTTTGTGGACACAGCCTCAGGTGTGCGTTGTAGCGATAAGGATTACTACAGTACGGTACTGTTAAATTAATGATATTCTACAAATTGTTTCTATAGTTCATCTTTATATAGCAACAGAATAATTTATTGCTTCTTTGACATTATTCATTTGAAGCATCTAATACATAAATTTGAAGAAAACGCGTGTAAATTTGAATCAAATGAAAAGTTGTTTGCTCTAAAGAAGCGCGCTTT
Source organism: Leptopilina myrica (nomen nudum) (assembly GCA_032872475.1). Classification (NCBI taxonomy): domain Eukaryota; kingdom Metazoa; phylum Arthropoda; class Insecta; order Hymenoptera; family Figitidae; genus Leptopilina; species Leptopilina myrica (nomen nudum). Next base: position 23,103,645 of record CM065464.1, on the reverse strand, counting down.
TGAAAATGAAAGCATATGCTTTCGTTTCAATGAGTGGTGGTATAGCGGACTGCCTATAGCATATGCTATAAAAATAAGGACACTATGTGTTTGAGACATTGACAGGTGCTAAATTTATTGAAATACTTATCCACACGTATTTATATGTTTTTTAAACCTTTCGTTTTTGAAATTCTTATATAAAAAACTATTATTTAAATTGTTTTAAAGAATTAAGGACTAGTTAAATATAAATTCCCTATATAAATTCCCTTATTCATGAGAAAAATCTAGCGCACTGTATTTAACTACAAAGTAACTGCTCAATGTAAGAAGCGAATGTATTACATTGCAGCGCGGCAGTTCTCGTCTATCACGAAAGTTAAGCAGGCAAGAATTCAATTACATTCATCAATAATAAAATGCTTTTTAGGAAGTTTATTAGTTCCAAAAATTTGCATAAAATACCATACAGACATTAAATTATTGTCAAAAATTTGAATAGAATTCTTTGCAAAATTTATTTGAATTAAAAAACTTTTCGTTATTAAATGATTTTTAGTATCTACTATTTTCATAAAATTTCCAAACAGAATTTAATAATTAAATTTTTTTTTGTAAAAACAGAAATTGGAGGTTATGCAAAACAGCAAAAGTAAGCAAATTCAAAGCAGGCGTAACGAATCAACAAGCATTTTACTTTCAGTGGTTGGCAATTGCGTGCACAGTTACATGTAACTTGCGCGTTGTTGTTCACTAAAACTTTTGTTGTGGACACAGCCTGAGTGTGTGATCACGTCACTACTGTCATGAGCAGCGATCGTTATACATTACTGTTATATATTAATGTAGAATATCTTACTTGAATTTACACTTGATTATAAACTTTAAATAAAATAAAACAATCTAGTTAAAATATGTTAAAACTGCAGTTTATTAAAATTAAATAATCACATCATTTCAAGGAAAAGTGGTCACGGTCGTGATAATTTAGCAACTGATTCATTCGTCATTCTCACACTCTATCGTCGACAGATCAAATGGTTTAGCCTTAAATCGTATTATTCGTGTTTACAAATATTCCGCGAATTTTCAAATATTTGGCATTATAAATTTCCTACAAATCGGCCATCCTACAAATTCATTCGCCTCGAATGATCAACTATTTACAACCCACGACTTCATATACTCAGCACATGTACTTGTGGTCATAGGACCTTCACCATTACCTACTCTTTCGACATCATAAGTATCGTTAGATTTAACTCTTTTTATTTTATAAGGACCAAGGTACTTTATTTTTAATTTGCGACCTGGTATATTCTGAGTGCGCTTTATTGCCACAAGATTCCCTTCTGCATAGGTTGATGCTGGTCGTCGACGGAGATTATAAGATTTTCTATTTTCTGCTTGCACTTTAGAAATTTGGATTTTCGCCTGCTCTCTTAGTTCCTCTCTGGCTTCGTCGAATTGTCGTTGCCACTCTTTGTCTAAAATCTCTTTCAGCTTGACGTCGTCTGCTCTACGCATTTCTGCTCCAATCAACATCCTAAACGGATTTGTATTTTTCTTCCTTGGTTTGTTGAATTCATAGCCTGCTGAACACGATTTACGTGCTGATACCATTTTCCAGGATTATCCAAAAATATCTTTGACAAAACGGGAATGATGACTCGATTGATCCTTTTAATCTGTCCATTTGCTCTTGGCAGACCAGTCGTCACACAGTGATGCTGAATTTTCTCCAAATCACAGTATTCCCGAAACTCCTGTGAAGTGAACGCAGTTCCCCGGTCAGAGATTATTCTCGCTGGATTTAAAAAAATTGCTTTTTGCTTGTTTAGTCGATCAATTACTTTTCTCGTACATGTCGACTTGGTTGGGTACAGCCACACGAACTTGCTAAATCTATCTACTACTGCGAAGATGTGATTGTACTGCTTACTCGTCGACTCAAGTGAACCGAGATGATCAACATGGAACGTATGAAGCGGCAGATCAGTTTTCTTAAGGTTATGGAGAAAACCCTCCTTTCGTCCTTGCTTGTGGTTGTTGACCAAACAGGCAACACAATTGGTTATGAATTTTTTCACTTTCTCAGACAAAGACGGCATATAATATTCTCTTCTTATTATTTCCTCAGTTCGCTGGGAAGCGAAATGTCCCAGCAGATGAGCTGAACGAATGATCTCGTCTTCCAGACTAGTCGGGATGACTAACAGGTCACTTCCTCTGTAAAATTTATACAACAATCCATTTTTGATTAAGTAGTCGTTGTCTCGTCCTTTGTTCACGAAATTAATTAATTAACGAATTTTCTCGTCGTTTTCCTGCGCTTTAGCAAGTCGAGCAGTTATGTCGTCAACTTCTATCGTCATGATTGGATGGCGGCTTAATGCATCAACATGACGCATCCTCGTTCCTGATCGATGCTCAATCGTATAAGTATAGTCTTCAAGATACTGAGCCCATCTCCAGATTTTTGTTGACACTTCCTGCTTCTGCATGGTTTGCTGAAAAGCTGCACAGTCAGTAACAATTTTGAAAGGCACACCCAGAAGATTCACACGAAATTTCTGTAATGGATAAAAAATTGCTAGAACCTCTAAATCATAAGTACTGTAACGTTGTTCGACAGGCGAGGTCTTATGACTCAAGTAATGCGTTGGATGTAACTTTTCGTCGTCAGGAGATCGTTGCAACAATATTGCTCCTAAACCGTCTTTACTTGCGTCTGTATGTAATTCAGTTTCATGATTACGGTCAAAGAATTTTAACACGGGACCATTACTTAATTTCTCTTCTAACACATTAAATGATTTTTGCTCATTTGAACCAAATTAAAATTCTCTGTCCTTTTTAAGCATATCACTCAGTGGTTTAGCCAATAAAGAGTACTGATTAATAAATTTTCTAAAGTACCCCGTCAAACCCAAAAAGCTTTGTACATTTTTAATCGTCTTAGGAATTGGAAAATTCGTTACTGCTAAGATTTTTCCCGGAGACGGATAAATTTTATCGTCTTCAATAACTTGACCCAGAAATTCAATTCGTTTTTTTAAAAGATGACATTTTTTCTTATTTAATTCCAATCCGTACTCTTTAGCGACTGACAATGTTTCTTTCAGATTATCTAACGCTTCTTTTTCATTTTTTGCTAAAACGATAATGTCGTCACAAAATATACTTTTAACTATCGACATCAACGTCGACATGAAAGAACCCGTTTTTTAAATCCAAAGTACTAAAAATTCTACTATTCCACAAGGAATCAATTTGTTCTTCTATGCGGGGAATAGGATACTTATCTTTCACAATAACTTTGTCTACTCGACATTTCTTTAACTACGTCTTCTCTCAACAAACTAAGAGCACTACCTGTATCTACAAGAGCTTTCAGGTCCACCTTTCCGACTGTAATATTTTGAAAACAATCAGTTTCTTTTTTCGAATTAATTAAATTCACGTTATTTTCTTTATTACAGGTGACCTTACAATCTTTCGATAAATGACCTGATACTCCGCAATTAAAACAACGTGTCCCTTTTTTATTATCCGTTTTTATCGTCTCTAACTTATTTTCATTGTATTTATAATCCGATCATACGTCTTTAATCTCTCTTTAAAATCATTTATGTTTTTAGCGTTGTATAAAATTGCTTTATTACTCGGGGTATCGCCTAATCCGTCAATTATATATTCGACTAATGATAATGATTCCCATTCAGTTTTACTGCGAGAAGATATTTCACGCATTTTTAAAACATACTCTTGAATAGATTCTGACTCTTTAATTTTACTATTTGAAAGCATCGCATGAAGTTGAGCATTAGAAATCTGAGTCGAAAATTCACCGAGCAAGGCATCTTTTAATTTTTTCCATGTCATGAGACCGGTTTCGCTCTGAACGAACAATTTAGCTAAACCCTTTAATGTTCTCTTTGCAAAAACTACTTTTTGTAAATCTGTCCATTCAAATAGTAACGCGACGTCTTCAAAATCAGCGATCCATCGTTCTATAGGGAAATTGTCAGTCCCAGAAAATTCCCTAATAGTGTCCTCGACGTCTGGAAAACCTAATGAGAACTTTACAGGTTGACACTCTTGATCGTTTCGCGCATTCCCCACCACTCTATCTTGGACCGAGTGACTGACAGGCACGACTCCCGCGTTACTCCCTCTTATGCTATTACTTCGTGTATGTTCGTCTGTACGTCGTCCGTCTTCGTTTCTAATGCCTTCGGAATCACTACCTACGTCATCTTCGTCATTTTCATCGTCTTTATCGTCTTCCGCTTCACTTTCGTTTTCCCGTTGTGCCAATGAATTAATATCCATTAATGAGCGTACTATATCCCGTCTTAATTGGTCTACATTTGCCAAATAATTCAACCCCAAAATATTACATATTGACGTTAAATCACCAATCGAAAATCCTCCTGCAAATTCTAATTTTTCTCGAAATTCTATCGAGTTGTCTAAAAATGTAAAACCTGAAAACTCGCGTAATTTACTCCGGTTTTTTCTATCACCTTCGTCTTCGAAAATTAATTTATACAAGGCACAAATAGCTTTACGCGGAGCAATCTTTAACTGATTTTTAACATATTCAATTTGAACTAACTTCTCCATAATTAAAACATAATTTACACAAAAATCAAATAAAAGATACAAAATTAGAATACATACGGTATTTATACTTATTAATTAAGATTTTGATACTTTGCTGTTGGTTGAAAACTTCCGTTGACCTCAGGATCTATGTTCTCGTCGCTACCTCGTGTTGTTCCAAAAAAACTCGTCCTCTGTGTCAAATAAACACCAGTGCCAAATAGAAGGCTGCTTGAATGTCGTCTTCGTTGTTGTCTTTACATAAATGAAATCGTCGTTCGTCCTCTCGTTCTGGCAAATTACTTTCGTCGTCTTTTTTTTGAAATTTGACAATTAACACTTTCCTTCGTCGTATTTATAATAATTTGTCCATTCCTTTTTTCGTCTTCTTTAGAATAAAGTTTTTCTTCTTATTTATCGTCTTAATTTCGTCTTGCACAAGGAATGACCAGCATTATTACATCAAACAGTTTTTAATGATTAATATTTCCCACGTGGTAATGGCGTCGTTTTGGCTTGAGTTGCTTCTCATGGCGTCTTCCCAGTGTGCAAAGTTACAGAATAATTCTGTAACTATTCCAGAACAAAAAAGAACAAGTTCTGTAACTAGTGAGGAACAGGCAGGTCAAAATGTCGTCCCCCTGGAGGCACAAAATAGGAACAAAAGTCTGTAACAATTCTAGAACAAAACTAGAACATTGTTTTAGAACAAATATATAACAATTCTATAACAAAAACGATTTATCATAAATAATACCCAAGCAGAAATTTAATAGTTGCATAGAACAAATAAATGTTTATAAGTATAAATAAAAATATGAATAATTAATAGAATATCTTTTTTTGCAATAAGTTTAAAAAAAAATTTATTTTCTTTAATAATTTAAACAGACTATCTTATTTATTTAAATTAATGACTAAATTATTATTATAATTGTTAATAATTATTTGAACTTATACTTTATATAACAATATTCAGAATTATACACAGAACACTTAAAACTAAGAATGAAAAATTCCGCACGCACGGGGGATCGAAACCTAGACCTAGAGGACACAAGTCGAATACGCATACCGCATAGCCACGCAAGCTTGGAAGTGATTTTACTTCAACTTCCTTTTGAATTGAGGGACCGTTATGTGCAGCGCTAAAATTATAAATTAAAATGTAACATACTTATTAAAAAAATAACTATATATGAGGCACTCTAGGCCAAATCGGAAATTATTTTGCTTTTGCGTCAAAAATTGATCAAATTGGACGTTTTTATAATGAAAAGTTTTGTTTTCACACGTAGTTTTTAATAAAAATATTTTTAAAAATTTTTTAAATAAAATTTCATTTTCAACAATGTATGTTTCAATGAATTTTTTTCAAATTTTTTGTAAGAATATTGCACTAAATTAACATGTTTTAAGCCTTGTCCGATCGTGGGCCCACAATCGGGCCCATATATATATATATATTTTATTTTTTTTTATTTCAAAGAATAATATATAATTATGCTACAAATAAGAACAAATTTTAATTAATTAGTTAATATTAATAATTTATTATTGTATTTTTATGATATACCTATTAATTAATAATTAATAATAAATTAATTAAATATTTGATGTTATTCTTGGTAAATAATGTTTTTAAAAATTTTGAAAATTTATGCAAGCTGACAGTGAAAAATTATTTAATTTTTCACGAATTATCGATACGAGTCTTTCTAAGTATCTAAATTCAAAAGATTTTTTGTAATTCATGCAAAAACGCGGCTGCACTATACACGGAAAGAAAGTTATTATATTAGAAGTATTAAACTTTAATAAAAATTATACTTTATTTAGTAAAGTTATATCAAATATCGAAAACTTTTAACAAATTTTAATATAACTTTACTAAATTTTATATAGGTACGTTTTGTTAAAATTTTACAGTAAAAAGAAAGTCTTATTTTAAAGCAGGAAAGCAGCCTTAAATTAAGATACAACATTTTTGTATCCTTTAACATTATAGCAGACAGTGCTGAATTTAAGACCGATCTTAAAATAAGATTTACTGTGTAAGTTTTGTTGATAACAAAATTTTCCTTTGTCGCATTTTGTCCTACACTTGTAAAATACTTTTATAAAATTTAATAATAACATTTTTCCGTGTAGTGAAAATAAACACGAGTTTATAGTGAAAGAACAGTTATATGAAATTTTTGTAACAGTGTTCTAGAACACTGTAGGAACAATGTTACATCAAAATTCTATAACTAATTTGGAACAAATGTTACATGTCTGTTATAGAACAAATACAGAACAATTGTTCCAGAACAAATTTAGAACAAAGCTCTAGAACTGTTCTATAATAAAATTGTAACACTTATTCTAGAACACTGTTCTTTTTTTGGTCTAGAACAGTTATAGTACGTGCACACTGGGTTATCAATTATCACGACTCGCACTTTCCTTGATAAATCTCGGTCGAGCCCCCAAATTTGTAGAATATCTTACTTGAATTTACACTTGATTATAAACTTTAAATGAAATAAAACAATTTAGTTAAAATATGTTAAAACTGCAGTTTATTAAAATTAAATAATCACATCATTTCAAAGAGAAGTGGTCACGGTCGTGATAATTTAGCAACAGATTCATTCGTCATGCTCACACTCTATCGTCGACAGATCAAATGGTTAAGCCTTAAACCGTATTATTCGTGTTTACAAATATTCCGCGAATTTTCAAATATTTGACATTATAAATTTCCTACATTATTATAATAATGATTTATGCTAATACTCCTAAAGTTCTATATTTCAAAATGTGCAATTTTAGTTTTACATTAAATTATTTATAACATTTATTAAAATAATTTTTTTTTATTTTGTACAAAATAAATATAAGAAATGTAAGAATAATAATCTAATTGTTTTATAATTAAAATAAATAATTTTAACTTAAATATACTGTCCCTTATTATTATTATTACAATAATATTATTGTAATATTTTAGTAAAAAATTACAGTAACCTTACATTAAATTTTTCAAAGCAAAATTAATTTATCATTCCAGTACTATAACTCGAGCATGTAAAGTAAATAAAAATAACTTAAAAGTGTATATTTAATTAATAAACAATAATTTTATTAATATTTTATCATTAGAAACAAAATTCCCAAGCAGCACGAAAGCTTATAGTGACATCACTGTAATATTACAATGGAGATTTTTAATCTCTACTGCAATATTACAGTGATCTTACTGGGATATCAAAATGTTCGCCGTAAGGTAGTTTTACGTTTTTCTATTAAGGTAATATTACAGGTTGATTCCATTTCAATTCAGACAGGCTAAAATATGTAAGTTAAATAATAGTTTCCCATGGAAATATATTATTTTTTACACAATTTTAGACGACACGTATTTTGACGTTTAACCAAAAAAATTATTTAACAAAGTTAGGCGCATTTGAATTTTTAAAACTGCGAAGTCTGATTTCAAGAAAATGACGGTAAAAAATATTTAAATTGATGTATCTTTCTTGCAAATGTCTATAGTGTACTGGATTTTTTTGTCCCTAATTTCGAATTAAATCTTCTTAGAAGTCCCACAAGTTTAATTAAAAAATTTTTTAATTTAACAAAATGGCGGCTATTTTTCGAAAAAAATTAGAATCAAGTTTTCTCAAAAACCCCACCGTTTTTTTTCTCTCAATTTTTTTTACTACTTTCTAGAAGTCTAAAGATTATTTTCTAATAAAATTTATTGGGATCCCGCATCTTAAAGAGGAATAATAAATTTTTTTGTTTTTTCAAAAATGAAAAATCGAAGTTTTTTCGATATCTTTATAATAGGGGAGTGCTGTCAGGGTTGGACATAGTTTTGAATTTTCTTCATAACTTCCTCTGCAGTGCGAATTTCACCTTTTTTTCGCATATTGTTGGAAAGATCAACTCAAATGCAATGTTTTTGCTGTACATTGCAAAAAAATTCGGCCAAAAGTTTCAAAGTTATAAGCAATTTAAAAAAAATAATGTTGTAAGGGTTGAACATGGGTGTAAGAGTTGAGCCACTGTAGAAAATCAATGGAATAGTTAGGTAAATGGTTAAAAATGTCCTTCAAATAATAGAATGACACTTGAAAATGAGGAAAGGAACCATGAAATTAAAATAAAATCCCATATTGTGCATTTTTGCATAACATTAGATATTTTATTTCTTAAGAATGAAATCAAAAGTTTTTCAATTAAAACAATAAAAAAAGATTATCGAAAAAATTTGTTTTCTCTTTTTTCGTTAGAAATAATGTTTTTGACACCTCCTTAAGTCAAAAAATGAATTTCTGTTGCAAGTACGCTTCGTAATTGCAATATTTTGGGCGGCTCAACTTTTACGACACCGCCTAGCTCAACGCTAACTCACGCGTCGTTTTGCGTCATACCACACAGAACACAAACGCGTCACACAAAACCCCAAGTTTCTTTTCACATTTTCGTATAACATTTTAATAAACAATTTTAATAAATTTACTTTGTCTTTGGCATATTTCTTCTACATTTACTTCTCTTCTTTTGACACTACAAAAAAGTTTCTGTTAAGCGTATAACAATGACTCGCAAAAAACAAAAGTATACGTTCGTATACTTGACTGAAACTCATGTGAAAAGTTGACTGGCATTAGTAGCAAGAATTTAAGTACAAAAACAGATAGCGCTAGTGTGATAAGACAAAATAAACGCGATGGCTCAACCCTAACACCTGTCCAACCCTAACAGCACTCCCCTATACAACTAAATTTCAAAAAGAAAAAACATTTGTCTTGAAAAATTAAGTAAATATTTATTACAATTGACATTTCCACCATTCAAGGAATTGAAATTATTATTATTTTATAATTAAATGAATAAAACTTGCATTCTTAAAGTATATTAAACTTTTAATTCAGCATTTGAATGCAAAACACTTTTAATGTTACAAAAATTCAAAAACTACATAAAGTACATTAAACAAAAAATAAATTTCCATGGAGTTTAAAATTATTTTACTCCACCTTTAGATTAATTCAATACACTGAAAAAAAGTCCATTGAATCAAATAAATGCATTTTCTTAATCTAATTTACTTGAAACAACCCCATATTCTGTTATTGGAAGAATTTTATTTTCTTGTATCAAGTAATTTTGAGCATTGGGCAAATCATTTTTTTCTTTTTTTTAAATAACTATTTATTTTATCCAACACCCATAGTCTTAAGCCAAGAAAATGGGAAGAGTAATATAAGTTAATAATTGTTTCGACTCAATTAAAAATTAACTTCTTGGTCGAATTCCACATTTTCTTGCATCAAGAATATGTGTTCTAGATCTAAGAAAATTCTTCTTCTCCCAAATATACTATGTCAAGAAAATCGTTTTCTTGAATCAATACTATAATAGTCTTGGCCGAATTCAATCTCACGATTTGCTTCAACCAAGAAAAATTTTCTTGGTTCAATACTTTTTTTCAGTGTACGTCAATTTTTTGTTTTTAAGTACTTCAAAGAACATTTAATCCGGAATTATGGACAAAAAATCCAGTACACTATAGACATTTGCAAGAAAGATACATCAATTTAAATATTTTTTACCGTCATTTTCTTGAAATCAGACTTCGCAGTTTTAAAAATTCAAATGCGCCTAACTTCGTTAAATAATTTTTTTTGGCCAAACGGCAAAATACGTGTCGTCTGAAATTGTGTAAAAAATAATATATTTCCATAGGCAACTATTATTTGACTTAAATATTTTAGCCTATCTGAATTGAAATGGAATCAACCTACAGAGTAATGTTAAGATAAAATTACAATAATTTTATAATTTAGAAAATAACATTTCACCAAGCTGGACTCGAACCCTGAACCTTGTGTACCGTAATCAAGAGTTTTACCAGTGAGCCAATCTTACTTGATCTTACTGAACACAAGGTTCACGGTTCGAGTCCAGACTTGGTGAAATGTTTTATTTCTAAAATATAAAATTATTCTAATTTTATCTGTATATTATATTACTGTGTTAAGATCACAGTGTAATATTACCATAACATTGTGAAGTAATATTACCTTAATATTCCCATTAATTTACCGTAATAGTACAACATAATATTACCTCCAGGCGGATATTTTAATATCACAGTAAGATCACTGTAATATTACAGTGGAGATTACGAATGACTAAGGTAAGAACAGTGATGTCACTATAACCTTACGTGCTGCTTGCGGGAACTGTTTTGCAATTTTTCCATAAGCGTGTAATATTAAAGTAATATTACTGTCATGTTACAGTAATATTAATGGATAATATTACCCATCAGACAGATATTTAATATGACTATAATATTACTGTAAGGTTACGTTTATAGATGGGAAAGTGATTTATGCGTGTAACTGAAATTTTGTTCCATAGCGACTGCTTTTTCGAGTAAAAACTAAAAATCTATACAAAATAGTAATAATTGCTCTGATATATAATAAAAGTTGCTTCGCTCAAAATATTAATTGCTCGAGATATTTTAAATATTACTCGGCTTTTAATAACATTTACATTCCTTGAAGTAAATTATACTTATTTAAAAAAGCAAAAGCGCCCAAAGGCGCTCACTGCTATCTGACTGACGTTAGCGCGTGTCTCCAAGCGTCAGTAGAGTTATTTGATAGGGACCATCAATAATTTGAGGGTCTCACTTCAAGAACCGGTTGGACGCTCGGACGACACGCGCAACTGCCAGTCAATGAGCAGTGAGCTCCTCTTTTAAAATAAACGTTTATTTTTGGATTCCTGTACTGCACATGTTTTAAATCTGTTTATATTAATATAATATAACCTACAGTTAAAAAAAATTAATTTGTTTATTAAAAAATAATTTTTATTACATTTCTTAAAAGTCGAAATAAAACTAAAACTTTCATTCATTGACAACTTTTTCCTAAACTCAATATTTTCAGACTTACAAAATATAGGGAATATATATATATATATATATATATATATATATATATATATCTATATATGCTAGATATATGTGTGTAAGTAGAAATATTTTTATTTTATAATTATAAAATTAATACTTTAAAATTAACTACAAATAGGTAAAAATAAAATATCAATATTTAAAATAATTTAATCTTAATTTACGAACAAAAATAAATGTTGAATAACAAATATTTCAAAACAAATATAAATAATTTTTAAAAAGAATATAAAAAAATATTTATTATTTACATACACATGTATATTCATACATCAATACACAACAGATACACATGCATATATATATAAATTAAATTTTTTTAATATATATTATCAAAGGAGATGCTATTTAATAAATTTATATAAGTGGAAATAAACAAGTAAAATGTCTTCCGAGCGAGCGAGGACAACGACGCTAGTCTATAATTAAAATTTAATTTCTTACCTTAGTCATTCATTAGTAATTCTTTTACAAATCAAAGTATTGATATACATATAGATATTGATATATCTATTAATGTAGTGTAAAGTAAGTAGCACGCTTTAGATGTAGGCACCCCCTATACTTAAATTTCGACGGTAAACAGACGTTACTGATCTGAGTATTAAAAGTTGTGTTTGTTGACAATACTCATCTTTTGTATTCATAACGAAAAATTAGCATCATTTATGTTCTTTGTGCCGGCGAAGTCTCTTAAAATGAAGAAACTTTCATTTCTTCATTATTTGTGCCACCTAAGACCTCTAGCTTTAAATTCGTACATATATGGGCTATTCTACGTGAGATTTTAGTCGACCTCTTAAAATCGGTCAAAAATATTTTTTTTCCATTCTGTATTGAAAAAACAGATACGCATTTTTTTTGGAAACCAAATTTTTTGATTATGATTTTTCAAAATTTTAGACTTGTAATTGTAGACCTATATTCAATACCATAAGAGAGGCTAATTTCGCTCATTTAGGGTAAATTAGCTCAACAGATATCTATTTTTTAAAATTTGATTAACACACTGTTTAGACAGAAATATTTAAGGTTTACAATTGTTTTGGTTAATATAAATAGTAAACATTAATTTAAAATTTATTTGCAGCAGATGCATTATTGTAATAAACCAGGTTCTCAAAGTCAATTGAAATTTTTCGTCCGCCTGGACATTAATGGGTTAAGTTTCATTCTATCAAATTTTGGCGATTGAGAACGAGCTACTTTTAGTTCTATTCATATTTAAAAAATAACATTAAAAATACAAATTTTTGGTTAAAATACAAGTAGATTTTTGCAAAACTGAAGTTGGCTCTTACGATAGTAAGTTTTTAGGTAAAAAAAAATATTAATTCAATTTTTGAATTTGTTAATTTAATTGAAAAAGGTTCTAATTATCCAAATATCGTAAAATTTAATTCAAAAGAATTTATCCTAAGTAGAAATTAGTTTCCTCAAAGATATAATGAAATATATATAATACATAAATTAACCTTGTAAAGTCAAGTGTCGATTTGGTTGAGCGCATAAAGCGCTATCCCAGCAGCACACTTTTGAGGCCTATGGTCCCACGTAACCTGTAAGTTTGCAGCAAGCTTGTAGCATACTTACACCACAAGATTCGCAATCTTACACGTAAGTTGACTGCAAGTTTGTTGCAAGTACTAAAATGTCCTACTTGCTGCAAGATTGCACAGCAAGCTTACGACAAGCCTACACTGTAAGTTTCTTAAAAATTTTGTGAGAAAATGTTTAAAAAACTTTGTGAAATTTTAGAATGCAAATTGAAGAGAAGTTTAACTAATAATTTTTCTGAAATTTATCTTCACAAATTCCCAAATATTTGTTAAGTTAACGTCGTAGCAGAAAATTTTTTGACCCAAAAAAATCAAAATTAAAAATAAATTTCAATTTTTGAGGGAGATGGATACGATTTTTTTTTAAACGAAAGCTGAGGTTAATTCCTAAAAGGACATATAAATGATAAAGTGGGACTAGAAGGTTTAAACATTGAAAAAAAGAGTTTTCTACTCGCCGGAGCGCTCAACTTTATTAAAAGTTAATATTATCAATTTAAAAATGTTTAGTATGAAAACAGTGAACGACAAAATTTTATCAGTGAACGACACCTGATTTTATATGTTCAATTTTTCTATTTAAACAAAATTTACCACCTTATTTATTTTATATTTTTCATTAAAATTATGTATATTGCAACAGTATTGGTCACAAATTACAAATGAAATTAATATGAACGATAAATGTACATTTCTTTTTTCAATATTTATATAAATATATTTATTTAGTTTTGAGTCTCTTTGCAGGAGGAAGTATCACATCGGATATAATTTTTAGCTTCTGTTTCCATGTAACTGTTTTTTCCATTTTTTGTTTAACTTGCTCTTTGGTTGAATTCGCAGAATTTAGTAACAAGTATACAGAGAAGTTATATTACATAAAAATGTAATAACAATTTAGTGATATTTAAAAAACCTGTTGATATTCTCTAAAATCATGATAAAAAATGCTACTGAAATAGTTATACGAAAACAATTTTCAGCCACGTTCTAACATGCAGCGATGACGCAGTTTTTCATCTATTACTATAGAGGGTCAAAGGAGAATCATTTAAAATAAAAATTTTTAATAAATAGAGAATCATTCGAAGAGCAATCGATAATCATTTTGATTCTCTTTTGTTTTTCTAACATGCAGAAAGAGAAATATCCGACAAAAAGAGAATCAAAAGAGAAGCAAAATTACAAGCAAAAAAATTCTCTTTTGGTTCTCTTGATTCTCGAAAACTTACAGTTTGAGAGAAGCAAAAGAGAATCAAAACTTCGACTCGGGTAAGCTTAATAGTTTTAAAAGAAGGGATATTTTCTAATAGTAAATGGTCAATTGAGCTGGAGTTAACTGCGCTTGTAGAAGGCCTATTAGAATCAGGATTATTTTTTTTCATCAAAAAATAGCCAGATTTGGTATATTGCGTTAAAGTGACTATAATGTTCAACGTTTTCATTGTACAATTCACATTCTTTCAATGTTTTAGAACCAATGATTCTCTTGAAATCTTCGTAGTTAAGAGCTGGATAATTTTGGCCAGCACTTTTCAATTGTTTCTGGAGCATCCAAATCTTTTTGATTTCCAAAACATTTTGAATAATCAACTCCATTGAGATTCCAAGAATAAAGTTCACACGCAACGAATCCATTAGAAATTGTTTTCTTTTTTAAATACTTTTGAACAACTTGCGTGAGAATCGGAGCTACGTGTTCTTACTTTAACTCATCTGATGGATTTTCTCTTATCCAATCTAAAACTGCTGCTTTCCATCCATTTTTTAAAGGTTTAAATGCTGAAACGTCTGCTGGTTGAAGAATTCTTGTAAAATTTGGGTATAAAGCAATTAAAATAATACCTTTCTCACTACAAAATTTTCTAATTTGGTACGATAGATGTGACGAGTGACCATCTACAAAATATATTACTAGAAATTTGACATTTTTCTCTTTTAAACTAGGATACAGTTGATGTTTCAGATAATCATAGAATAAATGTGCTGTCATCCGGTCCTTTTACAAAGAGGATTAAATTGTATTAGATTACCCCTGTGTAAAATTATGGGAGCGTGTATTGCTCTTGGTTATACACCTGAGTCCTAGAAAAGGACGAGGGTGGTATTTATCCCGAAGGCCGGTCGCACAGGATGTACTGCTGTAAAGGACTTCAGACCAATTAGTCTAACCTCCTTTATATTACAGGCGTTTGAAAAACTGGTGGATAATTTTATCAGACAAGAATGTCTGAGGGATTATCTCTTGTACTCGGGACAACATGTGTATAGAGCAGGTTTCTCAGTAGAATCAGCCCTTTACTCTGTAGTAGGTAGAATAGAGGAGCAAATTGGCAGGGGGTTATGCGGTGGGTACCTTTTTTGATATTGAAGGTGCCTTCCCTAACACCTCTAGCGAAGCTATCTGCAGGGCAGCCAGAAAACGAGGCGTGCCTAAGCCATTAATTAAATGGATCGACAGCATGCTTCGCGAAAGTCCTCTCGAAGCAGAGTATGATGAGGCCAGGCTAACAGGCGTCGTCTCAAAAGGATGCCCACAAGGAGGAGTTCTCTCTCCTCTATTGTGGTGCTTAGTGGCAGATAAGTTGATTAGGAAACTCAATAACCAGGGATATTATACGCAAAGCTGTGCGGATGATTTCCTTATAATTATAAAAGGGCACTCAATTGAGACCCTTTTAGAGCTTACGGAAAGTGGACTCAAGATTGTCAAGAATTGGCGCAGTCAGACTGGACTTTCTGTGAATCCAGAAAAAACGAATATAGTAGTTTTCTCTAGGAAATACAAGATACCGAGTTTAAAGAAGCCGGTATTTTATGGACAAGAAATTTCTTTTTCCGAATCGGCTAAATACTTGGGAGTAATCCTGGATAAAAAGCTGAGTTGGAAAGAACATTTCGATTATCAGTATAGGAAATTCTGTACTTCGTTCTGGGCGTGTAGAAGGGCGATAGGGTCATCGTGGGGACTAAGAGCTAATATGGTCAATTGGCTCTATAAGATGATTCTAAAACCCAGGTTTCTTAACGCGTTGGTGGTTTGGTGGTCTAGGACTCAATTGATCACGGTCAAAGAAAAACTAGACCAACTCCAAGCAATGGTTTTTAGGGGTATTACAGGGGCTATGAGGACCACGCCTACAGCGGCGTTGGGATTCATACTGGCCGAAGTACCTCTGTATATTACTGCGGAGAAAAAGGCGGCCCTTACTATGAGCAGGCTAAACGCGCAGAGAAAGTGGAAGTCAAGTGGTAAACACACTAAACTCCCACGTTCAATCCTATCAGTTCCAGAATTAAGTATGGTGCAAGATAGGATGGTCAAGAGGGTGAAATTTAAACCTCGTTTTAAGATACTAATACCTTCTAAATTAGACTGGAAGAAGGGGTTTCCACTTGGGGACGAGGTGTGGTACACGGACGGCTCCAAGATGGATTGCGGCGAAGGCTTCGGAATATATCGAAAAACTGGCTGCATTAAAGTTGCTGAGTTACTAGGACAATATGTCACGGTTTGGTAGACCGAGGTCTGTGCGATTTTAACTTGTGCCCAAATGTTCATTCAAAAAGGGACAAGGGGCAAAAGGATTAGTATTTGTATGGATAGTCAGGCGGCCCTAAGGGCTCTAAAGAATCCCACAATAGAATCGAAGCTTGTCTGGGAATGCCGTAGCGTACTAGACGAGTTAGGTTGAGTAAATAAACTTTCGTTGATCTGGGTACCGGGCCACTCGGGAATCAAGGGCAATGAAAGGGTGGACGTTTTGGCAAAAATGGGTTTTGAAACGGTATTTTTAGGTCCTGAACCAGAAGTGACATTAATGCCGTGTCTGGTTTAGGGAGCCATTGAAAGATGGGGACAAACGGAACATGAAAAGTATTGAGCGGGCATTGGGGTGGGAAGGCAAGCGAAGGATCTGTTGGGTTTAGTGCTCAACAAGAGGCAAGCTAGCGATCTCCTAAAACTCGATAAGATCAGAGTTAAAACCATTGTTCGCCTTTTTACAGGACATGGGCTTTTGAATTATCATCAGCATAAAATAGGAAATAAAGTCTCACCTATGTGTAGACTGTGTGAGACGAGTGACGAGACGTCGTCTTACATATTATCTAAATGCCCGGCATTAGCTAGGATCAGACTTTCTAGCTGGAGTCTAGCAATTATAGACCCTATGCCGGTGAGCAATCTGTCTATAGAGGAAATACTGGACTTCTGGAGAAGAACAGGACTCTAATGGGTTGTTGTAAATGAGCAAGCTGGAGCTTGGTACAATGGATTCTCTAATCTAAGTGCCAACTTTCCCTTTTGAGAATATATAGCTTGATCTCGGTAATTGATTAGATAAGATTAGAACCACAGGAGGAGTGACGAAGCCATCAGCAGTAAATTTGAACATAATAGTAATATTGCATTTACTTGCGCCTACATCAACTTCATACACATTTCTAGATCCTTTTAAAGCTAGTACTTTTTTCCTTTAGGACAAAGTTGAAAACACGTTTCATCGCAATTTAGAACTCTTGGATCTCTTAAAATATCTGAAAAATTTTCTGTTGTTAAATAAATAAAAATATCCGAGAACCATTTTCCAATATCGGCTTCCGAAACTTAAGCACTTGCTGGTGTTACATCTTCACTGGTTCTTTCTACAACAGTTGGATTACGACGCAAAAATTGTCTATACCATCCATCACCAGGCTTGTTATCTGCAAAGGGATTCGGTCTTTTATTAATTGTTAAAAAAATTTTAACACTTTCCTGCAAACCCTCTTTTCTTCGAGGAAAACCTTTTTCTGAATTTTTAATTATCCATGCCGACAGTTTCTGCTCCTCTTCGCTTGAAAGTACCGAATTAGGTCCAAAGGTGTTTTTTTATAGCGATTTTTTATTTTATCTATTATAGTAGACCGAGGAATACCATACTTTTCACACGCGTTTTTCTTTGGCATACTATCTTGTATTTCATAAATGCAACTCTGCAAATCGATTTCCGTATATTTTTAAACATATTTTTCACCTTCTTTAACTTGCGGCATCTCTGTAAATATTAAATTTGAAATATTTTTTAGCAATATTATTCAGGACATTACATTCCCAGTAAAAAAGGATTTTTTGATATATCATTTTGGACAATTGAGCAAGCCGTCTGCTCAATTGTCCAAACGGCATTTGGACAATTGGACTGGTTCCTCTATTATCCGATACATTGGGTCCAATCATCCCAAATGTTTTTCGTGGCTAAAAAACTGCAGAATTAAAAAAAAAGTACTGAAATGTTACAGAAACTTGAGAGAATTCTTAATTCCAGACAAATACATAAAAATTAGTTATAAAAATACGTCGAGTGAGGAAAAATAACAAGATTTCTAAAATATCACTTTTTAACTGACAGTGCAATGCTGTACTTGGAATTTAGTTGGTAAAGAAGTGAGGATTCTGATAAAGAAAAACACTTCATTATCCACTCTCAATACTCCTCATGTGGTAATATATAATTGTAGATTTCGGTTTCTCATTTTAAAAAAGATATAATTCAGCAAAATAAAATATTGAAAATTGTAAATTAAATTAGGTATTTGTATAATATTACACAATTAATTTATTATAATTAATATATAAATTACTTATTTATTTCTAAGGGAAATGAATAAAATTAAAAAAAATATTTCAATGAAGTGTGAATTTTAATATTTCAAATGATATACGTACTACATAATGAAATATTTAAAAATTATAATAAATTAGTAAAAATAAAAACAATGTGTTAAAGAAAAAATATATGATTTAGAAGTGAATAAAATTATTTAAAGAAACATGAAATAGTGCAGCACAAGAAATAATAAAAGTTTTATTTAATTTTTATATGTACATATATTATTTAATTTGTAAATATCGTTATAAAAATTCGTCGAACAAAAGATGAGAAAAATTAAAACTTTTTGTCATTAGTAATCAAATTATTGGGCTTCCCAAGTGTTTGGTATGTGACAGACATACTGTTTTTTTCTTAATCGATTACTACCATTTTTGCTTCCACATCGGTTATAGGAACAGAGAATTGTTGCAAAGGAGAAGAGAGAACAAAAAATATGTGTTTCATTGTTACAGTGCCGATTTGTAATAATCCAAGATTATTTGCATAAACAGTAAAAATTTATAAAACAAATAATCGACTATCACAGATTTCTTTAAAATTTAGTTCTGTTTCAGAAAAAAAAGTTTTTTAATTTAGTTCAAAATTGCCGACTAAAAGTCAACTGGAACCAAATTTTGCCATTTTGACACACATAACTTTTACCCTATTACAATATACTGACTATATTTTTTTTTAAATACTCGTGATAAAACTGGTAATCAATTGACGAGAAAAAATACAAAATTAGGCGGAGAAGTTTATTTTATTTCCATTTGTTTATAACAATTGTTGCTATTTTAAAAAAATTGTGATTAAAATCTAACAAATATTTTTTGTCCAAAAGGTGTATTATTCAATATTACTCATACTAACTTTCATAAAAATCCATCAAATAGAACGGTAGAAAAAAATTTTTCAGTAATGTGATGCTTAAAAATTGTTTAAACAATAACTCTTTAAAAAATTGAAAATTTGCAAAAACAACTTCGGGGTCATATTTTGGTACGAAAATACTATAAAATTATTGACATGAAATATAATAATATCTCCATCGAAAAATTAGTGGCATGCTTCGAAACTTTTTAGCCATACTTAATTTAATTTGTAATTTTCAATAATATATTGTATTAACAATAATATTTTATTTTGCTGAATTATATCTTTTTTAAAATGAGAAACCGAAATCTACAATTATATATTACCACATGAGGAGTATTGAGAGTGGATAATGAAGTGTTTTTCTTTATCAGAATCCTCACTTCTTTACCAACTAAATTCCAAGTACAGCATTGCACTGTCAGTTAAAAAGTGATATTTTAGAAATCTTGTTATTTTTCCTCACTCGACGTATTTTTATAACTAATTTTTATGTATTTGTCTGGAATTAAGAATTCTCTCAAGTTTCTGTAACATTTCAGTACTTTTTTTTTAATTCTGCAGTTTTTTAGCCACGAAAAACATTTGGGATGATTGGACCCAATGTATCGGATAATAGAGGAACCAGTCCAATTGTCCAAATGCCGTTTGGACAATTGAGCAGACGGCTTGCTCAATTGTCCAAAATGATATATCAAAAAATCCTTTTTTACTGGGTTACCAGTGAACGACACAACAATTATTTAAAAATCTACGCTAGTTATATTATTTTTCAAATTTTATATTATTTTGTAAACTTATTTTAAACTAAATTATACAAACATAACCTTTAGAAAGCACTATACTTACGGAAAAACTCACATTTAGTTCACTGCAGATATTCTTATTTCTACAAAAAATGTCCGACAAAATAGAACAACCCTGAGACTGCTTTTAGAAAATTTAATTTCGAATAGTATACAAAATAATAGAGTAATTGAACTTTTTCAAAATTTTTGAAACAAATCGCCCGTTTATTTAACGTAAACAACAATAAACATCAGCATACCTGTAGGTGAAAAACGCATATATTAACATATGTTAATATATGCGTTTTTCACCTACAGGTGTCGTTCACTATCTGGGTGTCGGTCATTGTACCTGTTGCCCTATTTTGAAATTTTTCAAAATTTTTAAAAATACAAAATGGTGGATCCAATATGGTCGACTTTTTAAAAAAAATGACACAATTTACTCTAAACTTGTTATTCGGGGGTTTTTGGAGTCGCTGATTACGAATATGAACTCAATTTACAAAAATACAAAGTGCCGGACCTAATATGGCTGACTATTTTTTGTTTAAATGGCCCAATGTACCCGAAACTTGTTAATCCGAAGATTTTTAATACTTCTCCGGAGATGCAGGAATAGGATAAAATAAATCCTAAAAAAATCGTAGAGTTGGCAACGCTGCTTCAAAAAATGAAGATGCCGATCCAAGTCCAGAAAATCTAGCGAGTGAGCAGATCAATACTATGAAAAGGACTGAATTAGTCAACACTTAAAGAGGACCTGGTTTGAAATTACGATCAAATTTCTCGGTACCTTACAAATACTTTTGCAACGTCCGTGTAGTTGATATAGTCAAACACTTAAACTTTTCGCAACGTGAGACGCGCATGAGCAGACCATACCAAGGACACATTGACACTACTATGCAGAAGTACACATTTTGTTTTAGAATGAAACTTAGTTGTTTTCTCATGATTTTAGCTATGTTAGGTATAGTTACCTAATTCAACTCTGCAATTTACAATTTTCATAAAGAAAATATAAATTTATAGTATATATTATATTGACGATTTTCCGAAAACTGTGATATTTATGTCCCTAACGGGATTTAACTGCATATTAATGAATTAGTGATCTGCTTCAAATAAATTATATTTGAGACTCTTTATTCTAAGTGGACCTACAAAAAAAAGTTGTCTATTTTGACCCATATCGATGAAATGACATGAAACACTCCAAAAATGTCACTGCCGTGACATGTTCCCCACCCAGTTTTTATAACACAGAAAAAAACAACTCAAAATGAGTCAGAAAAGTGACTCATTATGAGCTGGAACTAAAACGAACCTCGTAGATGGCGCCACGTTCTATGTCATTTAACATAGACTCATTATGAGTTGGAACAAAAATGAGTCCATTTTTTTTCTGTGAACTTTCCATTTGCTTTTAAAAAACAATTACTAAAAAGCAGAAATCTGATAGCTGTGGTAGCTAATTATGATTAGACTCACTGCATTTATACGTATTATTATATATTAATTCCCTGGCGGATTATACTACTTTAAGTGCACCCTAATTATGGTAGATTTAAGGTAGGTTTTGGGTAGACTCAAAATATTGCTTTTATTTAATGAAATATTATGAAATAAACTATTGGAAATAATAAAGGAACAGTTGTAGATTGAATTTTTGAAGTAATTTATGTGAATTAAACAATTATAAATAAATTTACAGAAAATTTGCATGGCAAAGTGAATGTTAAATGCATGCGCAGTAGTTTTCTATGACATCTAGAGGTGCGCACTACATTTATGTCACCTTCCCTCTAAGGGAAGGCAACGTTTATCAAAATACACACATTTTGAAAACCAAAAGCTTTTTTTGAAATTTGTAGGTTTTTTAAAAGTTTGCTACAAATTTTCCTCAAGTTTTCTACAAAATTATCTGCAAGTTTGCCACGTTAGTTTTCTGCAAATTTGCTCTGCAAACTTGCCACCACACGGACATTTTGGTATTTGCGGCAAGTGTGCTGCAAATTTTCCAGGTAAGTTTTCTTATTTGTCTTTGATAACTTGCCGCAAATTTGCAGAAAATTATTGTGCTATGTGGGAATATTTAAAGTTGGAGATGTCAGTTCTAACGTGTGACTTATGTGTATGTGTGTGTATGTGTAAAGCGATAGTGTAATATACTACTGATATATCGCGGCGCATTTGTCACGACAGATGGCGGGAGTGGCATTGGTACTCCTTTCTGTTTTGTCACATATTAAAATCAAGAAATAGGAAAACAAACTTTTCAAGATGTATTTTATATAAATATATTATAATTTTAACACATAATTCCAACCCCCACAAGAAAAAATGAATATTTTAGACCATTAAAAATAAAGTTGAAACTCCTCCTTCATAAAGAAATCTATTTTTTTAATTGTTGGTTATGTTACACAAAATGGAGAAAAAATTTATATGTAAAAAATAAAACATGTAATTCCTACCCCTCGCTCCAAAAAAATGGATGACTTATACCAATAAAAAAATAAATAAACTCTTCCTATTTTCAAAAACATTTTTTCTATTTGTTGGTTGAGTTAAACAAAATGGAGAAAAAAAGTTATATTTGAAAAATAAAACATATAAATCTAACCCTCAAAAGAAATAATGAATGTTTTAGACCAATAAAAATAATGTCGAAACTCCTCCTTCATTAAGAAAGATATTTTTTTATTTGATGGTTAAGTGTTGTTTTTATCATAAAAGTAGAAAAAATTTTACAAATGCCGTTTATATCCACGATATACCATATTATATCTGCCGTTTTAAATTTTGAAAAACTGACATAGGAATTGTCATCAGCGATCCCGAAAACCCCCGAGTGACAAGTTGCAAGCGAATCCAAATTTTTTTTAAATGTTAGCCATATTGGTTTTTGTGTCAAAATTTTCAAAAAATGATATTAAACCCATCTTTTTTCAAAAATACTTAAAAAAGTCGTTTTTTTAAAGCAATTTTTGTTAAAGAATTTTTTTCTCCGCCATAACATTTTTTAAATAGAACAAAAAGTATCTGAAACGTGTTCCCGATAGTTGTACTTGAAAAATATCCATTTCTAATTTTTCTTTTTTTCGATTTTGAATTTAAAATGGCGCTTAAAGGACAAAAATATTTCCTAATTTTACGTAAGATTACAAAATTTTTTAAAATTGCTCAAATCTAATTGAAATTTGTTACTCGGGGGTTTTGGGGGTCGCTGATTACGAATATGAAGTCAGATGCAAAAAATTCAAAATTGCGGATCTAATATGGCGGTCGAATTTTGAGAAAATAATTGAATTTAGTTGAAACTCGTTACTCGGAGGTTTTTGGGGTCGCTGATCACGAATCTAAAGTCAGTTTCAAAAAATTCAAAATGGCGGATCAAAAAAGGCGGCTTAATTTTTCAAAATTACTCATATTTGCTTGAAATTTGTTATTCGGGGATTTTTTAGGTCGCTGATTACAAATATGAAGTCGCCTTTGGCCTTTAAATAATTAAAGTTGCCTGATTCTCACCACTAGGAGGTAGGCGATATAGAGAAACATTTTTTTACTTTTTCAGTGATTTTTAATTTTTTTTTTGTTTTTGTGTTTTTAATTTTTTTTTTGTTTTTTCAATTTTATAATTTACTTTTTTCAACTTTTTATTAAAAACTATTAATTTGTATTTTTTATGCAAATCTCAGTAATTTTGGAAAATTAAGCTGTCATTTTGGATCCGCCATTTTGAATTTTTTGAATCTGACTTCAGATTTGTGATCAGCGACCTCAAAAACCTCCGAGTAACGAGTTTCAACTGAATTCAATTAATTTCACGAAATTCGACCGCCATATTAGATCCGCCATTTTGTATTTTTTGCATCTGACTTCATATTCGTAATCAGCGACCCCCAAAACCCCCGAGTAACAAATTTCAATTAGATTTGAGCAATTTTGAGAAAGTTTGTAATCTTACGTAAAATTAGGAAATTTTTTTGTCCTTTAAGCGCCATTTTAAATTCAAAATCGAAAAAAAGAAAAATTAGAAATGGATATTTTTCAATTACAACTATCGGGAACACGTTTCTGATACTTTTTGTTCTATTTAAAAAATTTTATATTATTGGAAGTATTAAAAGGGATGAAATAAAGATTTTTGAAAAAGACTTATACAGAAGGAGAGATAAAAAGTGATTGAAGTGATAAAGTGGGGATACACTAAGATAGAGAAACTTTCTATCTTTCTATCTCAGAGATAGGGTTTCTATCCCTTTACTTCCAGCAGGGATATTTCACTATTGCTTTACACACACATGCACATATATATGTCTCACGTTAGAACTGTCATACCCAACTTTAAATATTATTTATTCAGTAACTAAATATCAACTTGCTCTAAATATGTAAGAAATAAATGCTTTAATTGTTAATTTTGTCAAATTAAATAAGTTTTCCTAATTTTTTTCTTTTCTTTATTCACTATATATGCTATTTAAAAAGCACTATATATTCACTGGATACTACTCTATCTCTCTACATGTCAACAATTTATTTATAATTGTTTAATTTACATAAATTACTTGAAAAATTTAATCTACAACTGTTCCTTTACTATTTCCAGTAGTTTCCCAGGCGGAAAAGTTAGACGAATGCCGGATCCATCCAACCGTTAAAGATCCGAGCAAGTTGAATCGGAGAGCCAATACCGATAGAGGCAGTCTGTACCGATTCGGGTGTTATGGGGAATCCACACTTTGATCTAAAATGCATATAAGCGGGACGCTTTTCCGTGACGCTATTATGTATATAGATATAGTAAATCATAGGAAGCGCCACGAAAAAACGTCCCGCTTAGCTTCTTAGATCGTAGTGTGGATTCCCCATTATGTTGATTCCACACTTCCCAGTTACTCCGCTTTTTCGTGGCGCTTTGCGTGAGAGAGAAAAAGACAGATACTATATCTTTCTTTTTCTGTCTTACACGAAGCGCCACAGATAAGCGGAGCGACTGGGAAGTGTAGGATCAGCATGATGCTGATTGCACACTTCCCAGTCGCTCCGCTTTTCCGTGGCGCTTTACATGAAATTGAAAGAAACAGAGACTATCTCTTTCTTTTTCTATCTTACACGAAGCGCCACGGGAAAGCGGAGCGACTGGGTAAGTGTGGAATCAGCATGAATGTCAGCTGGCGCGGTACAAAGACGGATCCGACCGCCGGATCAAAATTTATACAGTGTTGTAACAGCGGTTCCACATGGAGGCAAAATCGCAGCGACGTTGCGATTGTCGTGCTCCCACCATCCCATCTACTCAATGCTTTCCCCTCATGACGTCACAGGGGGGAGTGCATTGAGTAAATAGGATGGTGGGAGCACGACAATCGCAACGTCGCTGCGATTTTGCCTCCATGTGGAACCGCTGTAATGGCTGCGCGTCCGGCTCGGTACAGATTTGATGCCGCCGAACAACCGGCCTTGTACTGGCATTCGTGCGTCTGACAACCCAAGCGGTACATGCATTCTACCGACTGAAAACTAATATCATTAATATTGTTATTATTAAGATTTCAATTAATAATAATAAACTAAGAATATAGTTATTGTCATTGTTTTACTTTAAAACAATTTAATGTTTTCTAGGATAATTATTTTTTTTAATTAAAACATTGTTTAGAACCTTTAGAAATAGATTTTTTACAATACAAAAATTTAGCTATAGTTTTATTGTTTTCAATAAAAATTAATAAATTAAAATGGATAAAATAATAATTATTGTAATACAAATTTGTAATCCATTACGTTGTAAAAAATGTTTGCAGGACAATTTTTTAAAGTTTAAACATTTAAAAAAAATTAACAATACAAGAATATAAAATTTCATTGTAAAAATTAGTGAATTTGAAAAATAGGTTTTAATTAAATATTTTATTTATTAATTAACAAATAAATTAAAGAATCAAATCACTTTGTCATATTCAAATTTCTTTAATAATTATAAATAAAGTATACAACTAATTATTTATAAATATAAAATAATTAATTATAAAAATATAATAATAATAGAATAATTAAAAAAATTTAAATTTAAAAATATTTTATTAAAATACTAGATTTATTAACATAATATTCATATAAATTGCTAAAATATTCCAAAGTATTTATAAAATTATTATTTATTGTTGTATATAAGTTGCAAAAATTCTTTGCTACGTAGCGGTATTGCATATCGACATTATAATGCTCATATCCGCATGCGAGCGAATAGCGTAGTGGTTAGCGTATTAGACTTCGGTGCGTAGATTAGGAAGAGCTTGGGTTTCGTATCCCACTTGCGAGCGTTTAGAGTTTTAATGTGAAAAAAATGTAGAATGTGTTAAAAATGCTGGAAATGATCTATAAATAAATATTAATTAACATGCACCATGCATAGTTAATTAAATATTTTTTAATTTTATTTTTCAATAGAAAATATAATTTAGTCTGGCTAGACGGACGAATGCCAGTAGAACATGTTGGCATGACCACAAAAAATGGAAGTAGCTATAATAAATATATAGTATATTTTAATATTTAAAGTGCTAAATTAAAGTTTTATTGTAAACTTTTAAGCTGTGTACAGAATTTCAATTATTTTTAATACAATTTTAATCAAATTACTTGAAAAAGGTAATTAATTTTAAAAGTAGAATTAAAATTCGTCAAAGGAATTCAATTATTTATAGAAACTGTAAAAAATTTCTCCTCAAAAATTAAATTATTTACATGAATTTCCATAAAGCTCTAAAAAGAAGTTAATTATTTTTAAAAGTAATGTTTAACAATTTTTTTTAATTCTACTCGAAATGTCAATTATTTTTATAAATAATTTAATTGTTCTACACAATTTAATTATTTCAAAAATTGTAATAAATTTCTACGCAAACAATTATTTTCATAAATACTTACGTAATAACATTTTTTGGGAGGATTCAATTACTTTTATAAATAGTAAAATTCTTAGCAGAAATTTAATTAGTATCAGTACCTATATTTTAATAAAACTAAATAAATCAAATTTTCAATTATAATTATAAATAGAAAAGATTATTTAAAAAAAATTTTTTAATTCTTTGTTTAATTCAATTATTTTCCAAATTAATAAAATTATTTTAAAATAATTATTTTTAAAAAATTTAAAGTAACTTCTTAAAATAATTTAATTACTATATAAAAACTGTAATAAAAAATTTTCAATCCATTTGTAGAGTTATTTATGTTCGAAATCAAAGAAATTTAAATTTGATGATAAATAAAAGCGGGAAAAATTAGGACTTAATTGTGAGTTTTGTTGAACGAGAATGGGAGACACCCTGAATGAATAATTAACTTTTCTATTTTAATTCCCAGGCAGAAATCAACGACCGGCTTGGTACCGGGCCGGTACTAAGAGCGGACTTGCCGGTGCCTGCCTGAGACCGGCATTACCGCCGGCCCGGAACCGGTCCAGTCAACAATGATAACCCGGGAAATATCCGCCCGGTGCCAGTAAACCACTGGTCCGGCACCATGCCGGCAAACCATCGGCCCGGTACCGGGCCGGTTCTTGTTTTCAGTGTTTTCGTACCGGTTTATTGCCGGCACAACACCGGCGACGTACCGGGCCAGTGAAATTTAGACACCGGCCCGGTGCCGGTATTTCTGCTGGCTTGGAGCCATCCCGGTCAACAATGATAACCCGGGAAATATCCGCCCGGTGCCGGTAAACTACCGGCTCGATACCGGGCCGGTAGTAAAAAAAAATTATTAATTATTATTATTATACATTTTTACATAATTATATTAAACGTTAAACAATATTATTTATCAATTAATTTAATTGTAAACACTAAATAGAATGCTGAAACATATGAATTATTATTAATTATTAACGAAAAATCTGAAGACATGAGGAATTGAAAGTTTATATATGAAGTGTGACACCAGGACTAATTACAAAATGTTCAAAATTAATAGAAAAAACCTTTTCTAAAAGACAGTTTGAATAATGTAATGTCAAAGTTAATAATTATAATAACATTTGTTAATGTTATTATACGTTGGGACTAAGGCTAAAGAAAAACCGCTGGCATGGTGCCGGCCCGGTACCGGCTTTATAGAAAAAACTTGCAAAAACTTAGTATAATGAAATTAATATAATACCTTGTTAGATTATCAAAATTTTATAATAATAAATCAGATAAAACTTGACCAAAATTATTTAAACGAACAAAGTTATTATAGGGTGTCTAGTAATTCGGCAGTTACATATTACCAGATTTTTCAGTGATTTTCCCGGACAATTTAAAGCTGAATTAATAGAGTTTAATGAAATGTAATTTTTCCAACTATATAAAAAAAGATTTTAAAAAACATTTAATTTCGAGAGATTTGATTTTCTTATTCTTCCGAATGGTGTAAAAAAATTTCAAAAAATTAAATATTTAGACTTTTTAAGACACAAAAATATTATGCCGGCAAAAGTCCGTCGACGGTGTAAAAACTGCATCGAATACCGAAACCGGGCCGGTGCCGGGCCGGTACTAAATTTCATGCCGGCAAAAGTTCATCGCCGGTGTAAAACGGTATTAAAAAGTAGTACCGGGCCGGTGTCGGGCCGGTACTAATTTTGATGCCGGCAAAATCCCGTCGACGGTGTAAAAACGGTATCAAGTAGTGGTACCGGGCCGGTACTAATTTTGATGCCGGCAAAAGTCTATCGCCGGTGTAAAAACGGTATTAAAAAGTAGTACCGGGCCGATACTAATTTTGATGCCGGAAAAAGTCCATCACCGGTGTAAAAACGGTATTAAAAAATAATACCGGGCCGGTGCCGGGCCGGTTGTCTTTTAGGAACCGGCCCGGTATCACAGTGCCGGTACCGGGTATTGTCCGACTTTACCACCGGGCCGGTGTCGAGCCGGTCGTAGGCATCGGCACACCACCGACTTTTCTGCCTGGGTTTAACAATATTTAAATTTATAAGCATTTCATTATTATATCATAAGATTTCCACAAAACCTAAAAAATTCTTACATTTTTTAAAGGTTTCTAAAAACAAATCGAAAATGTCTAAAACTTTTAAAAGTTTCTAAAGAGAAATGGAAACGTTGGATTTTATTTATAACATTTAAAATCTTTTTACTGACAAAAAATTGCAATACCAATTGAGAATTAAAAAAATATTTTTAAATATTTAATATTAGTATTAACAAAATATTTGTGAAAAAATGAGAAGATATACAATACTCACATATTTTTGCAAAAGTGAAAAAATCTAATAGAATAATAATTAATATTAAAATAATAAATAAATAAATAATATACTTTTATTTATTTATACAATTATATACATGGAACATTCTTTGCCAAGCGAAACACCCAATCTCTAAATTTTTGTTTTCATTTAAAAAATTTGGTAACCTCTTGGAATAATTAGCTTAAAGTGTCTACTTTTGTATGCCGTTAAGCGATTTTAAAAAACCAAGATGGCAGCTGAGATACAGAGCTTACAGTCGAAAAAATACAAGAATTGCTTTAATTAAAAGCTAATAAATAGTTAATAAATGCTCTGATCTCTTTAAAATAGGCTTGCAAGGGGGATTTCGGGGTCGCAGAATAAGAATCATAAGTGAGATTTCTAAAATTTAAAACGGCGGGTCCAATATGGCGGCAAAATGTTAAATTATCATCATTTTACTTGAAATTTTTTACTCAGGGGTATTTGGGGTCGCAGAATAAGAATCTTAAGTTAGATGAACAAAATTCAAAATGGCGGATCCAATATGGCAGCATGAATTAAAAAATTTACTCCAATTTGCTTGAAATTTTTTAATCAGGGGTTTTTGGGGTCTCAGAATAAGAATCTTAAGTTAGATTTACAAAATTCAGATTTTTTGTAAAGTTAGATTAAAGTTATGAAATTCAGTGTAAAAGGCAAAAGTACATAAACGGTGAAAAATACCTAAAAAAGTAAAATAGTTAATCGAAATTGTCAAAAACTTGTTTCTCGAAGGTTTTTAAGGTCGATGATTACAAATCTAAAGTTATATTTTCAAAAATCAAAATGGCGGATCCAATATGGCATACAATTTATTTTAAATCAACTACAAATCGCTTAAAACTAGTTCCTTGGGAGTTTTTGGGGTTGCTAATGAACAATATACAATTACAGTTTTAATAAACTCAACTCAACAAAATAGAGAATATAATTAATATTTAAAAAATATAACATATAACACCAACCCCCAAAGAAAAAATGGTTGCTTCTTTGACCAATAAGAAACAAACTCCTCCTATTTTCAAAATCATTTTTTTATTTGTTGGTTAAGTTAAACAAAATGAAGAAAATAATTAATATTTAAAAAATAAAACATACATATAATTCCAACACCCAATAGAAAAAATGTTTGCTTCTTTGGACCAATAAGAAACAAACTCCTCCTATTTTCAAAATCACTTTTTCTATTTGTTGGTTAAGTTAAACAAAATGAAGAAAATAATTAATATTTGAAAAATAAAACATACATATAATTCCAACACCCAAAAGAAAAAATGGTTGCTTCTTTGGACCAATAAGAAACAAACTCCTCCTATTTTCAAAATCACTTTTTCTATTTGTTGGTTAAGTTAAACAAAATAAAGAAAATAATTAATATTTGAAAAATAAAACATACATATAATTCCAACACCCAAAAGAAAAAATGGTTGCTCCTTTGGACCAATAAGAAACAAACTCCTCCTATTTTGAAAATCACTATTTCTATTTGTTGGTTAAGTTAAACAAAATGGAGAAAATAATTAAAATTTAAAAAATAAAACATACATATAATTCCAACACCCAATAGAAAAAATGTTTGCTTCTTTGGACCAATAAGAAACAAACTCCTCCTATTTTCAAAATCACTTTTTCTATTTGTTGGTTAAGTTAAACAAAATGGAGAAAATAATTAAAATTTGAAAAATAAAACATACATATAATTCCAACACCCAATAGAAAAAATGGTTGCTTCTTTGGACCAATAAGAAACAAACTCCTCCTATTTTGAAAATCACTTTTTCTACTTGTTGGTTAAGCTAAACAAAATGAAGAAAATAATTAATATTTAAAAAATAAAACATACATATAATTCCAACACCCAAAAAAATGGTTGCTTCTTTGGACCAATAATAAACAAACTCCTCCTATTTTGAAAATCACTATTTCTATTTGTTGGTTAAGTTAAACAAAATGGAGAAAATAATTTTATATTTAAAAAATATTCATTCTTATAAATGTTCATTCTAATGCAACATTGATTCGCAGCAACTTTTCAAACGTAAAAAAACAAAAAAATAATAAAACACACAATTCAAAAAATAAAATGATGCTTACATAGGAGATCAATATTAATATAACGAGAGACCATTATAACCTAACTCAAATATAACCTAACATTTCCGTAGATACTAGTATATGGATTGTATACACCAAAATATTGTATACACAAAAATGGCCCTTTTAGATAGCTGACGACAGGTAAAAACAAATGAAATGACTGCCTTTTCCATACAAGCCGAAGAAGTGAATAATTTTTACTTCCTGTCGTCTGGTATCTACAATACCATATTTTTGTGTATACAATCCATACTAGTATCTACGAAAATGTTCGGTTATATTTGACATAATAGTCATAATGGTCTCTCGTTATATTAATATTGATCTCCTATGTGAGCATCATTTTATTTTTTGAATTGTGTGTTTTATTATTTCTTTGTTTCTTTACGTTTTAAAGTTGCTGTGAATCAATGTTGCATTAGAATGAACATTTATTAGAATGAATGTTTTTCAAATTTTAATTATTTTCTTCATTTTGTTTAACTTAAATAAAAAATGGAAATAGTGATTTTCAAAATAAGAGGAGTTTGTTTATTATTGGTCCAAAGAAGCAACCATTTTTTCTTTTGGGTGTTGGAATTATATGTATGTTTTATTTTTCAAATATTAATTATTTTCTTCATTTTGTTTAACTTAACCAACAAATAGAAAAAGTGATTTTGAAAATAGGAGGAGTTTGTTTCTTATTGGTCCAAAGAAGCAAACATTTTTTCTATTGGGTGTTGGAATTATATGTATGTTTAATTTTTCAAATATTAATTATTTTCTTCATTTTGTTTAACTTAACCAACAAATAGAAATAGTGATTTTCAAAATAGGAGGAGTTTGTTTCTTATTGGTCCAAAGAAGCAACCATTTTTTCTTTGGGGGTTGGTGTTATATGTATGTTTAATTTTTCAAATATTAATTATTTTCTTCATTTTGTTTAACTTAACCAACAAATAGAAATAGTGATTTTCAAAATAGGAGGAGTTTGTTTCTTATTGGTCCAAAGAAGAAACAATTTTTTGGGTGTTGCTATTATATGTATGTTTTTTTTTAAATATTAATTACTTTCAACATTTTGTTTAGCTTAACCAACAAGTAGAAAAAGTGATTTTCAAAATAGGAGGAGTTTGTTTCTTATTGGTCCAAAAAAGCAACCATTTTTTCTATTGGGTGTTGGAATTATATGTATGTTTTATTTTTCAAATTTTAATTATTTTCTCCATTTTGTTTAACTTAACCAACAAATAGAAATAGTGATTTTCAAAATAGGAGGAGTTTGTTTCTTATTGGTCCAAAGGAGCAACCATTTTTTCTTTTGGGTGTTGGAATTATATGTATGTCTTTTTTTTTAAATATTAATTATTTTCTTTATTTTGTTTAACTTAACTAACAAATAGAGAAAGTGATTTTGAAAATAGGAGGAGTTTGTTTCTTATTGGTCCAAAGAAGCAAACATTTTTTCTATTGGGTGTTGGAATTATATGTATGTTTCATTTTTTAAATTTTAACCCTCCTGCGCATAAAGCCGAATATATTCGTCCAACTATTTTTGTTAATAACTTTTGTTTAAATTAACATTAAGTGATCTATCAAGTTGCAAATTATTTCTTAGGGATAAACAAATGTTATTAAATTATTTAGGACACTTTATATTATTTATTTTACAATAAACATTACTTTTAGAATGCTTAAAACAATAAAAAAAATTTTTTTTTGATTGAAATGTATGCGCAGGAGGGTTAATTATTTTCTTTATTTTGTTTAACTTAACCAACAAATAGAAATAGTGATTTTCAAAATAGGAGGAGTTTGTTTCTTATTGGTCCAAAGGAGCAACCATTTTTTCTTTTGGGTGTTGGAATTATATGTATGTTTTATTTTTCAAATATTAATTATTTTCTTTATTTTGTTTAACTTAACCAACAAATAGAAAAAGTGATTTTGAAAATAGGAGGAGTTTGTTTCTTATTGGTCCAAAGAAGCAACCATTTTTTCTTTGGGGGTTGGTGTTATATGTTATATTTTTTAAATATTAATTATATTCTCTATTTTGTTGAGTTGAGTTTTTTAAAACTGTAATTGTATTGTTCATTAGCAACCCCAAAAACTCCCAAGGAACTAGTTTTAAGCGATTTGTAGTTGATTTAAAATAAATTGTATGCCATATTGGATCCGCCATTTTGATTTTTGAAAATATAACTTTGGATTTGTAATCATCGACCCTAAAAACCTTCGAGAAACAAGTTTTTGACAATTTGGATTAACTATTTTACTTTTTTAGGTATTTTTCACCGTTTATGTACTTTTGCCGTTTACACTGAATTTTATAACTTGAATCTAACTTTACAAAAAATCTGAATTTTGTAAATCTAACTTAAGATTCTTATTCTGAGACCCCAAAAACCCCTGAGAAAAGAATTTCAAGCAAATCGGAGGAAATTTTAAAAATTTTTTTCTCCATA
The DNA here is from genome assembly GCA_032872475.1 of Leptopilina myrica (nomen nudum). Taxonomy (NCBI): domain Eukaryota; kingdom Metazoa; phylum Arthropoda; class Insecta; order Hymenoptera; family Figitidae; genus Leptopilina; species Leptopilina myrica (nomen nudum). Next base: position 23,069,369 of record CM065464.1, on the reverse strand, counting down.
TTGGATCCCCCATTTTGAAATTTGTAAATCTAACTTCAGATTCTTGTTCTGCGACCCCAAAAACCCCTGAGTAAAAAATTTCAAGTAAATTGTAGATAATTTAACATTTTTCCGCCATATTGGACCCGCCGTTTTAAATTTTAGAAATCTAACTTATGATTCTTATTCTGCGACCCCGAAATCTCCCTTGCAAGCCTATTTTAAAGAGATCAGAGCATTTATTAACTATTTATTAGCTTTTAATTAAAGCAATTCTTGTATTTTTTCGACTGTAAGCTCTATATCTGTCGGTCTCGGCGCAGTAAACAGCCTGGTTAAAGGTCTTTCCATGTACTATTAAAAGTTGGACTATATCAACGTCACGGTCGTTGCAGAAGTATTTGTAAGGTCCCAAGCAATTTGGTCGTAATTTCAAACCAGGTTCTTTTTGAGTGTTGACTAATTCTGTCCTTTTCACAGTATTGATCTGCTCGCTAGTTAGGTTTTCTAGACTTGAATCAGCATCTTCACTTTCTAAAGCAGTGTTGCCAACCCTCCGGTTCTTTCTTATTTTTATCCTATTCCTGGATCTCCGGAGAAGTGTAAATTGGCCAATTTAAACAAAAAATAGTCCACCATATTGGGTCCGCCATTTTGTTTTTTTGTGAATTGAGTTCATATTTGTAATCAGCGACTCCAAAAACCCCCGATTAACAAGTTTTGAGTTAATTGGGTCATTTTAAAAAAAATAGTCCACCAATTTGTATTTCTAAAAATCTTGAAAAATTTCAACATATTTTAATTTTTTAATCCTCTAACTCTGTTTGTGATCCGTGTAATGCGAATTGGAACGTTTTTTTCTTTTAAATGATGTTTCAATTAGACATTTTCTACTTTTCAGTAATATAATGCGTCATAACTTGTCCGCCATTTTGGATTTTTGAAAAGGCCAGATCGTAATTGTTAGAGTACTTTAATACGAACATTTTAAGACCTTACACGTTATAATTAAGCCCACAGAATTATGCATCTTAAATTTTTTCAAACATACGTACATTTTTTTTCAAATGCTCATTACTCCAACAAAAATTAATTAAATTGGACGCTCTTATAACGAAAATTTTTGTTTTCACACGCAGTTTTTAATAAAAGATTTTAAAAAAAATTTTCTTATAAGAAATTAGCACTAAATTAACCATTTTTAATCCTTGCCTGATTGCGGGCAAACGATGGGATCTATTTATTTTGAAATTTTTTATTTATACTATAAATAAATAAATAAAAAATTTTTTTACAATGTGGCTGCACTTCATAAAACGTCTAGGCATTTCATGAACTGCGGTTTTTTTACAAAGTGCCCCAGGCGTAAAAGTACCGGCGCGGTACAGATTATGCTCCGACTGTCGGAACCGTTTTTCCACTATCGTCAGTACTGGCTCGGAACTGGATTTCTTTCGCCTGCAGATCTTATTTTTCTGCTGCGTCGGAAGAATGACAGATATGTTAAATCTGTACTGGGCCGGATCCGACTGCGAATCTCGTCATTTATTGTCACATTATAAATTTATTTTTAATAAATGTGTCATAAATAAATAACTATTACAATAATTATTTGCCTTATTTCAGAAAATAATGATTAATTAATAAATAAATTTAATAAATATATTAACCTATTAACGCCCAAATGATCATAATTTTAAGATAAACTTCAATACACGATTTAAAGTAATTTCAGGTAATGAATTATAGCAGCAATGAGATATATGGGGTTTTTGGCGTCGCTCTTCAAGATTGTGGCATCAAAATGGCGATTAGATCAACACAAAATCCAATATGTCGGATTTTTTTTGAAAAAATACCCAAAAAATTACTGATTTTTTAAAATATTTTTTTAGAACGAAAAAAATTTTTCAAACTTTTCTAAAGTATGCTATTGGTGAGCAAAATAATTGTACTTTCAAAATGTAAAATAGAGAAACTTTAATATCAAGTTGGCGGAATCAAAATTTTGAAAAAGTGAATGCATTATAGTAAAAAAAAATTTTACATCAATATCACAGGCCTACAAAATTTAGAATTTTGTCAGACCCAAGAACGGGATAAGTCATTTCCGATGTAATTTATCGCCCAGAATCCAAAACTGACAGCGAAATTACTCTATTACGTCAGGATTCGGAGATATTCTAACCTAAAAGAGTGAAAAAGGCCATTTTTGGCAACATTCGACTCTCAATAAAATCTACAAAATTTTTTTTATCATTGGATCAAATTTTAAAAGAAAGTACAATTAATCAACTTTCAAAATATTCTACACCCAATCCGATCCGACTTTTTTTCACTATGGTACAACAATTTAAAGTTTCGGTTACACGACCCAAAAACTGAGAAAAGGAAAAATAGAATAATTGGAAAGTACTTTAACTCAAGCACCTGATTCTTAATATTTTGGGATCGTTAATTAGAAAACCGATGTTGGATTTTGAATTTTAAAATGGCGGATCCAATATGGCGGCTGTTAAAATAAAAAATTGATCGGATTCGCTTAAAACTTTTTACTCGGGGGATTTTGAGGTCGCTTATTACGAATCCGATGTCAGATTTTCGAAATTCAAAATAGCGGATGTAATATGGCGACATATTTTTTGCTTTAAGGAAAAACGTGTAAAGTTGACCGGACAAAATAACAGCCTAAAAATTAAAAGTTCCTTCTTTTTAAAATTCGACATCAGATTCGTAATTAGCTAACAAAAAAACCCCGAAAGAAAGGAATTATAAGCAATTTAGATACATTTTTATAGAGTACTCACCATATTAGATTCGATATATCGTCATATTAGATCCGCCGTTTTTAATTTCGAAAACGTGACATCAGATTCGTAATATTGTAAAGACCGACAACAAAATTCTCGCTTTTATTATTACCGACTCGTGGTGCGAGTCAATCGAATCCCTAATTTACCGACCCAGTGTACGACGTAGTTCCAAAGTTACGCATGGCGCTAGCGCATTTAACCCCACTAGAAATACTCGAACGGGTGGGAACGCGGGTATATAAACAGGCTCCCGGGACGAGACCATCACTTCTTCCTAAGCTGTGTTACAGCTGGGAAACCTGAAGCCTTGTGAAGGCTGACGAAGACCGTGTGACGGTAAAACCTTGTTAAGGTATGAGAAGCCGTGTTACGGCAGCGTAAAGACGTATTACGTCAAAACGGAAGCTGTGTTACAGCAACGTAGATCGGTATTACGTTAACGATACGTGACGATTAGACTCGTATACCACCAATTATCAAACGAAAACAGAACATCGATTAAATGCGAATTACCATAACGCCCAACGCCTCGAGAGTCCCATGCGTACGCGTTACTTAATCATTATATTTCTGATCGTCACGATTAATTTGTCCACGATTCCGCTCAGCGCGACCCACGCCTGTAACTTCGTTTACTATTTATTTATAGTTATTATTACTACCTTTTGTTTTCTTAATTATTCCGAGATCATTAAATATACGATTGTTGTTAAAATGTACTGTTAAAATATTTTCTTATTTACGAACCCCGGTCCGACGAGCTAATCCTCATTAACAGTCATTACAATATGCTACCTCAAAAACACCCAAATAAAGAGTTTCAAGCGAATCCGTTAAATTTTTTAAAAATATGTCGCCATATTACATCCGCCATTTTGAATTTCGAAAATCTGACATCGGATTCGTAATTAGCGACCTCAAAAATCCCCGAGTAAAAAGTTTCAAGCGAATCCGATCAATTTTTTATTTTAACAGCCGCCATATTGGATCCGCCATTTTGAATTTCAAAATCCAACATCGGTTTTTTAATTAACGATCCCAAAATATTAAGAATCAGGTGCTTGAGTTAAAGTACTTTCCAATTATTCTATTTTTCCTTTTCTCAGTTTTTAGGTCGTGTAACCGAAACTTTAAATTGTTGTACCATAGTGAAAAAAAGTCGGATCGGATTGGCTGTAGAATATTTTGAAAGGTGATTAATTGTACTTTCTTTTAAAATTTGTTCCAATGATAAAAAATTTTTTTTGTAGATTTTATTGAGAAACGAATGTTGCTAAAAATGGCCTTTTTCACTCTTTTAGGTTAGAATATCTCCGAATCCTGACGTAATAGAGCAATTTCGCTGTTAGTTTTGGATTCAGGGCGATAAATTACATCGGAAATGACTTATCCCGTTTCTGGGTCTGAAATTTGTAGGCCTGTATATTCAAAAAGTATACAAATTCGATTCAAAATCTATACTCGGGGATGTTCGAGGTCGCAGATGACGAATCCAATGATAGTTTTTCATAATTAAAAATGGCGGATCCAATATGGCGGACTTTTTTTGAAAAATTTCTTAGATTCGCTTGAATCTTGTCACTCGGGAGTTTTGTGGGTCGCTGATGACAAATTCGATGTCAGTTTTTGTAAATTTACAATGGCGCATCTAATATGGCGAACGCTTTTTTGAAAAAATTTTGTCGAATTTTTTTTATGTTAAGTTAAATTTATGTAAAGTTTCTTTGTTCTTCAATTGTGTTCCATATCGATATTCACTTGATTTTTACTATCATTCGCAAATAGTCAAGTACAATGCTTTAATTACATCTCTATCCTATTCTTTTTCTACACGAAACATAACTTATAGTTCTACACTGGTATCAAGCATACAGTATTTGTTTGAACAGTATCGATATTCATTTGTTTTTGACAATCATCCCAGCACTGAAGCAGACGTCTTTAGTTGGTTCGCTATTCAATTCTTTTTGTCAATTTAGAGTAATAAATCAACATTGTTCGTTATAGATGCGTTCATTTTATATGTAGTAATTCCAAAATTATGTTGTTCATTTATTAAAATTGGTTTGATTTACTTGTGTGCTTGATACCAGTGTAAAACTATAAGTTATGTTTTGGGTAGAAAAAGAATAGGATAGGGAACACAATTAAAGAACGAAGAAACTTTACATAAAATATAAATTCAAAAAATTGCAATAGGATCTCGTGTTGTTTTTACCCAAAAGAAAGTCACGAAGCTTGCTATAAACAAAACCAAAAGTTCTTCTGACAATTATTCGCTGAGAGCCAGAAAATTCAGCAATGTTCAAAAAATATTTTTGCAAAAGAAGTTTTAAATTTCTTACAAAAAATTTAAAAAAATTGAAAATTAAAAAAATATTCTTTAAATTAAAAACAAAAAAATTGAATTCTGAAAAACTGATATGTTATCAGCGACCCCGAAAACCCCCGAGTATACATTTTGAATCGAATTTGGATACTTTTTTAATATTGATGTAAAATTTTATTTTTTTACAATAATGCATTCACTTTTTCAAAATTTCGATTCCGCCATCTTGAAATCAAAGTTTCTCTATTTTACATTTTGAAAGTACAACTATTTTGCCTACCAATAGCATACTTTAGAAAGGTTTAAAAAAATTTTTTTGTTCTAAAAAAAATATTTTAAAAAAATCAGTGATTTTTTGGATATTTTTTCAAAAAAAATCCTCCATATTGGATTTTGTGTTGATCGAATCGCTTTTTTGACCCCAGAATCTTGAAGAGCGACCCCCAAAACCCCATATACTTCATTGCTGCTATAATTCATTATCTGAAAATACTTTAAATCGTGTGTTGAAGTTTAAGTTAAAATTGTGGTCATTTGGGCGTTAATGGGTTAAATAATTACACAGGCCAACAAAATTTTGTGGCCTAACCGGAAGAAGCTGATTTTTATAGGATTTTGTCTGTAGAATACGAATTTGACCTTGAAAATATTGAATTGGCTCTAGTTTTTAATCAATTTACGTTTCAATACACAAAACACGCATTTTTGGTATTTTTTTAATGAATGTACAACAATATACCGAAATAGTAAATCTGTCCGCCAGCACCAAATGAAAGCTTAAACACTGCTCTTGAAAATCCAAAAACAAAAAAATTTAATTTATGTACACTTTAACCTATAATGTCCAAAGTACTGTTGTTTTTAGTATGTTTATAGAACAGCGAATGTCTCTTTGGACATTATATGTTAAAGTGTACGTAAATTAATTTTTTTGTTTTTAGATATTGAATAGCAGTGTTTATGCTTTAATTTGGCCCTATGCAGACAGGTTTACTGTTTCGGTTTATGATTTAATATTTATTCAAAAAATGTCAAAAATGCGTATTTTGCGTATTAAAACGTAAGTTGCTTAAAAACTGAAGCCAATCCAATATTTTCAAGGTCAGATTCGTATTCTACGGACAAAATCCTGTAAAAATCGGCTGTAACATTTTAGGCAACATGCAACCCAGCTTAAAATCCCCGTACAGGATCCTTAAAGGATCCTCTCGGGAGCCTGTACAGATCCTGTGCAGGATCCCATACAGGATCCTATACGGGATTTTGGGACAGGGTTCCTGTGCAGGTTCCGATGCAGGAACCTTAGTTATCAAAGATTTCTGTAAAGGTTCCTGTACAGAAACACTTGCAGGATCCAGTACAGGAAACTTTGTAAAGGTTCCTATACAGGAACCTTTGCAGTTTACAAAACTGCAGGTAATTTAGTGTAAAGGATCCTGTAAGGAACCCGTAAAGGATCCTACACGGTTTCCTCAATTAGTTTATTTATATTTTTAACTCCTGCGCAGTAGTTTTCTATGAGTTTCTCGAATGCGCAATACATTTTTCTGTCCAACATTGATATACGAGCCTAACATATTAAAATGTGAAGTCTATGTATGTCAAATGTTGCTTAACATATAAAAACTTTAAAAAATTAAAAAGTTTCCTGTACAGGATCCTGTACATGTTTCTGTACAGGAACCTTTACAGGAACATTTGAGGGTTAAGTTTCTGTACAGGAACCTTTACAGGAACCCTGTCCCAAAATCCCGTACGGGATCCTGTACAGGATCCCGAGAGGATCCTTTAAGGATCCTGTACGGGGATTTTAAGCTGGGAGTTGATGAAATTTTGTCGGCCTGTGTTATTTATTGAGATTTTTTTCAAAATTAAACAGTTAAAAAAATTTGTTGTGCACTTATACCTTATAATTATTATAAATAAATTTATATTATTAAAATAAATTTAGGAGAAAGTGGGGAAAATCGGACCGGTGAGTAAACCGGAATTTTCGACATTCGAACTAGGTGAAAAAATTCGAACCGTTCATAGGCTATTTTCATTGAATTAAAGTTTCATCAAAATTACTTTTAAATAAAATTTTTCTTTCATTAAAATATTTACTTACAATGAAAAATAATTGTCTTTCAATGAGAATTGGACCCTGTAGAATTGTTTCTATGATAATGACAAACATTTTTATTTTTTTATTAAAAAAAATATTTATTTAATTAAAATTCAATCCTGAATTATTATTTTCATTACTACAACCATTGTTTACATAATTCTTTATGTTTTTTTAATATTGTAGATTATGTAAATGCAATATTATAAATAAAAAACCAAACTGTCCAGTTTGCCCACGAGGGGTCCGGTTTACCCCAGGGGGTGGGGCAAACCCGACCGTTTGCAAAATTTGTTAAAGTTAACACATCAACTAAACAATAATTGGTTGATTCGTTTAGTCACAAGAGTCAAAAAACCGTTAGGGGGTCCGGTTTGCCCTACTCTCCCCTATTATTATTGAGATATTATTAATTAACGTTAATATTATTAAGAATTAAAAATATATTATTAATATTCATGTTAATTAATAATATCTCAATAATAATAAATTTATTATTATTGAGATATTAATTAAAATTATTAATATTATTATATTGAGAAACAATTATTTGATATATTATATACAAGTAAAAATAAAGCTGTAGCATTAACGCGTAGTAATTCTGAAAATTTTATTTCAGCTCGTGACACTTAAGAGTATTTAAGATTCGAGGGTTCCATGCGAGCGTAGCATAGTGATTAGCGTTCAATGAATTATTATTTTTTTAATTGATATTTGTTGAAATTGTCATTAGGGTCAGATCCGGTTGTCACGCGGTAGAATGCCAGCTATTAAATTGAAAATCCGCAGTCGGTAGAGTACCAGGTCCCAGCCGGTTGAATTATACACGGAACGTCTTCTCCCGGCCGGTAGGAATGCCAGTTCCGAGCCGGTTGCCAGCGCGCTTCTGGTCTAGTCACTATTCGGTAGAATGCCTGTTCACATTCGGTTGACAGGCGGTTCCGAGCCAGTACAGTTACACCGGCGTCAGTACGGGCTAGGATCCGCGCCGGTTGGAAATTTCCGCCTGGGTGGCTACGACATATATAATATTCTAAGTGAATGCAGAAAAGGAATAAAATTAGGAAATAAAAATAGGAAAAAGCAGAAAGTTAATTTTAAAAAGTGTAAAGTAAAAATATGGAAAGAGGGGTGTTGAAAACGTGAAATATGTTATGAAAGGTAGAATTTTTTACTAAAAAATAAAAGTAATAATAAAATATCAAATATTTGAAAGTAGAATACAAAAGCTACACTATAAAAAGTATAAAAAATAAGCATGTAAAATGTAGAAAATCTTTCCTAAATCAATTTCCAAGGCCAATATTTCCTTGTCCTTTATCAATTAACCTAAAATAAATTTGCTTTAACGTGTGCGAGGTGTTTCTCTGCATGATAAATATAAAAAAAATTTGAAACAATAAAAAAAATTTTATTTTCTAAATTTATTTAATAAACTATTACTAATGTTAAAAATGAGGTAAATTGGACCATAAATTTGAACAACGAAAAATTGCAGTAGATCATCTCACACAATTTTTCATTTTCCTAAAAGAAGAAATTTAAAAAAAATGTTCTCTATAATTTAAACAAATTAATTTATACTTGTAAATAATACATATATGTGAAAAATATTTCTTTTGTGTGCGTAAATGCGATCAGGTCCTGATTCGGAGCATTGCGCTGGAGCTGGTTCCAGTAAGTATATTTTTACTTATACTTTCAGGTTCTTTCTGTGAATTCAACGACTCTATCCTAAATTTGGAAAAGTTAAATACGTTCAGAAACCTTATGAAAACCAAAGCTTAGTCGCTATTATCATTAAAATTATTGCATTATCCAATTTACTTGTAAAATTAAATAAATATTTGAATTAAAATTTTTTTTCCGAAAACTATTTAAAAAGCGAAGGAGCAAAATTTTTTTTTATAATTTGACAATATTATTGCTGTTTTAACACATTTATGAGTATTTGTTGAATTTGACAGATCAAAAAAAATGTATTTCTTTATGTAAATATTTTGTTGTTGTAAATAAGCACGCTTTATTATTGAGAGAAATGTATATTTATTTGAATATTTTAATTACTGAAATTGTTGTAATAATCTATTTCCCAATTGAGAGCCGCAATGGAAATTACGGCTAGTAAAACTATCTCATTATAGAGAGAATAATATTACAGTCGATGTATTTAATGGTTTTCGAGTTATTCTAATAATTGAGCAACCAATTTTAATCTCACGATAACACAAAATTTGTATAAATTAGGTAACTGTTATTACAGTAAATTGCTAGCTTTAATAAAAGAATATTTTTATTTGTTACTTCATTTGAATACATTTCTCTCATTGATTCTATAAAATTACAACGAAAGCTTTATATTAATACGAGTATTGTAATGTATAACACTATTTGTGTATATAGATTAATGAGATAAAAGTTTCTATTCCCTAAGGATAATGTAGGAATACAATTTTCATTCGTCCAAAGGAAATGGAAAATGATTTTGACTTAAACTTTTTTCTCAATATGCTTGCTTGAGTTTCGATTCGATATAATTTCAATATCCTATTCAATAAATAATAACTTAACTTTTGTAAAAGGAGATTTTAATTTCTAATATCGTAACTGCTTCTTCATATTTCACGACCATGACGAAATATGATCTCTTGAGCCTGTTTTTATTATTTTTTAAATAAAAACCAGTTCTCTCTCAGTTAGGATTATGTGGTGTAGAAACAAAAAATCTCATTGGAATGACAAAACTCTATGGGATATATTAGAAATCCGAGTGATTTCGTTTAGTCCCAAGTTGAGCACGTCGATTAACATTGAGCGATATGATTTTCGTTTGTAAAGTAAAAGAAAAAAGAGAATGACCTACGATTATGTTTCATCTTGGTTCAAAATGGGACAGACAAACCGGACTGTAAGAAGTGCGCAAAAGCCCTTCAAGAATTGGAGAACATCGATGATGAAGCCGATCAACTTGGTATCGGATTCGTTAAGATTGCAGACGAACGACTCGCCGAGGAGTATAATCTTGGACAGCTTCCTGTTTTAGTCTACTACAGACATCAAATACCAATTGTATACGAACGTAAGAATATTTTCATGTTTTTATAATAAACCTTTTTTAATGACATATCTATTTTTTAAAGCTCTTTTTCAAGTTAAAAATTTATTTTTTACTTATATAATCATTATTTTGTAGATCAATACATCAAAATCGTTAATAAGGCTCAGAACTAGATTATGACTCAGAATTGGAATAAGATTTGACTGTGTGGTAATCTACACTACCGACAGAAATTGTCGGTACGAACGACGGGCGAGCTAAGAAAAGTTGTTACCAAAATTAAATTGACATATTTTATTATTGAAAAATTATAGAAATTTGAAAGTATATTAAATTCTGCGTCGATTGATTTAAAAATCAATATTATTTTATATTTTTAAGAGATTTTATCACCTAAGAGATGATGAAAAAATTGATTCATTTTCCTATTTTCATGCAATAAGTTTGTGTAGCTGCACAGTCCAGAAAAATTTGAAAGTCCTGCAACATAATCATTGAAGTTTTCTGCATAAAAATGAACTTATTTTTACCAAAGTAAATTACTATTTGAATGAAACAGAATTTAATAGACTTTCAAACAACCCAAGAACCAAGTTTCTATAATTTTTAATAATAAAATATGTTAATTAAATTTCGACAGTAACTTTTCTTAGCTCGCCCGTTGTTCGTACCGATAATTTTTGACGGTAGTGTAACTATATTTAATAAACTAATGAGATCTATAATCTAGAACCTTAATGTATAAGAGTCAGGTTCCATGAACTGGCCCCTGTTTCACCAACATTCTTAAAAATGAAAATCAATAATATTTTTTTGCAGCTATTATGGTACATAATGATATCCTAAGAGGATTAAAAAAAAATTTTTTAATTGAAAAAGTTATAAACAATTAAAGTTTTATGCACCATTTTTCAAAAAAATTCGCAGATTTTGGAGATTATTTTAAAAAATTATTTCAAGACCAGGGGGTCGATTATGTAATTTCACTTCATTTCGACATCCACTACCACTTTCACTTAAGTTTTCACCTTATTTAATTTTCATTCCACTTTCACTTTCACTTAAGTTTTCACCTTATTTAATTTTCATTCCACTTTCACTTCCAGTTTTACTTAAATATTCAACTTATTTAATTTTCATTACACTTTCACTTAAATTTTCGATCCACTTTCACTTAAATTTTAACCTAAATTTTCATTTTAATAATTTTTCACTACACTTCTACCTTAATCAATTTTCATTTTACTATAACTGTTAATAGTACTTTAATTTTGAATTTCACTTAATTATTTTTCACCAAAATTCCACTACTATTTTTAAGGACACCCAGAAATAATATTTGTTTTGTGATCGCGCTCTAATTTAAATAGATTAGAATATTTCGGTTCGGCATTTTCTGGTTATAACGCTCGTTACCGCTAGATATTTTTATTTTGTACTGATTTATTTCGTCATTTAAGGCTTACTTATAAGTTAATAGTGTGAATAAATAATTATAGTTTTTTTAATGTTGAGCTTAATTCAAGGAAGAAGTAAGTATACAAAAAATCAGTAATGATTGTATTAAAATTTTTTTTTTAAATATTTATTTATATTATATAATTGAGCCTCCTAATTCAAGAACTCGCCCGACGTTCGGATGAACACTCTAACGCCAGTCAAACGTTGAGAAAAGTCCCAAAAAATAAAATTTTTTTATTTTTTAAAAGCACTACCTTGTAGGAAATTGAATAGAGCATCTTTTTTCCTTTTAACTTTTTTTTGTAGGATTTTTTTTCTATTAATTCCATCAAATGTCCATAATATATCAAATGGGCATAGAAAGTAGGAAATGTACGTTTTATTTCCATATAATTTTAATAAAAATCGGCGGGGGGGGGGGTGTTTTAAGACATTAAGAGTTTAACATTTCAAACAGCAATTTCTCTACGAAATTGGCAAAAATTTAAAATAATAAAAATAGCAATAGAAAGGTCATGAAATTTTCTATTGAATCAGTGTATAATATAATATGAACAATTAAAGAATTATATAATAAAAATTATTAAAAAATCTGTCTCCTTGCGATTGTTTTTTGTCGGTGGAACGGTTTGAATTGAAATGCCTCACATACATCCTACACTAAAACTGACATTTTCTACTTTAAACATTAATTTCTCAATAATTTAACATTAATTTGTCCTTAAAAATATATCATTATCATCCTGCGATATTTCTTTATTCATTTCAATAGTTTTCTTTAACTGTTATTACATAATTATCGAAATATACTAACGAAACACAAAGTGACAACGAATTCGTCGTATTTTCATATGACACCCATCCGCCAGGGTAGAGACAGAGCTTGAACTAAACTTAGATTAAGCATATAGATAATATAAATAGAGTACCCTGCTGGAAGTAAAGGAATAGAAATCCTATCTCTTTGAATATTTTTTTATCTCTGAGATAGAAAGAGATAAATAAATATAGCTTTTTATCTCTCTTTCTGTATAAATCTTTTTCAGTAACCTTTATTTCATCTCTTTTAATACTTTCAATGTCTTTACCTATCTCTTTCTATCTCTAATTCCATCCAAGAATATACTTATCCCCTTTTATAATCTTGTTTCCAGGGACCGTCTCGAAAGTTTAGTTTCGTTTTAGTGTTTGAGTTGACACGAAACTGAATTAACGAAGTGACTTTAGTTTCAAGTCGACACGAAGCTAAATTAACAAATTGAGTTTTGTTTCGTGTCGACCCGAAACTAAATTAACAAATTAGATTTAGTTTCGTGAACGACTCAAAACAAAATATTGAAGAACATAATTATTTAGTGTCAATCACAGAAAAATGGTTTCCCCTGACTTACGTAACTATAGTAACTTACATAATTAAAGGAAGTTACGTATGTTACATAACCAGAGAAAATAACGTAACTTACGTAAATGTGATTATTTACGTAATGTAAGTAAATTTGACCATTTATGTAATTCATAATTGTGTAAAGTTTTTTGGTTTTCAATTTAACTGTACAGAATATTAAAAATTTAATTTAAAAAATAATTGTTATTTTATTCGTTATATTGCGTAGAATTTTTTTTATGTAGTATTTAACCGTGCAAAATTAAATAAATTTTATTTAAAGTTACATTTTATTTAGTTCTAATGTGTAGAGTATTTCTTTGTAGAATTTCTTTATTTAGAATTTTTTAAATCTTAATTTAATCAATATTTTTCCAATGTGTAGAGTTTTCTGGGGTCCAATTTAAGTGTGGAGAATTAAAAATTAAATTGAAAAAATAATTCATATTTTTCTTCGGTAAAAAATACATTGTGTAGAATTTTTTAATGTAGTATTTAACAGTGCAAAATTAAATAAATTTTATTTAAAGTTACATTTTATTTAGTATTATTATTGTGTAGAGTATTTATTTGTAGAATTTATTTATTTATAATCTTTTAAAACTTAATTTAATCAATATTTTTCAAATGTGTAGAGTTTTCTGGTGTACAATTTAACTGCGTAGAATTGTAAATTAAAATAAAAAAATTATTATTAGGATTTTATTTTAATTAAAATAAACTGTGTCAAATTTTCTGATGTAGTATTTAATCGTGTAGAATTAAAAGATTTTAATGATATATTTTGTTCTATTTAATTCTAATGTGTAGGACTTTTTTCTGTAGAATTTATTTGCGTAGAATTAATCAAATTTATTAAATGATGTGTGTACAATTTCCTGGTGTAGAGTTAATTGTGTAGAATTTTATTTTGTAGGGTTTATTTGCGTAGAATCGCTACCACCCCAAATTAACAAATTAGATTTTGTTTCGTGTCGACACGAAACAAAAGTCACTTTGTCAATTTAGTTTCGTGTCAATTCAAAAACTAAAACGAAAGTGATTTTATATTTAGTTTCGTTTTAGTAGCGGTGCCTGCTTGTTTCTACCCAGGCTATCCCTTTTTTATTCCTCTCAATCTCTTTTTATATTCCCTTTTTATTCAATCTCTTTTAATAACCCTTACTTTATCGCCTTTTATCCTCTTACTATTCACTTCTTTCCCTTTCTATCCCTATTTAATTCTATACCCATTTTTATTACAACTATCGTTTTTTAACTTCTCTTCTTCTCAATCTTTTTGAATAACATTTTTCTTAGTATCTTCTTCAATACTTTTTCTATTTACTTTCTTCCCTTTTTGTCGCTGCTTTAATCTATTTAATCTTTAAACTTGAATCCAAGAACACACTGATCCCTGCTTATGACCTTCCCTTATTCCAGGCTTTTCCTTTTTAATCCTTTCAATCTCTTTTTATCTCATATTTTTTCTCAATCTCGTCTAATAACCCTTATTAAATCCTTCTACTATTTTCTTAATTCTCTTTGTATCCTCATTTGAATCTTACTATTTACTTTTTTCTTATCTTTATAAATAACATTTGTTTTATACCGTTCTATTATTTTTATCTACATGTTAATCTTAGTACACACACATCACAATTCACACCTTGGGTTTAATCTTAGTCTATCACCTCTCGATTCTATTCAATGTCTTTCCATCACTTACTTTTGTTCAATCTCTTTTAATAATCTTTACTTTATCTCTATATTAATTCTTTTATTATTCACTTTCTTTTCTTTTTATTCTAACTTTATTCTAATGCCATACTTTTTTCTTTTTATCCCCTCGATTCTATATCAGTCTATTTCTTTCCAATTCAATTGAAAAAGGCTTTTCTACTTTTATCTTAATAATTTTGTTATTTATTATGCTCCTTTCAGCCCTTATACTATTCTCTTTTTTTGCTTTCTAATCCCAATTACATATCAGTACATACAATACTTATTACTTTTATTCCTTAAACTCAATTGCAATTGGTTGCAATAAACTGCAGTCTATTTCCTTCCTGTACATTGAATTAGCTACGTGACGATTTCATGATAAATAAAGAGAAATTAAAACTTAAAAAGTAGACCAACTGAGAGATAAAGAGTGGTAAAGTAAGAGAAAAAAGAGATAAATACAGTCTCAAAAGTGAAAAGGTAGTTCAAGAAAAATATCTTCCAATAGCTAGCGTGGCTGAGTGAAATGTGTATTCGACTTGCGTCCCTAAGGTTCAGGGTTCTAGCCCTCCTGCGTGCGATTTTTTTTAAATTTGGTTTTAAGTGTTATGTGTATAATGTTGGTTAATAATGTGAAATGAAATATAGATATAAACAATAAATAATAATTACATAACAAATAAATAAATAATTTTTTTAATAATAAATTTAATTGAAATTGTAATACTTCATAAAGTATTTAATATTGTTAATAATATTGGTTAATTAATTCTTTATATAATAAAAAGGATAAACATTTTCAGCAAAGAGAAATATTTTTATCCAATATTTTTTTGCTAATTATAGTTACAAGATAATAAAGAAAAGATATTTTTATGCACTGAATTAAGCGTTTTTAACTAAATAAATATAATTAGTTATTAATAGTTAATTACTTTCATCAATTAATGTATTTCTCCCCTTATTTATTTCATTTAAATTCAATGTTTTTGACGTTTGAACCTCGAAAAATTGTTTTGTTTTATTATTAACCACCAAAGAATAAAAATAATATACATTCAAGTTAAATTCTTTTTTTTAGAGGAAAACGTGAGAGGATATTAGAAGAGGATTTTTCCTCTAACTATAAGATTACTTTTTCAGGGTCACTTATATCATATTGTGACTTTTATTATTATATCACAGTTATGAGATTTTGTTACATAATTTGACGAGTACATAGTTGTTACATTACAATTATGACCTAGGTGAAAATTATTGTTTTTGTTTTTATTCACATACATGTAAATATATTTAACAAATATATAACATTTGGATATATCAAATGACATTTGAAATATAGTAGTTTTAGTAAAAAAGACAATTTGCGTTAATTGGTACATATTTTTAAATTGATTTTTTAACAGATCTTTAGTATTATTTATTAAACACGTTTACAATTTTTGTTCTTATCACTGATTTAGATATTATTATTATTTTATTGTTTTATACGAAGCTTAAAAAGAAGAATGAAAGATATCCGCTAGAATGTGGGTTCGAACCCCTGACGCAAACCCAACGCCTAAAAACGCACCTATTTAAACCGCACGGCCACAGAAGGCTGGATAAGAACTCTTCTAATCTATTATATCAAAGACAGTGCAGCATATTTTGTTACTTACTGTTATGTAACTGTTACGTAACAAAGAAAAACTTGTGATTTTTTTATTTATAACATATGAGTAACGTGTTAGTAAAAATATCTACCACACATTAGTCACAGTGTTCTGTAACAATTCTGTAACAATGTTACACTTATATAAGTAACAATTTTGTAACATATATGAGCAAATCCACGAAACTGTTAACTTTTATGATACTCAAATCGAACACTTAAAAGTGCGTAATATTTTAGATTGAATCTTATTTTCCTAAATTATATACTAAGTAACATTTATGTACAGTATTAGAACAAAATATTAATTTATCAATTAATTTTATGAGTTTAAAATTGAAAAAAAGATTAAATTTCATTTGAAACTCTCAGAAAAGTATATATTTTTAACGTTTTTATTTTTGCGGCGTGTAAAATATTAATTCAGCTACAAGAAAAATAGCTAAAAGACGTATGTTTTCAAACTTTTTTCACTCTTCCATTAGTGTGCTACGACTGTAAGAAAATATATGAAGGTTTGATTGAATGATGGCACTTTTTAAGAAAATTTAATTAAATGTCTTCTTATGAAAATACCTAGTGCGGCGTAGAATAAAAACAAAAGTTCAATAAGTTTCTAAATAGACAATAAAAAATCTAACATTTTAAGACCTTTTTGATAGTGTGCCTATATTTGTATTCCCGTAGAAACAACTTAAAGATGTCAATACAAATCGTGATTTTATTTAAATTTATACATTTTTGAAAGGGATAACTACAATTTTACTTTAAAGAAGTCCATTTATAGTGTAATCGAAAGATTGATACCAGTCGCTGTGTAGGGGACTGACTGGCTTAAAGGAAACTCGTGAATTCGCGGATGAAAGGATAATGCACGAATAAACCCAACAACACAAATAAATTTACCAGCATGAATATTAGTAGAAAGTTAAAAGTAAAGTTATAGAATTTTAGGCTTAATATTCTCGAGCAATATTGTACAGGGAGTACACGAGGAGGCAACCAGCCTCGTGCCGACGTAAAGGTTTAAATAAATTCAAATGTCCTTTTTATAATTTAATAATTTATTTATTCAATTTATTTACACTTATTGGTACAGAATGGGAAACCATCAAAATAATGTGTCCTCTTTCGGGACTGACGGTTTCGACGGTGGGGACGGAGATTGAGAAACGCTGACGTCATTGACCCCTGCAGGAACTAATTCGTCGAAACGCTCGAAGTGCGGAGTTGGCGACGGAAGATTTTTTCCCGCACAAAAAGGTAGCGGCAACGCTGGCGTTGGTCGGACAACGGGTCGAATTACGGCTCTTGGTCGTGGGTAATTTCTAGACACGTAATCCCAATGGCGCTCGCTAATCCTCCGGGATGGCTGCACAGCAGGAGCAGGTGCGACGACTAGCTGGCCGAACGGCGGTAAAGGCAGAGCTAATAGGCTGCGGGGCGTAGACGCTATTAAGCGTGAACAATAGCGTTGGTATAAAGTAGGCCCACGGCCTTCAAGCAGAACTCCTTCAGACTCCGTCGTAGTACATGTGGTCCTTTGAGGTTGCTGTAGGTCGTGAAACTGACGACTTCTTCTCCATAAACGTGCTTTTCCCTGGAGAATAGATCGATAGAGTTAATAGATGCGTGCTTTAAACCGCTAAGCCATGATAGACTCCCGTTATTTATTGAAAGTGGTCCTACTAGGGAAAGAGGCAACTAACTTTCCGCAGAAAGAAGAAATTATTGAGAAGGCAACCAGCCCAAATAATCCCGGTTGACCAATTTCATAAAGAAGGGGAAGTCACCCAATGTTCTAAGGGAAGAGGCAACCAGCTTCCCGTAGAAGTACTGTGAACGAGAAATAACTTCTCGATAGAGTTGAGGGAAAGGACTTAGTGCTCTGTCTCGCGGGAACCAACAACCTAATTTAATACCGAAACAGACAACCAATTTCAGTATTAAATCCTGAATTACTGGAGAGGCAACCAACGTCAGTAATTCCGGTAGTCAGGATCCATCGAGATGCGACTCAACAAAAAAGTTAAAATTATACAAAAGTATTACACGTAATTTAGAAATACACTATTGCAACTTAAAGACAGATAATTAAACTACAAAACCCCAGAAATCACATTTTATAAAACTGTGTAATTACAAAAATATGAGGTTTTGACAGTAGAAACAAAAACTTACATTATACTTATTTTTGTAACGTCACGTCACGTCACTAGCGGACTTCACCTAACCAGAAATGCTCTTGAACACTATGGAGAAGTTGTAGGGGGTACAACTGACTAACAAAAATTTAAACTCTGTATTTTCGCTAATTTGTTTAAAAGATATTAGCGTTGTTACTTTCTCTTTGGTCTACTCTATCCATTTCTCTCAGTGTATTAAACTAAATGCAAGACTTCAACTTAACTTTTAAGGACGCTGCACGGTGGGAAATATTTGAAAGTCCATAGACGTAGCAAGCGATGGCCCCTCCATTTCCCCTCTTTTCACCTCTCTTGGTGCAATTTTTTGACTTTTATAATTAATTTTAAAAAATCCAGATTGAAAATGAAAAAGGGCGAATTAGATTGTCCTACATAACAGGCTTCACAATCTTTACAATTAATTTTATAAACAACATTTATTTTATGTGAATTCATTAAATTATCTTTACCCAAGGAACAAAACGATTGACATTTAAAAGAAACTCTAAATATTGCATAAAGATTATATTTTTGAAATAGTGACTGAAGTTTCTTAGATAAAAAACCAAAATACGGTATTGCAAAGGTATTCTGTTGGTCAAAATTTTTATTTTTATTATCAACTATTTTTTCATTATTTTCTTCTTTATTTTGATTTTTTGATAAAAATTTAATTTTATATGATTTTTTTTAAATATATTTTTCACTGAAGTCATCAGGATAATGATTTAGAAAAAGTAATTTCTTGACAAAAGAGATATTATTTAAAGATAGGGTCCAAAGGAACATGAGAGTTATTGGGCGGGAATTGGGGTGGGAAGGCAAGCGAAGACTGTTGGGTTTATTACCCAACAAGAGGCGAGCCAACGATCTCCTAAAACTCGATAAGATCAGAGTTAGAACCATTGTAAAAGTGTAATAAAAATGTATATTTTTTAATTATTTATAAAAAACATAAATAATATTTATTAAATTGTTATTGACGAAATTATTGGCAACTATAAATTACTAAAAAAACTGTAAAAAGGGAATAACGGTGTGATAGACTGGTGCACTGAGTGTGATTTATCAACACATAGCACTTTAAAAGTTAAAACTAGATGTATATCAAGAGTTAGACCTGAACTAATGCCTTCACCAATTAGATCTAAACTTACAGTCAGACTTAGGGCTGATTTCACCAAACTCAATTAAACTTTAAGGTACCGTCCCATGACGGCGCAAAAGGGTCGGCGTAAAGCAGAAACCATGCGATAGAAAGAGATGAACAGATATCACGTTCTCACTCACTCACATGGTTTCTGCTTTACGCCGACGCTTTTACGCCATCATGGGACGGTACCTTTAGTTAGTAATTAAAGCCAGTTTAACGGCTTGTGATTGGTTAATTGCGGATTTAATCCATGATTAACTATTAATCATCATTAGTGAAATTGGCCATTATTCTTCACCTAAAATAGTCCCTTAACTCGCAGCCTGAAAACGGCCTGATACAGAATAAGTTGAAATGCTGGTGGTAGGTGACAGTCAAGTAGTCCACAGTAGCGGGATTTTTCTACTTTTCAAATAAATTCAATATGTCTAAGAAGCATAGAATTAAATTTAATTGATGAAAATAATCTAAACATAGTAAAGAATTAAATTTAAATATGAAATCGTTTATGATGATAGTATAATTAAATTTTAATAACAATAATGCTTTTATTTAAAATTATTATTATACACAATACAAAATTATTTGATTAAAATAACCGATTATTTGAATATTATCGAAAAAACGTTTACTTGAATCAAATTAATTGTATTTGAATAAAATATTTCTATTATTGATGTAAATATTATTTAATTTTTTTTATATAAAAAAAATTTTCCTTTTTACTCTTGATTAAACCATGGTGATTTTTGAGAACCTCTGTTGTTACAGCTTCTTCTACGACCTCGATGTTGACTTTGATTGGGTAATCCACGATGATATTTGCCTCTGCCTCTTTGATGGTCCCTGTTATAACTGCGTCCCCTTCCTTGTCCCTTTGGAGGTGTTGATTCTTCAGTGCACTCGTTTTGTTTATGTCCAGGTTTGCCGTATGAATAGCATTTTCCACACATGTTTATGAAAAAGGCGTTAAAATTCTGGTCATTTTGTTGATCTCGGTTTTGATTTTCTTCAGTTGCTTTCATTGAGATTTTCATTTTGAGGAAATCGACTGTTCTTCGATTTTCGGGTAATACGTCAATAAGGTCTCCGATGTAACTTTATGACTGTTGTAGTGCTTTTAGTAAGTAGTGCAATTTTTCGTCCAGCTGCTTTCAATTCGTTTGTAGCTCTTTCAAATTCGTCAAAAAATGTTTTTACTTCCGTGAAGTCTTTTAATTTTATATTTTCGAGATTGTTCCTGCAGATCATTTGTAGTGCTATTGGTTCCCTTAAATACATTTCATCAAACTTATTCATTATTTTGAATGAGTCAAGGTCTTCGACATACTCGAGTTATTTATTTGTGATACAGCTATAGATAAAATTCGTGGCTTTGATGTCGACACGTTTCCATTCAGCTTTGTCTTTGTCTTGTTGAGTATCGGGACCATAAAAAATAGGGATCACTATATCATCAACTTTTGCGAACGTTATTTTAAAAAGTTTTTCGTTTCACGCACTAGCACTTTAATCTTTTCACAAAAACTTTTCTTTTGCAGAATTATTTACAACCATTATTTTTTACACCAGTGCTGCTTTAGATTGTGCCGTACAGTTTGACTTCTTAGCAAGGACTGAAAGCATTACTCATATTTTGAAGATAAGGAACCTGTACACACTCACTCTTACAGAAAACACAAATGCACACACGCTTTCAACAAGGTCACTGACACTTACTGAGACATACGGTTCGAAAAATTCCCAGTGAAGACACATAGCGAGACCTAACTGTAATTAGATTTAAATATAGAGCTAGACCTGGACTCCGGTTTTGTATGTTGAGCGGGTAACACGTATTTTGATTGAGTCCCGCTTCAAGTGTAAATTTGTATCGAACTATGTTTAAATAAGTGTAACTAACTTTAAATATCTTGTGTTGTTACTGAGGAAGATTTATTCCTTACGATTGTTCTATAAATGTCGGGTTGTAAATTTGTATTACTTTAACTTCTTTTTCCGTAAAAATATAATCACCACGTGGGAACGCCAATTTTGAAACGAGGAAACTAATTAATGTAGCTGGTCCACATCTTACAATACGTGACTGCACTCCTTCTACATCCCTATTACTTCTGAACCTAATCCTAAATCACGAAAGGTAAAATTGACACATTTTAGTAATCTTATCTGTACAATTTTAAAAATTTTATTAACTTTAATCAAGTATTCATTTAAACTCTTTATAATAAATTAATTTTTCTCTCTAACCTTTGTTCTGCTTGATTCTATAAATGTAAACAACGATTCTAAACACAATAATTTAATTTTGAACTGAAAGAAAACAATTTGATCATTCAACTTTTAACTTATTTACTCAACCTTCAAATACTTGTATACATAAATAATAAACAAACTCAGTAATAAAATTATAGAAGACTCTGCAATCTAATACTTACAGGCTTAGAACTGTTTATTCGTTTGCTCTTATCTTTTTTTCTAAAGGTTTTATTAATTAATATAATTTATTTACATAGTGTAATCTCTTCGATAATGCATAACAATGCTGAGATTTTTAGAGCGATGTGCCCTGATATATATTTTTGTTAATCCCTCGGAAATATGATACCTAAGCACAATTGTCGCACTTGAATCGTATCTATTGTTTATGTTATTGTCAGGAGCTTCATATATTTCTTATACTAAGCTAATCAATTAATTGAATTATAACTAATGACATTTACGATTTTATTTTTATGGTTTTCGTTGCTAATTGAACTATCTTTGTTCTATTTTGGTTGCAAATAATTAATATATATTTGGTGACCTCATTCTCAGTCATTATCTGAATTGTTAATATTTTGATGAATACTTGGACTCTATCATTGCTATACAGATTTATATAAATGTGAGGTTGCTTTAAATCAAATTACTAAATATATATGTGTCCATTTTAATCTTAGTTATTCATCCTACCTAAAGCCCTTTCATAATTTCCAAACCTAAATATCCATGCAGTTCTGGAACGTGTTCTCAATCTCATTATTCCAACTGTGATCACCTGTAAACGAGGAACTGTTCAAAATGCCCGCCAATTTTGAAGCATCGTCTTGAAGTTTGAGCATTATCAATGACAACTACTCACCAACCTAACTTACAATCAACTCTACGAATATCCAATCGACAAATTTAAGATTTCTTACGTTCTTAACTGAACACTACATACTTATACTTGGTACTGGCTATTTGTCTATACAAGAGGCCATTAAAACAAAAACAACAACAGAGCTAGACCTGAATCTGGACAAATCCTTACACCTTGATATGGAATTAGATGTTGCGACCAGTACTTATATTTAAATTTAAATAAACAATCTAAACATAATCATCAATACTGTTTATAAGTTTGCTTTCCTTATAGAAAACATAGTGATATACATGAGCGAGAAATATGAGAAATTAGCGATATTGAAAAAGACTTTATTCTTTTGTTTCTTTGTCTCATTTCGTCTCATCTCATAAATTACTATTATTAAATCGTTTAATATCTCAACATTAACCTCTTTTCAGTCAAATATTTGAAAATCTGATGTCAGATTTCAGAAATTTAAAAAGCGGATCGTTTATGGCAAACGACAATTCAAAATATTTACTTATTTCTTTAAACCGTTTTTGACCCAAAAACTATTTTTTCACCAGACAGGGAAGGGGATAAACTATTCAAATAATGAGACGAGAATTATTAATAAAAAACGAGATTTTTTAATATGAGAATACTTCATAATCTATCGAGATCGATGAGACATCTGAGAATCTCGTCTCAATGTACATCTCTACAGAAAACAGTTGAATTATTCCCGAAACTGCTGGACACAGTTCCGCGTGAAGAAAAAGGGATTAATTCTCCATTCGAACACTTATTAAATTCACTAAATTCTCAATTAATTCCACATTATTCAAACAAAAAAATCTATACATAATTAATAATTCCACACCAAGAACAAATGTCTAACTCGAGAATTTTTCTTAAGACGAACTAAGTCGAGAAGAAGATGTCCTGGAGTGGCTGGTTGCAAACAAGAGTACAGGTGACGAGGAAGACGTTATTGAGGATGTTACTGCAAAAACACTCAACACACTCATTGGAAATATAGACAATCTGGTCGTACTCTTCTGTTCGTATCTAAGGTTTTTATTCAAGTGTTACAAGAAAATTTTTTAAAATTATTTCTTGTAAAAAATTTATATTACATATTAAAATAATATTAATATTTTCTTGTACTACAGTTATTTGTTGATTAAAGAAAGTAATTTTTTCATCGACCTTAACAATTACAGACGATCATGGTGATGAGGATTCAATGCAAGTTCTTCATGAACTCGAGAAGATTGATGATGATTGCGACAAGCATGGTATTCAATTCGTTAAAATTGATGACGATAAAGCGGCAAAAGAATTTGGAATCGATTCAGTGCCTGCAATTGTATACTTTGAGAAACAATTACCAAATGTGTATGATGGTAGGTGAAAAGAAAAGGAAAAGTAATTAAATGTACCAACATTTTTGCTAATTGTAATTAATCATTTTTCAGGCGATATAGAGAATGAAGATGAAATTCTTGAATGGCTATTAGCACAACTTGAAAAAGATGAAATTGAAGATGTGACCGATGAGATGTTAGATCGATTAGTTAAGGAAGGAAAAACATTAGCAGTTTTATTTTGTATGTTTTGTATTTTACCAATATTTTTTTTGCCTTTTTCAAACTTTTTCTTAATTTATTGAATTTCTTAATTTATTTCATTTAATTTTTCTTCTAATTTTGTCTAAATTAACAATTTGATTAAATGTTCCTAATTATTTATTAAAATAGATGATAATAATGACCGCAAATCTCAAAGAGTTTTAAATGAACTCGAAAATATTGATGACGAGTGTGATCAATTGGGTATAATTTTCGTTAAAATCGATAATCCTGATGAGGCGAAGGAATATGGTATTGAAAAAGTTCCTAGTTTACTTTATTTTGAAAAAGGAATACCAACGTTATATGAGGGTAATCTAGAGGAGGAGGAAAAAGTACTCAAGTGGCTCGAACACCAACAAAGAAGCGATCAAATTGAAGATATAACTGATGAAATGCTAGACATGGTAATCGAAAAAATGCCACATGTTGCTGTACTTTTCTGTAAGTACAAAATAAATATTCTCTATCAATAATTATTTTTCTTATTATTTTTTCCTAATAATATTAATTACAGTAATGATTATTGTTGTATAATTATATGATTATAATAATTATTTAATTATCTCTTTCTTGTAGATGACAAAGATCAAAAGAAAAGTCAAAAAGTTTTATCAGAATTGGAAAATATTGACGATGATTGTGATCAGCACAATATTGCATTTGTTAAAATAAACGACGAAGATGAGGCAAAAGAATACGGAATTGATGAAGTACCAACGCTTGTATTTTTCGAAAGAAAAATACCACATATTTATGAAGGTAACATTTTACGATCAAAAAATATTCTTTCAAAGAAAAAATTATGAAAACTTTTATCAATAGGTGATCTTATGAATGAGGATCAACTTTTGGGTTGGTTGTTACATCAAAAAAAACACAGTGAAATTCCAGAGGTCACTGACGAAATGATGGAAAAACTGATAGAGACAACTCCCTTCCTGGCTGTCCTTTTTTGTTAGTTATTATTTTTTAATCTTCTAAATTGATTTTTAATTAATGATTTATTGTAAATAGAATAATTGCAGATGATAAAAACGACAAACAGGATATAAGAATTTTGAACGAAATGGAAAATATTGATGATGAATTGGAAAAAGCTGGAATTGTTATTGTTCGATTGGATAACGAAGCTGAAGCCAAGGAATATGGTATTGATCATCTACCAACTCTGGTCTATTTTGAGGGAAAGATTCCAGCGATTTATGAAGGTGATCTTCTTAATGAAGACGAGGTGCTCAAGTGGTTGATTGAACAAAAAGAATCGGCAACTATTGAAGAAGTTACTGACGAAATTCTATCAGATCTGATTGAGGAGCACGAGTACGTCGTAGTATTTTTCAGTAAGTTTTATTAATCCACTTGACTTGAAATTCAATTGTAATAATCAATTTATTAAATGGTATTCTACTATTGTTACAGGTGGTGATTGTGATGATGGTGATGAGTGCGATAAAGTTCTGAAAGAATTGGAAAACATTGATGATGAATTGGACGAAACGGGAATTGTTTTTGTCACCACTGAAGATACGTTCCTAGCCAAGAAACATGGAATCAAATCATTTCCCACTCTCGCCTTCTTTAGAAACAAGGAACCTCTTATATTCAAAGGCGATCTAGATGATGAGGACGAGGTTCTATCGTGGATCACTGACGAAAATACTCTAGAAATTCCGGGAAAAATTGAGGAAGTCAACAGTCGAATGTTGGAGAACATTTTGGAGGAAAATGATTACGTTGTTGTATTCTTCTGTAGGTTTTTTTATTTCTGTTTCACTCTCCACTTTTCGCAATACTTTCATTAATATTTCTTAAAAACCAATTTCAGACAAGGAGGGTGATAAGAAGAGTCAGAAGATTCTCCAAGAATTAGAGAACATTGATGATGAATGTGAGGAGAAGGATATTGATTTTGTAAAAATATCAGACGATGGAATTGAAAAAGAATACGATTTATTGAGTTTACCAGCGTTGGCGTTTTATAGACACAAATTTCGACAGATATACACTGGTGACATGATGCATGAGGAAGCGATATTAGAGTGGGTTCTTGAACTTCGTACATCAACGCCGGATGTGATCGAGAATGTCGATAGGAAAACTCTACAGGTCCTCATAAATGATGTCGAACATCTCGCTGTGTTTTTCTGTAAGAGCGCGTCTAGACACTTTTTGTTTTTAACTGCAATTGTCAAGAAAAGTAGTCAATTATTAAGATTCGGAAAAAAATTTGTCTTGATTTTTTAAATGCAAGTGACGAATTTTTTTAATAGACGACGACAAGTGCGAGTCTTGCCCGGAGATCTTGGAGGAGCTCGAGACCATTGATGATGACACCGACAAGCATGGTATTCAATTTGTCAAGTCAAAAGACGCCAAATTAGCCGCCGAAATTGGTATCTTCTCATTTCCGGCTCTTGTGTACTATGAAACCGGCGTTCCGATTATGTACGACGGTAAGAGAATTTGAGCGTTCCTTCTTTTTTCTTTTTTGATGCCGACGAGGGTATTACCATTTTACATTCCTTTTTTGAATTTCCATCATCAGACATTAGTAATCAGGGTTATGTTCGGGAAAACATATTCTTAAGACGTGCTCCGTAGATCTCTAAATCCTCTGAATTATACCCAGATAACAATCTTGCCTCGCACGTTAGTGGACCAATGGTCTGAGGACCACGTGACCGTGGTCCTAAATACTGCAAGAACGTTAGGCAATTAGTCCGAGGACCATTGTGCAAAACGAACATTTTAGTATTTGTCGCAAGTTTGCTGCAAATTAAATAAAAATCTGAGTTGCGGAAAATTAATTTTCAAAAATAAGCCTTCCAGCATCATTTTAATATTAATTTTTTTTGAACGTTAAATATACGGTAATAAATATTGGGGTTTTTGTAAAAAAAATTTCTTTTAAATTTAATTACTGCAATTTATTAAACTTTTAACATTATTCATTTATAATTTAATAAATTGTGTATTTAATAATTTATTTATAAGTATTTTATCTTTTTAAAAATAACTAACATATATTTTTTTTAATAAACTGAAAAAAATTGTAACGAATTTTTTTAATTTATCATTTTAAGTTGAAAATTGATATTTTCTATAAAAAATTTTTATTTTTAATTATAATTTTGTTATTTATGCGGAAAATTTTTTTATAATTCAAGGGTTAGGTATTTAAAAAAAATTAAACACAAAACAATAACGCTTACCAAATATGAAAAAGGTTTTGGAGATAAATAGTTTGTGAAATAAAAAATTCACGTTTTTATTAAATTTAAAAATATTGAAACATAATTTAACAAATTTTTTGGGCTACAACTTTAAATATTTATATATATATAGATTACGTATAGTTAAAAAACAGTTTCAAAATATGATGCTATTAACTGAAAAACGAGACTTTGGAGATGAATAATTCGTAGATTGTGGATAAGTTTTTTTAAAATTTATACTCAACAAAATACCAATAAAAAGTTAATGCAAATATTGAGTCTCACGTTGGAGACACGTGAAGTGTCACCTTGTATGGAAATATACCTTGTGTGGAAATATGTGGACGTCCACATGAAAAGGGCCCATTTTGTCGGTCCTTTGCCAAAATATTCCGTATTTTTGAAATGGAGGGTCAAACAAATTAAAACCTCTTGATTTGTCATCTTTAAAGTACCCTGAACTCAAAACAATTATTATCTGAATAACTTCTGAGAAGAACCAGAGATATTAATGTTAGAGTCATTGATTACAGAGTCGTAGATGTAAAAAATGTCGATATTTCGTCAAAATTTCATAATAAAACCTGTTAAAAATTTTTTAATAAGTTTAATTTCTATTCTTTACCTTCAAATGACACAATAAAATTGTTCCCAATAATTAATCTTGTACAAAAATGGTTTATTAATAAGAAAATCGCCTTTCTAGAAAAGGGCCCATTTTGTCGGTTTTTCGTATTTTCGAACAGAAAGGGGGGGTGGGGTGGTTTTAAAAATTTGAAACCTATTGGTTTTTCATCTTTAAGGTGCCCTCGACTGAAAACAATTATTATCTGAATAACTTCCCAGAAGAACCAGAGTTATCACAACTAATAGGTATTACAATCTTTAATTCCGTTTTTCTCGAAATGAGGTATTTGTCACTATAAACTTTGAAATTCTGTAACTCATCGAATTTTTGACCAAAAAAGTTGTATGACCACTCAAAATTTTCGTAATTTTGCAAGGAATTCGCCAATATAGATAAGTCCAATAGTGCCAAAATGGGCCCTTTTCATGTGGACGTCAACATATAAATATCACAAAGGTGATTCAGGAGAATCACCATATGAGCCGCCGGATAGTATAACCACGCATAAAATTTTGATGGACATTTTAGTTGGCCTTTGCCAAGTGAAAAATATTTTGCCCACCGCTACACTGT
Source organism: Leptopilina myrica (nomen nudum) (assembly GCA_032872475.1). Taxonomy (NCBI): domain Eukaryota; kingdom Metazoa; phylum Arthropoda; class Insecta; order Hymenoptera; family Figitidae; genus Leptopilina; species Leptopilina myrica (nomen nudum). The sequence continues at coordinate 23,040,394 of CM065464.1, read as the reverse complement.
GAGCAAAATGTTTTGCGCATCGGTTGGTCGGACTGTAGGGAATTGGCCATTTTGAAGTGCTGCCAGTGGTTGCCAAACGAGGGTTTTGCATGTACGTATAAAAAAATTGTATTGTGATCGCGGTCGGAAATTTTTGGTAAATATAGAGGAACACTTTGGGAACTACGCTTCTCTCGGAATTTTGCAAAATTTGGGTAAATAACGCAGGAACACAAAAAAAAATTAAAACCCAAAGGTAACACCCCCCTATCCCCATGTTTTTGAGGTCGCTAAAACCGAATATGACTATGAAAAATTTGTTTTATCGCCCATTTTCCCTCTACCACTCCCTTACACCTGCTCCCGGGGGGTTGGAGTCTCAGTTTAAATAAAAGTTGAGTAGGGTGTCTATTCCTATATTTTTTGGGTCGTTGAAATCAAAAAAAGATTATTAAAACAAAATCATATCTCCTGTAACCTGCTACAACCCCCTTAACACCCTTTGGGTAGGGGTTGAAATTCGAATTTTCACAAAAAGTCGAGTACAGTGTTTTCAGTTTGTTAAAACCTACGTTTTTTGGTCGCTGAAACCAAAAAAGACTACCAAAAAAGACTACCAAAAAATAAATTTTTCCCTCCCTTAACCCCCTACAACCCCCTCAACACCTCCAGAGTTTTGATAACGCAATCGACTTTTCGTGAAAATTCTAATTTCAATGCTCATCTTGGGGGTGTTAAGGAGGTTGTAGGGGGTTAAGGGAGGGAAGAATTTGTTTTTGGTAGTCTTTTTTGGTTTCAGCGACCAAAAAACGTAGGTTTTGACAAACTGAAAACACCGTACTCGACTTTTCGTGAAAATTTGAATTTCAACCCCTACCCAAAGGGTGTTAAGGGGGTTGTAGCAGGTTAAAGGAGATATGATTTTGTTTTTAAAAGTCATTTTTAGTTTCAACGACCCAAAAAACATCCTACTCGAGTTTTATTTCAATTGAAACTCCAACCCCCGAAAGCAGGTGTAAGGGGGTGGTAGTGGGAAAATGTGCGATGAAAAAAATTTTCCATTGTCATATTCGGTTTCAGCTACCCCAAAAACATGGTGATAGGAGGGTGTGACCTCTGGGTTTTAATTTTAATTTTTTTGTGTGCCTGTGTTATAATTATATTGAAAAAATTGTTTAAACTTTGGAAAAACTGAGTTTTTAACGGTTTGGTATCGCGCTCTTATTTTGAGAGGATAAAATATTTCGGGTTTATATTTGTAGGGGTGATAGATGAATACTCTCCGAGGCGTGCTCCTCTCCGTTTTTACATTATTTTTTCGAGCAGCCACAGAGAATTGGCGCCACGTCCTTGACTATCAACACATATATCCACTTATCTGTGTACTTGCCGCTATATTGTCCCCCACTTTTGCCAAAAATGCAACTTTTATAATTACGATTTGCAATATTTACACGGAGAAACTTTGTATACTAGTTTTCGTTAAACACACTATGTGTTTTTAGTAAATTGACTTCTAAAGTGGAGAAAAACTGTGACGGTTTCAATATTTCGTAGTCTGACTAATAAAACCCAGGAAAAGAGTTTGAAAATTTAGTAGTCAGTTGATCAAAGTCTAAAATTCATGATTTCACTAAAAAACATTGTCGAATGTCAATTGATAACTTAATTTTAACGCAAGAAAAATAAGATATAATATTATTATTTCGTAAAATATTATTTATTCTTTTATTTAATTTATATTTACTTATTTAATTAAATTAAATAATATTATTTAAATAATTTAATTTCATTATTAATTTTTTTATTACCAAAAAACATATTAATACGTCATTTACAATTATTTTTCATTAATTAAAAATAATTATAGGGGAGAGTCACTACGGTCGGGTCACTTTTTGACTTGTGCCCATAACTTTCGTTTTAGGCCGAATTTCACGTTTTCTGTCATATGGAAAACTAAAGTGGAATGTTTCTTCTGTACATCAGAAAATGTCTGGACAAAAATTGGAAAAGTTATAAACATTTTTTAAAAAAGTCGTTACGGTCGGGCCACCGTAGAAAATCAATGTGAAATGAAGGAATATTTCTAAAAATGGCCCGTAAATTACAGAAGAATTCTGTTCACGTGGTAACAGAGAATTGAATTGGATAGAAATGAAAAATTTAACAATAGAAAAGGAATTCATTAATATTGTTGACAAAAACGGATTTGATTTGGAATTTAAGGGCATGAAAGTACCAATCCACTTTAATTCACCTCTTATTACTAGGAAATCAAAATTTTCTTTTTTCAACATTTAAAAAAATTTTAGTGTATTAATCACTGAAATATATAACACAGTCCAATATAATTTTGTGGTCTAATCAATAGAAGCTGATTTTTATAGGATTTTTTCGGTAGAATACGAATTTGATCTTGAATATATTAGATTGGCTTTAGTTTTTAATCAATTTACGTTTCAATACACAAAATACGCATTTTTGGAATTTTTTGAACGAATTTACAATCATACACCAAAACTGTAAATCTGTCCGCATAGCACCAAATTAAAGCTTAAACACTGCTCTTGAATATTCAAAAACAAAAAATTTAATTTATCTAGGGGAGAGTGGGGCTAGAAGAGGTACCGGCCCTATTCAACAAGTCAATTAACCAATCGCGATTATATTTTACATAATACTGCACCGAAATCCGCACGGAAAAACTTTTTTCAAGAGTTATTAAGAAACTTATTCAAGAACTCAGGATATGGAAAAAACAAGAATTGCTACAAAACCGTAGATTGAAGTATTCTTTTAAGCTGTTCGGGGATAACTGTAGTAAATGTCTGGACAACTTGTTGAATTTTCTTGAAAAAGTCCTGAACTGGTTTAAGAATAGAAAAATGTGAAATTAACGAAAAAAATTTGCTCGCGTGAGTAGTCGAACTTGAGACCTCGAGACTCAAGATCTCTCCGCCTTATGCCACTCGGCTGCAGGGACACGTTACGATACTGTAGTTTTAGATCGTATTTAAAGCGTTTAAAGTTACCCAGGCGCGAAGTGACACCGAGTTCAGGCTTTATAAAGATTGACTGAGCATTGGTCAATATTCGTTGAGCCTTAGTGAGACAGCGAGAGCAGGACTGATCGAAGCTTTAATGTAACACCGATTCCAGACTGCAGCGCGAGCCTTGATTGAGCATTGGACACCAAGGCTCAATCAATGCTGCGGAAGCCTGATGCAGGACTGAACAAGACTGCTTTCACTGTTCCCAAATTTAAGATTCTCTTGCGTTCCTTCTATATAATATGAATATATTCATTCTTAATAATAATAATAATAAATATTATTGTTATTATTTTTATCCATATTATATGCGTGTATAAATTTAATGACAATAAGTTACTTCTATTATAATTATTATATATTAGTTCCACATAAATAATATATTATTACCAACAATAAATGTCATTTGAAATAGTAACATTAAAAAAATAATTTTAGTAAAAAAAGACAATTTTTCTGTTAATTAGTACATTTTTTCTTGATTTTTTAACAGACTTTTAATATTATTTACAAACATGTTCACATTTTTTATTCACAACACAACATACAATTTTATTATTTTATATATCGCTTAGAAACGAAAACTGAAAAATATTTGCTCGCATGTGGGATCGAACTCCCCGACGAATACCCGAACACCTATATAAACGCACCTATTTAAACCGCACCGCCAACGAAGGTTGGAAGGGATTCTGCTTAATCAAGTATATCATTGCCAGAGCATGGTAACTCAACATTGATTCAGCATGGGACACCAATGTTCGTTCAATGCTCGATTCAAGACTCAGTCAATCTTCGTGAACGAAAATACAATATTCACTTTCTTTATTTTATTTGCTCGCATGTGGGATCGAACTCCCCGACGAATACCCGAACACCCATATAAACGCACCTATTTAAACCGCACCGCCAACGAAGGTTGGAAGGGATTCTGCTTAATCAAGTATATCATTGCCAGAGCATGGTAACTCAACATTGATTCAGCATGGGACACCAATGTTCGTTCAATGCTCGATTCAAGACTCAGTCAATCTTCGTGAACGAAAATACAATATTCACTTTCTTTATTACCGTGTGCAATATTAAATACAAATTATTTAATATTACAATTTTTTTTTTGATAATATGTTCAATTTTATTATATATTATTTTTTTCTTGCACATCAGTATCAAATTATTATTTTCAAAGATCAAGAGTTTCGTTTTTCTAAAAAATTTTCATTGATCAAAAACTTCCAGTGTAAAAATTGTTCATTAGGGTATAATAAATATTTATGCCAAGTATTTTTACACTAGGATTAACCGTTTAGTAAATATTATCAAAATACTATTTTTTGTCAAACGCGTGTGACCTTGCGACTCAGCGTTGCCAACTCAACACATACGTTAAGCTGTATTTACATAAGGAAAAAAAGTGAGAAACGCGTGACGCAAACGAATTCGAAAATTCGTCCGCCATATTGGATCCGCCATTTTTAATTTTTGAAAACTAAGTTCATATTTGTAATCAACAACCCCAAAAACCCCCGAGTAATAAATATTAATTGAATCCAATAAATTTTTCGAAAATTCGTTCGCCATATTGGATCCGCCATTTTGAATTTTTGAAAACTAAGTTCATATTCGTAATCAGCGACCCCGAAAACCCCCGAGTAATAAATATTAATCGAATCCAATGAATTTTTCAAAAATTTGTCTGCTATATTGGATCCGCCATTTTGAATTTTTGACAACCAAGTTAATATTCGTAATCAGCGACCCCGATAACCCCCGAGTAATAAATATTAATCGAATCCAATAAATTTTTCGAAAATTCGTTCGCCATATTGGATCCGCTATTTTGGATTTTTGACAACTAAGTTAATATTCGTAATCAGCGTAATACACAAAAAAACTACCGTCAAAAATTGTCTCTAAAATGTGTCTGTCCCGTTCTTAAAGGGTTATGAGGGTTTAAGAAGAATGAAAAGAGTTATTAAAAATAAACAGAAATCTTGAGAGTCTCATTCGTTAGAGATATTTTAAGAATGTGCTTTTTTATTTATTCTCATTTTTTTATTTTATTAACCACCCCCAACTTTGACCCCTTTTAAGTTAAATTGTTAAAGTAGGTTATATTTTTTTCCTTGCACCATTTTTAACCCTAAAATATAGGGGAGACCGGGGCGTAATGGATCAGTTTTCACTTTTTTTTGCTTAACTTCGTCATTTCTGCTTTAATAAAAACTTCATCACGTGGAAAACTTAGCCTAACATCTCAGCTTTTAATTAAAAAAAAGTACGCCCTAATATCACTTATACTTTTGTGGAATATCCCCTCAATATCACAGCAATATTCCGCCTCAATATCGCAGGAATGTCACAGGGATATTAAAAAAAGCGGACATTATGGAGACGCATGCTTATTCCCGAAATCTTTTTTGACCAAATAGTTATTTGATATAAAACTACTTAACTTAAAATTCATATGATATGAACATTATTTGACATTAAGTTCACTTGATATAAATTTCATTTGACGCATAAGTCATTACACATAATTCTCATTTGACATAAAATTCAGTTGTCATACATTTCATTTTACATAAAGATCATTTGACATGAGAATAAAGGCGCGAATTTCAAAATTGGCGAATCACAATGTTGTTGACAATATCTAATTGGTTACTTTTAAAATTCGCGCTGATATTTTTATGTAAAATGTAATTTGTGTAAAATAATTTTTATGTCAAATGAGAATTTTGTTGAATGGCTTTTATGTCCAATCTAATTTATGTCAAATGACTTTTATGACAAATGAGAATTATGTTCAATGTCTTTTGTTTCAAATAAACTTTATGAAAATGAAATTTATGTTAAATGAGAATTATATATTAAATTACATTTATATCAAATGAAATTTATAAGTTATAACAAATGAAGTTTATGACAAATGAATTTTAGGACAAAATAAAAGTTACAAAATATATATTTATGTCAAATGACGTATATGCTAAACAAATTCTACCTCAAATTAATTTTCTGTGAAATAAAACTTATGTCGGTAGAAACATATGTCAAGAGATTTTGTTGCGACCATTACAACTTTTTTAACTTAACTTGATTTTTCGTTATCAACAGTTGTAATCCGTAACAAAACTCAATAATTTTACACGTTAAATCAATGAGTTTAAATTTTAAATAAAACAAGGTTATACATAATGAATATATTTATTTAGTATTAAAAGGGGATCCTTATGCTAGGACCTTAGGAAAAGTTCTGGCGAATAAATAATTGTACAGCAAAATCAAACCGAAATTATTAAAGTGGGGATATACAAAAGTAGTGGGGATGTTAAAAAAGGGTGGGAGTATGCCAAAATAGATGTACAATTTTTAGTCATTTTGAAGGGCTTTGCAAACAACTCCGCAATATAGTGACCCTATCATAAACATAATCTATTGTCAATAAAGGTGCAGGTAATTCAACCTTCATCGTTGAAATTCACAATTATTAGATTTTTAACGACGACACATAATTTTCTTGAAGTGGTAAAACTTAAATGTAAGAAAGATTTTATTAATACAATTGAATCCTTTTGAAAGCAATAAAACTTAATCTTTAAATATTTTGAGTAATCACGTTTAGGGAAAACCTACAACTCACTTAAGAAATAATAGTAATAAAAAATCAGATAAAATCTACAAATCTGTTGAGGTCTCAACATGCCGGCCCCTTTGAACGGCTATGTTCAAAATTATTATAAGTTACGGTAGTAAAAAGAAACGATTTGATATATAATATTCTTTTATCGAAATGACACTAACATATCTATTTGTATCTACGTATCTTCGTATCTACGAATTGTTAATTCATTCAGATACTCTTTATTCCAACGTGTCCAGAAGTGTTGTTTAATTTGTTGGACTTGTTCCCAAGATGATAATCTGTTTGGTTGAATGTCCATCAAATTTCGTTCTGGCACATTTGTTATTGAATCACCAATAAGGAAATGTCCAGGAGTTAAAGCACCAAGGTCATTAGGATCGGAAGAAATAGGTGTTAAAGGACGTGAATTTAAAATACCTTCTACCTCAGTTGCAAATGTCGTGAATTCTTCATAGGTTAGGATTCTTTCACCGATAACGCGTACGAAATGATTTTTGAATGATTTGACCGCTGCCTCCCAGAGTCCACCAAAGTGTGGAGCCTGAGGCGGTATAAAATACCAATTTACTTTTCCGTGGTTTGTCAAACTACTTCAAATCTCTTGTACATTTTTTGCATTGTTAAGAAATTCGTAAATTTCAAAAATTTCGCGTTTCGCACCTTGAAAGTTCGTAGCATTGTCTGAATACAGATCAGAACTTAAACCACGTCTCGAGAAAAAGCTCTTTAAACACGCTAAGAAGGCTGCAGTAGTTAATTCACTAACAATTTCTAAATGCACAGCTTTTGTGCTAAAACATACAAATACGGCTACATAAATTTTTACCTTGATTCGATTTCTATATTTCTTTTCTTTGATATAAAATGGACCGCAATAATCGATGCCAGTATGCTTAAAGGCGCGTTCGAAGACAGTTCGATTTTTAGGTAATTCGCCCATTGTATAAGTGGGAAGAATTGGTTTAACGCGACGACATATCACACACTTGTGAATAACTTTTTTTACTGCATTTTTTCCATCAACGATCCAATAATTATTGCGAATGGCGTTAAGAGTAGCTTGCGTGCCAGCATGGAATGCTTTTTGGTGTTGGTCACGAATTATGAGTTCAGATAAAATATGACTTTTATTTAGAAGAATTGGATGTTTGCGATTAAGACTCAAGTCGGATTGTTTTAATCTACCCCCTACTCTAAGTATACCTTCGGAATCTAGAAAAAGATTCAACGGTGACAATTTTCCATTAATTAAACCATTAGTTTTTATTCCTTTTATTTCGTCAGGATATGTTGCTCGCTGAGAAAGTCTCACAAGGCAGATTGTGCTTTTTCTTAATTCGTCTGGAGAAAAAGTGCCATCAATCTTTAGTTTGTGAACTTTAATGTCTATAAATCGCTGACAATATGCTAATATACGAATAAGCTTCAAAAAGGAATTTGACAAATTAAAAAAATCGTTTCCGAATTTGTTTTCGTTATCTTTTTTTTCAACTTCATTTTTCCTTTTGCATGTCAGATTAACAGTTACCTTATCAACACTTGCTGAAGGTACAGAGCTCAAAATTGTGATTGGCCAATTGTCTTCATGGTCATTTATCCATGAAGGACCATTAAACCAAAAGGAATTTTTCACGATTTCTTGAGGGGCAAGACCTCGTGAAACTAGATCAGCAGGATTATGTTCAGTACGAATATGACGCCACTCATAGTGACTAGATATTTCCTGGATTTTGGCAACTCGATTTGATTCAAATGTTTTCAGTGTGTGAGGGGGACTATTAATCCAATGTAGAGCAATTGTCGAGTCCGATCAAAAAACAACTCTTTGAATTAATAATCTACGCAACGCATAGATTGTAGATTTTAACAAATTGCATAAAAGTAAAGCACTGCATAGTTCAAGACGAGGTAATGATACTTTTTTAAGCGGAGCGACTCGCGATTTAGAACAAATTAATTTTGTAATGATTTCCCCCTGATCGTTAGCAGATCGAAGATAAATACAGGCTCCGTAAGCCTTCTCGCTCGCATCACAAAACCCGTGTATTTCTAAATGCGAATAATCATCAATTACTATTTTTCGATCAATGTTTAATTTGTGTAAAGCAGGGAGTTGACTTTGAAACTCAGACCAAGCTGTGTACACATCCTGGGGAACGGACTCGTCCCAATCTAATTCTAATAACCATAATGATTGCATCATAATTTTGGCCTGCAAAATTACCGGACCTAATAAACCAAGAGGATCAAATAATTGAGCTATTTGCGATAACATTGCTCTTTTTGTATTAGATTTTTCAATTTTTGATTCTGTCACTGAATATTTCAGAGAATCTGATTTAGGATCCCAATAAATGCCTAATGTTTTAGTAATTTCATTGAAATTTAAACATATATGAGAATCATTTGATCCCTGTGACAAAGAAGAGATAAGATCTGGATCATTTGAAGCCCATTTCCTAAGAGGCATACCACCCTTTTCAGTGACGCTGACTAATTCGTGAACTAAATTTTTCGCTTCTTCGAATGTGCGTTTACCGGTTATTAAATCATCTACATAAAAATCTTCTTTTAATGCAATAGCTGCATTAGGATAGGATTCACGTTCATCATCAGCTAATTGTACTAATGTTCGAGTCGCTAAAAAAGATGCAGAGGCTGTTCCATATGTAACTGTATTTAAGGTGAAGATTTTTATAGGTTGATCGTAATTTTCTCGCCAAATAATTTTTTGAAATTTGCGATCGTCGGGGTGAAGTTCTACTTGCCGATACATTTTCGTGATATCGGCTGTTAAAACAAACTGGTGAGAACGAAAGCAAATAAGTAGAGGAAAAAGGTCCTCTTGAAGTTTCGGACCTACCATTAGTACATCATTAAGGGATAATCCTGATAATGTTTCTGATGAGCCATTGAAAACAGCACGAAGTTTTGTTGTCAAACTTGATTTTTTAATCACAGCATGGTGAGGCATAAAATACCCGCCCGCAATCGCTTCTGGTAAGATTTCCGACATGTGGCCTAAGTCTTCATATTCTTTCATAAACGCGTGATATTGAATTTTAAGATCCGGTTGTTTATTTAATGATCGCTCTAAAGAGTGAAATCTTTTAAGGGCTCTACCGTAAGATTCACCTAATTCTGTTACGTTTTCCTTTATTGGAAGTCTGACCATATATTTACCGGTTTCTGGGTTGCGAATTGTATTTTTGACGTAATGATTTTCACAATTGATCTCTTCATTAGACAATATTTTTTCACTAGGAACATTTTCGAGTTCCCAGAATTTTGATATCTTATTGTGTAGCAAATTCAAAGAGAGATTACAATTGACTGATTTTGGAATATCCAAGCCGGGAATTTTTCCGCCTAATATCCACCCGAAGTAAGTTTTCTGTAATGTTACGCTGTTATTAATTAGGGATATCTGACCTACACAAAGTAATTTTAAAAAGATTTCTGCCCCAAGAAGAATATCTATAGAACCAGGAGCATGAAATTCGGGATCGGCTAAGCGAATGTTGGAAGGAATTTTTAAAGAGGTTTTATTTATCGGTTCACTTGGAGTATGCTCGTTAATTTCCGGAGTTATCAGAAATGTTAATTTTGTAGTGTATTTATTTAATCGTGATTCAATGATAGCATTCGTTATTTTGTTCACACAAGAACTCATTTGATTGACACCGCCTAAAGGAATTTCACGCTCGAATTGTGGTAATTCTAATTTTGATGCCATTTGTTCAGTTATAAAATGAACCTGAGAGCCATTATCGAGAAGAGCCCTACATAAATGTGGATTTCCTTTATGATCCAAAATGTGAATCATTGCAGTTGATAATAAAATCTGAGAAGATGCTACATTATGTAAGCTCGCAAAATTACATTTAACAGATTTTTTTTTCATCTTCGTGTAAAAGTGTGTGGTGTTTTTTATTACAAGTTTTACAAAGGGCAGACTTGCAATTTTCTACTGAGTGATTAGCTCTCAAACAATTTGTGCATAAGTTTAGATTTTTTATGATTTCTAATCTTTCAGAGAAATTTGCTTTTAATAATTTTTCGCAATTTTGCGTGAAATGTGCTTCCTTGCAAACATGATTTAAAGATTTAAAGCTGGTAACTTTACGTTAATTGTGTTTCCGTTAGAAAAGTGCATTGAATCAGGGTTAGAATTTACAAGTTGAGAAGCAATGCTATCATTTGTATTTTGTGTGTTTGATCGTAAGTACAAATGATTTAAATCTGGCGGATCTTTTTCATTTATTATTCCTTGAGCTTTAGCATGCAACGCGGAAAGTTTGTCTTCGAAATCGCCTCTAATTTCATACTCGCTATCAATTTCTTCATCCGAAACTAATGATTCCATTTCAGTTTGTTTTTCTTCGAAATTTAATTTTAATAAATTTAAATCCTCTAGTTTATTTTTCAATTCGATAAGATCTATAGAATCGACAGATTTTTCAAGAAATTTTTCAGTTCGCGTTAGTTTTGATTTTAAAGCACCAATGAGCCTTCTTAACGTTTTAATTCGCTCTTCGGTAGTCATTTTAAACAACTGAGGCAAGTATTGCAGGTAGAAAACGAATTTGGTTTTAGTATTAGTGACAGTGATTCAAAAACAAAAATGCAAGACTAACCCTTCTGGATCGTTGTAATCAACTTTGAAAATAATAGTGAAGATAATAATTGGAATTGAAACTACACATTTATCACACTACTGACCATAGTAACACTTAAAATGATAAATAATTTTAAAGTTCACTAATATTGTCACAAGGTTTGTACACTTCACAGGTTTCACACTTGTTGTTGATTATAGGCTGCTACGTTCTCTGGAATCTGCTGCTTTTAGTTCAATATGTGCTTTATTGAACTAAATATTTGTTTGAATCTGCACTCACTCGTTCCGTTGTAGAATAAAGTGTACAATATTTAATTGTACAGATTTTTATTGAATGACACTGGGTTTCATTCAAACATGATGATAAATCGATCTCGTTTATAACTCGAATGATTCAATTATTGATGATTGAATCAATAGTTATAGATGTGTTTTACGATAAGATGGTGATAAGATATTACTCCGTTTATTGTAGGAATTAGAAGATAGATCTTCACTTTTTGCCAATGTGGTGGGTTGATAAGCACTTTTTCGTTAAAGCTTGTGAAGACTTCTCTAGTTCCAAGATAACCTTGTTGATTGTGATGTTGCTGCAAATCCATGTATGCTGGATCCGGCTCGAAGGACCATATTTTATGTTGCGACCATTACAACTTTTTTAACTTAACTTGATTTTTCGTTATCAACAGTTGTAATCCGTAACAAAACTCAATAATTTTACACGTTAAATCAATGAGTTTAAATTTTAAATAAAACAAGGTTATACATAATGAATATATTTATTTAGTATTAAAAGGGGATCCTTATGCTAGGACCTTAGGAAAAGTTCTGGCGAATAAATAATTGTACAGCAAAATCAAACCGAAATTATTAAAGTGGGGATATACAAAAGTAGTGGAGATGTTAAAAAAAGGGTGGGAGTATGCCAAAATAGATGTACAATTTTTAGTCATTTTGAAGGGCTTTGCAAACAACTCCGCAATATAGTGACCCTATCATAAACATAATCTATTGTCAATAAAGGTGCAGGTAATTCAACCTTCATCGTTGAAATTCACAATTATTAGATTCTTTTGAATCTAATAATAATTCTTAATCTTTAAATATTTTGAGTAATCACGTTTAGGGAAAACCTACAACTCACTTAAGAAATAATAGTAATAAAAAATCAGATAAAATCTACAAATCTGTTGAGGTCTCAACAGATTTTTATGTGAAATAAAATTCCAGACAATTGTATTTTTACGTTAAATGGAAATTATGCTAAATGAATTTTATATCAAATAAAATATATGTTGAAATAATTCTATGTCAAATGACACATATTTTATATAAATTTTATGTCTAATGAAGTATATATCAAATGAATATCATATTAAATGCCATTTATGCAACATAAATTGTATGTTTAATGAAATGTATGTCATATAAATTTCAAATAAAATGTTTTTTATTCAAAATAAATTTTTTGTCAAATGAAATTTATGGTAAACGGTTGTATGTCAAATGACTATTATGTCAAATAAGATTTCGGGGTCGCTGATTACAAATCCGATATCTGTTTTTAAAAATCCAAAATGGCGGATTCAATATGGCGGACACTTTTATAAAAAATTCGTTGAATTTGCTTGAAACTCGTTAATCGGGGGTTTTCGGGGTCGCTAATTACGAATCCCATATCAGTTTTCCAAAACCCAAAATGGCATATCCAATATGGTGGACACTTTTTTAAAACATTCATCGGATTCGGTTGAAACTCGTTTCTTGGGGATTTTTGGGGTCGATAATTACGAATTTCAAGTCAGTTTTTGAAAATTCAAATGGCGGATCGAATATGGCAAACAAATTATTGGAACATTCATTTTTTTTAATCATTATTTTGTATTTTTAAAAAACTGATATCGGATTCGTAATCAGCGACCACGAAAACCCCCGAGTAACGAATTTCATGTAATTTCCATCAATTTTTAAAATATTTTAGTTGCGATAAATTTTCAACAAAAATTCTGAATAAAAAACATTAACTGTCAATAATAATGTTAATTAAGATTGTAACCACGTATTTTATAGGTTTATTAAGATCCCCCTTTTGCCACAGGATTAGTAATAAGAGTAATTTTTCAATTTTTTAAAAATAAAATTTCTATTTTGAGTTTGTTCCTTTCTAGAGATTGACCCAATAATATAATAATTTCAAAAATCATTCAAATTTTTGATTCCTATTGAATTTAAATGCTAGGTCTCTTGGACCCGGCTTGTGCGCGCAGATGGAAAAACGAACTCGAGCCCGTGAGGGTTAAATTCTTTTGCAACTAACCCAATTTAACCTCTTTTAACGTACAATTAATCATTTGAAAGCTATTTCCAAGCTCTACAACTTTCAATCACAACTTTTTGCTCTAAAATGTAACCCGATGCGTCGGTAATGGAAAAACCACGTTTTCTAAACTTTGACGATTGTTTACACTATTTTCCGCAACTGATAATCGAGAGCAAACTGGGACTCTTATGTGGAGCCCCAAAACTACAAAAAACCACTGAGACTTTTCAGGTTACACTTTTGTGTATTTTTTCGACCCAACGACTGGCCTGTTTATCATAAAAGGCATTCTTAGGCGCATAGAAGGGGATAAAAACATAAAAGTTAACCCCTTATCTTACCTTGTTTAATCACAGAAAAAAACCCGACTCATTTTTGTTGCAACTCCTTTGGAAGTCGGTCTCGAAATGAGTAATCGACAACTTCAAATGACTCGAAATGAGTAATCGGCAACTATAAGTAACTCAAAATGAGTAAAATAACAATATTCTAGTTACTTTCTTTTGTGTTTCGCACGTTTCAAGTTCCATGGTTGCCCATCCCTGTCTGTCAATTGACAAATGTCTAACCTAAAAAATTTTTCCATTTCTCATAAAAACAATAAATCGACTGCAAGTATTAATGTTTTGACAAGTGCAACGTGTTTATTAGTTATAAACAATTATTTTAATTCATATTTTTATAAATTATTCTTAGCTTTACCAATGTGATTGTAATTTTATCGTAAAGAAAAAATGATACCCCTTAAGACTCATTTTGAGCCTTTCCCTAGAAACTCAGAATGAGTCAAAGGGGTATCATTTTTGTTGCAGTTCAAAATGATTCTCATATGCGACTCATTTTAAGTCCGGTTTTTTTCTGTGATGACGCATGCACGAGAGTGAAAGTTATTAGTATGTTTCGTGGTTTCTATACAAACACATCAGCTGTTTCACTATGCGCTCTTAAGCATGTCTCTTATGGTAAATGGTATAACTCGCGCACTCTATTCTAATAACGCTATGACGTACTCTATGCTAATTTGTATGAAGCATGTAAACGTTAATAATAGCAACACGAACGACCGTGCCCATTGTAGAACCGACTTTAGGCCGGCACGACGGTCCGCTTAATTGTACAGTGGTCCGGCATAAAAACGTCTAAACCCAAGTAGTACGCTGAATCACCTGTGTGTCATGGCGATATCTATCGGGAATATTCCTGTGATATTGAGAAAGTATCATAATGTCCACTTTTTTTAATATCCCTGTAACGATATTGAGGGGATATTGCTTTGACATCAAGAAGCGAGATACTGCGGCGACATTGAGGCGGGATATTGATGTGATATTGAGGGGATATTCCACAGAATTTTCGCTATAATATCAAATTTGAACTTATAAAAAAAATTCTGTGGAATATCCCCTCAATATCGCAGCAATATTCCCTCAATATCACAGTAATATTCCGCCTCAATATCGCCGCAGTATCTCGCTTCTTAATGTCACAGCAATCCCAGTAAAAAAAATTCTATACACGGACCGCGGAGTTCGTATACAAGCTCGGTAGCTCGTATGAGAAATATGATAAAACTCTCATACGTGCACTGAGAAAAAAGAGAGGGCGCGTTGCAACACATTTTCGAGTATTGTTGCGCGACTCAACCCTGAGTTCTGCTACAACACTTGTGGGGCACGTAGCGCTCCCCAGACGAGCGTATTACACACTTCTTTCAAAAAACCTCAAGTCTGGGGCGTGCTACGCGCCCTAGAAAAGTGTGCAGCGGAACTCAGGGCTGAGTCGCGTAACTTTAATCGAAAATGTGCTGCAACGTGCCCTCTTTTTTCTCAGTGTGCCTTTTCCGTAATGAGAAGTGTATAGATGCTTGTATACGAGGTGACTTTTAAAGCATTTTTCTTAATATAACACTATTTTAAAGTAAATGTAGATAATAGAAATGAATTTTCAAAGTAAAACAAAGCTAAATTTATAAGGGAAATGAAGTTTTAAGAAAAAAGGATAATTTTGTTCAAAAAATTTATTCACACTGAAAAAAGGTTAGAATTTGATAATTCCTTGTTACTCTAACTTACCGACATTAGATATTTCTCGGATGCGGTAAGCACGATTTTGTATTAAATTTAATTATTTTATATAAGAACATTTATATAATAAATAAATAATAATATATTTATTAATTAGTAATGAAAAAAACTTATTTATTCTACCGTCAATACAAAATCGTGCTTACCGCATCCGAGAAATATCTGATGTCGGTAAGTTAGAGTAACAAGGAATTATCAAATTCTAACCTTTTTTCAGTGTGAATAAATTTTTTGAACAAAATTATCCTTTTTTTCTTAAAACTTCATTTCCCTTATAAATTTAGCTTTGTTTTACTTTGAAAATTCATTTCTATTATCTACATTTACTTTAAAATAGTGTTATATTAAGAAAAATGCTTTAAAAGTCACCTCGTATACAAGCATCTATACACTTCTCATTACGGAAAAGGCACGTATGAGAGTTTTCTCATATTTCTCATACGAGCTACCGAGCTCGTATACGAACTCCGCGGTCCGTGTATAGAATTTTTTTACTTGGAATGTCCCCTCAATATCGCAGGAATGTTACAGGGATATTCAAAAAAGCGGACATTATGATACTTCTTCAATATCACAAGAATATTCCCGATAGATATCGCCATGACACTTAGGTGATA
Source organism: Leptopilina myrica (nomen nudum) (assembly GCA_032872475.1). Taxonomy (NCBI): domain Eukaryota; kingdom Metazoa; phylum Arthropoda; class Insecta; order Hymenoptera; family Figitidae; genus Leptopilina; species Leptopilina myrica (nomen nudum). The sequence goes on along the minus strand of CM065464.1, from coordinate 23,024,071 downwards.
CAGTGTGCTACTTGGGAATGGCAAATATTTTGTTTTCTGGGTATATATAAATCGGTGTCATTACTTAATCTCCGATAAGTGATATTTCAAACCTTGTTCCATTAAGTTCTAATTCTTTACATTAGTTGTGCATCATTTGCTTCAGAATGTTTAGATGGGCAATGATTAGAATTAATTTTTTTGAAATTTTTTACTTTACTATCGAGTTTTATATTTCTTTCCAATCTATGAATAGAGTCTACCCAAGTATGGACAACGGCCCCAGGTAAAAATAATTCATACTCACTTTCTATCGAATTCGTATAAAATTACTAGTAAAATTCGTGTTGCATTTTGAAACATATTTTTGCACGAATATTCGTGCGTATAATTTTATCTGGGGCTAGAATCAATATTTTTACAAATTTTATACTTTTCTTTTAAATTCCATAAATTTTCCGAAATATGAAAAGACTTTGGCAAAGTATGGACAATGTTTGGAATTAATGTTTCCGAAATTATTACTTTTTCTAAAATTAATTGTTTGTCTGAATTGAAATTAGATGTTTATTAATTTAGAGGTGTTATGAGGGTATAAATTACCACTTAACTAGAAAAAATTACTCAGAAAGATAAAATACATTCCGAAAAAACAGTTTGTCTGCTGATTATCACTCAATGACTAATTCGAAAAAAAGAATAAATTGAATAATTTTCAATCGTAACGTGTGACTTTTGTAGGTGATCTTAAGAAAGAGGACGATGTTCTGGAATGGCTAATCGAACAGAAAAGTAAGAAAACATTTAGGATGATGATTATTATAACTGGCATACTGTTCGTTGTGACTCTAGTCTCAGTCGTGACAATCCCACCGGATTATAAGTACAGTACACATGCGGTCGTAATTACCCCTATAATACTACCACCTACGCGATCACCATAAGTATATTTAAAGAGAAAAGACAATGAAAATTATAATTTAAATTTACTATTTTACTCTAAAACGGCTTTTCTGCAAAGCAGCTTTGCCGCTTTTGTAATAATTTGCGTGAAACTATTTTTCTTCTATTGCATTATACATTTTCCTAATAATTAAAAATTTCTCATTCAATTAAAAATATCGCGAACGGTACTTAAAGTTAATTTTTAAATATTAATTTCGCGACAATGCATGCACATGTCAATGATCCGTATTAAATAATCCGGGTTTAGTTGCTTATGTTAACCCTAATCCAAAAGGTGTTTTTGAAACATTTCTTTTTTATCTAATCCTTCTATTCTATCTTTTATCTACTCTTTTATATCTTCACTTCATTTTTCCTAATCCCCTTGCATTTTTTTTACAATCAGCAATTTAGAAAAAAATTTCTTCTCCATACAAGTGACTAGATAAATCGTAATTAATTATACTCTTGGTGATTAACGACATATCCCTGTCAAGTTCTTTTACCCTATTATTTATAGTCACTTAATGAACACAATATAAATTGACGCTAAATTAAATTACTGTTTTATTGAATTTATGAATTGTATTTTGCATCGAAAATAGAAATATTAATTTTTTGTAAAAACGGAGAATATATCTGCATTTTTTGTAATTTAAATTATTAATTTGCTTCAAATTTTAATAGCATTTTTTGTTATTCAATCTATTTGAAAGGTAGATAGAGTTTCTTTACAACCCTCGACGCGCTATTTTTATATGATCGCTGCTAATCTTCATACACAGGTAATGATAAAGATGACAATGATTCGACACATCACAACAAAGATGACAAAGATTTAAATGAAAAGTCGATGGAGAATGATAGTGACGATGATGATAAGAGTGAAGAAGATGATTCTAAGTTTGACAAAGACGATACCAATGAAAATGAGGATAAAAGTAATGATCGAAATGATGAGGATGATGATATTCATAATAGAAAAGATAATAAAGATGATGATTGTGAAAATGATACTAGTAAAAAAGTTAATGATGACAATGATTCTGATGATGATAACAGTAACGATAATGACGTTTTAAAAAGTAAAGAAGATAATAGTGTTAATATGGATGACGACGACGACGATGATGATTATGATGATGAGGATAATGACGATAATGTTAGCAAAAAGAAAATAGAAGAGGATAAGAAAAGCGAAAAGAAAAAGCCAAAACACACTTACAGTGCCAAAATAAAGCTTCTATATCCAGGTAAAGACGCAACGGCGCTTGTGACAGATGAAATGAAGGTCACGTGATAAACAAAATATGGTAGGCTTTCTTTTAAAGCAAGAGTTTACAATGAACTATCAGTTATTTGATTTTCGTCTCAAGTGCACAGTGTAAATAGGCTTGAAACCAATTAAAACAAAAGTAGTATCTAGATATCCTTCTTTTATAAACTGTCAGGAATCGTTATCCAATTACTCACCCAATGGTCAAGGTCGAGCGAAAATTAAATTTTACCTGCACGGAATCGTTTGTTCTTATGTATCTAATTTTATACACTTTCGTACCCATTTATTAATTTCAATAAATATCTATAATTCCCTCCTTATTAAGTCCAAATTTTTCCTATATACTCATTCATTCCATAATGATGTTATTCGTTAATTTTAATTCTTCCTGAAAAATTTAATGGGTTTCTTTGAAATAAAGAAATTTTGTGCTATAAAAAATTCCAGAGCATTTTTTTTATAAATTACGCTGGACAATATTTTTAAGCGATCTGATTGTTCCGATAGCCGTCGTCTGCAGTGGAATTATAATTTTTTTATCCCTTTTAAATTTAAAATGTTAATACAATTTTAATATTTGGTTAATTAGAAGATGAAAGGTATATAATTTAAGAATGATGTTTTTTATTTAATTTAATATTATTTCCATGCAATTCAGACATTTTTAGTAGCAACAAAACAGGGAGTCATCGATTCGCTGAAAGTATTGTTTTTTTTTACTTTTTGAAAAAAAATTTGCACGTTTGGCTTTTGCTATGCAAAATGGGATTATAGTGACACAGAGCTTCAGGGTCTCACAACTAACTTCTTTTTTATGTTTACTATTCCTTTTTTCTAAGACTTTTTAACTGTCGATAACTTTCTATAACTTTTGATAATTTTTTTTATTCAATATAATGTCATGATTTATTTTCCCATTTTATCGTAATTCTGTAAGAATTTATTTGTTTTTCGGTCTATTTTGCAAAAGACATTTTTAATTTTTTTGTAAATTCAATATTGTCTGATTCGTGTATTTGCTTCACTGCAGGCGACGGCTGTTTCTACATCGGGATGGGAGCGAAAAACGCGAAACCAAAGATTCCCTCTTATCAGCCTTACCAGTGCTGTCCATCCAAAGTCAACGGTGGCACCAAGGTCGCCAAGGTCAGTCCAATACCAAAGAATAAGTTGCGGGAAAGTAAACCCATCAGGCCTACTCCAATAGCACCACCGGCACTCAAACCAATAAATAAACTCTCAGCTAAGGACATCAAAAAATCGGCCAGCACTTCCATCAAGGACAAAACTTCTAAACAGTCTCGAGCCGAGGCTTCGAAGAAGAGCAAGAAAGGATTCTTTGGAAGCGGTAAATATCTTCGATAGATATAAAAAATTGCTTTCCTGTGCAGACCTTAAAGATATTTTTTTTATTCATGATAACTTTAATAGTGATGCTAAAGTATCAGAAGGGATTAATTATTACTAATAACACTGAACACTGTAGATTGAAGTAGATAGAATTAAATGTGGTTTGCTGCACCAGTCTTCAAAAATAGACATCTCGAAGGAGATATAGAAGTTTACAACTGAATTAGGTTTCCCCAAGCAAGAATTCACTTTGTAAAATTTACTTTCTACCTTGAAAATCTAAAATCTTTGGATAGTTAAAAACTTTGGATAATGGCTCTAATAACTACTAGAAGCTAATCCTTAAGAGGGCTTTTAATCCTCATTTCTACAAAAGTGATCAGAATTTGTATTTCTAACCCAACAGATTCCGTCATGGATTGTCTCTAAGAGATTTGTAGAACGTCCGTGTTTGTCTAAAGAACTTCCTAAATACGTTTTATGTCTGAAGACATTTTTGGACAAAAAGTGCCGTTAGGACGTTCTTCTGACGAACATGGAGGTTCAGAGGACATCCTAAGGTGGGCATAAAGACAACTCATGTCCTAATGTCAATTAGGTAATGCAGTAATAAATTTTGAGTTCGAGCTTGAACAGCTAATTACAGAAACGTTATAGAAATTAGTATTTGTTCTTTTATTTGCGCTACCCCCACCGAGAAAATAAAGAAATAGGGTATCGTCGTATTATGACGCGCTGAGATACCTTTGGGACTGTAGCGGAATTAAGTATAATGAGACATTTTACGTGTAATATCCTTAGTGTTGCATTCGAGCGAGAAATCGCTCGAAAAGAACGAGAAATCTCGTGAAGAAGACAATGAAAACAATTGAATATTAAATCACATTCAATTGTTTTCATTGTATTCTTTACGAGATTTCTCGTTCTTTTCGAGCGATTTCTCGCTCGAATGCAACACTAAATATCCTAAGTTCAAAATTTTAACATCTTGAAAAAAATTGAAACTCGCGAATGAGAATTTATTTATATTTTTATCCTACCATTCGAAAGAGCGTCCCAAAAGGAGTCAGAAAGCGGAAAGGGGTAAAAAGTACAATTGAATATGTAATTTCAAGTTTTTCAAAGTTTACAGACCGTTATACTAGTCTCCATTAAAATTTGTTCCTATTTTAACTACTCCTATTCGAAAGAGCGTCAAAAAAGGAGTCAGAAAATATTCTAGTCATAACATTAGGGGGGCGAAAGTTAAACTTTAAAAAACTTGAAATTAAATATTCAATTGTGCTTTTTACCCCTTTTCACCGCCCTCAATTTTCTGACTAGAATATTTTCAGACTCCTTTTTTGACGCTCTTTCGAATGGTAATAGTTAAAATGGGAACAAATTTTAATGTACACTAGTATAACGATCGTTAAACTTTGCAAAACTTGAAATTAAATATTCAATTGTACTTTTTACCCCTTCCACCGCCCTCAATTTTCTGACAATAACATTTTCTGACTCCTTTTTCGACGCTCTTTTGAATGGTTGTAGTTAAAATGAGAACAATGTACACTAGTATAACGATCGTTAAACTTTGCAAAACTTGAAATTACATATTCAATTGTATTTTTTCCCCCTTTCCGCCGCCCATAATTTTCTGACAATAACATTTTTTGACTTCTTTTTCGACGCTCTTTTGAATGGTAGTAGTTAAAATGGGAACAAATTTGAACGGACTCTGATAATCACCTTTTTATTTTCGTTAAGGTTTTAACGTTACGTTCTTCAACTCAATTATTAAATTGACCCTAATTTTTGATAATTAATATTAAATTTTATATTTCCTGAAAATCGGTCCGTTTTATTTAAAAATAAGTTATTGCAAACGAAAGCTGAAGTTTATTAACTCAAAAGCAAAGAAAAAGGGCATTCTACAAATCTACACGCCGGTAGGAAAAAAACTCAGCTTTCCTTTGCAATAATTTATTTTTAAATATAATAAACCGATTGTTGGGGTCAATTTTTAAAATATTAAAATATAAAGTTTACCATTGGAAAGAGCATGAAGAAACCTTTCAGAGACATATTCAACAAAATTTGCCCCATTACAAGTATGTACAGAAAAAATTTAAAAAGTAGACGGTGTATAGTGAAAGTGGTAAAATTAACCCCCCTCTACCCCCTTCAAATATTTGAAAAAGTCGTTTGTGCTCTGTTGCACAAAATGTTGATGAGTAGTTCAAGAATGTAGTCGGGATGGCGCCTTTGCTTTGCAGCTGCGAATAAGATTTGGACTCTCACGTGTCCAAAATTGTATCACAGCAATCCAAAAGTATAGTCATATAGCGTACCAACAAAATGGTCAGCAGCATCTAATGAAAAATCTGTTACATGGCCCAAGATCTCAGTGCGTGAATATTCAAAAACACGTCACAACACCTTTAAAGAAATATTTTCTCTTTTGGATGCATATTTACATTCGATTTCCTGACTTCTCCGTACTGTTTCAAATGCCTATTAGTTTCCTTGTTTTTTTTTACTTTTTTGTACCGTTTGATACCGTTTAGAATCAAACTCTTGAAAATTGTCTCAAAAGTCACTGTTCGATAGCAACTAAACTATGATTTATTTTATTTGAGTATTCTAGAAATTTTTTCTGTAAATTGTTTCCACAGAAAAAAATTGGACTCATTTTTGTTGCAACATAATGACTTAATAAGTCTATGTTAAATGACATAGAACGTGGCGACATCGCTTTCGGCCGCAGTACATGGTGCTGCACTTTCCTCCATGGAGAGACCATTGGAAAAAAACGTCAGATCATGATAATACTTAAAAAGATGACACCAAATTAGTAGCAAACCTATAATGTAATAATAGTTATTCACGCAGAATGCAACTAACCTTTGTAATAGAAATCTATTTACAAAAATCTAAAACAACATTAAAAACATAATTTTTAAATACTTATAAATGCAATAAATATATTTTTTTAAATCCTTCGAGCTATATTGTTTTCAATGATTTCTCGATTACCGGATGTTGCAGTTGTTGCTGGTATACCATACATAATGAAGGTCTAAGAATTGGAGAAATTGATAATGGATTAAAGAGGATCAACATTAAACAGGTCTACCACAAAATAGAATCATTAATTGGATTTACCATCAGACAAAGTTAGTGTGGAAAATGACTGTTCCATCTCGAATCGTTTCCATCATAAAAAATACACTATTCATCTCCTGCGTTGATATAAATCCGTATCAATACAAATAATTTACCACATTGCATTAGCAACTTCAAAACAACAAATGTGCGGACAATTTAATCTCCTGATTAACCAGAATAATTACCATTTTGTCTAGAACCGATCTTTTCCTCCTTTTTTGTCACTATTCCATTACAGGTTCTCTTTAAAAAATGACAACCATTTTTCATCGTAATAAAAAAATAGAATTTTTTTCTTTAATAGATATTCAATATAAAACTCTGGTTACAGTATGTTCCTTTCTCCAATTCTAACAAGTATCGTACTAATTTTGATTTATAAACTTCAGCATTTGTTTTATCTTTTTACTTATCGCGACATTACGTTATGTTTTACAGTTAAATTTTATGAGATTGTTTACTATTAGAGTATGAATTTTTTTTCTACTAATTTACAACATAAAAAAAATTAGTCCCAAAATATCCGTTGGTTTTACTAATCTGCTTCATTTTTTATCTCCATTTTAGCATTCAATATTATTAAAACTTTTTTTCTTTTTCAAATAATACAATAAGACTGATCAGTCACAAAATGCTCTCAAAACTAAATATAATTTTTTTCATTACGAATAATTTGCTTTTACTTTTCAAAGAATAATTTTTACTTCTGTCAATTGAAGGCGTTGATACAATATGTGCCGCTACGCGCGGTTGCAAGGGATAATACCAGTCAGGTAGCAGTGGACGGCACAGAGGCGCACACTGCTACCTGGCTGGTATTATGCCTTACAACCGCGCGTAGCGGTACATATTATATCCAAGCCTTTAATTTTTATTCTCTTAAGATGCTTTTCCTATGTGACGGTTTGAAAAAATCAATTTTTTAGCATGTTTCGAAAGTACAATATCTTAGAAATATCGTGTAAAAGTTTTAGACAGATATTTGAAAAACTAATAAAGTTACAGCGCGAAGAATTAAACAGTGCAAGGGTGCGAGCTACAGTCACCAAAACTTTAAACGCTTTTTTCTCAAAACCACTTTTTTCTGACTGGTGGCAAGGATTACTCAAAATCTATTTAACTAATCAGTCTGCAATTTGGAGGCATTATTATACACATGAGCGTATAATAAACACATAAACATTTTCCAATTTTTTTAAACAATTATATTACTTACAAAAAAAGGGATTTTTGACATTTTTTTTAACAGTCCGCCATTTTGTTATTTATTAAGATAAATTGTTTATTGAGGATCACACGGTAACAGTAAGCCTACTGAGTAAAACTACGTTTGATTTGTTTATTTAAGACAATACTGAAGAAAGTTATCGTTGCGACCGTTAACCCGTGCATTTTCAAAGGAGTCACCTTTGTCTCATAAAAATAATTATTAAATGATTTGAAAAATTTATCAGAAAAATTTTGTTGTATATTTTTAGACACCAATTATACATGTACAATTATTACATGTAAAATAAATTATAGAATTATGTTTTATTTTCTGTGAAAAAAAATTCCTGAAAAAAATCTGAAATTTCGGCGGTCACGTAGGAAAAGTGCCTTAAAATGTGAGGCTTTTCTTTTGAAACAAACAAACAAAAAACGGCTGCTAAATTTCTTGTCACTAATGTTTTGCTTCACAAAAAAATAGAATCTTGATAAGAATATTCTGGTCAAAAATATATTGTAAAGAATATGAATTATGTCTTGTAAACCAAAAATTTCGCCAACTTTTTATAAAATACATACGAGCATTTGTGCAAATTATTTGTTTTAAGTAAACTTTTGTTTGCATATGAGCAACGTACTTTTTTCATTTCTCTCATTAGAAAGAAGTTTTTTCGTTATTTATTGAAGTAAAAATCCCCCTCAGGAGGCAATATCTCTTTAGAGAAAAAAAGAAAGAATGAGTGGATCTGAAGAAAATGGAAATATTACTGTAAATTCTGTTGAATGATTATAAAAAAAAATTTCATACGTTAGTTTGAAGAGTGTTAAAATATTGTTGCACGTGAGCAAACAAATTTTTCCAGAACAAACGTGTTTTTAAATACAATATATATATATATATATATATATATATATATATATATATGTTACTTAGAAATACTCGCGAAAATGGCAAGGATTTCATCGTATTTACTTGTTTTTATTTTTTTGGTGCATCTCACGATATTTGTGAATTTTTTTCCTTTTTTCTAGTCTACGATAGTAAATTGTGTTATAATATTCGAAAGAAGGTGATAGTTGAAAATATTTTTTTCGATGTTATATTTTCCGTTCACTAATTATCATAAATATTTCACATCTTAATTTGTAACATTAATTTATTAACTATCATTCACATGAATATTCGTTGTTCATATAAATATATATTTTTATATTCGCTTTCACTTTTTTCCGAAATTTTGAATTCGCAGTTTATTTGTTTCTCACAAAAGTTAAATTATTTTATAAACAAGAAGAGTGTTATAAAAATGTTCACGGTGAGCGAAAAAAAGTAATGCACCCGCCGTAATGTAAATTAACTATATAAATTCGATTAATTATTGCATGTACGAAAAATTACATCTTACGGCAATAAATAAACAAGTTTCCTAATACCAAACTTTATTCTTTGTACTCTTTTTCTTCACAACAAAAATTTTACTAAAAAAATCAAGAAAGGAAAATTAGTACTAATTTACAAAAACAAACAGAACTTAATTTTATAAAATTAATTATTGTCTGCTTTTGATATCATGCAGACTTTATTTTTAATGCTCCCAAGAGGAATTAATTTCCTCTCACAAAGTAAAGCATTCTCTAAAAAACTTTTCATTAAATTTTCATAGTTTTAAATTAAATAGAAAATTAAAGAAAATAAATATTTAAGAGTAAAATATTTAAATCCGAAGGAAAGTTTAATTTTCTTTGAGATGCATTTTCCAAAGCGTTTTAAATTTTGCTTTAATAATAAGCTGTATTCTGTCTTCTTATACTGTAAATGAATTTTACTTATAATGTAAATTTTTGAAAAAATAGTTACATTATTTTAATATTAAAAGAATTGATCAATTGATCAATTCTTTCAGATTCGAATCTGAAAGAATTAAACTTCTAATATTTTAACAGTAGAACGTTCATGTTGATCTAATCAAGTACCTTGAGACAATTTACAATAATTATAAAAATGTTATTTTTTTATAATTATTTAAAAATTGATTAAATTTTTCATGAATCTAAATTTAGCTTCTTTTCGCAAAAATACAAATATTTCTCTGCCTAAAAGTAATATTTTTAAAAAAATTTTTTGAAAGTGCACTATTTTCTTTTCTAATTTTTTCTTCAAAGGGACATTATTAATTTTTTGAAATATTTATTATTTTCGTTTTCTTTTTTAATATTTTTTTATTACTTTGTGTTTTTTTCTTTCTTGTATTTTTTTTTTACTTTTTTGTACTAATTTTATTACTTTTCATTTTTTTATTATTCGATTCTTCAGAAAATTATTAATTATTCAGAGAAATAATGAAAACAAAATTTTCCAAGAGAATTTTTTTTCTCCAATGTTGAGAAGCGAAATAGTTTAATGTACACCTTTCTCGATGCGAACACACACGCTTCTGAGGGCATACAACTCAAAAATTTCTCCTTCGAGCTTGTGGAAGCTTAGGAACGTTCGACCTCATTCCATTATTACGACTGGCTGATGCTAAGAGTAGAACGCACATAACATGACATTTCTCCTCACTGGTGTGTCAGTTTTCTTGTATTTATTCTTGTCACGAAAAAAAATACAACAATAATGTCAATTTTTTTCCTTAAACACAATTTAACTTTTTTTGTAGAAAAATACAAAAAAAATTGTTTTTACCTAATAAATGAATTTTTTTTATTCGATTAGCCATAACAGAAATTGTTTTCAAAGTTTTAATTGTGTTCTTTCAAAGTATATCATTTTTTTAATAAAATTTTTTTTTAAAATGAAGAACATACGTCTTATAAAGGAGTAGAAACAAAATAGAAAAGTAGATTATAATTTTTTTTTCCGAAGGAAAAAATTCGTTATATGATTGATGATCAACAATTACAGGTATGAATTATTAAAGATAATATATTCTTTTTCAGTAATTTTTTGCAATTAATTTCCATTCTTTTAATAGGAAATTTACTTGACGAGGTGGAAGTATTGGACTGGATGGTGAAGCAAAAAAATGACGCCAGCATTGAAGAAATCGATAGGGAAACTTTGATGAAATACATTGAAATCAAGGAATTTCTTGCAGTGATATTTTGTAAGAAATTATTTTTTCATTCGTATATGAATACATATGGGCAATTTCTCGTGAGATTTTAATCGACCTCTTAAAATCGGCTAAAAATATTTTTTTTCTATTCTGTATCGAAAAAAACAGATACGTATTTTTTATTTTTGTTTAATTGTCAAAATTTTCGAGTTATGAATTTTCGAAATTTTGCACTTTTAATCGTAGACCTATATATTCAGTAGCTTATAAGTCTGAAAATATTGAGTTTAGAAAAAAGTTGTCAAAGAACGAAAGTTTTAGTTTTCTTTTTACTTTTAGGAAATGAATACAAACAATTTTTTTTCATTTTTTACTAAAAATATAAAAAAATGTTATAAACAAATTAATTTTTGTAAACTTTGGGTATGATAAATTTTTAAGTTTCGTACTTTAAATAACGTACCTGTAAATGAAAAGAAAGTTTTGCAAAAAGTTTTAGAGTGGGCCTGAGAAGTTTAATAGGTTAAAAAAAATAATTACAATTTACTATTAAAAATTGTCTAGAGCCTACAAATTTAATAATAATTAAAATCCGATAAAATTTTTAGGTTATAGACAATTTTGAATAGTAAATTGTAAAAAAATTCCATTGTGCCGCGGGCGTGCGACCTGCACGGGCAGCTTAATTTTTTTTAACCCATTAAACTTGTCAGGCCCACTCTAAAACTTTTTGCAAAACTTGTTGAAAAACTTTCTTTTCATTTACAGGTACGTTTTAAAATAAGAAACTTAAAAATTTATCATACCCAAAGTTAAAAAAAATTAATTTGTTTATAAACATTTTTTTATTTGTTTAATAAATAATAAAAAAAAATTTGTTTTCATTTCCTAAAAGTCAAAAGAAATCTAAAATTTTCGTTCTTTGACAACTTTTTTCTAAACTCAATATTTTCGGACTTATAAGCTACTGAATATAGGTCTACGATTAAAAGTGCAAAATTTCGAAAATTCATAACTCGAAAATTTTGATAATTAAACAAAAATAAAAAAATACGTATCTGTTTTTTTTCGATACAGAATAGAAAAAAATATTTTTAGCCGATTTTAAGAGGTCGACTAAAATCTCACGTGGAATTGCCCATATACACATTCATTTATACTTTGAGGGATTTCTTTTTGTACTTTCACTCTCACTATGATGGTTTCTTATTTTCACTTTTTTATCACTTTCACAGACTTTTATTATCAGCTTTATTTTCTCTTTGACAGACTTTTATCCTCACTTCAATTTTCACATTCACTTTGACACAATTTCATTTCCACTTTTATTTTCACTAATATTCTCTACTTTCTTTTCATTTTTAATATTGACAGATTTTTATTTTCACTTTCACATTCTGTTTAATAGATTTATTCTTATTGTTATTTCCACTTACGCTATGAGTTTTACAGATATTTATTTTTAATTTTGTTTTCACTTTGTAAAATTTTATTTTCACTTTTACGCCTACAGATTGTTTAACTTTCATCGAAAATAAATAAAAGTAAAAATAAAATTATTAGTGAAAATGAAGTTAGAAGGAAAAAAATCTGTATCAAAGTGACAGTGGAAATGAAAGTAAAAATAAAATGTTATCAAAGCGAAAATGAGAAAGAATTCAAATAAAAGGAAAAAATGTATCTAAGTGAAAGTAAAAATATAATTCTAATAAAAAAACCATCAATGTGAAAGTAGAAATAGAAGTAAAAACAAAATTCTATTAAAGTGAAAGGAAACTAAAAGTATAAAATTAGAAAAAATTGTCAAAATAAAAGTCAAATAGCAAGTAAAAATAAATAAAATTTTATCATAATAAAAATGATTGTAAAAATCAATCGAAATTAAAGTAAAAGTAGTAGAAATAAAAAAAATTCGTTTTTTATTTACAGATAAAGAGGACGATCCAGAAACTCCTAGGGTTTTGAGACACATCGAATTGATTGATGACGAAGCATCAGAGTATGGAATAAAAATTGTACAAATGAAAGATCGTTTAATGGCAAAAAAATACGGTTACAGAAATCCACCCGGAATTACTTACTTTCGAAAGGGCAAATACATAAACTACGATGGTGACATTGATGATGAGGAGGAAATATTGGATTGGCTTACAAATCCCGAAAATATGGAACTCACAGATCATATTGAGCGGATCAATCGTAAAATGTTTCATAAAATTAGGCAATCAACAGATTATCTCGCTGTTTTTTTCTGTAAGTGACTTCTCAATTATTATTCAATTTCATAAAGAAAAAATGTGAGATTTCTTTGTTCGATAATGACGTTATTTAGATAGTGACGACTGTAAACAATGTAGTCGCGTTCTATCTGAAATTGAGCACATTGATGATGATGCCGATGGTGCTGGGATTAAATTTGTCAAAATTGATGACAAACAACTGGCCAAGGATTATGGCGTCTTTGCTCTACCTGGGATTCTATTTTTCAAAATGGGCTCCAAGGAACCTGTAATTTACGCTGGTGAATATTTTTTTCAAAGATTTTAAATTTCTTTCCAGAAAGAAGGAAAAATATTTTTTTTAAACTCACAGGTGATTTGTACGAGGAGGAACAAATCTTACAGTGGCTGATGATCCAAAAAGATCCATCGAGTGAAGTGATTGAGGCACTGGAGGGCGAAGATTTACTTCATCTTATTCGAGAATCGGATTCATTAGCGGTTTACTTCTGTAAGTCGAGCAGTCCCAAGGGCTCAACAATCTGCCAAGCAGGAATGTATCTCTTGCCTGCTGCAGCAATAATTATCTAATTGTCGCGCTTACGCTTCTTTTTTTTTAATTGTCTCTATTCTCACCAAAAGAATTTCAATTTCCAACTTTTTAATTATTATTCTTCAAAAAAGAAAGAAAACAAAACAGACTAATGTAAATTGTAAAACAATCTAAAGTTTCTCTTAGGTTTCTAAAAAACAAGGAAAAAAACAACAATTCTTTTTTGAAGAGAAAAAAACCGCAGTGAACGTGATAGAATGAATCGAGACGTTCCTTCCTTGATATTTTTCTAGTCAACAATAAAAGCTGCTACCAGTTTTTTTTATTCATTTTTTTTTCATTTGTCTTCTTGTTGCGCTGAGTTGTACAAATTCGTGTATACTAATGTCGTAGGGAACAGAACACTTTGCGACATGTGCCAATCAAAAGTTTTCCGCAAGCAGAGGCGCCACAAGCAGGAACAGAAATCTGATGCTGAAACAAGCGAAGATGTCAATGGTATATAACGAGAACTGAATCTGGTTAATCTCTCTCCTGCCAAACCACCCACCACCGTCCCTTAGAAACCCACTAAGTTCTGTTTTGTAATTGAAAAGAGAAGTTTTCCAATTAAAATATAATTATTTAATAACATTAATTTCAAATTTTCTCCAATTGAAAAATGTCGAGAAGGAAAACTTGTCATATTTCGATTTGGTAGTGTAGAAAAAAGAATCTATCAAGATATCCTGCAAGAAAATTTTGTCAGATACTTTCACCCATTGGGTTCTTTTCTTTGCATTTTTAACCCCCCCCCCCCAAAAAAAAAACCGTGTTTTCTTTAAACAAATGATTAATAATACCAGCAATAAAAACAATTAAGTTAGGGACTAAATGTACAAAAATTTTACCTAAACTTTGACAGAAACTTTTAGTATGAAAACGGAGTTATAAAAATTTTACAATATACATTTCTTAAAGCTCAGAAACCGTTATTTCGAATGATGCAATAAAAAATATTGGAAATTCATAAATAAACAAATTACATGGAGGTATTTTACAAAAATCGTGATTTTTTAACAAATTTTTCTTTAGAAATTAAATTTTTTTTATTATAATTACAACAAAAGAATACACCTCATAGATATAAATATCGTGTCATATATGTCTAACCTGTTACATTTCTGCGATATTAAGGGGATATTGCTGTGACATCGAAGAGATACTGTGGCGTTATTGAGGCGGGATATTGCTGTGATATTGAGGGAATATTGCTACGATATTGAGGGGATATTCCACAGAATTTTTTCTATAAGTTCAAATTTGATATTATAGCGAAAATTTTGTGAAATATCCCCTCAATATCGCAGCAATGTCCCCTCAATATCACATCAATATCGCGGCAGTGTCTCCTCGATGTCACAGCAATATCCCCTCAATATCGCAGGAATATCACAGGGATATTAAAAAAAGCGGACATTATGATACTTCCTCAATATCACAGGAATATTCCCAATAGATATCGACATGACAGAAATTTTTTTGTATAACTTAAATTTCCAATTTTTAGGGGAGTGCTGTTAGGGTTGGACAGGTGTTAGGGTTGAGCCATCGCGTTTATTTTGTTTTATCACACTAGCGCCATATGTTTTTGTACTTAAATTCTTGCTACTAATGCCAGTCAACTTTTGACATGAGTTTAAGTCAAGTATACGAACGTATACTTTTGTTTTTTGCGAGTCATTGTTATACGCTCAACAGAAACTTTTTTGTGGTGTCAAAAAAAGAGAAGTAAATGTAGAAGAAATATGCCAAAGACAAAGTAAATTTATTGAAATTGTTTATTAAGATGTTATAAGAAAATGTGAAAAGAAATTTAGGGGTTTTGTGTGACGCGTTTGTTTTCTGTGTGGTATGTCGCAAAACGACGCGTGAGTTAGCGTTGAGCCAGGCGGTGTCGTAAGGGTTGAACCGCCTAAAATATTGCAATTACGAAGCGTACTTGCAACAGAAATTCATTTTTTGACTTAAGAAGGTGTCAAAAACTTTGTTTATAACAAAAAAAGAGAAAAAAAATTTTTTCGATAATCTTTTTTTATTGTTTTAATTTAAAAATTTTTGATTTCGTTCTTAAGAAATAAAATATCTAATGTTATGCAAAAATGCACAATATAGGATTTTACTTAAATTTCGAGGTTTCTTTCCTCATATTCAAGTGTCATTCTATTATTTGAAGGACATTTTTAACCATTTACATAAATATTTCATTGATTTTCTACAGTGGCTCAACCCTTACAACATTATTTTTTTTAAATTGCTTATAACTTTGAAACTTTTGGATGAATTTTTTTGCAATGTACAGCAAAAACATTGCATTTGAGTTGATCTTTCCAATAATATGCGCGAAAACGTGAAATTCGCACTGCAGAGGAAGTTATGAAGAAAATTCAAAACTATGTCCAACCCTGACAGCACTCCCCTATATGCAAGTTTTTGAAAAATGTGTCACGTAGAAAAAAATACCTACATAGCACATAAACTTCCAGGAAGTTTCCCGTGGGGAACCTTCGGAAGTTACCCTTGGTAACTTCCTAGAAATTTCCAGGAAATACAATAATGTCCGCAGGTTAGAAGCTTTTCATGGAAACTTCCTGGTAACTTCCTGGAAGCTTCCCATAGAAACTTCCTGGAAGTTACCAAGAAGTTTCCAAAAATTATTTAAAATTTTGTTTAGGGAAATTATTATTTAAAATGGTTTAAAAAAATTGAATTGATTCAAATTTTGCATTCTTTTAAAATAAAAAAGTTGATTTAATTAAAAAAAATGATCTTCACAACTACAGCACACATGAGGGTAAAAAAATTACATATTAACAATCATACATATATACGTAAAAGCATGAAATCAATACGAATTCATTTGTTTTGCTCAAGGGGCAAACAACTAAGGAATTTGGTGTACACCTACTACAATAATAATTCAGTAATTCAAGGTAATTCATGGTAATTCACATTGGTAATTCAATACAAGTGTACACGATAATTCACGAGTTGTTCACCCCTTGGTTTTGCTTGAAATCTCTTTCACTTAAAAATTTTTATTTTTAACTAAAAATATTATATTTTCTAAAGTCATGTAGAATCTCGCTTTTTTATTGTTCAAATAAAATCTTAAAAGTATTCTCTATATTATTATTAAAATTTTTTTTTTTTAAAGATAGAGAACAAATTTTTTTTAATCCCAAAAATTAAAAAGTTAATTTATTTAAACAAATTATATATTTTAATTAAATTTTTTATCCTTTATCTCTCCTCCAATTTTTATTAAAATCGGTTCACCCAATCGCGAGTAATTAGCTATTTACTAAAACGCTACAAATAACTTTGACCTTCAATAACTTTGGCAAATATTTGAATTTCGGAAAACTATTTACATATTTTTATTATACCATCATAGGCTATCGGAACATATAAGAATGAGAAAAATTCACCTACCCACTTTCATAAAGGAAACCATATGGATTTTCATGTAAAACCATATAGAAAATTTCGACACGATTTTAGGTAATAAATATACCTTAAATAAATCCCAAAAAGCCTACATTTATTTTAAAAAATGTTTAATCATATTTCACATGACAAATCCTACATCAAATCTCATGTGATTACACTGTCATATCTCAAGAGTAATAATTTTCCCATATTATTCCTAATGTCAAATCTCTTTTAATTTTTTGAAAAATATTTCCAGCTTAACCCTCCATCCGTCGCAACTTTCTTTTGTAACGCGATCTGTCGCAGGTAAGGAAACTTCTCACCCATCATAAATTAATCCAAAATTGATATAAAATGCAAAATTTTTTTTGGAATGTTCATTATAATTTCCAAACAACCTATTAAAAGTAAAAAGTAAAAATTATAATTTTTTGTTTTTTAAACGTTATAAATAGAAAAATAAACTTGGTGGGACAACTTCTCACCATGCGATGGATAGAGTCTTATATCAAATCCCATGTAAAATATATTTTTATTTTTTAAGTATAATTTTTCCATATCCCTATTGAGAATTCCCACACAGGATTTTACATTGGATTCTATATGAGATCTCACATAAGCTTTCATAAAAGGTTCGACATACAATTTCATGTGAGATTAAATATAGGACCGGGGAATCCATAAAAATGGTTTTCTTTTTAGAAGTAGGATTTTACATGGATTTTGACATGAGATTCCATGTGAATTTGCGTAACAGAATTTTCAATATGGAAACTGGTCAAAAGTCCTTAATCGATTTATAATTTTATAGAGCAACAACATATCCCACACATTTCTAAAATTGAACACACAGAAAAAACCGAACTCAGAATGAGTCGCATATGAGACTTATTTTGAACTGCAACAAAAATAATATCCCTTCGACTTGTTCTGAGTTTCTAGGGAAAAGACCCAAAATAAGTCTAAAGGGGTATCATTTTATGTTTACAATAAAATTACAATCACATTGGAAAAACTAAGAATAGTTAACCGATGGTAAATCACAGTGGTAAATCAAGCGAGAGGTTGGACGTCGAGGTACAGGGACACAGAAGAAAACCGGACTCAAAATGAGTCGCATATGAGACTCATTTTGAACTGCAACAAAAATGATACCCCTTCGACTCATTCTGAATTTCTAGGGAAAAGACTCAAAATGAGTCTTAAGGGGTATCATTTTTTCTTTACGATAAAATTACAATCACATTGGAAAAGCTAAGAATAATTTATAAAAATATGAATTAAAATAATTGTTTATAACTAATAAACACGTTGCACTTGTCAAAACATTAATACTTGCAGTCGATTTATTGTTTTCATGGGAAATAGAATTTTTTTGTTTGTTAGACATTTGTCAATTGACAGACAGGGATGGGCAACCATGGAACACAAAACATGCGAAACACAAAAGAAAGTAACTAGAATATTGTTATTTTACTCATTTTGAGTCACTTGAAGTTGCCGATTACTCATTTCGAGTCACTTGAAGTTGTCGATTACTCATTTCCAGACCAACTTCCAAATGAGTTGCAACAAAAATGAGTCGGGTTTTTTTCTGTGGATGGGTACCCACCATTTCGTATAATCTTTACAAAATTCAAAATGTGTGTATTAAAACTCGAAATGTCAAATTCTGATACGCCCTTTAAGAAGTATTATAACCAAATATTTCAAACTCCGTACACTTAAAAAATATATTTATAATTCTATTATAAATATGGGCAATACTCACATATTATATTGGTGGATATATGACACCGATACAGTATTGACGTTTCAGCTATACGCAGTGTAAAACAGCCATATGTATGTGAAAGACAGTAATATGTGTGTGAAGAACACCAATACTGTATTGAAAGAACCGAAATACAGTGTAGCTGTTACAGCTATACGTTTTAATTATATACGAGTATGCCAAAATCTACAATATCGTTTTTTTTAGTGTAGTTAGAATTCTGTTTAAGTCCACACTGAAAAAAATGATAATGTTAATTTTGACATACATGTATGGTTAGGATGTATAGCTGAAACAGCAATACCGTATTGCTGTTCTTAAAATACAGTATTCGTGTTCTCCGCATACATATTATTGTCTCTCAAATACATATTGCTGTTCTACACTGCGTATGGCTAAAACAGCAATACTGTATGGCAGTATCATATCTACCAATATAATATGTCAGAATTAGCTATATTTATGGCAGTACCATTAATATATTTTTTTCAGTGCATAATAGATTCAAATTTTGATAAACTTGATATGAAAATGAGCCGCCGGATATTATAACCACGCATAAAATTTTGATTGTCATTTTAGTTGACCTATGAAATACAGAAATATACTTAAAAAAACTTTTTTTCTTGAATTACTTTCTTACAGAAACTTAATATAATGTAATTAAAAACAAAACAAAAATCTGCTAAGTTTATCTGTGCGTGACAAAGGCCAACTAAAATGTCCATCAAAATTTTATGCGTTTTTATACTATCCGGCGGCTCAAATGCATTAAAACTGAAAAGAAAAAATTGACGAGAATTGTCGAAGTTGAACAAATGAGTCTTGTCTGAATTAACCGACTTTAAACGATCAGTAACAAGTCCACCACGACGCGTCACTAATTTAGCCATCCCAGGTAAAAATGATTCGTACGAATTTCGTTCGAAAATCCGACCAGATTCGTAGAGATTTTATATTGGATTCGTATGAAACTACTAGTAAAATTCGTGTGGTGTTTTAAAACGTTTTTTCGCACGAATATTCGTACGAATAATACCCGAATTTTAAGTATGGATATTCAAAAAAAATTTCGCTCGGAATTTCGTATGAATTTTCAAATGAATTTTTAGCTAAAATTTTCTTATAAAATATTCGGCCGGATTTTCTTACGAAATTCGAGTGAATTGCGAACGGATAAATATAAAATTTGTTTGAGAATATTCCGCACAAACATTCGTATGGATTTTCGACCGAATTGTCAGCTAAAAATTTCTTTAAAAATATTCGGACAGACACATTTTATTATGAATGTTCATTATAATTTCCAAACAACCTATTGGAAGTAAAATTAACTTTCATTTTCTGTTAATTATTTAAATAAAAAATTAATGACAAATGAAATCTAGTATACACGGTCAGTCGCGCGGTGAGAAGTTTCCTCACTTTGCATAAAAAGTTCTTGACATTTGCTGCTAAAAAATTCAATTACAAAAAAATTTAAATAAATAAAAACACAAAAATTTTTTGGGGAAATTAAAAATTATTTTTATTATAATAAAAATGATCGTTATTATTACAAGTTGAATGTTAAATAATTTATTAAATATTATATAATATTAATATATAATAATATAATAATAATAATAATTTATATATGAGCGATTCCATGTCAAGTGATCAAGGGGTCTTTTTGTGTAATGTTTATTTCAATAATTTTTTACTCTTAAACAATTAAACATACAAATTTGACAAAGTACATTTTGGAAAGGTTTTTTCATGCTCTTTTGATTGGAAATAAGCATTTTGAAAAAAAAAATTTTTGACCCAAAAAAATCAAAATTAAAAATAAATTTCAATTTTTGAGGGAGATGGATACGATTTTTTTTTTTTAAACGAAAGCTGAGGTTTTTTCCTAAAAGGACATATAAATGATAAAGTGGGACTAGTATGTTTAAATATTGAAAAAAGAATTTTCTCCAAAACGGAGATATGATACTTCTTCATCGTCAGTGCTGTTGATATACTCGAACAGATTATTTTTTGCGACGCGTCAAAAATGCTGTTTTACAGGTCATTTTAATTAGTTATTTTACTAATCGCCATTTATTGATCACACTCAAAAATGACTTTTTGGAAACTTGGACACTCTAATTTATCATTTTTGTAAAAAAAAGTTTTCTAATTGTAATTTTTGTGAGAGGAAAAGATGTATAAAAAGGTGATTTTAGTGATTGGTTTGTTTACATTTTGCTTTGTTTACATTTTACAACTTGGACATAGCCTCAACGAACTTTCGTTTAATATAGAACTTTTAATTTTATCACTCAGTCGAATTAATAATATATAAGATGTTGCAAGCTATCGATCACTCCAAGTAATCGATAACTTGCAACATCTTGAATTTTTGTTTAGTTTCATGAATTCGTCATAGAATCAGAGGCGGTCAATTGCTTTTAGAAGTGCAAAAAAGAAAAAATGATCTTCGGATTTTTAAGTTTTTCGATTATTATTTTTGAGACTTAATTTATTCGGCAAATTTTTTTTATGCTCTTGGATGTCCTTTTTCGAAATATATGTAGTTTTGTTTGATTTCAAAAAGATTTATTTAAATTTATTCTGAAATGTGAGAAATATATTCGGGGTAAAGTCGCTCACATGAAGTCGGGGTAAAGCCGCTCACTTATTAAATTTGTGTAGGAAGCAGAACCAGTATTAACAGTATTTGCGTTTTTTTGGCAATCTTAAAATTTTTAATATTAAAAATATTTATTAAAAGAGAAATAATATTCATTTCCTAACAATGTTATTGAGTTATTGGGTAATTAGTTGAATATTTAACATTTTTAATGTTCCGCATTTCGCGATTTGTAAATGTGTTTTAAAAATTTTCTCTAAGTAAAACTAAAACAGATAAATCAAAAATTCTTTTTTATTTTGTTAGTAGAAATCATAAGCTTTCAAATTATATAATTAACTTGGATTTAGAGAATAATTTCCCAGGTTTTTACCGTTCTGAAAAAAAGTGAGCAGGTTTACCCCAGTCTCCTCTACTTGGTATACTGAAAGTTTGTGTCAAGTTTAATTGTTATTCATTCATTATTGTAGAAAATATAATAGGATAAGTAATTTTGACACTTGAAAGTAAATTTTTAATGTAATGTAAAAATAGCTTTAAAAAAACTAAAATATCGTTTTAAGCTTGAAACATTTGTTTTTAAAG
Source organism: Leptopilina myrica (nomen nudum) (assembly GCA_032872475.1). Classification (NCBI taxonomy): domain Eukaryota; kingdom Metazoa; phylum Arthropoda; class Insecta; order Hymenoptera; family Figitidae; genus Leptopilina; species Leptopilina myrica (nomen nudum). The sequence goes on along the minus strand of CM065464.1, from coordinate 23,001,878 downwards.
AATTATTGTCAATTTTTTACTAATACTTACGGTATTGATAAAAAAAACAAAATATGCATCAAACATCTCCGGGCCGTAATGGCTCACTTTGGTCGGGACGTATTGGCTCAGTTATAGCGCGGTGGTGCACTCAACTAAGAGCAATTTCAATTAGATTTCAACATGAAGGTAATTTTTTTTTGTAGTCGGAAATGAAAAAGACTGGTCGACACGAAAAATAGTTTAAAGATCGATCAATAATTTTTTTATAGGATTTTCATTGCTGAACACGAATATGACCTCCAAATTACCCGCCACGTTGAGATTTTGAGAAAAATGGACTCAGTCTAAAAAACCCCTGCTTTGGCCTTTTTGATCATGTGTAGATAATGATGCTGACGTGCTAGAAGACTCTAATTAGGCCTAAATTAAAGCTTGAACTGTCAACTGTAAGAATCAAATCGAAAAGGTTCTAAATCAGTCAAAAAGTTTCATATAGCACAACTTTTTCATGTGCGCGCGCTTTACTTGTACTCATAGAGCGGTACACTATAGCACACTTACTTATTAATTTTATTTGCGCTATTTATTGTAATTAATCATTTTTGGGCTCGCTGAATGCTGCTGATCTAATGTAAGGTCGTTATTAAAAAATTCAAAATGACGGTTTCAAAATGGCCGACATACAAATTTTAAAATTGATGGATTTGAATAAAACTTGGTATTTGGGGGCTTTCGAGGTCGCTAATTAATACGAATTTTGAATTTTTTTATAACGACCTTACATTCAATCATCAGCATTCAGCGAACCCAAAAATGATAAACAATAAATAGTGCAAATAAAATTTTATTTTGGACATTTCTTCAACCCACGGAACTACCTGATGGCTTTAAACTTCGTGGAGTGAAGGTCCATTTAGTTTCTGACGCAACTCTTCCGTGCCGCTCTTTTTCTGGCCCATTTACTTTTTTTTCTAGCAAGAGTCTTTCTCGCGTCCTCAATGGCCGACCTAAAAACTCCGCATCCGCCAATGTTTGTGACATGATTGATGTCAACTTTATCGTCGTACTTTTCCTTGCATAAGAAGCAGGTTGGGCATATTTTGTAAGACGCAGACCTATGACCGACCTCACCGCACCTAAAGCACGCAGCCGATCGGTCTACCGCCTTTCAACCTCTTTCTATGTGGCCGTATCCCAGGCACCTATTGCACCTAACGACCATACATCTCTTCCTAATTGGGCACGACATAAAGCCGACCTTTATGTGTCCCAGCTTTTCAGCTTCTTCTAAGTTCGTGACTACAACAGCGAGCTTTAAGCCACGCTTGTTAGGCCCTATGACTGTCACTTTTCTACCAGCTGTTGGTGCTCCCAAAATCTGCACTAGTGCTTCCTGGACTTCGTCGATGTCGGCAAGGCAGTTCAGGTCAGGGATCTCTAGTGTGACCCTTCGATCCGACACCTGCACCTTACCAAGGTTACCCACAATCCTTGTAACCTCCTCGGTAAATTTTTCCTCAACATGTGATCGTTTTATTTTTATAAGAAGGTCACCTTTGTTTGTAGGTCTTGCTCCTACCATCCTTGTATGTCTAACATCAGGTTTAGACTTTTTTTTGAGCTTTCCTAATATATTAGCATAGCTAATTGTTTGGAGAAATTAATAACATTCTTTTTATAATGTTGTTGTTATTATTACGTTATATTAAATAAAAATTAAATATTAAATAAAAATTTGTTAATTTTATGTTATAAAAAATTTTCATGCAAGCGTCAATATTGTGGCAAGCTTGCTGTGCAATATTACCGCAAGCTTACTTGGGAAGCTTGGTATGTTGGTGACATTTGAAGCTTGTGACAATATTGCCGCAGGTTTGCACGGTAATATTTCAAAACTTGCACTGTAAGATTGCACTGCAAGATTAAGTGCTATCTGGGTACAATTTGATTGTAACATTGTTATAGAAAGGTGCTATAACCCTTTAAAGTACAGATCTATTTTAAGTATAGAACTTAAGTTTTAGAACATATGATACACTTCAATTCTATAATACCTACATAATAACTGTTATGTAATAGTCATCAAATTTACAAATGTGATCTATAATATCCCTACGAATTTTAGGGACTATCAAACGCTCTTAAACATATTGGACACGATATTTATATCTATGAGGTGTATTGTTTTGCTGTAATTGATACAAAATTTCAATTTAGAAAAAAATCTTTAAAAAATCGTGGTTTTTATAAAATAGCTTAATGTAATTTGTTTATTTATGAATTTGCAATATTTTTTATTGCAGCATTTGAAAGAACGATTCCTGAGCTTTAAGAAATGTATATCATAAATTTGTATTATTCCGTTTTCATACTAAAAGTTTCTGCCAAGTTAAGGTAAAATTTGTCTACAATTGGTCATGTCCAAGTTGTAAAAGACCTGTGAAATAACCAGAAAGCGATTAGACGTTCAAAAATAAGAAGGGGAAATTTTACCCATTCCTCTTTCTATTGCATGGACGATGAAGGGGAAATTTTTGAACGTCCAATCACACATTGAACCCAGGTAACAATGATTCGTTTGAATTTCGTTCGGAAATCCGACCAAATTCGTATAGATTTCCTATCTAATTCGCGTGAAATTACTAGGTACGGTTGTCATTGTAGCTCATCGCGGAATCGTCTAAAATAAAAAAGTAAAATATAATTTTGAAATAGACGTGCAAATACAGGACCTGAACCTTGAAATACATAAAAACATAAAAAAATAGGAAAAGGCAAGCTTTTAAATAAAAAACAATTTTATTTACCATAAATGATTAACAAAAAATACATTTTTTAATATTATTAGCAAATGAGAGGTTTAGGTCTTATATTAAGTCTTTTACTTTGAAAATATACATGATTTTTTTATTTTAAATGATTCTGCTATGAGCTACATTGACAACCAATACTTTTTACCAGTCGATTTATACTTTTTCAAATTATAATTTCTTTTTTTAAGACTTCATAACATACGCAATGATATGTAAAAACTTTTGGTCAATTATATTTAAAAAAAAAATTTTTAAAGTGTAAAATATTTATAAGACATTTTAAAACATTTCCGGGCAGATTTCGTTACGAAATTCGATCAAATTACGAACGGATTAATTTTGAAAATTTTTTAGAAAATGCTGATCGGAAATTCGTGTAGATTTCCGCACGAAATGTCAGCTAAAATTTTCATTAAAAATATTCGGCTAAATTTTCATACGAAATCTGTATACGAGCAGCATTTTCTAAAAAAATTTCAAAATTAATGCATTCGTAATTGGCTTGAATTTTGTACGGAAATCCAGTAGACATTTTTTTTAAATGCTTGAAAATCTGTAGGAATTTGGTCCGATTTCCGAATGAAATTCATAAATCGAATCGTTTTTATACCAGGGATGGGTGTGAAATATTATTTTGATTTTAAAATCTAAATAGCATACCTCAAATCCATTTACTCATGGAATCACTATTTTTTTACCTAAGTTTGTGTTTGAATTTCCCATTATACGAAAATATTTTACTTTTCACCCTCTAACAATAACTTTTGGGTTATCAACATAATTATTTTACTCTTTTATAATATATTTATTCATTTTCACAAGAACGCTATTTATAAATTTCAATAGCTCTTACACTATCTTAACACTTCTTTTCTTCTTCTTCTTCTTACGCTTATTTATTTGTCGATCTTTTTCATTGAACTTTTTGAATATTGCTTTTGATTGTTTGTGTTTGTACTCCTCTGCGCGTAAAGCAAAAAAGCAAGGCTTTATATATATTTTCATTCATGATAGATGTGAAGAAAATTGTTAATATTTTCTTTAATATTAAATACAATTTCTTTATAGTTATTAGTCTCTTAGTATAACAATTTGTAAAAGTGTCTTAATTTAGTTTAGTTTTTCGGTTTCAATTTGTTATTTATGTAAAATGAAAACAGTATTAGTTACTGATAATAATATATTGACACCCGTCATTTATTTTTTTCGGAGAGTTTGGTAACAAGTGAGATTTTCAGAGAGGAAGTTTCTTTTTTCACAGATAGCGACGATTGCGAACAATGCGCTGGAATTTTGGAGGAATTGGAAAATATTGATGATGACTGCGACAGACATGGTGTTCATTTCGTTAAAACACAAGTACGTATCGATTGAAAGTATTTTCAATTTTTAAAAATTTTAAAACCCTATTCTTAATTTAACTAAAAAATTGCTCAGTTTACAAATTTTTTTATTTTTGAATTTTTCCTATAGTTTTATCCAACAATTTAACGTTTTTTTAACAATCAATTCCCTTTTTATTCTATTCGTAGGATTACAAAATAGCCGAAGATTATGGAGCTACCGAATTTCCGGTATTAGTTTACTTCAAGAATCAAATTCCAAATGTTTTTGAGGGTATTTTTTTCAAGCTGTTCTTTTTATTAAAAATAAAAATTTACAACTAATTTTAAAAAATTCTTTTTTTTATAAACAGGTAGTTTGTCAGAGGAAGAGGAAGTACTTCAATGGTTAATTACCCAAAAAACTGAGGATCGAATAGAATTGATAACTAGAGTAATGCTTGAATCATCAGTTGAGGACACTCAATATCTTGCGGTCTACTTCTGTAAGATTTACAATAAGCATGTTTAATTTTTCCATATTTGTTTAAAATTAATTTTAATTAAAAGTTAATGATTTTTTGTAGATAAACAAAATTGTCACATATGTGATGAAATATTAGAAGGTTTAGAGCAAATCGATGATGAATGTGATTTATTTGGTATTCATGTTGTACGAATACAAGATCCACAACTTGCCAAGAGATATTCTATTAAAACATTCCCAGCTCTCGTATATTTTAGAAATGGAAATCCTCTTTTGTTCGAAGGTCAGTAGCAACAATAAATTTCACATTTGGACTGAATTCATTTAACCATTAAAATAAATTTTCGAATTTCTAAATGTCAATTAGTTTCATGACTTTTTATTTTTTATATCAGAAGGGTTTCAAATGTATTTTTGTTATGTAAACACAATTCATGATCTTAAAATCGCTTAGCACAACATAATTTTGACAAAAGGGGGGGTACAGACTCTGACCTTTTTTGAATCTTTACCTCCACTTTTTTCAAAATTTTAACGTTATAGACAATTCTTGCATCTGAGATCGTGTAAAGCAGATACTTTAAAAACTACTCCGAAATCGAAACTAAAAAATTGTGTAAAAATTTGCTTCAAAGTTGTCACTCGGAATTTTTGGTGTCGCTGATTACGAATCAGAAATTAGTTTTTCAAAATTTAAAATGACGGATTCAATATGGCGAACAAAAATTAAAAATCAATCGAATTCGCTTAAAATGCGAAATTACTGATTACAAATCTGATAACTGTTTTCTAAATTTCAAATTTGTGAACGAAGAAATCAATAGTCAATGAAATTTGCTTGAAAGTAGTTGCTTGGAGGTTTTTAGGATCACCGATTACTAATTTGAGGTCCCTTTTTTTTAATTTTGAAAAGTGATTTCAGATTCGTAAACAGAAACCCAAGAAACTCAATGGGACAAATTTCAAACAAATGTGTTTGATTTTTAATTTCATCGCCCGCCAAATTGGATGGATCATTTTGAATTTGCATATTTTATTTCCTTCTCCTAAAATTTTACAAAAAAAAATCAATTCTTTATTTATCGCAGGTGATCTACAGAATGAATTGTCAGTACTTGAATGGCTCTGCGATGATGATGTGCGGGAATTAAAGGACGAAATTGAAGCAGTTAATGCACGAATGTTGGAACGCTTATTAGACGAATCACCATTTCTTGCTGTTTTTTTCTGTTAGTCTCCCAAAAAATCATTTCAGCCTCCCTAACATTTAATTAATCATTAAATAATCAATTTTAAATTCTAATTATTTAGCATTATATCGTAAATGATAGAATGTAATTCCCCGCCGTTAAGTCTTATAAATTGCACCTACTCTCTAAATCTGAATATGTGAAAATTCACTTATTTCTAAGTGTATATGCACTTATTAATTGAGAAGATGACTTATGACGTATAATAAGTGAAATTTCACATATTCAGATTTAGAGAGTATAATAGAATATTTATGTTAATTTATAATATTCAGTTGAGGAAGGTTGTCCCGAATGCAACGAAATAATCGAAGCTTTAGAGAAAATCGATGGTGACGCTGATTTATTTGGAATTGACTTTGTCAAAGTCTCAGAATCTGATGCAGCTGAAAAATATGGTATTCTCAATCTTCCGTCATTGGTTTACTTTCGTAAGAAGGAGCCGCTTATTTACGATGGTGACCTAACTCAGGAAGGCAAAATATTATCATGGCTCACCTCACAAGATGTTTTTGTTCTTAAAAATGAAATTGACGAAGTTAATAAAAAAATGTTGGATAAACTATTAGATGAAAATGAATTTCTCGCCGTATTTTTTTGTGAGTATTTCATGTATAATTATAATATTTCATTATCATATTAATTCTCTTACCCTTTTCAATTTTTAATAACAATACTTAAAAAATAATTTTTCTTTACATTTCTCCTGGAAAAACGACCAGATGATCACGACAGTAAAGAGAGTGCAGCAGTAAATGAGAAACTCGAAGAAATTGACGAAGAAACAGAAAACTTAGATATCACTTTTGTGAAAATGGCAGATCCTCGATACGCCAGAAAATGGGGAGTGACAAAACTCCCTGCCATTGTGTATTTCCGCAAACGTTTTCCCAGTATTTATCGAGGTATTGATATTCAATATATTTGAACCCATTTAATTTTTCTAAATTCTTTTAAAAAATTTATTAAAACACTATTTCATCAAAACGAAAAATTATGTCCATATTTTTCGTTAAAACTAATTTTTATCAAATCAAACAAATTATTTATTATTAATTAAAAAATATTTATTAATAACACTGGCACAAAAAAAAATTTATTCTCTAAGCTTTTGATCAGACTATGACTACTTTATCTTTTTGTGGTCGCTGAAACCGAAACTAAAGTTCATTTAACCCCATCACGTCAGGGTTTTGAGATAACCTCGAAAAAACTCAAAATTTGACCCCAAAATTTTTTAATTAACAAAAATTTTTATTTTCAAGTTTTGTAATAACCTCAAAAAATAATTTAAAATTTGACGAAAAAAGACTGAAACACAAGACAGTTTATTTAACCCCATCACGTCAGGGTTTTGAGATATAATCTCAAAAAAGTACTCAAAATTGACCTCAAAATTTTTAAATCAACAACAATTTTGTATTTTTAAGTCTTACTACAAGTTCTTTATGTTTTTTTTTTAAACTGAATTTTATTTAACCCCACACGTCACGGTTGCGAGATAACCTCAAAAAATAATTTAAAATTTGACGAAAAAAGACTGAAACACAAGACAGTGATAGTAAAAGCTAAAAATAAAAATTTTTCTTGATTTCAAAGTTGTAGGGTAATATTTTTTAATTTTCTTCGAGGTTATCTCGAAACCCTGACGTGATGGGGTAAAATAGACTTCATATTTGGCTTCAGCAACCCAAAAAACATAAAACAGTCATAGTAAGACTTAAAAATAAAAATTTTTGTTGATTAAAAAATTTTGGGGTCAAATTTTGAGTTTTTTCGAGGTTATCTCAAAACCCTGACGTGATGGGGTTAAATGAACTTTAGTTTCGGTTTCAGCGACCCCAAAAACATAAAGTAGTCATAGTCTGATCAAAAGCTCAGAGAATCAATTTTTTTTGTGCGCCAGTGTAATCATTTAATTAAATAATTATATATTAGCTTTAAATTTTATTCTGTTATTAAACACAAAACTGGTTCTTGCTTTTATTGTACATACACAATGAGTTAATAAACAGAGCATTGTTTTGATTTTCTCAATTTAATGTTATATGAAATACTAAAAATGTAAACATATAAAAGAATTTCATTTATTTAGTGAATTAGAATATTGTCGAATAATGTAAAAATAATAATTAGCTGACAATTTTGAAATTATATGAAATTATCATAGAATCATTTTTTATATAGGCGACATTCACAAGGAACAAGATGTATTGGATTGGTTACGAAAAAACAGATTCCGACAGCCTGAATTAAATATCTACATGTACATGCTGATAGCTGTTGCTATATTATTTGCATTGTACACTGGATTTCTACTTTCCTGTTTCCGTACAGAATCACCGGCACCAGCGGTTCATCACCAAAAACAGGCGTGAGAAAAATAATGGGAGCGCAAGGGTATATATATAAAATAGACTCAAGTAACAACTGTAAGCTTCCAACATCCAAAGCAACCTAGAATTTAATGCAGATCAATCGATCTGTGTACTTGAATGCCGGAATGCGACTTCGTATTAAGTTATGTGGTTAACAAACTCCAAATTCCAGGCATTTAATGGTGAGAGATGTGAACGCGGAGCACTGTCGCACAATTACTATGAATTCCACTTGAAGTTGCTGAGAAAGGCTTCAAAATTTAAGAAGCAAAATTGCACTAATTAATAAAATATTGTTCAAAAGAAAAAATTTGATCTTAAAAAAATTATTTTTTCCATGCAGCGATATATTCACTATATTCCATATAAAACTGATTTTTCCTAAACATAGAAACTATGTTCTTTCTCCTAAATAGTGAACAATAACCATATAGCATTAGATTGTAAATTTACAAATATGAATATGTGGCCTGGTAACTTAAAAGGGACCTCACCCATAATCATGTTTTCAAGAAAAACATCTTTTTATATAAGAATCACCGAAAAAGTTAAAATGATTTTTATGGCCTAATGTCCTTTTTAACTTACCAGGTCACGTATTTAAAACAGTCCCATCTTCTACATTTTGTATTTATAAAAGAATCTATTTGATTATCAATATATCAAAGTCTACTATTTAATTTACATAATATTAAAAAATGTATGAATAAATCAGTATAGATACTAATAGAGAAACAAAAAAATACTTTTAAAAAATTAATATTTTTTACTTGAAAAGAAATGGGACAAAGAGAAATTCCATAATCTGCATGGATTAAAATAATTGTATAAGAATTGTAAAACCAGGAATTTTTACAGATTAACTATATGATGTCCATATTATAATAGTCTGTCCATGTAGAATCTTTTCAATTAATTTTTACAATTAAAGTGTGCCAACCTATTGTATATTATGCACTAAATGAGTATGATTAGTTTAACTTCTTCAGTCTACAAGATTTTATAAAATTACTCTACGATTATTTAAATATTGTACGAAACAGCATGTAATTTGATAAAACGAAATTCTAGCTAGTGTTAGGAACTAATTGTTTTAATAATTTTTTTATTGTATTTGTATTTTAGTTTGACCAATAATATTCATACTCATGTCCATAGCACAACATAACACAGTAAGGCTATAGTAAGCTTATTTGTATAGCTTGTAAGGTTACAAAGTAAACCTGAAGTAAACTTATAGTAAACTAAAAAGTTCTGCCATGATAGTAACGTTACACATAATGGTTATAGAAAGGTTACATGTAAAGGTTGCAGTAAAGTTACATGTAAACATTGTAGTAAGGTTACAAGTAAAGGTTGTAGAAAGGTTACATGTAAAGGTTGTAGTAAGGTTCCAGCTTAAAATCCCCGTACAGGTCCTGTGCAGGATCCCATACAGGATCCCGTACTGGTCCTGTACAGGATCCTATACGGGATTTTGGGACAGGGTTCCTGTGCAGGTTCCGATGCAGGAACCTTAGTTATCAAATATTTCTGTAAAAGTTCCTGTACAGGAACACTTGCAGGATGCAGTACATAAAACTTTGTAAAGGTTCCTCTACAGGAACCTTTGCAGTTTTGTAAACTGCAGGTACTTAAGTGTAAAGGATCCTGTAGGAAACCCGTAAAGGATCCTACACGGTTTCCTCAATTAATTTATTTATATTTTTAACTCCTGTGCAGTAGTTTTCTATGAGTTTCTCGAATGCGCAATACATTTTTCTGTCCAACATTGATATACGAGCCTAACATATTAAAATGTGAAGTCTATATATGTCAAATGTTGCTTACCATATAAAAACTTTAAAAAATTAAAAAGTTTCTTGTACAGGATCCTGCACGTGTTCCTGTACAGGAACATTTGATAGCTAAGGTTCCTGCATCGGAACCTGCACAGGAACCCTGTCCCAAACAGGATCCTTTAAGGATCCTGTACGGGGATTTTAAGCTGGGGTTACACCTTACGGTTGAAGTAAGGCTATGGTAAGGTTAGTATCATAATGTAAGGTTGACGTGAGGTTATGGTAAGGTTACTACTTAACATCAGTAGTTTGGTTCCCTCCTCTATTTTGGATACTTGACATACCGCTGAAAAATTTGGAAACAAATTTTGGAGGACTAGAATTCGAACTCAGGATCGATATGAATAAACCTAACATTTTAACTAACTGAGCTAAGTTGGGAACTGTCAAAAAGAAAATAAATTTTACCTTTAAGGTGATTTTTTTAATTGTTTATACTTCTGCCCTATTGGCCTTACGCACTTGACAAGAGTGCCCGAGAAATACTTTTTTGGATTAAGCATAACCATTCTACATAAGTTTCTAAATATTAACCTAATTTGCGTCTACAACCGCCTTTAAGGTGAATTAAAATGATGAATAACTCTATAAAAGCAAAATTGGTTTTGTCTTTATCTGTTCCCGACTAAGCTCAGTTAGTTAGATCAGTAAGAGAAAACCAATTTCGCTTTTATAGAGTTATTCATCTTTTTAATTTACCTTAAAAGTAAAATTGATTTTCTTTTTGACAGTTCCCAACATTATGATAATAACCTTACCACAGCCTTACCATTTAAGCTTACCTCAACCTTAAGGTGTAGCCTTACTACAACCTTTACATGTAACCTTACCACAATGTTTACATGTAACCTTACTACAACCTTTACAGGTAACGTTACTAAAACCTTTATGTGTAACATTACTATAATATCGGAACTTTTTAGTTTACCATAAGTTCACTTCAGGTTTACATTGTAACCTTACAAGCCATACAAAGAAGCTTATCATAGCCTTACTGTGTTATGTTGTGCTATGTGGGTATGCGATGATTTTACCTTCAACACACTTTTATTGGTGTGACTTTAATTTTTTTCTGCGTAAAGTGCATAAATAAAAGGTGCTCCTATAAAACAAAACTGTACAATAATGCACTAAATTAAAAGACAAGATTTTACTTGTACTAAAATATTGCTCCAAAGATAACACAGGCCGACAAAATTTTATCAACTGCATGTTGCTTAAAATGTTACAGCCAAATCTTATAGAAATTTGTCTGTAGAAAACGAGTGTGACCTTAAAAATATTGGATTGGCTCTAGTTTTTTATCAACTTTCGTTTCAATACGTCAAATACACGTTTTTAGCATTTTTTGAATGAATGTACAACCATACACCGAAACTGTAAATCTGCCTGTATAGAACCAAATTAAAGCATAAACACTGCTATTCAATATCCAAAAACAAAAAATTAATTTATGTACACTTTAACCTATAATGTCCAAAGAGACATTCGCTGTTCCATAAACATATTAAAAACAATAGTACTTTTGACCATGTAAGGCAATTTAAATGAAAATTAGTCTCTCTAGGGGTTTTTATGGTCACTGCTTACTATTCTGTATTCAGATTTTAATATTCAAAATGTCGGATTCAATACGGCAGAATTGTTTTTTAATTTTACATTTTTATCATAAAAGGCGTCAATTATTTTTCAAAATTGGTCCGCCACTTGTAATTTTTATATTTCATAGCAGATTTGTAAGCAGCGATCATAAAAAAAACCCAAAAATGCGTATTTTGTGAATTGAAACGTAAATTGATTAAAAACTAGAGTCAATCCAATAATTTTCAATGTCAGATTCGTATTCTACGGACAAAATCCTATAAAAATCAGCTTCTCTTGGTTAGGCCACAAAATTTTGTTGGCCTTTGTAATAGATATTATATGAATGTCGTTTTTGATGTAATATGCACACAAAGTATATAGCATTGACATGGCGAAACTTGCTCGCTCAAATTGTCTGTATAAATAAATAATTAAATATTTATATTGTGAGGAAATTATTTATTAAGTAAATTGCTCCCTTAGTGATAGTAGTTTAACTATTTTTGAAGAGAGTGTAATAATAATCTCGAGTTCATTGTCTGGAATTTGTGAAGGAATGGAATGACTGTAACAAGACTGAATCAGGATAAAGTCGATCATGCTCATTGTAGACTCTACTTAAAACATGGTACGCGAACGTGAACGAATGACGTCACTCATTTGAATAAATATACATTTTTTTCAGTGATAATGCAACAACTTTAAAGTTTATTTCTCCACTGTTTGGAAAATTTCAAAATTTTAAGTAGATTTATCAATTTTACAAGTGGATACTGTTCAACATCATTTGTTATCATTTTGGTCACTTCTTGTACCGTGTGTTTGCCGTGCGATGGAATAAAAAAGGGTATATGTACAAAAGGTCCAAAGTAAAAGGTCCAAGACAGAAAGTCCAATTTAGACCCCTTTAGACATGGAATTTGCAAATACCACCCACTTTTCACACACCCTTTTTAACTTTTATGCGAATTTCACCCTTTTTGTCATAGAATATGCAAATACCAACCACTTTTCACCCACCTTCTTTAAGTTTTATGCAAAATCCACCCTTTTAGACGTAGAATATGCAAATACCACTCCCTCCCACCACCCACTCACCCGTAACTTTTTTAAAATACGTTGCATTTAATTAACCACCCCCTCCCACCCACCCACTTTTTTTCTTTATATGTATAATCAATTTATTTATAGGGGAGAGGGCCCTAAGGTGGTCACCCATCTTTTGAACGACTGTAGATTTCAAATGAAATTATATATAAAGGTCAATTATACGGCGTTTGAAACTTTATCTTATTACCTAACTTCCTATCATAATTTTTTTTCCATTTCATTAATAAAAAAAAGTTATGGCACTTTTTAAAAAAAGTTGAAAATTCGACTTTTAAAAAAGTGGCCTCAAGGTGGCCACCATAAAAAAATTCACTAAAAAAGTTTTACAAAAATGTAAAAAACGTATTATTAAGTTGTTTATTTAATATTATTTGTTTTTCAAGATCACAGAAACATATTTTATTTGCACTTTGTCCTTTCGACAAAAATGATACTTTTTGTGTATGTATTAGACAGGTAAAATTTTGAAAATAATTATTTTTCAATATTATTTATCATAAAACTTAAAAATTGATACAACTCACATTCACAGCGATAAATGTTGATAAATATAGCGTATAAACACATTTTCATAAAAAATCAAAAGTAACCACCTTGGGGCCAAAAAAGTGTCCACCTTATGGCCAAGACACAATTTTTTAAACGTTAATAATAAAAAATTTTAAAGCACAATATTAATTATATTCATTTAGAACATTATTGTACGATATATAAAGATAATTATAACGATTTTTACTAATTTAAAATGGTTAATTTCGATGATTTTAACACTCTGAGAAAAAAATTTCTCGATCATTTAAAAACATAAATTTTACGACGTTCATGTTACAAAGAGGCTCATACGACTTTTTACCTCAAAACTTTACTAAAATCTTTGTATTTTCAAATAATAACAATAACAAAAAACATTCAAAGATACTAACTAATATACAAAAATTTTCTTAGGGTGACAACCTTAGGGCCCTGACCACCTTGGGGCCCTCTCCCCTACTCTCGTCTTTTGCCTTAATACTATCGTTACAACTGTCCCCGTGGAAATTTCCTTACAAACTATAACTTATACTAAATTTTGCGCCTACAGAACATCTTTGAAAAATAGGAATACTCGCATTTGCCTGGACTACCCGCCTAATGGGTTTTCTCGCCAGAGAAGAGGGAAACTGTAGAAAACCTCTCCTGAGTATAACCGGTTTTATCGACAGTAGAGTTCTAATGGTGTGTGCAGGACAATAATCCACAGTGCACATCATTATACCTCAACGTCAAACCTCCCGCTTCATAAATCACGAAAGTAGTGAGAAAAAGACCGGGCAATAGCGGACACCAAGGCGGTCACCCATCCAAGTACTAATTGCATTGAATGTTGCTTAACCTCGGTGATGGCAAGCCACAGAGTCTCACCACTGTGATTTACCATCGGCCCTTTATATGTATATTTTCTATACTATCACCCATCACCAACCACTTTGTATAAACCAGAAATTTCAAAAATCGTATAGAGAACCGCGAGGGACCAAGCGTTCGCGAGATACCGCGCGGGCGTTGTGGGTAGTAGGAGTGGGTGGTGGTGGTTTTCGTCTCCGAAACTACGTACGCAAGTAACATTTTAGCTACCTGTGAACCTATCATAAAAATACTTCCAACTTTCTAATTTTTACAATCTTTAAACATGAAGTGGGATAAATTTTTTTAAAATTTTTCGTATAACCTTCAAGTCTACCTGTCATTGTGAAAACTGTTCTCTTCGTGAAAACTCATTTCGTTTCTGTTTTAAAATATTTGTTGTGTAGTAGAGTTACAATTTTTTTCCAAAACTTCAGGAATTTAGTTAAAGGATGAGCCACCTTGACCCTCGCTTACATGAAGGAAGACGTGTCATGACATTGAGAGTTTTAGATCCGGAAAAGATAAAATTGAGTAGAAAATGGATGGTATCTATAAATCATTTTACCTTAATACATATTACAATGCTTTAGAAAAAACTGTTTTCGAATTAATAAAAAACATTATTTATTTTTTAGCATAATTGAGGGTTCACGTGCAATAAGGGGATACGCATGGAAGTGAAACTTCCCGCGTATAGCAATTTTGCGGCTGCGCGAGGGGACAACGAATAGCCTGCGTGTTCCCTTATTGTACGTGAACCCTCAATTACACACTGGTAAATATCCTGGAGGGTGTATTTGGAAATAAGCAGCCATAGATACCATTAACCACTGGAAGAGACAAAAAAAGTCCAAAGCTTAAAAGAAAGAGATGTGATGAACAATCACCAGAAGCATCAACAGCTGATTCAATGGGGTACGCGGATTTGTATACTTTTGTTTTATATTTATATACTCTGACTTTCCCCTCTAACATTCCACCACCTTTACCCAACTTAAGACCTACGACCCTACTATCACCCATTCTCTCTCCACAGTATCCACCATCACAACCTACAGCATCACCTCAACCATCAACATCAACAATAACCTCTGACTTTCCCCCACCTTTACCCAACTATCCTCCACTCAGTACACAATTTTTTGAATAATTACAGATTTGTTCAAATTCTGTTACTCAAGGGATTTTGAGGTAGCTGATTACGAATCTGAAGTCAGATTTTCAAAATTTAAAATGGCGGATCCAATATGGCTAACGAGAATTTGGAAAAATGTTAGATTTCTGTGAAACTTGGTTTCTGGCGGTTTTCTAATTATTAATTTTAACTCCAATTATGAAAAAATAGTAAACTATAAAAAATAAATTAGGCGTAACAAACATAACAATTAAAGTTAACAATGACGTATTCAATTTAGAGTTTTATTTTTATAAATCGGATGGGTGAATTCGCCATTAATAGGCAATTGTATTACCGTTTTGAGAATTAGAATATATCTTAATTAGTAAGTGTTTATTGTTTTGTACAATAAAGCAATGACTTTTGGATATTTGTGGAACAGTTGGGCCTTGTCAAATCGTCTTTTAAGAAATCGTTCCTCTTTTTCATGCATTTTTCTACTGTAATAAAAAATCGTTATGCTTTTAAAATAATCCTCGCCCCATTTGACAAGTTTTTCTACAGTCAATATTGCTTCTGACGGCTTGCACAAAAGACTATTTCGTGAAGCTTCTCTCTTAAACAAAGCCTCAATTCCATCTGAAGCTGCTTTGCCATGAGCGGTCGCATGCATATGCCATTCAGCCTGAATGCCAAAATCTTCTTCATGATAAATGAGATTCATCATTTGAAACTTATTTTTAAAGTGTTGTTTCGCGCCATCTGTGAAATAAATAATTTTTTTAACATTTACGGTCGCTTTCAAATGAGGAATTAACAATTTTTGTATGGTATACACCGCAGCTGTATCATGTCGGGTACTATCTGATAAGAAAACCAAACTTTTATGTTTAACTTCAGAATTTTCTTTATAATAATAAACAACAGGAAAAACTGTGGCCTGAGAGTTATTGAAATGAAATGCTTGGGATGCATCTTGAGCTACGTACTTGTAGTTTTCAGAAAAATCTAACACAGCAAGCACTTCACCATCATTTAAATTTACCCTTTTATCTTGAAAAAACTGTGATTGCTGTTTTGATAAAAAGGAATGAGGTTTTAAAAGTAGTAACTTACTGCTTAGTTCTTCAATGTATTCTACTGTAGGAGTGATTACAGTTTGTAGTGTAGATCGATCATTAGCAGTCCATGTACTTGTACTATATTGTACATTGTAACAATAACAACAATAACAACAATTTACAATTTTGATGAATGGTGCAGACGCAGACGGAATGAGTTCCACTGCCACCAGCAAGAATACATTGTTTTGGGCGAAGTTGTGCAAATTTACTGAAACTTACAGGAAAATCTGGAAATGTTTCTTTGTAAATAGAGAATAATCCCTTTAAATCTGCTAATAGAAGACGTTTTTGTTTTAAACAGCGTCCTTCTTTATTTTTTACAGTGTGAGATTAAAAAATTCTACAATGGCTAAAACATTTTCAAAATAAAAAATAATCAAGGCAAATTTAAAACTAGTAAAATTTTTCAAAATTGCTACCTCTATGCCGTTCAGAGATATGTAGCAACCACCTTCGGAACCATACTTAAGAGAAAGGGGCAAAATACTACCAAATTTCAAAATTGTTGGGCGCCAGGCTCACCGATGAGCCAACGTCAGCAACAATAAAACTAACAAAATAATTATCTTGAGGAAACGAGACCGCCGGGTTAATTCCTCAACAACAACTTTTACTTTAAAATTAAACACAAAATATCTGAGGTTCACGAATCATCTAACTGAAGCGAATATCAAATCAAAGCATCAAAACGGAATTTAGTTAAAATATTACAAAGGGCACTTGAGTACGATTTACCGGATTTCACAGCATATCACAGCTCGGGTTAACTCAAAAGGGGAGAAGCATTAGGCTAGGGTATAGAGAGAGTGTTTCAGAGACAACAAAACAAAACATTTTTTAAATTTAACAAAAGATATATTCAATTAATGGTCATTTTAGTCTTACAAGAAAAATTAGGCTCAGGACTTCAAATCTATACAATATAGCAAAATTGAAACAATATCCATGTTTCACGATGCAATTCTCGAATCTAAAATTCGTAATTATAATTACGCGAAATAATCTATATTTTAATCATAATGATCCTATAAAAATTCACTCATTCTACTCACACTGGATTTTCTGAATTAATTATAACTAATTAATACGCGGCATTTTGAATTTATCTACATCAATAGGGTTTGGTTAAAAATAACACGAGGCACTACGAAATTTAACTAACTCAGAATAATATAAAACAAGTCACATAATTGAAACAATGATTCGTCATGAAGCCTTTTAACTTAAGTTCATTAATACAATTTAATAGACAAAACCGAAAATTGTCGCAAAGAAAAGACCACGAGGTCGGAAAGTGGCGTCATTTCGAAAAGAAAGAAAGGAAGAATTCATATTCTCTACGCGAAATACTCTAAGTTCAAACAATGAAAACAAACGAAAAATCGAGAATATGCATTCTTCAACAAAATTACTGACGACTCACCAAATTTAAGCGCAAGACAGGACGGAAGCTTCTCGTGACCGGGTCGTCTTATCATCCTAGACACCTTTTTCACAATATCAGTAGCGTTTTTAAAAGGGCAAATCCACGAAACGTCGCTACGCTATGTACCCAAAAAAAGGAAAACAAGTCGAGACGCAGGTCGAAAGACAAGTGCCGAGCACGTTTTCAATTAATTCGCCGGTAGCATCGTGTTTTCTAACTAACCTAATCTAAAGAGCTCGCGCGCGCGGCTAGTTCGTAGCAGCGCCGCGGCGGCAACTCCATTCAAATTTGAAAATTACAATTATTAACAAAATATCAAAATAATAATCTTCACGCAATAAAATATTCATACTGCAAAATTAGTTAATAATATAACATAAAAATTCTTATCTTCGACGAAATAACTCAACTATACCGGCAATAATCTAATTTCTAAACGTTATTCGAAAATTAACAAGATCACATTCACAATCAATTAGAATTAATATCTGAAAAAGCTAATCAATTAAATAATTAGTTTAATTAATAACCTGATTATTAAAATAAGCGGAATACATTAACAAACAAAATAATTACTAGAAAATTAACACATTGGCAAAATAACCAAAGCAAGCAAAATAACACGAAGTTAAATTTCAAAATAAAGCAAAACAATATCAAAGCAAAGCAAAATTAATGTTAAACGAGCGATTTAACAAATGCGATGAACTGGAGCTCTTCTTTGGCTGTGGAACGATAAGTGGACCAGAGAAGTTGTCTTTTAAAGGACAGGTACCAATTTAATCGAGGCTTTCGATCTGGGAAAAGTCGACGAATCTGTTGGAACATCCAACGACCATTGATAACAGCGACCAGAGGAAACATCCTTCCATGTGAATGTGTGTGTGCGTGTCATAATAACCAAACAGAATGAGTTTGGTACAAACCCAAACGCAAGGGCGGCATCCAAACAGCCAGCAATAAAATTAGTTCTGGCGTAGCCAGAGGTTTAAATGAGCATGAACAGCCCAAAGGTGAGGCATCCAAACAGCCAGGGTTAAAATGAGCATGGTCAGCCCAAAAGTGCGGCGTCAAGCAGCCAAAATAATCGACATCAAACAGCCAAAATGGTCGTCATCAAACAGCCAAATTGTCAAAAGTGTAGGTGTGCGGCATCAAACAGCCAAGCGAAGCATCGAACAGCCAGTGTGGTGAAATAGTAGGACGGTTAACATCTCCAAAGCCAATATCGTTCCTCCTTGTAGTTGTGGAATACAAATCCAAAAGAGAATCGCTCGTAGCAAACATTAAAAAATATGCAAAGCAGTAAACAAAAAATAAAATAAATTCTATTTTATCGAGGTCGAGTCGCAGAACAGAGATTTTCGCAGAAAAGTGTCCAAAAGGAGAAAACTATATTTCCTCTAAAATATACACTCAAATAATTTTACTCGGATGTAACGTGTAAAAATATTCACGTTACAACAGATATAAAGTCCTTCTTACCAGGCATTATCCTACTGTTTTCATCGCTTGCGTAAAACCCCACTACTTTGTCAACAGTCGTGTCAGGTAATCGTTTACCAGCCTTGGATATAGTATCTGCTAAAACACTCCTGAGACGAAAATTTCCCATTGTCGCGTCAGCTAAGTCGGCATGCTACATGCACTTCAATTTTTGAAATTTTTTTCTCAAAAACAAAAAATAACGTGTTTGACAAATTTGGTATGTTATTTTGTAGTATAGTAAGCAATATTTATCTTTTTTCAGCTTGATTAAAAGCCGATAACAGGTTTAAATATTAAAAAACATATTTATATTTAAAATAAATTTATTAAAAACATTAACTTTTATTTAATTAATTTTTTTTTAATTTGATCTATTCTAAACAAAAAACATTCTGACAACTTTTTTCTGCAAGCAAAATAAAAAAGTTATTAAAAAAAAATTCACCCCTCAATCTTATATGAAACTCCTTATAGACATGATTCCGCTCAATGTTGCCAACAAATATTGATAGTTCAGCGCCATCTATTAAAAAAAACGCCACAAATCGCGAAATGCGGAACATTCAAAATGTTAAATATTCAACTAATTACCCAATAATTCAATAACATTTTTAGGAAATGAATATTATTTTCATAACGCAATCATAAAAATGTCGTTATTTGTCCCTACGTAGGTGAACGTAAAGTGAGTGTTTTTAGTACGTATTTCGAAAATACTACGAATGACAGTTCTGTTCAAAAAAGAGCTTTGTTTGCATAGAGATAATATAAATAGAGTGGGGATGGTCTGTATAGAAGCGTCCGCTTGATAGAAAGAGAAAGAAGATTTAGCACCAGTAGGTGTATCTCTTGCACTGGAGCAGAATAAAGGACAGATACTGGTGTTAAATCTTCCTTCTCTCTCCAACCCATTCTGTTTATGTCAGGACACTTCCCCCACACGCTACCACTTATACCTTGCCTACTCTATTTATATTATCTCTATGTTTGTTTGTCCTTGTTCGAGTATTTTCGTAACGCTCGTGTTGTTGCAATTCCGTCCAGTAGAGGCGTCTTATCTATATTTACAACCTCTTAAAATTTCATTAAAATCGGTTTAGTAGTTTTCGAGAAAAATAAGTTTTTAGATTTTGCTTTCCCCCTCCATAACTCCCCCAAAAAACCGAATTTTGAGTTCAAAATTGCAGAAAGTTATAGTCATATGGATAGTAACATATGGGCCAAATATGAGAACAATAGAAGCGGGGGCATTTTTTGCATACTTAACCCCCTAAGCCCTTTAAATATCTGTCAAAATATACAATAGTACATTCTGAATTTGAGTCTCACGATGTTAATAAGATTCAGTTATGAACACGCAAAGGAATTTTTCCAAATGAGTATTTAGACAATCTATTGAAATTAAACGAGACACAACTACCTCCAAAAGAGAAATTTTACAGTGCCCTAAATGATTCTCATGTAACTATTGAAAATTGTATTCACGCACAAAATGTTTGGTCTACAGTTAATTGCAAAAATCTCTACGAGTATGTATATTTATACATGAAAACTGTTATTTTACTACTCGCAGATGTTTTTGAAAATTTCAGAGACCAATGTCTTGATGCATACGGTTAGGATCCAGCTTATTATTATACAACACCTGGACTTAGTTGGGATGCCATGTTAAAATATACAGATGTAGAGTTAGAACTTCTTACAGATATTGATATGGTTATGTTTGTTGAACGTGGTATTAGAGGGGGGATTAGCTATTGTTTAAACAGATATGCTCATGCCAATAATCCGTACATGGAAAATTATAATGAAAATGAAGATTTATCTTACATTGGATATTTGGATACTAATAACCTTTATGGTTGGGAATTCAAGCACTTTCCTATGGTGGTTTTGAGTGGGTAAAAGATGTAGATAGGAATTTTAACTTTAATATTACTAATGATTCACCTTTTGGTTATATATTAGAAGTTGATTTCGACTATGCACATGATCCACATGAAAATCATAGTGACTTACCATTCTATCCAGAACACTCTAAGCCACCTAATTCAAATTAAGAGAACGGTCTTAAAGGAACTCAAATTAATCGGGTTTTAAAATTTAAACAATCTGCGTGGTTCAAGAGATATATCGATTTTAATACTGATATGCGAACAAATGTTTATGGTAAGACAATAGAGAATGTACGAAAACGTGTTGATGTCAAACTTGTAACAAAATGGGAGGGTAGGTATGGAGCAGAGGCTCTCATCTCAAAAGTAAACTTACACACACGAGCTATTTTCAATGAAAATTTGGTTGCTGTGGAACTTAACAAAACTGAAGTGCTTATGAATAAACCAATCTATATTGGACTTAGCGTTTTGGATATATCTAAAACATTGATGTATGATTTTCATGATAAGTATATGAGAAACAAGTATGGTAAAAATCCATAATTAAAAATATTAATTAAGTTTCGAGATAATTAAATGCTTAATTAGTCTATCTACATCGATTTTGGTGAAATACTGATGAAGAAAGTCACTATCTACAAAACAACGGTCCTATCTACAGGAATTTCAGTATTTCGAGCCTCAGCGGCTGAGAAAAGCTGATGAAAAAAGTCACTATGTACATAGTACCCCAGTTTTTTCGACGATTTCGCACATGCAAAAGTTATGTGTATAATAATTATCTAAAGTTTTGCATATAAACAATTAAAATTTATAATTTTCTTTTGCACCAATCGACAGAGCGTCTCCATTTTACTTAAGAACGATGAGTGTTTTTTCAAAAAATATAATACAATAAAAGGAACTAAGGCAAACGCGTTTCATTAAATATCTCCGCTCGACTTAAAATGTAGATAGTGACTTTCTTCGTCAGTACGGCAGTATATATTGTAAGAGATTAGATGGGTGAAATATGAAGATTATTAATATACCAAAAATTTGTTTACCAATATTATGTCTACTTTATTTATTAAAACCTTGTACAATTATTAGTTTATATATATTATTTAATATTACATTAACTAAATAGTAAATTATACTTGAAGCAGTATTATTCATTTTATAATTCATATACAAGAAAAAAACATTTTTCAACCATTTTAAACTTTCTATTTTCTAATCAAGTTAAAACTTCTTTGGAAGTTACTTAAACAATGACTTTATTCTCATCAACAGTCAGGATGAAACCTGTCTAAAAGTTTTGTAGACAACTTCTTTATTCTAGGAATTAAGTAAATTAAAATCCTTCCATGGCTAAATTGATATTTGATAAATAAATGATCATGGGAAGGTAAAAAATTGAATAAATAATCCAATGGGTTTTGTCAGTAATGCGACATTTCGTTCCTCTATAACGTCTCAGTGTCAACTGAAATAAAAATAAAAAATGATATATAAGAAAGTCAAAATCGTGAAAAGATTTTCCCAATCAAAATCATGATTAAAATTGATACAATGTCGGTAAACTACAGAGTTGTCATTCACGTTTTTGTGTTCGTTTATGCGAGTTAATAAAAATCGTTTTGTCTCGCCAATATATGTCGCAGGGCAGATTTTACAATCAAACTTATATACAACATTTGTTCAATCCCATTTTTTGTCGAATCTTTACCTAGTTTGGTGATAGAACTAGAATTTTTGTTTATAAGAGGAATAGATGTGCAATTAAACTCTTTAAGGATATATGACAACTTAACAAAACATTTTTCATTAAAAGGTAAACAAACTTTTAGAATTTGACTATATATGGGGCTTTCCACGCCAAATCGGACAGTGTTTGACTTTTGCATCTCAGATTTTTTTTAAATAATTTTTTTCTTTTAGTGCTCATTCAAATAAGCTACTATGATTTTTTTCAAATTTTTTCATCAAGCCATTAAAGAGATACAGGATTTTGAAAAATCACGTTTTTTACGAAAAAGTTTTTTTGAAATGGTTATAACTTGGTCAAAAATTGACCAAATTTGACGTTCTATATATGAAAATGTTTGTTTTTGCACGTAGTTTTTTAAATAAAAATATGAAAAAACTTTTTTTTTAATTTACGAAAAAAATTTAATTTTTAAAATAAAATTTTATTTTTAAGAATGTATGTATCGATCGATTTTTTTCAAAATTTTTTGTAAGAAACTAGGACTAAATTAACAACTTTTAGGCGTTGTCTGATTGTGGGCAAACGATGGCATCTATTTATTTCGAATTTTTTAATTTTTATAAACGCAGTGAAAACTGGTACTGTCGGTAATCTTCTCTTGCCAAAACTTTACCGACAGCAGATTATCTAATATTCACGGTCGGTAAAGTAGAAGGTATTTATCATGATTTAAAGAACATCATATCTGTAAATAATTTCATATGTTTGTTAGTAGTGTTATAGTTTTATGCCATGGCAAGTTTTGGTATTTACAATTTGTGCTGCAATCCGTTAAAATCATCGAAATTTGTATAATTTAAGCAATTCTGATTAAATATGCACTTCGTGTAAAAAATCTTTGGATGCAAAAAAATAATCCTGATTCTCTTGTTGTCGTCGATAACGAAAGTAACGAATCTTAAAAAAATGACAAGATTGTCTGTATTAATTCGTCAATATCAAATTCTCCATCTGGTAAAATTAAGCAAATTATATTATTTTTTAGCTGTAACATAAAGACACCAATTTTGGAACGATTTCATAATTTTCTTACTATAATGAAACAAAATTTTTCAATATTCTGCATTATTCTTATACTATAGGAAATGTGGTTTTATAATTATCTACTCAATTAGAATTTGTTCTTTGTACTTAATATTTTATAGTTAATATTCAAATCTCTACCAAAATTATACATATTAACAGTCTTAATTATAAAAAATTGACCATAAAAATTTAATTATCTTAAAAAGCGTCCCATATTTGGTAAAAACGTATCAATTTTTATTTTGTTTTTCCGAAAAATTAAAGTCGTATTAAAATAAATTACTACTTGTATTATTTTTTAGGAATAGAACCACTTACTCAAGAAGAATTTACTTCAAAAGGGTAACCTTTCTCAACTAAGCGTAGGGACAGTTTTGCCTATTGTGATTAATGCAATTGGATTATTAACCATAAATGGGACGCTTTTTAAGCTAATTAAATTTTATGGTCAATTTTTTATAATTAAGACTGTTAATATGTATAATTTTCGTAGAGATTTGAATATTAACTATAAAATATTAAATACAAACAACAAATTCTAATTAAGTAGATAATTATAAAACAACATTTCCTATAGTGTAAGAATAATGCAGAATAATGAAAAATTTTGTTTTATAATAGTAAGAAAATTATGAAATCGTTCCAAAATTGGTGACTTTATCTTACAGCTAAAAAATAATTTAATCAGGATTATTTTTTTGCATCCAAAGATTTTTTACACGAAGTGCATATTTAATCAGAATTGCTTAAATTATACAAATTTCGATGATTAATTGAAGCACGTCGCAATCCATTTTTAACTTTGTGTTTTTCTAATTTTAACGGATTGCAGCACAAATTGTAAATAACAATACTTGCCATGTCATAAAACTATAACACTACTAACAACATATGAAATTATTTACAGATATGATGTTCTTTAAATCATGATAAATACCTTCTACTTTACCGACCGTGAATATTAGATAATCTGCTGTCGGTAAAGTTTGTCAAAAGAAAATTACCGACAGTACCCGTTTTCACTGCGTTTATAAAAATTAAAAAATTCGAAATAAATAGATGCCATCGTTTGCCCACAATCAGACAACGCCTAAAAGTTGTTAATTTAGTCCTAGTTTCTTACAAAAAATTTTGAAAAAAATCGATCTATACATACATTCTTAAAAATAAAATTTTATTTTAAAAATTATTTTTTTTTGTAAATTAAAAAAAAGTTTTTTTATATTTTTATCAAAAACTACGTGTAAAAACAAAAATTTTCATATATAGAACGTCAAATTTGGTCAATTTTTGACCAAGTTATAACCTTTTAAAAAAAACTTTTTCGTAAAAAACGTGATTTTTCAAAATCCTGTATCTCTTTAATGGCTTGATGAAAAAATTTGAAATAAATCATAGTAGCTTATTTCAATGAGCACTAAAAGAAAAAAATTATTTAAAAAAAATCTGAGATGCAAAAGTCAAACACTGTCCGATTTGGCGTGGAACGCCCCATATATATTAGTTTTGTTATTAATATTATCATCAGAAAATTTTATTTTATTAACACGAATTTTGATATGCTTTTTAATGAAGTCTAAAGGATAGTTATTGTTTCCTAAAATATTTTTAATTTTTCCGAGTTGTCAAATTGGAATTTTTTATTAGACAATGAAAAGGCCCTATCTACAAGATTATATACAATATTCTTTTTTTGCTGAATTGGATGATCTGAAAAACAATTAATGAGTCTATCTGATGAAGTCAAGTTTTTGATACCAATTTGTAATAATTTTGTTATTGTTGTCTTTGATAATCTTTAGAAAAATTGAATGTTGTCATGTCTCTGTGTTTTGTTGCGCGCAAATGGCTCGCGGTGGTCTGCAATTGTGCGTTATTTGTGTTCTTGTTTCTTATTATATGTTTTATATAACATTTTTTTTCTTAAAGTTACCAAGACTTTAAGGATTACATTCTTAGCACATATTTTTGTTTAACTCTGGTATCTCAGATTTCTTTTAAAAAAACGAACGTCCCTATATTACTCTTACTTTTTTTTCTACAATGAACGTACACTTCGTCGGAAGTCGGACTTCCGAATGTATAAATATTTCGTTGTAGAATAAACTTAGTTAGCAGAGACCAGCAGAGACTACTTACATATCAGAAATGACATACATATATTTTTAAAACAATCAAAATATTTATTTGTCTTAAAGTTACTACGACTTTAAGGTTTACATTCTCATCAAATATAATCAAACATTTTTATATTATTATTTATTTATTGCTTATTAAGTAGAAAATTAATTATTATTTCTTTATAGTATCAAAATTTTACTATTCTTTGCAAGAACTGAATTTTTTTATATAAATAATAATCCAAAATTTTAATAAAATTTCACAAAAGAATTAAATTATTTTTAAATACAGTGGAACCTTGATTATCCCAACCTCTGTTATCCAAAACCTTTATTTTTATCTATTATAATAATTTATATACGAAATCATCTATTTAATATAATAAAGAGTTCGATAGAATAAGCATAAGAGACAGTAGCTAATTTTGCACGAAATCTTTATTATAAATACAAAGAGAACGTGCTATAAAAGTATTAGGTTCTTCTTATAAGAATCCTAAGTGCGAAATGCCAAGACTGCAAAAACGGACCATCATTGGTCCAGTAATGTCTCCCGAAAATTGGCAGTTGTTACTGGGCCATTACTGGTGTTCAAAACGTCCCATTGCTAGGCCAATAATGGCGCCGTAGGTCAGGTTTTCAAAATTTTCAAGACTGGGCCAGCTCTCGGCCCTATAATGGCACATTAACGGCAAAGTTGATCAATCTTTAATGGCAAAAGTCAATTGCCAGTGATGTGCCGACCATCGGTCCAGTAATGGCTCATTATTGGCACATTAATAGCAAACATTTTGTATCTTTAATGGCAAATTATAATGGCCAGTATTGGGGTGTAGCTTGGCCCAATAACGGCACATCATTGGCAAAGTTTATAAATTTTTAATGGAAAAATTCAATTGCCAGTGATGTGACGAAGATCGGCTCATTAAAGGCACATTAGTGGCACTTTAATGACAAAAATTTTGCATCAATGAAGGAAAATTTTAATTGCCAGTATTAAGGCGTAGCTTGGCTCAATAACAGCATAGTATTGACAAATTTGATCAATCTTTAATGGCAAAAGACAATTGCCAATGATGTGACGAAGATCGGCCCATTAAAAACACAGTAGAGGCACTATAATGGCAAAATTTTTTATCTTTGAAGACAAATTATAATGTTCAGTATTGAGGCGTAGCTTAGCTCAATAAAGGCACATTCATGGCAAAGTTGATCAATCTTTAAAGGCAAAATTCAATTGCCAGTGTTGTGATGAAGATCAGCTCATTAAAGGTACATTAATGGCACTTTAATTTGATAAATTTTTTTATGAGAATTCAGTTTTAAAAAACATTCAGTTATTGAATAAATTATTTATTTGTATTTAAATAATTGAATAAGTTTGAAAAAGATTCAAATTAAAATATTTGAAAATTTGAATGTTTTATATTTTCAACTGGCAATTGTGAAGAATTAATTTTTTTAAAAAGTTTAATTAAATAATTAATTAAATAGTCTTTAACGTCCGAGATACTTCATAAATAAGTTAAATTAATAAAAACGAAAACATTTGGACAAAGTAACAAATTTTAATTACTCCAACGTTTCGAAATCAAATCGATTTTCTCTTTAGGGAGTCTATTCAAAAAATATATACAAAATTAAAAAATAATAAAAACTATTTTAACAATAAATAAAAATAAATAAAGTACATATTCAAAAAATTATCTTACCAAAAAATATTAATTAAATAAACGAAGACTTAAAAATTTAAACCCTGACGATGGAGTAGAGTCTGGAGTAAGAAAATTATATCGTCAGGGTTAAAATTTTAAGTCATCGTTTATTTATTTATGATTTTTTGGTAAGATAATTTTTTGAATATGTACTTTATTTATTTTTATTTATTGTTAAAATAGTATTTATTATTTTTTAATTTTGTATATATTTTTTAAATAGACTCCCTGAAGAAGAAATCGATTTGATTTCGAAACGTTGGAGTAAATAAAATTTGTTACTTTGTCCGAATGTTTTCGTTTTCATTAATTTGACTTATTTAATTAAATAGTTATTTACAAAAAGTTATTGATTTTTTCAAATAATTTTACAATTAAATTCGTAAATAAATGTAACAGAACATTTTATTCCATAAAATCTTTTTCTTTATTTTCTAAAAATTCAAAAATTTTCAGTTTTATTTTCAATTAAATTTTCTAATTGACAAATAGAATTCATAAACATTTATTTCCTTTATTCTTAAAAATCTTTCAATCCTTCTTAAAGCAACTGTAATTAAGAAATAGAAATGATGCAAATTATTTCCTTACGAAAATTAAGAATTTGCTACAAAAATATTAAGAAAATCTGGCAGCCAATAATGGAACATTAATGTCTACCGAGATCTGGTTGCCAATATTGGGCCATTAATGTCTGCCGACGTCCAACCATGGTTAACACGACAAGAGTCGGCGCAAAGTCGGACCAATATTGTCTGCCAAGTCTCGATGCCAGCTTTGCCAATACAGGGCCAATGTTGGTTTTCGCACTTGGGATCGATCGAACTCCGACTGATTTTCTGGCGGACTTTATACAACACAATCTTACCTGCGTATACGCACATGTAACTCACACATATATATTTCTCTGGATGGAGGAACGGAACGCGTACAACGTGGAGACGTTTACAATAACATAACCTAACAATTTTCAGATGTTGCTTATACATTCAAACACAAATAAAAATGCAATAAATTTCAACTGATATTACTATTAAATAAATATTATTTTCTTATAACAGCAACAAGTATTAAATAATACAATAATATATAATGTTTTATATGACGATAAAACTGTCCAAAGAATTATATATATATATATATTTTTTTTTTTAAATAACATTTCAAATTATGTTATTTAACAAACATAAAGAAATTTTACAGATTAGAATTATGTTAATTAATAAATTACAAAACTAATTATTTGACATTAAAGAAAATTATATTACGCAATTTCGTAGTGTGGAACTTTTTGTAACGAAATCCCAGGCACCAACCCCCCCGAGAGACTGAAGGCTACAGGTTCTAAACTGCATGGGACAACACTCGCGAGTAGGGTTTAGAGAATACCTTAAAATGTATAGTATCAAAATTGTTTTTTTAATTATAGTATTAATATTAAAGAAATAGTTATTACGGCACCTAACTAAAAGCTAATTAGAGTTAAATTTTCAATTCATATTGCTTTAAACTTTAAAATAGACTAAACCTTTTAACAGATTTTAATATTAGTTTCAAATTTGATGTCAGTTTTCTGAATTGAAGATATTTTAATCCTCCCATACGAGGAAAATTGAATTTTACAAAATTTGTTATTTGATAATTTCATTTTCAAATTAAAAATAATCTTTATTAGAAATCGATCTACATAGACTGTAAAATGTTAAAATTTAATATTAGTGAATGTAAGATCAGTGGTAGGTCAGACAATTAATTAAAATCTTTTCCCTTTCTCTTTGATATTCATTTCTCCTTTAGTAATTTGCTTATGAGAGTTTATTTTGGTTTGAACTTTCATGCAAATGTAATTTCAAAATGAAAACGAGAATTAACAAGAAAAATAAAAAACTTTTCTCTTCACAAAACATGCAATTAAATCCTGAAGAAACACGAAGGATGTTGACTTATTGTTGTAATAAAAATACAATATATTAGTGAAAAGGAGTAACCCAATTAAGGGGGGAGCCTACTTTAGAAGGCTTAAAAATAGCGCTTTTTTAAGAATTTTTTTAGGAAGGAGAAAAATAACTTAGACCTCCGGGTTTTTTGAGATGTTTTTGTACATATTTAAAGCATTTGAGAAAAAATTTTTGACATGAAATATTAAAAAATAGATAAGTTAAAATTAATTCTTGATAGTGGTGCACATCTGGACTTAAAAAATGGTGGGCACGATAGAGACCGCAATTCTTGTTTGAAACATAAAAATAAAGAAAAATTTTAAAGTTTACATATATAGTTTCTATTTAAACTAAAAAAATCCAAAGAAATAGTGAAATTCGATAATTTTAAGTGATAAAAACAAAAAAATCATTTTTTTGAAAAAAATAATTACTTTAACTGATTCTCAAAATTGTTAAAAAAAATTTTCAAATTTTTTTTAGTTCAAGTAGAAGAGGGATTAATACTGTGTAAAACAAGCCATCATTCATTAAAATCGGTCCAGGCGTTTTCTGTCAACCTTGCCCACGAGTTAGTAAATTTCGTAAAAAGTGAAATTCGAGAAAACGCGCTTTAACTTTCGGGCTACCGTCGAGCCACCCGGCGGGTGGCCAAGAGATTATTATTGTTATAAATCTGCTCGAATTTTGCATAAAAAATCGCGATTTTAAGTTTTAATTTAAAAAAATATTGCCGGCAACTCGCCAAGGTCCAAGGAACATTAATTTATTATAAATAAAATAAGAAAATAAAACACTATTGATGTAAAAGAAAATAATTAAAAGAAAGTTAATTGGTAATTAATTGTACAATTGAATCCTTCCAATTTTCATGACATCAAAATTGTTTTTAATACAGTTTTATTATTTAGATAGGAATGTAATTCTTAAGTTAAATATTAAAATCAAGTTTAAATATTTACCGGTAGTTGTGATTTGACTAAACTTGCATGCAAAAAAAAATTAAATACTATTCAGTTAAAATGACATTCGACTAAATGTAGTTCTATAAAATGTTGTTTGAGGAATATTTATGTGTCTAAGAATTTTACATATCATAAAAATTGAAATTATTTAGAGAAAATTAGAAAGTAGAGAAAATCGTTGCAATTCATCTGGAAATCTCCCCATTGGCCCCCAGGTACATGCGGAATGTCCTAATGGCAGGCCCGGTAACCACGACAATAGCTGATTCCGTGACGTCATCGTTAATACACTTGTCACCAACCCAACCGCGTCGCTGCATTGAACATTTCAGAGATTCAGTTTATAATTTGTCGTACCGAAGTGTGTATTGTTGTGACCGAGAATTTTCTCTAGTTTTGTAAAGGAAAATCCTTATTTTACTTGTTTTTTTTAATGTTTATGAATAATTGCATTTTTCGAGAATTTATTGAAAATTGTTTTAAAAATACTTAAAATTCTGCAATAAAATGAAAGAATTCACAAATGAAACTTTAGCTTTTTACAAAATAGAAATGAATGTTTTTGTATAATAATATCAAACAAAATTTTTTTAAAGTAAAATTATTTTATAAATTTTATGAAAATGCAATAAATATTGAAAATCGTTCTATTGCGATGAACACTTGAAAATAATTTAATGCCGCAAAGAACTTCTTATAAGATTCCGGAAAATAATTGCATTTCTGTAAATAATTTTGTTGTTTATCACAATAATTGCGTTAAGACTTTTTTTTAAATATTTGACTAATATTAAAATTAATTCTTGTTGGAAATATAAAAATGTTGAAGGGCAAAGAGTGTTGGAATCGAGGAGAAAAGAAAACTATCATGTTTCTGTTTAAGACTTTCGTCGCTGGAGAGTCATTAAAAGTGCGTTAAAGTTCTAAAGATTTATGACAGTCGGAGTGCCGAATAGCACCTTAGGCAAGCTGACACCGCCTCTACGTGACTAACTCACAATACCGGAGCCAATACCGCCACAAGAATCCTATAAATAAACTTAAAGAATAAAAAAATGCTATCAGAACTCAATCATTCAAATATTAATGAGAATTGGACTCGGAGAATAAAGAAACTATTATGCTCCGCTTCAGACCTTTAATCGCTTGCTTATCGTTATAAACTTATTAAGGTTGCAAGAGATTCATTGCGTCCGGCGAATCGAATAGCATCGTCAGTAACCTGAAACCAACTCATGTGGTTAACTCGCAGCTACGCTTCTTTCAAATGTCGGAGACAATGCAGTCTCACTATATATATGGGCCGTTTCACATTAAGCGGGTCACCCCGATGGCCAAAACTGAGAGCTTCTAAAAAAATTGCTTATACCTAAAAATTATTCGTATATATAAGTACTTTCAAAAAATATGTGGCCTTTTCAAAAATCCAAAATGGTGGCCAAAATATAACCTATAAATGTGTCTAAATTCAAAAACAGAAGCCTAAAAGTGCTAATAAAGAGGAATTAAATAAGAAAATCACATATGTATTGGCGGTAAAATTAGCATTAGGATACATACTTTATATTCCATAAGCAATAACGGTAATTTGATATCGGTTTTCAGAAAATAAATAAGGCGGATCCAATATCGTGGACAACAAATTTTTTAATGCATCGGATTTACTTGAAATATGTTACTCGGGTGTTTTCGGGGTCGCTGATGACGAATCTGATGTTAATTTTCATAAATTCAAAATAACGGATCAAATATCGCGGACAAAAAATTTTTTAATTCATTAGATTCAATTGAAAGTTATTACTCGGAGTTTTTTGAGATCGCTGATACCGAATCTGTTGTTAATTTTTAGAAATTCAAAATGGCGGATCAAATATGGCGGACAAAATTTTTTTTAATTTATCAGATTTCGTTGAATGTTGTTACTCGGGGGTTTACAGGGTCGCTGATACGGAATCTGATGTTGATTTTCAGAAAGTTTTATACGGTGCGTTAAAATGTTTTTTTTAAGTTTATAATGTGTTAGACAATTCTTGCCAGTATTCGTCATTCAAAGGGACGAGATTGGGATTTAAGATTAAAGCAAGTGCAGAAAGATCTCAACAAATTGCCGAACAAAACAACAGGAAAAAGTCCATTTGAAACGCTCTACGGGTTTATAAATCTACATGATGAAGGTGAACTAAGGAAGCTCACGTTAGACGATGACAGCCGTTACACACTTTCCGAAATCATCTAAAACGTAATTCGAACCAAGATTGAAGTAGGACAAAATGAATATATAACACGATTCGACAAAAACCGAATGAAAAACGTCAAATTTGAAATAGGCGATAGAGCCATGATGCAAGCAACAAAATATGCACCGGGAGAATCATCGAAGATTCGAGCAAGATACAAACCATTGGTCATAACGAAAGTTAAACCAGGCGACACTTATAGAGTCGCTACACTCCGAAAGGATTGCCTAGACAGAATATACGCATCAACCTCACACGTTAGCCAACTAAAAATAAGGAATCCCGACAGCTCAGTGGATTTGATCGAGATGGACTCGAATTCAGACTCATCAACTTCCAAAAATGACGATACGAAATGCATCAAGAGCAATTCGGAAACGGAACTATCGAAGACCAACTCGGACTATGATGAATCGCGTTCAAGACCAAAAAGATTGAGAAAACCCCTGTTTTCGTGTGTTTATTTAGTTTTTAACAATAATTTTAAAGAATTGTTGTAACATATCTAACTTTATGTGTTGAATGTCAAATACTGGAAAAATTGCCTAACACATTATAAACTTAAAAAAAACATTTTTTAACGTACCGTATAAAACTTTCTGAAAATCAACATCAGATTTCGTATCAGCGACTCCATAAACCCCTGAGTAACAACTTTCAATGAAATCTGATGAATTAAAAAATATTTGTCCGCGATATTTGATCCGCCATTTTGAATTTATGAAAATTAACAACAGATTGGAATTGAAAATTATACGCTTACTTCCGGCTATGTAAGTTCCTACTTACTACAAGGAATAAATGTCCCTAACATTCGACCATCCAAAATTTAAATCTCGACTTCGAGATCGTAGTTATAAATGAAAATGGTTAACGTAGAATTATAAACGAACATAATAAAATATAATTTTGATCTAAAGAAACATACAATATTATTTTTACTAACTGACATTTTTAAAATTCAAAAAATAAGAATTTTCTTTATTTCTCTTAATCGTTAATGCCTAAACGTTTCAGGGGTTTTCTCAATCTTTTTGATCTTGAACGCGATTCATCATAGTCCGAGTTGGTTTTCGATGGTTCCGTTTCCGAATTGCTCTTGATGCATTTCGTATCGTCATTTTCGGAAGTTGATGAGTCTGAATTCGAGTCCATCTCGATCAAATCAACTGAGCTGTCGGGATTCCTTATTTTTAGTTGGCTAACGTGTGAGGTTGATGCGTATCTTCTGTCTAGGCCATCCTTTCGGAGTGTAGCGACTCTATAAGTGTCGCCTGGTTTAACTTTCGTTATGACCAATGGTTTGTATCTTGCTCGAACCTTCGATGATTCTCCCGGTGCATATTTTGCAGCTTGCATCATGATTATATCGCCTATTTCAAATTTAACGTTTTTCACTCGGTTTTTGTCGAATCGTGTTATATATTCGTTTTGTCCTTCTTCAATCTTGGTTCGAATTTCGTTTTAGATGATTTCGGAAAGTGTGTAACGGCTGTCATCGTCTAACGTGAGCTTCCTTAGTTCCCCTTCATCATGTAGATTTATAAACCCGTAGAGCGTTTTAAATGGACTTTTTCCTGTTGTTTTGTTCGGCAATTTGTTGAGATCTCTCTGCACTTGCTTTAATCTTAAATCCCAATGTCGTCCCTTTGAATGACGAATACTGTCAAGAATTGTCTAACACATTATAAACTTAAAAAAAAACATTTTAACGCACCGTATAAAACTTTCTGAAAATCAACATCAGATTCCGTATCAGCGACCCCATAAACCCCCGAGTAACAACTTTCAACGAAATCTGATAAATTAAAAAAAATTTTGTCCGCGACTTTTGATCCGCCATTTTGAATTTCTGAAAATTAACAACAGATTCGGTATCAGCGATCTCAAAAAACCCCGAGTAATAACTTTCAATTAAATCTAATAAATTAAAAAAAATTTTGTCCGCGATATTTGATCCGCCATTTTGAATTTTTGCAAATTAACATCAGATTCGTCATCAGCGACCCCGAAAACCCCCGAGTAACATATTTCAAGTAAATCCGATGCATTAAAAAATTTGTTGTCCACGATATTGGATCCGCCATATTTATTTTCTGAAAACCGATATCAAATTACCGTTATTGCTTATGGAATATAAAGTATGTATCTTAATGCTAATTTTACCGCCAATACATAGGTGTTTTCCTTATTTAATTCCTCTTTATTAGCACTTTTAGGCCTCTGTTTTTGAATTTAGACACATTTATAGGTTATAATTTGGCCACCATTTTGGATTTTTGAAAAGGCCACATATTTTTCGAAAGTACTTATATATACAAATAATTTTTAGGTATAGGCAATTTTTTTGGAGGCTCTCAGTTTTGGCCATCGGGATGGCCCGCTTAATGTGAAACGTCCCATATATATATGTATATATATGTAAGCGATTCCATGTCAAGTGATCAAGGTGGACAAAAATTTTTCTCCAATCGTAGCAAAACTTTGGGCTTTTGTAGTACTCATAGATAGTAATTTTTCGTGAAAATATTTTTTACCTAGTCCAATATTTTCCGAGAAAGAGGGGATTAAATTTTTGGGGTTTTCAGTACATTGCTTATTTTGATAATTTTTTACTCTTAAAATATTAAACATAAAAATTTGGCAAAGTACATTATAGAAAGTTTTTTCATGCTCTTTCAAATGGAAATAAGCATTTTGAAAAAAATATTTTTTTTGACCTAAAAAAATCAAAATTAAAAATAAATTTTAATTTTAAAGGGGGAAACGTACGATTTTTTTTAACGAAAGCTGAGGTTTTTTACTAAAAGGACATACTTATATGAGCGACTCCATGTCAAGTGATCAAGGTGGAGAAAAATTTTTCTCCAATCGTAGCAAAACTTGGGGCTTTTGTAGTACTCATAGTTAGTAATTTTTCGTCAAAATATTTTTTTACCTAGTCCAATATTTTTCGAGGGGGAAGGGGATAAATTTTTGTGTTTTTCAGTACAATGCTTATTTCAGTAATTTTTTTACTCTTAAACAATGAAACATACAAATTTGACAAAGTACATTTTGGAAAGGTTTTCTCATCCTCTTTCGATTGGAAATAAACATTTTGAAAAAAAAATTTTTTTGACCCAAAAGAACCAAAATTAAAAATAAATTTTAATTTTTGAGGGAGATGGATACGATTTTTTTTTAAACGAAAGCTGAAGTTTTTTCCTAAAAGGACATATAAATGATAAAGTGGAACTAGAATGTTTAAACATTGAAAAAAAGAATTTTCTCCAAAATGGAGCTAAAAACCGGGTTTAGAGCGCTCCGGCGAGTAGAAAATTCTTTTTTTCAATGTTTAAACATTCTAGTCCCACTTTATCATTTATATGTCCTTTTAGGAAAAAACTTCAGCTTTCCTTTAAAAAAAAATCGTATCCATCTCCCTCAAAAATTGAAATTTATTTTTAATTTTGGTTTTTTTGGGTCAAAAATTTTTTTTTCAAAATGCTTATTTCCAATCGAAAGAGGATGAAAAAACCTTTCCAAAATGTACTTTGTCAAATTTGTATGTTTAATTGTTTAAGAGTAAAAAATTATTGAAATAAACATTATACAAAAAGACCCCTTGATCACTTGACATGGAATCGCTCATGTATATATAGCAATACTTCTATTAGTAGAAAAAAACATAGAAAAGAAAAGGCTGGTACACTATGCTAGTACCAGTCTTCCTCGCTCTCTTCGGCACTAGCACCCGCACCATTTTCCTCAGGAGACTTGTTGTCATAATTTCCGGTCAAATAGCCCTCCGGACCGACCATTTCCCACGATCCGGACAATTCCACGTTATAGGTCTGAAAGCATAATAGAGTTCGAAGTACTCCTAGAGAAGCTCGAACTTTAGGTAACGATAAAGCGGGGACACTTACCAATTGCCATGAGCCAGCCTGCCTGAATACACCCGCCGCAGTTTAAAAAAAACCTGAACAAATGTCAGTCGGAAAGAATTGTCCTCGGAAGAGAATCCTTCTTTCGGCGGAAGCATAGGGAGCGACCTAAACAAACTAAAAACAAACAGGTTAAATAAATAATAATGATAAAAAAGGGAGGGGGAAGGAGTTTAATTATTAAAACTAACCAGGTTTTTGTTTTTGGAATAGAATCCATGCTGTTTCGCATCCTCAACCGCGAAGACGGATGGTTGACCAACAAAGGATGTCTAAAATTCTTCTAGAAAACAAAAAGAAAGGGGGGACACATATTACAGATAAAATAAACACAATTGAACCAGGGTACATATTAGTAGGAAAAAATGTACAAACTCACAGTGGCCCAGAATCCCCTCACGTTATATATTTTCCAAACAACACTCCAAGAATACTCTTGGTGCCAGCAGCTTCGTGAGTATGGCTTAGCACCCACAGTATTCCGCAAAAACCCGCTAAAATACCAGGCCACCTTCGGCAAACCTGTCACCGGGGATTAACCCGCATATTTCCCTGCCTCGCCTAACTATATCCAGGGTATTTTCCACATTATCACTCGAAGACCAATCACGGGAGTGAGAGGGAAGACAATCCTCCCTATCCTCATACTGGGGAACGGTTTCACGGCTAACGACAGACATTTTGGCACTGCTAATTACACTCCAGTCGAAAGGAAAGCCACAAGATCACTGACTCACTGGACTAGGGTACTGGACCGCGACGCACTACATTAACATTACGTCACCAACTTGACGGTTCCTAATGCGTTCGTTCTACTTAAAAGCATGAGTTGCGCGACATTTAAGGGATATAAGCAGCTAATCAGACTAAGCAATACTGACACGGTCTTAAAATGTAACCTGCTACAATAAAATGTCGTGCATTCGAGAAATTTGTTTCAATACTAAAATGGAAAATTGAAATCTTCGATTTACATTTCAGGTGATTTGTAATAAAATAATAGTAATTATATCCGACTATAACCTACGAAGAATCGATGTTATTATTGAGGACATTACCATGTTACCCGTATTCTAAGCCTATATATAAAATTATACAACTGTTATTCCAAATATTAAAGAAATTTTGTTACTACGTCGTTCTAATATGTGCATCTCTAAGTTCAAGTCATTAAGGTTTTCAGGGACGAAAATTGGAATTTTCACGGTGGATTGTTAGAATACTGGTCTTTCGAAAAGAGTTATTTGGCAATAAGGTAGAATAAATATTAATTTTAAATTATATCCAGAATATAAGAACGTCGCAACGCGGCGACGCTATGCCTGAGGATATTTGACACCCTGATAACGCCGAGTATCTCATCTTGAGAATGCCTTTAACTAAGAAATGCTTAAGGAAATAGTTAGAAGGACAAAAGAAATTATTATTTCTTTTCTTCTTCTACTAAACAATAAATATAATAAATAGTTACTAATAATTGAACCCCTTGAAGCAAGAACCAGACGCAGCCCATTTAATCTCAATGGTTTATGTCTGGTTCTTGCATCAAGGGGTTCAATTGTATCGGCGCAACCAATGCTGCCTACGTCGAACCTTGCGGCAATATTACTTAAACAATTTCAAATATTAAATGTAAAATTGTTATCCAAATTTTAATTCTATAAAACACAAAGAAGACGTAAGATTGCAGCCAAAATATGTAAATGGATCAAACCTACCAAATTCAAAATTTTATATTATGGATTGAAAGCGCTACGTTGTGAGGTTATACGTGTGCGGGAGTGGTCGGCGGCAACACACACAATTGCGCAACCGCTGGTTATAAGCACCAACACACTCACTGGCTCCCTCAGTTACAGCACTAATACCTTGACGGCCTCCATGCTACGGGCACCAACACAAGCACGCTATGCTTGCCTTCAATCGCTACCTTGTTGTGCGTAGACCTTTTCTTTTCCCCTCAGGGCCCATAGGCTGTGGAATACAGCATCAAAACAAACGCACGTGCGTTTCAGCTGACTCAATGGCACAATGCTTGCATGCCTTGTGCTATTTAAACCTATGCTATTTAATCTTACGCATCAAGCTAGATGCGCAAACAACAAATTGACAATAGTTAAACATTTTGTTGTAAACATTTTTGTTACAACAAAATGCCGGAGGACATTAGGTTGTGTATATATGTGCATACGCATTACTCAATATGTAACTACATATACAAACAAACTATAAAAAGTAGGAACAATATAATTACAATAAATAAATTATATGCACTATAATAACTAAGATAAATAATAATTTTATTAATTATACAATATAATTATTATTTAAATTCTAAGTTATTTAAAAAATAATGTCTAGAAAAGTATCATATTATCAGACTATTTCCGTTCTTACAGACCTACCGTGAGATCCAAAACGTCAGCAAAAATGCATAGACCAATGGGCCCACGGTTTTCTCCTATTCCTCACTCCTACTACCTAAAATTTTCCGTTTTCCCCACTTTTTGCACTACAGGTAAGGGTTCGAGGCTTGTCGCGAAATATCAATCTCTGCAGTACGAATTATCGCTGCTTCTCGAAGACACCTCTCCTGGGTCTAACCTAGCAAGTTTTTTGGGACAGAGAAATTTCGCGAAAAAAGCCCGCCCGCGACCCAGAACCCGAGTTGCATGATTTAGGGCAGACGTTAAAATTTTTAAATTCTCTGAGCCGGTGGAGTCCTGTGCGGGCTGATTTTGAAGAGATTTTACAATTATTAATATAATTAATCATTCTGAAATCTTGTTATTTATAACCGGCCGGTTGCATAGATATTGCCCGCGTCCACTCACCACAAGTGCAATTTCGGAATCAAAAAAAAAATGCGCGAATCTGACGTCGCGATTTTCAATAAAAACAACGCAAAAGAATCTTCGCCCGACGGAGGTTTGTGATTTGAAAGAGGAATAGCTCCGCCGGTAGTTTGTAAGTAAATAAGTATCGTTTCAGTCACATATTCTAACACACACCCTTTCTATCTGTAACACACTATAACCATTCTGTATTAAAAGGTATTTTGCTGTTTAAAAAATAAATCGTGTATTCTTAAAATCAATTTCTTTACTTACCTAACTAAACCTAAAATTTAAATCATTTTTAAATAGTGCATTTAACGAATCAGAAGGCAACTTTTAAAAGTAGGATAACGTCCCTACAAAATTAAACAGAATTATAAAATATTCTCGCAGCTTGGTGCCTCCCCAAATCGAGATAAAGGGCCATCTCAAAATGCTAATAAATAAATTTATTTCTGGTATGTAACACTACCCAGACTTTTTTACGTACGAAAAAAAAAATTTCTCTATGGCATGGTCACGATTTGTGGATTCTAGATATTAGTTTCGCTAGAAGAGTACATTGTTTCTTAACAAAAGATTGTTAATAACTTTTGCTTCCTTTCAAAACTTGATGGAAATTGTTCGGATCAACAAAAGAAAGCAACCCACAAACTTTTACGTACGGGAAAAATTCCCTTCTATGGAATAGTCACGATTCGTGGGTTCTAGATTTGAGTTTCGCTAGAAGAGTATATTGTTTATGAACAAAGGTTTGTTAGTAACTTTTGCTTCCTTTTAGAACTTGATGGAAATTGTTCGGATCAATAAAAGAAAGTAACCCATAAACTTTTACGTACGGAAAAAAATTCCTTCCTATGGAATAGTCACGATTTGTGAACTCTAGATTTGATTTTCGCTAGAAGAATACATTGTTTATTAACAAAGGTTTGTTAATAACTTTTGCTTCCTCTCAAAACTTAATGGAAATAGTTCGGATCTATAAATGAAAGCAAGCCATAAATTCTTACGTACGGAAAAAATTTCCTTCCTATGGAACAGTCACGATTTGTGAACTCTAGATTTGATTTTCGCTAGAAGAGTACATTGTTTATTAACAAAGGATTGTTTTATTAACTTTTGCTCCTTTTCAAAACTTGATAGAAATTGTTCGGATTAATAAACGCTCACTAGGTGGCGTAAACTAAGCACGTGCTTTGTGCCGGTCTCGATATTTTTTAATAAATTTTTCGTGAAATAGTTATTATTTGCTCTCAGACTGTATTGTTAGTGAACACACTTTTTAGTTTTTGGCTCAATAGAAAAATTTCTTGAGATTTAGTGGCATTAAACACCCTGAGTGAAATTTTACGGATCCTAACCTAAAAGATTGTGTCTCTATCGCATTGTTAAGCTATGTCTTTGCAAAAAGTTGTAAATTGTGCAAAATGTTATAAAGACATTGCGCGTGTAGTTCCTACACTGTGCTCTGGATGTCAAACACCTTATCATCCTGGATGTGCTCAGCAAATTCCAACATTGCAAGATTGATCATTTTCTCGCTGTTGTGGACGACCGATTTCACCCGTCCCAACTACATCTCATTTCGACACATTAATGACTGCAATTGTGGATTTAAAAACTTCGATGGAGAGTAAATTGGATACTCTAAATTCTAAACTTGATGATGCTTTCATTCGATTAGGTAACACTGAAACTATAATTAGGAACATGGATAATCGTTTAAATGTGGTTGAGCATAAAATTAAAGATATTGACTTGTCTGTTGATTTGCGAAATAACACTGTTGCTCGGAAATGCATGTATGAAGTGAATAATCGTGCTGAAAAAAGTGTAATATTGTTTTGTTTGGGTTTCCCGAGCATGATAATCCTAGTGTTGTCTTATCTAATTCTAATAATAATGATTTGCGTGAAGCTGTGGTCAATGTTTTTCGTAAAGTCATTCCCTCTCCAAACTTTGACAGTATAGGAATGTTTAGAATTGGATTGTATGCGCAGGACCGTCAACCAAGGCCGAGACCTGTCAGAATCGTCTGCACAACAGAAGAGGGTGCAAAAATAATTCTAAAAGAATTTGTGATTGCCAAAAAGAATTTAGCTCACTCACAAATTCTACAAAATATGTGGATGACGAACGATCGGACGAAAATGCAGTTGGAGGAGATAGCATCTCTCAAATCGGAATTGGAAGTGCGTCGACGAGAAGGAGAGGAGAACTTGATGATGGTATTCCGCCATGGACAGCCCACTCTCGTGAAAATGAAAACTCGGACACGACGATCCACTCTCACAATGCAAGTGAACCCTCACACAGTGAATATTCAACTGTATATTCGACTTCTTCGCATATCCCTTCCTCGCATATCCCTTCTTTTCACCTACAGAGAACTATTCATGCTTATTATCAGAACGTTATGAGTGTACGTACTAAGATCACTGACCTCCGACAAAATATTTCTGTTTCTTCTCATGAAATTATAATTTTCACTGAAACTTGGTTAAGTCCTGACATTAATTCAAAAGAACTAGGTTTTTTTAATTACGATGTTTATCGTTTTGATAGAAGTGATAAAACTAGTGATAAACAAAAAGGTGGTGGTGTTTTAATAGCAGTAAGAAATAACTTGAAGAGTTCACTAGTCGTTACAAATTGTGATTCCGTAGAACATATTTTTGTAAAACTTATCTTCAAAAGTGTTTCTTATATTATTGGATGTGTTTATATGCCTCCGAATTCTTCAATTAATGCTTATGCCAATATATGTCAAGTTTTCGAGGACGTTAGTGTAGTTTTTCCTTCTTCACAGTTGTGTATAGTTGGTGATTTTAATGTTCCTTTTATTCATTGGAATTTAAACCATAATGATAATACCTCCTGCATACCAAGTTTAAATTTACCACCTCAACAAAATTCAATAGCATCTTTGTTATCCGAAACAATAAATTTTACTAATTTATCACAGTAAAATAATTTTTATAATATATATAATTTATTACTTGATTTGGTTTTTTGCGATCCTCTTTATGTTAGAGTTAATTTATCAAATGATGCTATATTGCCGATTGATAATTATCATCCACCATTATTAATTATTTTTTCAACAAATCATGTGCTATTGCAAAGTTCTGAACACACTGATTTAAAACTTGATTTTAAAAATTGTAATAATGCAGGGATGGCTGCTTATTTAAATGCAATTAATTGGAAACAAGAACTAGATACAAACGTTGTGGATGATGCCGTTAATATTTTTTATGATGTTTTGTATGATGCTTTTAACAGATTTGTTCCTGTAAATACTATCTATAAATCCAGTTATCCACCGTGATTTACACTTGAACTTAAAAAATTGGTTCTTGAAAAAAAAATTGCGCATGTTCATTATATGAAATTTAAAACAAATGATAATTACTTAAAATTTTCTAATTTAAGATCAAAGTGTAAATCTTTATCAATTACATGTTATAATAATTATATGTCTAATACTGAGAATTTGATAATTGAATGTCCGAAAAAATTTTGGAAATATGTTAACATTA
This sequence comes from Leptopilina myrica (nomen nudum), assembly GCA_032872475.1. Lineage (NCBI taxonomy): Eukaryota > Metazoa > Arthropoda > Insecta > Hymenoptera > Figitidae > Leptopilina > Leptopilina myrica (nomen nudum). Next base: position 22,958,608 of record CM065464.1, on the reverse strand, counting down.
ACAGGAAAAATCAGCGCTTGCCTAATATTATGAATCTTGGTAATGAGTCAGGTGATAGTCCTGTTAAAATTGCAAACCTTTTCGCTACGTTTTTTAGCTCTGTTTATAATACGTCATTTCAAGATTTAAATAATATTTCTGATGTTATAGGTTTGATGGAATTTAATAATATGTATTTTTCAAGGGAGGAAATTTTATCTAAATTAAAAAATCTTGATATAAGTAAGGGGGCGGGATCTGATAAAATACCTCCATCATTTCTTCGTTCTTTTTGTTATTCTTTAGTTGAGCCATTACATATTTTATTTTATTTATCTCTACGTTGTTGTATATTTTCTTATGAGTGGAAAAAGGGCATTATTATACCGATATTTAAAAGTGGAAACAAAAATGATATTACAAATTATCGACCTATAACAATTCTTAGCGCTATACCAAAAGGTTTCGAAAGCTTAGTACATGATTTTTTTTTATTCAGCCATATCAAATATTATTATTGAAGAACAACATGGCTTTGTTAGAGGCAGATCATCGATTACCAATCTTGCCTTGTTTAGAAACTCACTTGCGTTAGATCTTGGAATAGGGAAACAAGTTGATGCAATTTAAGTAGATTTTTCTAAAGCTTTTGATAAGGTGGATCACAACATACTTCTACACAAGCTGAAAATCATGGGCATGTCTGAGAATTTAATTAATTTTTTTAAAAGTTATCTTACATACAGACCTCATATGGTGAGAAAAAAATTCCTTCCTATGGAATAGTCACGATTTGTGAACTGTAGATTTGATTTTCACTAGAAGAATACATTGCTTATTAACAAAGGATTGTTTTATTAACTTTAGCTCCTTTTCAAAACTTAATAGAAATTGTTCGGATTAATAAAAGAAAGCAACCTATAAATATTTACGTACGGCAAAAATTTCCTTCCTATGGAAGAGTCACGATTTGTGGGTTCTAGATTTGAGTTTCGCTAGAAAAGTACATTGCTTATTATCAATGGATTGTTTTATTAACTTTAGCTCCTTTTCAAAACTTGATAGAAATTGTTCGGATTAATAAAAGAAAGCAACCCATAAATATTTACGTACGGCAAAAATTTACTTCCTATGGAAGAGTCACGATTTCTGGGTTCTAGATTTGAGTTTCGCTAGAAGATTATATTGTTTATTAACAAAGGTTTGTTAATAACATTTGCTCCCTCTCAAAACTTGATTGAAATTGTTCGGATCAATAAAAGAAAGCAACCCATAAATATTTACGTACAAAAAAATTTTCCTTCCTATGGAATAGTCACGATTTGTGGGTTCTAGATTAGAGTTTCGCAAGAAGAGTATATTGGTTATTAATAAAGGATTGTTAATAACTTTGGCTTCCTCTCAAAACTTCATTGAAATTGTTCGGAATAATAAAAGAAAGCAACCCATAAATTTTTACGTTCAGAAAAAATTTCCTTCCTATGGAATAGTCACGATTTGTGGGTTCTAGATTTGAGTTTCGCTAGAAGAGTATATTGTTTATTAACAAAGGTTTGTTAATAACTTTTGCTCTCTCTCAAAACTTGATTGAAATTGTTCGGATCAATAAAAGAAAGCAACCCATAAATTTTTAGGTACAAAAATATTTTCCTTCCCATGGAATAGTCACGATTTGTGGGTTCTAGATTTGAGTTTTGCAAGAAGAGTATATTGGTTATTAATAAAGGATTGTTAATAACTTTGGCTTCCTCTCAAAACTTCATTGAAATTGTTCGGAATAATAAAAGAAAGCAACCCATAAATTTTTACGTTCAGAAAAAATTTCCTTCCTATGGAATAGTCACGATTTGTGGGTTCTAGATTTGAGTTTCGCTAGAAGAGTATATTGTTTATTAACAAAGGTTTGTTAATAACTTTTGCTCTCTCTCAAAACTTGATTGAAATTGTTCGGATCAATAAAAGAAAGCAACCCATAAATTTTTAGGTACAAAAAAATTTTCCTTCCCATGGAATAGTCACGATTTGTGGGTTCTAGATTTGAGTTTCGCTAGAAGAGTATATTGTTTATTAACAAAGGTTTGTTAATAACTTTTGCTCTCTCTCAAAACTTGATTGAAATTGTTCGGATCAATAAAAGAAAGCAACCTATAAATTTTTACGTACAAAAAAATTTTCCTTCCTATGGAATAGTCACGATTTGTGGGTTCTAGATTAGAGTTTCGCAAGAAGAGTATATTGGTTATTAACAAAGGATTGTTAATAACTTTGGCTCCGTCTCAAAACTTCATTAAAATTGTTCAGATCAATAAATGAAAGCAACCTATAAATTTTTACATACGGAAAAATTTTCCTTCCTATGGAATAGTCACGATTTGTGGGTTCTAGATTTGAGTTTCGCTAGAAGAGTATATTGTTTATTAACAAAAGTTTGTTAATAACTTTTGCTCCCTCTCAAAACTTGATTGAAATTGTTCGGATCAATAAAAGAAAGCAATTCATAAATTTTTACGTACGGAAAAATTTTCCTTCCTATGGAATAGTCACGATTTGTGGGTTTTAGATTTGAGTTTCGCTAAAAGAGTATATTGTTCATTAACAAAGGTTTGTTAATAACTTTTGCTCCGTCTTAAAACTTCATTAAAATTGTTCGGATCAATCAAAGAAAGCAACCTATAAATTTTTACATTCGGGAAAAATTTCCTTCCCATGGAATAGTCACGATTTGTGGGTTCTAGATTTGAGTTTCGCTAGAAGATTATATTGTTTATTAACAAAGGTTTGTTAATAACTTTTGCTCCCTATCAAAACTTGATTGAAATTGTTCGGATCAATAAAAGAAAGCAATTCATAAATTTTTACGTACGGAAAAATTTTCCTTCCTATGGAATAGTCACGATTTGTGGGTTTTAGATTTGAGTTTCGCTAAAAGAGTATATTGTTCATTAACAAAGGTTTGTTAATAACTTTTGCTCCGTCTCAAAACTTCATTAAAATTGTTCGGATCAATAAAAGAAAGCAACCTAAAAATTTTTACATTCGGGAAAAATTTCCTTCCCATGGAATAGTCACGATTTGTGGGTTCTAGATTTGAGTTTCGCTAGAAGATTATATTGTTTATTAACAAAGGTTTGTTAATAACATTTGCTCCCTCTCAAAACTTGATTGAAATTGTTCGGATCAATAAAAGAAAGCAACCCATAAATATTTACGTACAAAAAAATTTTCCTTCCTATGGAATAGTCACGATTTTTGGGTTTCTAGATTTAAGTTTCGCTAGAAGAGTATATTGTTTATTAACAAAGGTTTGTTAATAACTTTGGCTTCCTCTCGAAACTTCATTAAAATTGTTCGGATCAATAAAAGAAAGCAACCTATAAATTTTTACATTCGGAAAAAATTTCATTCCCATGGAATAGTCACGATTTGTGGGTTCTAGATTTGAGTTTCGCTAGAAGATTATATTGTTTATTAACAAAGGTTTGTTAATAACTTTTGCTCCGTCTCAAAACTTCATTAAAATTGTTCGGATCAATAAAAGAAAGCAACCTAAAAATTTTTACATTCGGGAAAAATTTCCTTCCCATGGAATAGTCACGATTTGTGGGTTCTAGATTTGAGTTTCGCTAGAAGATTATATTTTTTATTAACAAAGGTTTGTTAATAACATTTGCTCCCTCTCAAAACTTGATTGAAATTGTTCGGATCAATAAAAGAAAGCAACCCATAAATATTTACGTACAAAAAAATTTTCCTTCCTATGGAATAGTCACGATTTGTGGGTTCTAGATTAGAGTTTCGCAAGAAGAGTATATTGGTTATTAATAAAGGATTGTTAATAACTTTGGCTTCCTCTCAAAACTTCATTGAAATTGTTCGGAATAATAAAAGAAAGCAACCCATAAATTTTTACATTCAGAAAAAATTTCCTTCCTATGGAATAGTCACGATTTGTGGGTTCTAGATTTGAGTTTCGCTAGAAGAGTATATTGTTTATTAACAAAGGTTTGTTAATAACTTTTGCTCTCTCTCAAAACTTGATTGAAATTGTTCGGATCAATAAAAGAAAGCAACCCATAAATTTTTAGGTACAAAAAAATTTTCCTTCCCATGGAATAGTCACGATTTGTGGGTTCTAGATTTGAGTTTCGCTAGAAGAGTATATTGTTTATTAACAAAGGTTTGTTAATAACTTTTGCTCTCTCTCAAAACTTGATTGAAATTGTTCGGATCAATAAAAGAAAGCAACCTATAAATTTTTACGTACAAAAAAATTTTCCTTCCTATGGAATAGTCACGATTTGTGGGTTCTAGATTAGAGTTTCGCAAGAAGAGTATATTGGTTATTAACAAAGGATTGTTAATAACTTTGGCTCCGTCTCAAAACTTCATTAAAATTGTTCAGATCAATAAATGAAAGCAACCTATAAATTTTTACATACGGAAAAATTTTCCTTCCTATGGAATAGTCACGATTTGTGGGTTCTAGATTTGAGTTTCGCTAGAAGAGTATATTGTTTATTAACAAAAGTTTGTTAATAACTTTTGCTCCCTCTCAAAACTTGATTGAAATTGTTCGGATCAATAAAAGAAAGCAATTCATAAATTTTTACGTACGGAAAAATTTTCCTTCCTATGGAATAGTCACGATTTGTGGGTTTTAGATTTGAGTTTCGCTAAAAGAGTATATTGTTCATTAACAAAGGTTTGTTAATAACTTTTGCTCCGTCTCAAAACTTCATTAAAATTGTTCGTATCAATCAAAGAAAGCAACCTATAAATTTTTACATTCGGGAAAAATTTCCTTCCCATGGAATAGTCACGATTTGTGGGTTCTAGATTTGAGTTTCGCTAGAAGATTATATTGTTTATTAACAAAGGTTTGTTAATAACTTTTGCTCCCTATCAAAACTTGATTGAAATTGTTCGGATCAATAAAAGAAAGCAATTCATAAATTTTTACGTACGGAAAAATTTTCCTTCCTATGGAATAGTCACGATTTGTGGGTTTTAGATTTGAGTTTCGCTAAAAGAGTATATTGTTCATTAACAAAGGTTTGTTAATAACTTTTGCTCCGTCTCAAAACTTCATTAAAATTGTTCGGATCAATAAAAGAAAGCAACCTAAAAATTTTTACATTCGGGAAAAATTTCCTTCCCATGGAATAGTCACGATTTGTGGGTTCACGATTTGAGTTTTGCTAGAAGATTATATTGTTTATTAACAAAGGTTTGTTAATAACATTTGCTCCCTCTCAAAACTTGATTGAAATTGTTCGGATCAGTAAAAGAAAGCAACCCATAAATATTTACGTACAAAAAAATTTTCCTTCCTATGGAATAGTCACGATTTTTGGGTTTCTAGATTTAAGTTTCGCTAGAAGAGTATATTGTTTATTAACAAAGGTTTGTTAATAACTTTGGCTTCCTCTCGAAACTTGATTGAAATTGTTCGGAATAATAAAAGAAAGCAACCCATAAATTTTTACGTTCAGAAAAAATTTCCTTCCTATGGAATAGTCACGATTTGTGGGTTCTAGATTTGAGTTTCGCAAGAAGAGTATATTGGTTATTAACAAAGGATTGTTAATAACTTTGGCTCCGTCTCAAAACTTCATTAAAATTGTTCAGATCAATAAATGAAAGCAACCTATAAATTTTTACATACGGAAAAATTTTCCTTCCTATGGAATAGTCACGATTTGTGGGTTCTAGATTTGAGTTTCGCTAGAAGAGTATATTGTTTATTAACAAAAGTTTGTTAATAACTTTTGCTCCCTCTCAAAACTTGATTGAAATTGTTCGGATCAATAAAAGAAAGCAATTCATAAATTTTTACGTACGGAAAAATTTTCCTTCCTATGGAATAGTCACGATTTGTGGGTTTTAGATTTGAGTTTCGCTAAAAGAGTATATTGTTCATTAACAAAGGTTTGTTAATAACTTTTGCTCCGTCTCAAAACTTCATTAAAATTGTTCGGATCAATCAAAGAAAGCAACCTATAAATTTTTACATTCGGGAAAAATTTCCTTCCCATGGAATAGTCACGATTTGTGGGTTCTAGATTTGAGTTTCGCTAGAAGATTATATTGTTTATTAACAAAGGTTTGTTAATAACTTTTGCTCCCTATCAAAACTTGATTGAAATTGTTCGGATCAATAAAAGAAAGCAATTTATAAATTTTTACGTACGGAAAAATTTTCCTTCCTATGGAATAGTCACGATTTGTGGGTTTTAGATTTGAGTTTCGCTAAAAGAGTATATTGTTCATTAACAAAGGTTTGTTAATAACTTTTGCTCCGTCTCAAAACTTCATTAAAATTGTTCGGATCAATAAAAGAAAGCAACCTAAAAATTTTTACATTCGGGAAAAATTTCCTTCCCATGGAATAGTCACGATTTGTGGGTTCTAGATTTGAGTTTCGCTAGAAGATTATATTGTTTATTAACAAAGGTTTGTTAATAACATTTGCTCCCTCTCAAAACTTGATTGAAATTGTTCGGATCAATAAAAGAAAGCAACCCATAAATATTTACGTACAAAAAAATTTTCCTTCCTATGGAATAGTCACGATTTTTGGGTTTCTAGATTTAAGTTTCGCTAGAAGAGTATATTGTTTATTAACAAAGGTTTGTTAATACCTTTGGCTTCCTCTCGAAACTTCATTAAAATTGTTCGGATCAATAAAAGAAAGCAACCTATAAATTTTTACATTCGGAAAAAATTTCATTCCCATGGAATAGTCACGATTTGTGGGTTCTAGATTTGAGTTTCGCTAGAAGATTATATTGTTTATTAACAAAGGTTTGTTAATAACTTTTGCTCCGTCTCAAAACTTCATTAAAATTGTTCGGATCAATAAAAGAAAGCAACCTAAAAATTTTTACATTCGGGAAAAATTTCCTTCCCATGGAATAGTCACGATTTGTGGGTTCTAGATTTGAGTTTCGCTAGAAGATTATATTGTTTATTAACAAAGGTTTGTTAATAACATTTGCTCCCTCTCAAAACTTGATTGAAATTGTTCGGATCAATAAAAGAAAGCAACCCATAAATATTTACGTACAAAAAAATTTTCCTTCCTATGGAATAGTCACGATTTTTGGGTTTCTAGATTTAAGTTTCGCTAGAAGAGTATATTGATAATTAACAAAGGTTTGTTAATAACTTTGGCTTCCTCTCGAAACTTGATTGAAATTGTTCGGAATAATAAAAGAAAGCAACCCATAAATTTTTACGTTCAGAAAAAATTTCCTTCCTATGGAATAGTCACGATTTGTGGGTTCTAGATTTGAGTTTCGCAAGAAGAGTATATTGGTTATTAACAAAGGATTGTTAATAACTTTGGCTCCGTCTCAAAACATCATTAAAATTGTTCAGATCAATAAATGAAAGCAACCTATAAATTTTTACATACGAAAAAATTTTTCTTCCTATGGAATAGTCACGATTTGTGGGTTTTAGATTTGAGTTTCGCTAGAAGAGTATATTGTTTATTAACAAAGGTTTGTTAATAACTTTTGCTCCGTCTCAAAACTTCATTAAAATTGTTCGGATCAATAAAAGAAAGCAACCTAAAAATTTTTACTTTCGGAAAAATTTCCTTCCCATGGAATAGTCACGATTTGTGGGTTCTAGATTTGAGTTTCGCTAGAAGATTATATTGTTTATTAACAATGGTTTGTTAATAACATTTGCTCCCTCTCAAAACTTGATTGAAATTGTTCGGATCAATAAAAGAAAGCAACCCATAAATATTTACGTACAAAAAAATTTTCCTTCCTATGGAATAGTCACGATTTTTGGGTTTCTAGATTTAAGTTTCGCTAGAAGAGTATATTGATAATTAACAAAGGTTTGTTAATAACTTTGGCTTCCTCTCGAAACTTGATTGAAATTGTTCGGAATAATAAAAGAAAGCAACCCATAAATTTTTACGTTCAGAAAAAATTTCCTTCCTATGGAATAGTCACGATTTGTGGGTTCTAGATTTGAGTTTCGCAAGAAGAGTATATTGGTTATTAACAAAGGATTGTTAATAACTTTGGCTCCGTCTCAAAACTTCATTAAAATTGTTCAGATCAATAAATGAAAGCAACCTATAAATTTTTACATACGGAAAAATTTTCCTTCCTATGGAATAGTCACGATTTGTGGGTTCTAGATTTGAGTTTCGCTAGAAGAGTATATTGTTTATTAACAAAAGTTTGTTAATAACTTTTGCTCCGTCTCAAAACTTCATTAAAATTGTTCGGATCAATCAAAGAAAGCAACCTATAAATTTTTACATTCGGGAAAAATTTCCTTCCCATGGAATAGTCACGATTTGTGGGTTCTAGATTTGAGTTTCGCTAGAAGATTATATTGTTTATTAACAAAGGTTTGTTAATAACTTTTGCTCCCTATCAAAACTTGATTGAAATTGTTCGGATCAATAAAAGAAAGCAATTTATAAATTTTTACGTACGGAAAAATTTTCCTTCCCATGGAATAGTCACGATTTGTGGGTTCTAGATTTGAGTTTCGCTAGAAGATTATATTGTTTATTAACAAAGGTTTGTTAATAACATTTGCTCCCTCTCAAAACTTGATTGAAATTGTTCGGATCAATAAAAGAAAGCAACCCATAAATATTTACGTACAAAAAAATTTTCCTTCCTATGGAATAGTCACGATTTTTGGGTTTCTAGATTTAAGTTTCGCTAGAAGAGTATATTGTTTATTAACAAAGGTTTGTTAATAACTTTGGCTTCCTCTCGAAACTTCATTAAAATTGTTCGGATCAATAAAAGAAAGCAACCTATAAATTTTTACATTCGGAAAAAATTTCATTCCCATGGAATAGTCACGATTTGTGGGTTCTAGATTTGAGTTTAGCTAGAAGATTATATTGTTTATTAACAAAGGTTTGTTAATAACTTTTGCTCCGTCTCAAAACTTCATTAAAATTGTTCGGATCAATAAAAGAAAGCAACCTAAAAATTTTTACATTCGGGAAAAATTTCCTTCCCATGGAATAGTCACGATTTGTGGGTTCTAGATTTGAGTTTCGCTAGAAGATTATATTGTTTATTAACAAAGGTTTGTTAATAACATTTGCTCCCTCTCAAAACTTGATTGAAATTGTTCGGATCAATAAAAGAAAGCAACCCATAAATATTTACGTACAAAAAAATTTTCCTTCCTATGGAATAGTCACGATTTTTGGGTTTCTAGATTTAAGTTTCGCTAGAAGAGTATATTGATAATTAACAAAGGTTTGTTAATAACTTTGGCTTCCTCTCGAAACTTGATTGAAATTGTTCGGAATAATAAAAGAAAGCAACCCATAAATTTTTACGTTCAGAAAAAATTTCCTTCCTATGGAATAGTCACGATTTGTGGGTTCTAGATTTGAGTTTCGCAAGAAGAGTATATTGGTTATTAACAAAGGATTGTTAATAACTTTGGCTCCGTCTCAAAACATCATTAAAATTGTTCAGATCAATAAATGAAAGCAACCTATAAATTTTTACATACGAAAAAATTTTTCTTCCTATGGAATAGTCACGATTTGTGGGTTTTAGATTTGAGTTTCGCTAGAAGAGTATATTGTTTATTAACAAAGGTTTGTTAATAACTTTTGCTCCGTCTCAAAACTTCATTAAAATTGTTCGGATCAATAAAAGAAAGCAACCTAAAAATTTTTACTTTCGGAAAAATTTCCTTTCCATGGAATAGTCACGATTTGTGGGTTCTAGATTTGAGTTTCGCTAGAAGATTATATTGTTTATTAACAATGGTTTGTTAATAACATTTGCTCCCTCTCAAAACTTGATTGAAATTGTTCGGATCAATAAAAGAAAGCAACCCATAAATATTTACGTACAAAAAAATTTTCCTTCCTATGGAATAGTCACGATTTTTGGGTTTCTAGATTTAAGTTTCGCTAGAAGAGTATATTGTTTATTAACAAAGGTTTGTTAATAACTTTGGCTTCCTCTCGAAACTTGATTGAAATTGTTCGGAATAATAAAAGAAAGCAACCCATAAATTTTTACGTTCAGAAAAAATTTCCTTCCTATGGAATAGTCACGATTTGTGGGTTTTAGATTTGAGTTTCGGTAAAAGAGTATATTGTTTATTAACAAAGGTTTGTTAATAACATTTGCTCCCTCTCAAAACTTGATTGAAATTGTCGGATCAATAAAAGAAAGCAATTCATAAATTTTTACGTACGGAAAAATTTTCCTTCCTATGGAATAGTCACGATTTGTGGGTTTTAGATTTGAGTTTCGCTAAAAGAGTATATTGTTCATTAACAAAGGTTTGTTAATAACTTTTGCTCCGTCTTAAAACTTCATTAAAATTGTTCGGATCAATCAAAGAAAGCAACCTATAAATTTTTACATTCGGGAAAAATTTCCTTCCCATGGAATAGTCACGATTTGTGGGTTCTAGATTTGAGTTTCGCTAGAAGATTATATTGTTTATTAACAAAGGTTTGTTAATAACTTTTGCTCCCTCTCAAAACTTGATTGAAATTGTTCGGATCAATAAAAGAAAGCAATTCATAAATTTTTACGTACGGAAAAATTTTCCTTCCTATGGAATAGTCACGATTTGTGGGTTTTAGATTTGAGTTTCGCTAAAAGAGTATATTGTTTATTAACAAAGGTTTGTTAATAACTTTGGCTCCGTCTCAAAACTTCATTAAATTTTTTTCGGATCAATAAATGAAAGCAACCTATAAATATTTACATACGGAGAAATTTTCCTTCCTATGGAATAGTCACGATTTGTGGGTTCTAGATTTGAGTTTCGCTAGAAGAGTATATTGTGTATAAACAAAGGTTTGTTAATAACTTTTGCTCCCTCTCAAAACTTGATTGAAATTGTTCGGATCAATAAAAGAAAGCAACCCATAAATATTTACGTACAAAAAAATTTTCCTTCCTATGGAATAGTCACGATTTTTGGGTTTCTATATTTGAGTTTCGCTAGAAGAGTATATTGTTTATTAACAAAGGTTTTTTTCATAACTTTTGCTTCCTCTCAAAACTTGATGGAAATAGTTCGGATCTATAAATGAAAGCAACTTATAAATTTTGACGTACTAAAAAATTTCCTTCCTATGGAATAGTCACGATTTGTGGGTTCTAGATTTGAGTTTCGCTAGAAGAGTATATTGTTTATTAACAAAGGTTTGTTAATAACTTTTGCTCCGTCTCAAAACTTCATTAAAATTGTTCGGATCAATAAAAGAAAGCAACCTAAAAATTTTTACTTTCGGAAAAATTTCCTTCCCATGGAATAGTCACGATTTGTGGGTTCTAGATTTGAGTTTCGCTAGAAGATTATATTGTTTATTAACAATGGTTTGTTAATAACATTTGCTCCCTCTCAAAACTTGATTGAAATTGTTCGGATCAATAAAAGAAAGCAACCCATAAATATTTACGTACAAAAAAATTTTCCTTCCTATGGAATAGTCACGATTTTTGGGTTTCTAGATTTAAGTTTCGCTAGAAGAGTATATTGATAATTAACAAAGGTTTGTTAATAACTTTGGCTTCCTCTCGAAACTTGATTGAAATTGTTCGGAATAATAAAAGAAAGCAACCCATAAATTTTTACGTTCAGAAAAAATTTCCTTCCTATGGAATAGTCACGATTTGTGGGTTCTAGATTTGAGTTTCGCAAGAAGAGTATATTGGTTATTAACAAAGGATTGTTAATAACTTTGGCTCCGTCTCAAAACTTCATTAAAATTGTTCAGATCAATAAATGAAAGCAACCTATAAATTTTTACATACGGAAAAATTTTCCTTCCTATGGAATAGTCACGATTTGTGGGTTCTAGATTTGAGTTTCGCTAGAAGAGTATATTGTTTATTAACAAAAGTTTGTTAATAACTTTTGCTCCGTCTCAAAACTTGATTGAAATTGTTCGGATCAATAAAAGAAAGCAATTCATAAATTTTTACGTACGGAAAAATTTTCCTTCCTATGGAATAGTCACGATTTGTGGGTTTTAGATTTGAGTTTCGCTAAAAGAGTATATTGTTCATTAACAAAGGTTTGTTAATAACTTTTGCTCCGTCTCAAAACTTCATTAAAATTGTTCGGATCAATCAAAGAAAGCAACCTATAAATTTTTACATTCGGGAAAAATTTCCTTCCCATGGAATAGTCACGATTTGTGGGTTCTAGATTTGAGTTTCGCTAGAAGATTATATTGTTTATTAACAAAGGTTTGTTAATAACTTTTGCTCCCTATCAAAACTTGATTGAAATTGTTCGGATCAATAAAAGAAAGCAATTTATAAATTTTTACGTACGGAAAAATTTTCCTTCCCATGGAATAGTCACGATTTGTGGGTTCTAGATTTGAGTTTCGCTAGAAGATTATATTGTTTATTAACAAAGGTTTGTTAATAACATTTGCTCCCTCTCAAAACTTGATTGAAATTGTTCGGATCAATAAAAGAAAGCAACCCATAAATATTTACGTACAAAAAAATTTTCCTTCCTATGGAATAGTCACGATTTTTGGGTTTCTAGATTTAAGTTTCGCTAGAAGAGTATATTGTTTATTAACAAAGGTTTGTTAATAACTTTGGCTTCCTCTCGAAACTTCATTAAAATTGTTCGGATCAATAAAAGAAAGCAACCTATAAATTTTTACATTCGGAAAAAATTTCATTCCCATGGAATAGTCACGATTTGTGGGTTCTAGATTTGAGTTTAGCTAGAAGATTATATTGTTTATTAACAAAGGTTTGTTAATAACTTTTGCTCCGTCTCAAAACTTCATTAAAATTGTTCGGATCAATAAAAGAAAGCAACCTAAAAATTTTTACATTCGGGAAAAATTTCCTTCCCATGGAATAGTCACGATTTGTGGGTTCTAGATTTGAGTTTCGCTAGAAGATTATATTGTTTATTAACAAAGGTTTGTTAATAACATTTGCTCCCTCTCAAAACTTGATTGAAATTGTTCGGATCAATAAAAGAAAGCAACCCATAAATATTTACGTACAAAAAAATTTTCCTTCCTATGGAATAGTCACGATTTTTGGGTTTCTAGATTTAAGTTTCGCTAGAAGAGTATATTGATAATTAACAAAGGTTTGTTAATAACTTTGGCTTCCTCTCGAAACTTGATTGAAATTGTTCGGAATAATAAAAGAAAGCAACCCATAAATTTTTACGTTCAGAAAAAATTTCCTTCCTATGGAATAGTCACGATTTGTGGGTTCTAGATTTGAGTTTCGCAAGAAGAGTATATTGGTTATTAACAAAGGATTGTTAATAACTTTGGCTCCGTCTCAAAACATCATTAAAATTGTTCAGATCAATAAATGAAAGCAACCTATAAATTTTTACATACGAAAAAATTTTTCTTCCTATGGAATAGTCACGATTTGTGGGTTTTAGATTTGAGTTTCGCTAGAAGAGTATATTGTTTATTAACAAAGGTTTGTTAATAACTTTTGCTCCGTCTCAAAACTTCATTAAAATTGTTCGGATCAATAAAAGAAAGCAACCTAAAAATTTTTACTTTCGGAAAAATTTCCTTTCCATGGAATAGTCACGATTTGTGGGTTCTAGATTTGAGTTTCGCTAGAAGATTATATTGTTTATTAACAATGGTTTGTTAATAACATTTGCTCCCTCTCAAAACTTGATTGAAATTGTTCGGATCAATAAAAGAAAGCAACCCATAAATATTTACGTACAAAAAAATTTTCCTTCCTATGGAATAGTCACGATTTTTGGGTTTCTAGATTTAAGTTTCGCTAGAAGAGTATATTGTTTATTAACAAAGGTTTGTTAATAACTTTGGCTTCCTCTCGAAACTTGATTGAAATTGTTCGGAATAATAAAAGAAAGCAACCCATAAATTTTTACGTTCAGAAAAAATTTCCTTCCTATGGAATAGTCACGATTTGTGGGTTTTAGATTTGAGTTTCGGTAAAAGAGTATATTGTTTATTAACAAAGGTTTGTTAATAACATTTGCTCCCTCTCAAAACTTGATTGAAATTGTCGGATCAATAAAAGAAAGCAATTCATAAATTTTTACGTACGGAAAAATTTTCCTTCCTATGGAATAGTCACGATTTGTGGGTTTTAGATTTGAGTTTCGCTAAAAGAGTATATTGTTCATTAACAAAGGTTTGTTAATAACTTTTGCTCCGTCTTAAAACTTCATTAAAATTGTTCGGATCAATCAAAGAAAGCAACCTATAAATTTTTACATTCGGGAAAAATTTCCTTCCCATGGAATAGTCACGATTTGTGGGTTCTAGATTTGAGTTTCGCTAGAAGATTATATTGTTTATTAACAAAGGTTTGTTAATAACTTTTGCTCCCTCTCAAAACTTGATTGAAATTGTTCGGATCAATAAAAGAAAGCAATTCATAAATTTTTACGTACGGAAAAATTTTCCTTCCTATGGAATAGTCACGATTTGTGGGTTTTAGATTTGAGTTTCGCTAAAAGAGTATATTGTTTATTAACAAAGGTTTGTTAATAACTTTGGCTCCGTCTCAAAACTTCATTAAATTTCTTCGGATCAATAAATGAAAGCAACCTATAAATATTTACATACGGAGAAATTTTCCTTCCTATGGAATAGTCACGATTTGTGGGTTCTAGATTTGAGTTTCGCTAGAAGAGTATATTGTGTATAAACAAAGGTTTGTTAATAACTTTTGCTCCCTCTCAAAACTTGATTGAAATTGTTCGGATCAATAAAAGAAAGCAACCCATAAATATTTACGTACAAAAAAATTTTCCTTCCTATGGAATAGTCACGATTTTTGGGTTTCTATATTTGAGTTTCGCTAGAAGAGTATATTGTTTATTAACAAAGGTTTTTTTCATAACTTTTGCTTCCTCTCAAAACTTGATGGAAATAGTTCGGATCTATAAATGAAAGCAACTTATAAATTTTGACGTACTAAAAAATTTCCTTCCTATGGAATAGTCACGATTTGTGGGTTCTAGATTTGAGTTTAAACAGTTTAAACAGGGTAATAATGTTTTTGTTTTCGTATGTTTTTACATTCCTCCAAATTTTAACGATTAGTTCTTATAAAGAAGTTAGTAAAATTCTTGAATTTATTAATAATAGATTTTGCGATGCTACGATATGTATTCTTGGTGATTTTAATTTACGTTTTGTATTTTGGAACTCTGAATATAATAATAATAATTTGTCTTGTGCAATAAGTCATGGTTTGACAAATCAGCAATTATTAATCGCAACTAAAATTATTGATGAAATTGATTTATTGGGATTATTTGAAATTAATTATAATTTTAATTTACACGGCTCTCTTTTGGATTTGGTTTTTTGTAATCTGGATAGTTTATCTGTAACTACATTAAGTGACTTACTTTTAGTTGTCGACAGCTATCATCCACCTTTTGTTATAAATATACATAATTCTTTTAACAATTACATTCCACATAGTAATATTAATAACGTTAAATATGACTTTAATAATGCTGATATTTTAGGAATAACTACCTTTTTTAATAGCATTGTCTGGAATTCTGTACTTGATGTTAATGACATAGATGATGCTGTTGACATATTTTATAATATAATATATGAGGCGTTTGATAATTTTGTACCTTTAAAATGTATAAGCTCGAAAATATTGCCACCATGGTTTACGCAAGAATTAAAAGATTTGGTTCTGCAAAAAAAGAAACTACATAATATTTATAAAAGAGAAAAAAATAATCGTAATTATTTAGCATTTTCTAATATAAGATCTAATTGTAAAGCGTTATCAAGGTCATGTTACAATAATTTTATCTCATACACTGAAAATTCAATAGTCGATAACCCGAAATATTTTTGGAAATTCATAAAGTTGAATAAACAATTTCATTCTTTGCTAGACATTATGTATTTAAAAGATGACAGTAGTGAATCTTCTGTCGAAATTGCTATTCTTTTTGCAAAATATTTTCAGTCAGTTTGTAATACTTCTACACTACAAACTAATAACGTTACATTCGATGCACATAGTGAGGTAAATCTTCATTTTATTCAGATATCGAGAAATGACATCTTTGTTAAAATAAGAGATTTGGATGTGAGTAAAGGAGCCGGCCCAGATAAAATCCCTCCATCGATAATTCGTTCATGTGGTTTCGCGTTTGTTGAACCACTCTTTATCTTGTTTAATAAATCGTTAGAGACAAATAAATTTCCTAATGAATGGAAAAAGGGATTTATATCCCCGATATTTAAGGATGGCAACAAAAATAATATTGAAAACTACAGGCCAATAACTTTACTTAATTCAATATCAAAAATATTTGAAGGTCTTATTTGTGAGTCATTGTATCTTGCGGTTTCTAATATAATAATTGACGAGCAACATGGGTTTGTTCGTGGTCGATCGACGATTACTAACCTCAGTATTTTTACAAATTTGTTGGAAACAAATTTAGAAAACGGATATCAGGTGGATGCAATATACGCTGATTTTACAAAGGCTTTCGATAAAGTTAATCATTTTATACTTATTGAGAAATTGCGTAGAATGGGACTGTCTTCAAATGTAATTTTATTTTTGGAAAGTTATTTATCAGGAAGATTTCAAATGGTTAAGTTTAAAAATGAGTACTCAGAAGCATTTCTTGCCACTTCTGGTGTACCCCAGTGCTCGAATCTTGGACCACTATTGTTTGTTCTTTATATCAATGACATTAAAATTATTTTTAAAAATTCTCATTTTTTACTTTACGCTGACGATCTTAAACTTTATAATGTTGTTGGTTCAAGTCCACAAAATATTCAAGCAGATTTTGACCGAGTGATTCAATGGTGTGACAGTAATCAAATGTCTATAAATGTAAAAAAAGTTATGTCATTTCATTTTCAAAAAAAAGTACTCTTATTTATTGTTACACTGTTGGTCTAGAAGAATTGACAAGGGTTACTTGTATTCGGGACTTGGGATTGCTTTTTTGCAGTGATCTTTCATTTAATAGACATACATCTGAAGTAATTTCAAAAGCCTTAAGAGCTCTTGGTTTCATAATTAGAAATGCTTCAATGTTTCATAATATTAATACACTAAGAATTCTTTACTTCTCTTAGGTAAGATCGCTGCTGGAGTATGCTTCTGTTATATGGGTGCCCTTTTATGATTTTAACATAATTAAAATTGAAAGAATTCAAAATAGATTTCTTCGTTTCAAAGCGAGACAATTTAATGTTGAATTTGACAGATACTCCCATGACTACAGTACATTGAGATTATCATTTAATACTCCATTGATCGCATCCAGACAATTTAATGTTGAATTTGACAGATACTCCCATGACTACAGTACATTGAGATTATCATTTAATACTCCATTAATTACATCCAGATTTCTTTTTAATGACTTGACTTTTTTTTATAAAATTATAAATGGTATAAATAATTGTTCAAATTTATTATCCTTATTTAATATGTCAGTCCCTATAAGGGCAACTAGAAATTATACACTGTTTCTGGAGTCCTTTCATCGACCAAACTACGGATATCACTCTTTTGCAACAATATTCAGTAGAGAGGCTAATTCGATGTCAAATATTGTTGACTTTTTTGATAGTAACTTTTTAAAATTCACCTCTTCATTGCGTAGGTTTATTTTTGACTTTTAAATTAAAACTACATAGCGTTGATTACACAGTTAATATTGTATAATATAAGTTACAGTTGCAACTTTTAGGTTGTAAGAGTACTATGTACGAAAGGGCTTGTCCCGTATACTTGTTAAATAAATAAATAAATAAACTTTTTCTTCCTCTCAAAACTTGATTGAAATTGTTCGGATCAATAAAAGAAAGCAACCCATGAATTTTTACGTACGGAAAAATTTTATTTTCTATATAATAGTCACGATTTGTGGGTTCTAGATTTGAGTTTCGCTAGAAGAGTATATTGTTTATTAACAAAGGATTGTTAAAAACTTTTCCTTTCTTTTAAAACTTCATGGAAATTGTTCGGATCAATAAAAAAAGCAACCCATAAACTTTTACGTACGGAAAAAAATTCCTTCCCATCGAATAGTCTCGATTTGTGGGTTCTAGATTTGAGTTTCGCTAGAAGAGTATATTGATTATTAACAAAGGTTGTTTATTAACAAACTTTTGCTCCTTCTCAAAACTTTATGGAAATAGTTCGGATCTATAACTGAAAGCAACCCATACTTTTTTACGTAGGAAAAAAATTTCCTTTCTATGCAATAGTCACGATTTGTGGGTTCTAGATTTGAGTTTCGCTTGAAGAGTATATTGTTTATTAACAAAGGTTTGTTAATAACTTTTGCTTCCTCTCAAAACTTGATTGAAATTGTTCGGATCAATAAAAAAAGCAACCCATAAATTTTTACGTACGGAAAAATTTTCTTTCCTATATAATAGTTATGATTTGTGGGTTCTAGATTTGAGTTTCGCTAGAAGAGTATATTGTTTATTAACAAAGGATTGTTAAAAACTTTTGCTTTCTTTTAAAACTTCATGGAAATTGTTCGGATCTATAACTGAAAGCAACCCATAAATTTTTACGTACGGAAAAAATTTCCTTCCTATGGAATAGTCCCGATTTGTGGGTTCTAGATTTAAGTTTCGCTAGAAGAGTATATTGTTTATTAACAAAGGTTTGTTTTATTAACTTTTGCTCCTTTTTCAAAACTTGATAGAAATTGTTCGAATCAATAAGAGAAAGCAACCCATAAATATTTACGTACGGAAAAATTTCCTTCCCATGGAACAGTCACGATTTGTGGGTTCTAGATTTGAGTTTCGCTAGAAGAGTATATTGTTTATTAACAAAGGATTGTTAAAAACTTTTGCTCCTTCTCAAAACTTTATGGAAATAGTTCGGATCTATAAATGAAAGCAACCCATACTTTTTTACGTACGAAAAAAATTCCCTTTCTATGCAATAGTCACGATTTGTGGGTTTTAGATTTGAGTTTCGCTTGAAGAGTATATTGTTTATTAACAAAGGTTTGTTAATAACTTTTGCTCCCTTTCAAAACTTGATTGAAATTGTTCGGATCAATAAAAAAAGCAACCCATAAATGTTTACGTACGAAAAAATTTTCTTTCCTATATAATAGTCACGATTTGTGGGTTCTAGATTTGAGTTTCGCTAAAAGAGTATATTGTTTATTAACAAAGCATTGTTAATAACTTTTGCTCCTGTTCAAAGCTTGATGAAAATTGTGCGGATCAATCAATGAAAGCAACCACATACTTTTTTACGTACGAATAAAATTCTCTCCTATGGATTAGTCACGGTTTGTGTATTCTACATATGAGTTACCCTAAAAGAGTATATTGTTTCTTAACAAAGGATTGTTTTAATAACTTTTGCTCCGTCCCAAAACTTGATGAAAATTGTTTGAATCAATAAGAGACAGCAACCCATAAATATTTACGTACGGAAAAATTTCCTTCCCATGGAACAGTCACGATTTGTGGGTTCTAGATTTGAGTTTCGCTAGAAGAGTATATTGTTTATTAACAAAGGATTGTTAAAAACTTTTGCTCCTTCTCAAAACTTTATGGAAATAGTTCGGATCTATAAATGAAAGCAACCCATACTTTTTTACGTACGAAAAAAATTCCCTTTCTATGCAATAGTCACGATTTGTGGGTTTTAGATTTGAGTTTCGCTTGAAGAGTATATTGTTTATTAACAAAGGTTTGTTAATAACTTTTGCTCCCTTTCAAAACTTGATTGAAATTGTTCGGATCAATAAAAAAAGCAACCCATAAATGTTTACGTACGAAAAAATTTTCTTTCCTATATAATAGTCACGATTTGTGGGTTCTAGATTTGAGTTTCGCTAAAAGAGTATATTGTTTATTAACAAAGCATTGTTAATAACTTTTGCTCCTGTTCAAAGCTTGATGAAAATTGTGCGGATCAATCAATGAAAGCAACCACATACTTTTTTACGTACGAATAAAATTCTCTCCTATGGATTAGTCACGGTTTGTGTATTCTACATATGAGTTACCCTAAAAGAGTACATTGTTTATTAACAAAGGATTGTTTTATTAACTTTTGCTCCCACTAAAAACTTGATTGAAATTGTTCGGACCAATAAACGAAAGCAACCCATAAATTTGTACGTACGGAAAAAATTCCCTCCTATGGAATAGTCACAGGTTGTGGATTCTAGATATGAGTTTCGCTAGAAGAGTACAATGTTTATTAACAAAAGATTGTTAATAACTTTTGCTTGCTTGCAAAACTTGATGGAAATAGTTCGGATCAATAAATAAAGGCAACCTATACTTTTTTACGTACGAAAAAAATTTCCTTTCTATAAAATAGTGACGATTTGCGGATTCTAGATTTGAGTTTTGCTAGAAGAGTATATTGTTTATTAACAAAGCATTGTTAATAACTTTTGCTTCCATCTAAAACTTTATGAAAATTGTTCGGATCAATAAAAGATAGCAACCACATACATTTTTACGTACAAATAAAATTTCCTTTCTATGGAATAGTCACGATTTTTGGATACTAGATTTAAATTTCGCCAGAAGAGTATATTGTTTATTTACAAAGCATTGTTTAAAACTTTTGCTTCCTTTCAAAACTTAATAAAAATTGTTCGGATCAAGAAAAAAAGGAACCAATACTTTTTTACGTTCGAAAAAAATTTCCTTTCTATAAAATAGTGACGATTTGCGATTTCTAGATTTAAGTTTCGCTAGAAGAATAAATTGTTTATTAACAAAGCATTGTTAATAACTTTTGCTCCTTTTCAAAGCTTAATGAAAATTGTGCGGATCAATCAATGAAAGCAACCACATACTTTTTTACGTACGAATAAAATTCTCTCCTATGGATTAGTCACGGTTTGTGTATTCTACATATGAGTTACCCTAAAAGAGTATATTGTTTCTTAACAAAGGATTGTTTTAATAACTTTTGCTCCGTCCCAAAACTTGATGAAAATTGTTTGAATCAATAAGAGACAGCAACCCATAAATTTTTACGTTCGGCAAAAATTCCCTTCCTATGGAATAGTCACGATTTGTGGTTTCTAGATTTAAGTTTAGCTAGAAGAGTATATTGTTTATTAACAAAGGATTGTTTTAATAACTTTTGCTCCCTTTCAAAACTTGATTGAAATTGTTTGGACCAATAAAAGAAAGCAACCCATAAACTTTTACGAGCGGAAAAAATTTCTTCCTATGGAATAGTCACGATTTGCGGATTCTAGATTTGAGTTTCGCTAGAATAGTATATTGTTTATTAACAAAGCATTCTTAATAACTTTTGCTTCCATCTAAAAGTTTATGGAAATTGTTCGGATCAATAAAAGAAAGCAACCCATAAATTTTTACGTACGGAAAAAATTCGTTTCTATGGAATAGTCACGATTTGTGAAATCTAGATTTGATTTTCGCTAGCAGAGTACATTGTTTATTAACAAAGGATTGTTAATAACTTTTGCTTCCTTTTAAAACTTGATGGAAATTGTTCGGATCAATAAAAAAGGCAACCCATACTTTTTTACGTACGAAAAAAATTTGCTTTGTATTAAATAGTCGCGATTTGTCGATTCTAGATTTGAGTTTCTCTAAAAGAGTATATTGTTTATTAACAAACGATTGTTAATAACTTTTGCTCCCTCTCAAAACTTGATGGTAATTGTTCGGATTAATAATTGAAAGCAGCCCATACTTTTTTACGTACGATAAAAATTTCCTTTCTATGGAATAGTAACGATTTATGGATTCTAGATTTGAGTTTTCCTAGAAGAGTACATTGTTTATTAGCAAAGGATTGTTAATAACTTAATTCTAATTGTGATATGATTTATTAACTGAATAGTTAAGAAGTAATGTAATAAAATACTCTTAATCACATAATAATGAAAAATTGTAGTAGTAAATAAAACAATGAAGTTTGAAAAGTTTATTTGAAATCACATTTGTATTGCGAATGTGTGGGCACAATTTCCTACGGACTAGTTCTAGACCATGTTTGCATATGTTGAACATTCATTTTGCCATCAATCCAGAAGGAACGTTCATCTGTCCACAGGATCCCGCGTTTCATTGAAGCAACTTGTCGAAAATGAGCAATTAATTGCTCACACATCGCTAGTCTAAGAGGTTTATCTACTTCCTTCAAGATTTGACCGCTTCGAACTTTGTAAGGAAAGTAGCCGTTCTTCTTCAGAACTTTTAAAACAGAAGATTTTGAAACTCCCACATCCCTTGCAATTTCCCTCGAGGCAGCATGCGGATTTATTTCCACGCAGGTACAAGGATCTGCATTTCCTCCGTTAGAATATATGGAACTCTTGTCTGCGGAAATAAATAAACAATATTGCAGAACACTTTCTTTTATGGGGCATTCCATGTCAAGTGATCAAGGTGGAGAAAAATTTTTCTCCAATCGTAGCAAAACTTGGGGCTTTTGTAGTACTCATAGAAAGTAATTTTTCGTAAAAATATTTTTTTACCTAGTCCAATATTTTCCGAGGGCGAGGGGGTTAAATTTTCGTGTTTTTCAGTACAATGCTTATTTCAATAATTTTTTACTCTTAAACAATTAAACATACAAATTTGACAAAGTACATTTTGGAAAGGTTTTTTCATGCCCTTTCGATTGGAAACAAGTATTTTGAAAAAAAAATTTTTGACCCTAAAAAATTCAAAATTAAAAATAAATTTCAATTTTTTTGGGGGGGGGGGGGGGGTGAGTGCCGAGTTTTTTTTTTTTTTACGAAAGCTGAGGTTTTTTTCCTAAAAGGACATATAAATGAAAAAGTGGGACTAGAATGTTTAAACAATGAAAAAAGAATATATCTATATATATCGCTGTGCTCACTGCCTGGCTGGCGAGAGAGAAGTACCGATGGCGCACTCACTGCCGCGCATGACGTAGGTCGCTCTTACCTCTCGTCATACCTGAGGAGAGCCAGCGATCTATAATACTTGGTTGCACATTTCGATTTATTCAGTCTGCCTACGACCGGACTCGGGGCTTGCTCCGAGGCCGATCGACAGCAGCTCACTTTCCTTTCTCACCCCTCGATCTATTCTCTGTCCAGAGAGGCGCTAATCCTGGCTAGGGGATGATTTTCCTCGTTTGAGAAGGTGAACATGAGGAACTAATCTGTTCACCAGCTCTTACAAATTCCTAGAAGGAGTTGTACTTGGACTTCGGGCGCTAACGAGTCCTGGTAACTCCCTTCGTTTTCGTTCTTATAATTTTTTTACCTGGTGCAGAGAAGACCGAGTGGAGCTCCACCGTGTAGTCTCTGTACTATTTCCACCTTAGTCTCAACTGAACGTGGGGCGCTAACCCGGGACGTTGAGACATCCCTGTTATTTTTACCATCCTCTTTACACACACACTTTTACATAATTTTCCCCTGTTAAACTGAGGAGCTAATCGTTCAACAGATATGACACATACACCTGGACAACTTGGCCTTGAGGAGCTAATCAGGTCAGGATGTCCAGAACATACATGAAACTTACACTAATTTCGCGACGGGCATGAATATCGACCGTAGTTCGATATCTAGTTATTTTTCGGTAAATTCATAATTTCCGACCTAGCGTGCACGACCCTAGTTTCCGTCCTCGCGTATAATTGGGGGTTAAATTCTAGAATCAACCCGGTAACTTTCAGTGTCAAAGATTTTGTAAATTAATATAAAATAACAGGAGTAAAATTTGATTACAGTCCAACCGAGATCGAGAACGGCGAGGAATGATTTGGATGAGAGGGTGTGAAATGGCGGACGCGCCTAAATTTTCCATTTTTGTTATTATTAAATTTTCATTTGTTTAAATATTTTATTTTTATTAATTGTAATTTAATTCTCAATTTAGTTTATTATTTAAAGGACCCCGCACCAAATACATGGAAATAAAGGTCACGGTGAAATTTTTTTATATTTTGTAATTTTGTAGTTTATGACCTATTAAACAAAAAATGTTAGTACCAAAATTCAAAAAAATGGACAGTTTTTGAGTTACACGACTTAAAAGTCACGAAATACACAAAAAATCGAAATATACAATGTAAAGGAAACAATGTTCTTTATAAGAGCAATCTATAAAATTCTTTAACAACTCTTGGCATAAAAAGCAAAAAACTTGAATAATGATATGTTAAAAGATAGCATATTGTAATTATGGTTGTAACAAACAACCATCGATCAACCATATTCGCGTTTCTTAATACGTTCGATTTTAAGTGGTATACATTGCTAGATGTGCATAAATGATTTTAAGATTGCTGAAGTTGTAAGAATCATTTTTATTCTAAAATGGTTTTACAATAATTAATGGTAGTAACCATAATCACCATAGAAGATCTCTAAACACTTTCGATTTTAAGTGGATTTCTTGCTAAATATACGTAAAAGATTTATATATTCGTGGAGTTTAGTCGGAAGTTGTAAGTATATTAATATTCTACAATGGTTGTTTAATGGTTGATGGTATAGTAACCATAATCACTAACGAAGAACTCTTAATACGTTCGATTTTAAGTGGTATACATAAAATATTTTTAGATTGCTGAATCTCCATCTGTAAGAATCGTTGTATTTGTTCTACAATGGTTGTTTAATGGTTGTTGGTAGTAACCATAATCACCATTGAAGAGCTGTAAGCGTCTACAGTTATATGTTAAATGCTTGTTAAACATAATTATTTAAAAATCATGGATTAGTTGAAATCTTTAGGAACTGGATAATATTATTTTCATCCGAATATGGTTGATCGATGGTTGTTTGTTACAACCATAATTACAATATGCTATCTTTTAACATATCATTATTCAAGTTTTTTGCTTTTTATGCCAAGAGTTGTTAAAGAATTTTATAGATTGCTCTTATAAAGAACATTGTTTCCTTTACATTGTATATTTCGATTTTTTGTGTATTTCGTGACTTTTAAGTCGTGTAACTCAAAAACTGTCCATTTTTTTGAATTTTGGTACTAACATTTTTTGTTTAATAGGTCATAAACTACAAAACTACAAAATATAAAAAAATTTCACCGAGACCTTTATTTCCATGTATTTGGTGCGGGGTCCTTTATAATTCTTTCTTTATTAGTTTTTATTTGCATTGTATCGAGTCAGTTTTATTATTTTATATTTTTATTGTAATTTTTATGGTTTAAATTTAATTTGTTAATTATTAATTTTGTTATTATTTCTATTTTTTATTTTATTTTGTTAAATATATTTACTTTCGAAGGTTTAAATTATGTTTTATTATTTTGGTTTCGCCCTGTCACAAATTTCTCTTAAATTAGTATATCAAATAGATGGCGCTCGCGTCACAATAAATTGATAGAATTTACAAATCTAGAGACCCGGACTCCATCCGGCGAGCAAATCCTTATTGGCAAAAATTAAGATCATTACAGTTTAATACAAAAATAATTAAAAAATATTTAAAATAAACATTACACAAAAAACCCCTTGATCACTTGACGTGGAATGCCCCTTATATAAACTATAATATTTTTAATATTATAATCGTGAATTTCGAAAGGTCTCAATACGGATTTTTTCAACTTTCAATTCTTTTACATTTTTGGCAATATTAAATATTTTAATATTACATATTCCTTAACGTTTTCTTCAAAGAGAATTAAAATGTTTTCCTATTTGATTTATAGCCTAAAAATGATTATTTACTAACATAATGTTGGTTTGTTTTTTATTTAAATAGAAATTTTATAGATTTTAAAATTAAATAAAAAAACTGTTTCTCGATAGAAACATATTCTATTAATATATTTTTATAAATAAAACGATTTAATTTTTTTCATGAATTTCGAAAAAGGCTCAACTCTGATGACTATATTAATAACTTTCTCCAACTCACTATTATAAAGTACAATTCTTTTATTACATTTTCAAATATAATAACATTTAGTTACTACGAAGAAAAGGTGGACTCTTTTAATTGAAACTATTTTAAAGAAACAGCTTTTTGTGTCTGCTGTAAAATTTCAAATAACCTAGTGAAGCTCTTATCAAAATTTACGATTCAATTACATCCCTTTTAATTTTTATTGCATTTCCAAGTTTTATTTGTCTTTTTAACTATTTATAAATTTTTAAATGTTTAGTTTTTGCTCTAAAATAATGATTTTAGTAAAAAATAAAATTTGAATAATAATTTTTTCAAACTTTTGAAAGTATATATTTGGTTTATTCTTAAATAATACTACCTATTAGTCATTACAAATATGATCAATTAAAAAAATGATATTTACAATATTAAGTTTATAAATTTTTAAAATTAAAAAAAACATAAGTTTCTTGAAAATTTACCTACCCTTGGTCCATCGTGATGATTATCGTTCAAGCAACCATGTTCCTAGTACTATCGTAAACACTTCTGAACAGTAAACAACGAAGGAATTTGTGCATGAGGATATTCCACTGCAAATAAGTCTCTCGGAACCCTCATACTTGAGCCAGCCAGTTGCGCGTTCACTCAAAACTTTTTCTGCTCCATAGTGTAAACTCGCTGCATTTTTATTATTATTATTGATTTTAAAATACTTGACATTTATTTCTAAAACAAGCTCTTTGTCAATGAAGATATACAGTAAAAAAATGAAAAAAGCAATTTTATTTTTATAATAAACAACGTTAGTCAAAATTGCAAATTCTACGCTATTATTAAAACTTCTTTTGACCACTGTAGTCAAAAATGTAATCAATTGACAGTTATCACATAAACACATTTGCAGTAAATATAAACATTTTAGGACAAAACACAAAGAGAAAATTTAAATTACTTAGAATGATATATCTTAATTAGAAATGTTAGAAACATTTCATAAAATATCTTTAAAATAGTAATTCAATTAATTTTATTTGTACTAAAATGCAAAAAAGAAAATAAAAACTTTATAGCTTACACTTATTTTAATGATTATATTAAAAACAAAATCGATGTCACACTTAAGACCATAATATTTAGTGTGACATTCTTTCATAGTAAAGTATATGACAACGTGACCACTAAATAACGTAAACATAAAAGTTTTTTGTTTAAAATTGATGCCAGAAAATATTAATAAATCAATCTACTTCCATTCATATAAATACATACATAAAATTACTTATTATTGAATTAAGAAAATGTGTACGAACGATTTTAAAACCAAATTGAAAGTTGAGAAAACGAGAGAAGAAAAGCAATTTAAAAAAATTAAAAGCAAAGATAATTAATTAAAATAATTTCTTTTCGTAATTCATTATGGGATTAAGAAAGTGTGTGCAAAAGATGTTAAATTTAAATTGAAAGCTGAGAAAATGAGAGAAGAAAAGCAATTTTTGAAACATTTAAAACTCGAAAGTTAAATTCCAAACATTGAACCCACAACTATTCAATAAAGTAAAATATTTTTCGACACTCATAGTGGGTATGTAGAAATAATAATCAAAAGATTTTAGATCTAAATTGAAAGCTGAGAAAATGAGAGAAGAAAAGCAATTTTAGAAAAATTTAAATTCCTTTAAAATATAAAAGTCGAAAATGAATTTCAAAAATTAAAAGCAAAGATAATTAATAAAATTAATTTCGTTTCTTCATTTATTATGGGATTAAGAAAGTGTGTTTAAAAGATGTTAAATTTAAATTAAAATTTAAGAAAACATAAAAAACAAAAAAAATATAAAAAACAAAAAATATTTAAAAAAGCAAAAAAAAAGAAAAAACTCTTTTATGTCCACCTCCACGTGGTAATAGTCGGGCAACATCGCCTAGGTAGAGTATACGTGCAGCACCTCCGCATACGCGTATTTCTCCACACGGCTCGCCTACGAGCGTAACGGGGTCGAGATACTCCTCAACCACCAGCAGCAAGGCATGGCATACCTTGCCTACCCACCCACTAGGATCATGGTAAATCTTCGTGGGCCCCTGGGTAGGGGGCGGGACCTTTCTAATCCCTTGTTACTCTGCAGGTAACCGCCCGAGTTGTGGACTGCAACTCGCTCAGCGAGACGCAAGCGCCTCTTGCTCAGCATATGAGCTTTCAACCACTGACAAGAGGGGAAAGGAAAAACGCTTCTGAAAGCGTTGAATTCCTTACGTTAAGAAAGACAAAGCACAGAATGCAAGAAGACGGGTGCCAACGTATTGGAGAAGCAGTTAGTTGTAGTCGTACTGGCCTCGAGAACCCCGAGAAGTTAACAAGGTCTTTGATGCGACCGCTTTTAGATCCAACGGCCCGTGATGGCGATACGGCAACCCCAGACACGCCACTGGTCTGATATTGAAGATAAATCTTCAACCCTTAGGCTCGTTCAAGTACCTCGGGGTCACGAGGCCCGTAGAGATTGGGGGTGGATAAGTTCCCCAACCCCTCTTGTGAGGTACACTCGGGCTTGCACCGGGGCCGTCAACGCCCGTAGGAGGCTACTGCCTTATGAAGCGGCCTTCCCCCTGATGCAACAGCACCGTCCCTGCTGTCTGGCTTGGCCTAAGGCAACTCGGGACCGCCAAATCCCGTAAGAGTGTCGCGTTCCACTCTCCCTTGAGTAACTCAGGATGCGCCGGATTCGTCGTACCCGTAGGGCGGTCTTTTCATATGAAGGAGAGCTCCGACACTCCCCTCCTTTACTAGGATGCCCCCCATGACGCAATAGTCGGGCAACAACGAATTATTCGCCGGAAAACTGACTATAACATTTTAAGCAATGTGGAGTCTCTTTTACAAAATACGTCTGCTATATTGAATCCGACAGTTTGAATTTTGGAGAAATAACATCATATTCGTAATCAGTGACCTCAAAAACCCCCGAGTAACAAATTTTCAAGCAATATAGAGACATTTTCAAAAAAAGTTGTCCGCCATATTGGATCCGACATTTTGAATTTTAGAAAAATAACATCATATTCGTAATCAATGACCCCAAAAACCACCGAGTAACAAATTTTTAAGCAATATGTTGTCCGCCATATTGGATCCGTCATTTTGTATTTTGGAAAAATAACATCATATTCGTAATCAGTGACCCCAAAAACCTCGAGTAACTAATTTCAAGCAATATAGAGTCATTTTTAAAAAAGTTGTCCGCCATATTGGATCCGCCATTTTGAATTTTGGAAAATTAACATTATATTCGTAATGAGCGACCCCAAAAACCCCCGCGTAACGAGTTTCAGTCGATTACGGTGACTCAAAAAAGTTGAAGCACTGTTTCATATGTGAGCCATGTTTTTAGTTTTTGCGCCATATTGTCGTTCGCTATTTTGAAAAAAATTGGCCTCTTCATGGTTTTGTAGTTGAGGGTCCATGGACGCGATATTTTGATGTTTTGAGACCATCCATTTGCATTTTTCTGGTGAAAATATGGATGAAAAGAAATTTTTTCTGAAAAAATTGTTTTTTTATAAAATTGTTTATAACTTTTAAACAATTTGTTGTAAACAAATTTTAACATCAGAATATGAAAGAGGAGTAAATTTTACATTAAAAATATGATGTGTCAATTTTTTCGTATCCATTGTTGTAATAAACCAGGTCCTCAAAGTCAATTAAATTTTTTCGTCCGTCTGGGCGTTAATGGGTTAAGAGAATTTGACAGATTAAATTTAGGCCAAAGTAACATGAACAGAAGGTTAGTATCAACACAACCTCACACTCAACCGATTATCTCTCGTCAAAAAAGAAATTATCGCGACACGGTTCTCCTTCCCTCTACAAGATGCCTTAACAATGAAACTTGCACAACATCTTGGACTCGCGAATACGAAAACTTCGAACCCGTTTCTGAAAATATTGCTCCTGAATATAATCGAGATTATTGTCGCAATAATAGTCGTTGTAGACCCACAAATGAAAACACACAATTTCGTGAAGATTCTCAACGTGTACCAAACGAACTTAGGGATTATTATCGCCATGATACTCGTTATACATCCACAAATGAAAACACACAATTTCGCGAAAATCTTCAACGTGCGCCAAACGAATTCGGAGAATCTCGTTATGACAATAGCCACAGATATCGTCGCGATAATGATACTAGACATTACGATCAAGAAACCGATTATTACCTTTCGGATTTTAGCGATGTTTCTTTCGATCCTGAAGATTATTATAGTCCCAGAAATCGACTTTATGGTACATTTGCAGCTTCAGCTTACGGAACTATGCGTAAGTGGAATTAAAAATTTTCAGGTACTTTTTAAGAGGACGCTGAGTCATTTTTGCGTCGCCTCGAAGAAGGTAGAACCTTCTTTCCCATTCGAGACGAAGATTTGCTAAAAATTCTTCCATTCTTTCTATTTGCTGTTACGCTAAATTTGTTTCGTGGTTCTAGACTTTAATAGCGTACTTTTGACCAATTTACTTATGCATTTAGGACTCGTTTTGCGGACGTAGATTTTCAATTTGAGCTTCGTCAGGAAAGTTACCGTAGAACTCAAGGAGAAAATGAGAGAGTAGCCGACTATATAACATGTAAGTGGCCGTTGTTTGAGCGCTATTTCTCGTGAACATTTAGAAAATCTCGCTACAGCAAAACAAAGAAAAGATTTCGTCTGATAAAAGCCCACCGGATACTTCGACAAATTCCGCACTCGTTTGCTGGAATTGTGACGCCGAGGGCCATAGGAATTATGATTGTAAAGAGCCCCGTAGAATATTCTGTTTCGGTTGCGGTAAAAAAGACCTCACTCGTCCCAATCGTCGTGGTTGCCAGGAAAACCAAAAAAAATGAATATTAAACTTTCGTTTAAAAGTCTAAAAACTGCTGAACTTTCATATAACGCGATTTTGTTAAATCGTACAGTCTCTTTTACCGCCTTTGTTGGTAGCGGCGCTTCTCGCACTTTTATAGGATCGAAAGGTATAAAAATAATTAAGAAACTTAATCTTAAAATTACTTAGAGTTCAGGAAAAGTTCAGTTGTTTCTAACGAAGTTTTGTTACCAGTTCATCTTAAGGGTAAACATAGGCAAATCAATGCTCGCGTATTGAATAGTCTACCCTATTCCTTAATCGTAGGACTTGATTTTTTGCGTAGTTTCCAAATTGTAACAAATTTTGAGAATAGATAAAGAAATGGACGAAATGATCAAAGATGACGTCATCGAGCCGTCAGATTCAGATTGGTCCTCGCCTATTATTATGACTAGAAAACCCGACGGTACGTATTGCGTATGTCTTGATTTTCGAAAAGTTAGCGGTGTCACTAAGAAAGACGCCTACCCGATACCGTATATTAGCGCCATATTGGATTGGTTACGTCACGCTAAATTTATCACTAAATTGGATATGCAAAAAGGATTTTTGCAAGTCCCGCTTCATTCGGTTTACTTGGGATCAAAATCTTGCCGAGTTTAGATTCGCGTATAATACTGCTCATCACAGTAGTTTAAAAGCTACTCCCGCTTTCTTGAATTTAGGTCGCGAGCCGAAACTCGTCAATAGTTTGCGTAAAAGAGTTGAAAATATTACCGAAATAGAGACTCAATCTCGTTCTCAATGGAATGAGAGAATTAAAAAAATGAATGTAGTTCGAGACTGAATAGTGAAAAATTTAGACGATGCTTTCGAAAAGCAATCTAAATACTATAATCTCCGACGAAGAGATTTTCGTTATCGTATAAGCGATTTAGTATTACTGCGTACTTACAAACTCTCGTCGAAAGAGACAAATATGTTACCGCAAAATTTTGTCCTCCCTATTCTGGTCCATTTAAGATTTCGAAAGTATATTCTTCTCTTGTTTATGACATTAGCGTTAGAAAAGTACATATTAGTATATAAAAGTAAAGTAAAAGTACATATCGAAGATTTGAAACCGTATCGAGGATCCACAAATAACAATGACTAAGTGACTAAACATCTTGTTATTCACAATTTTTATCTCACGTTAACGAATTTTCTTTGTGTGAAAATATATCTTATTTTAATCCTATGTTCTGTATATTATGAATTATTAATTTTGTCGCGTATAAATTTGCTCCTAAATTAAAACTTATTCGTTTTCTTATTTTTAGGATAATTTTCGCTGAGACCTATCTACTATGACAGAAGCCAATCCTCGTACCGAACCCGTCGCTGACGAAATCGTGTTGCTCACCTAAAAGAAGAGATGAAGGGTTACAATGAATTGAGAAAAGTTTCTGGTAAAACTCTCTATATATCACCGAGACGAATTTCCGAAGACACCAGAAAAATCCTCTGTTCGAAATGTGCTGCACCTGTGATTGTAGACGAATCAACCGCTACCATTGCACCCCATCCCTCCGATGAACCTGGATGTAGCGCACCAAAACTAGAGAAGGTCAATCACCAATCTCCGCCGACATCTTCTGAGGACGATTCCTCTGAAGGCTCATTAATCGAAACTATCCTAAGCCCCATCAAAAGGCAAACTAAGGAGAAACAAACTTCCGCTTCGTTGTGTCTGTCGACTAACCAGACCACCGTTAACGGAAACAACCAGGAGGATGTCTCGACAGAAAAAACCCAATTTGTTACGAATCAAGACGTCCAAACTACCTCAGATGCTCGAGACGAAATCGCCAACATTCCACTACCTCGACACGAACATAATATGACTGATAAAAACTCGACCGCCGATGTTGTTCCGACCGCCCAATATACCGGGACTATATATACCGAAGACTACCAACGAAAACAATTACACTGGCACCATTCCTAAGAAAAATACTATGAAGACCACACCCGAAGTTAACGACAATCAACGACAGGACGTCGACTCCACCTCGAGAAAGAGAGATTCCCCTCAATGAAATTCCTCTCAGCGATCTAATGCTCCCGTCAAAACCTATTATCGTGTCGCACCAAAACCAGGATGCTGGAATTGCGAGGACCTAACCCATTGTTATCCGTCTTATCCTAAACCATTCCTCCACAGATTGTGCTTTTCGACCTCGTGGTCCTTTCATTGCGCCAATGACGTTTTGTTATTTGATTTACAATTTCAAGCTTAAATCAAAAGGCTTCATTGCGAATCATTGTTTTTATTTTGTAATTGTATTATGTATTTTACGAGTTTGTTAAAATTTCGTAGTGCCTCGTGGTTTCCTTCCTAATCTTTCGCTTTGAGTTAATTCAAAATGTCGCGTATTAATTAGTTAGAAATAATTAGAAAATTGGTTGCGTGCAATAAGTGAGTTTGGAACCAAGTCATTTTGCGTTAAATTTAGTTTATTTCGCATATTAAATTTTGTTGAGTAACAGAGATTTTTTTGTGTATAATGGAATTTCACAATTTTATTTGATTATTTTTGTAATTTATGTATTATTATTATGTATTATGCTCCTTTTAGCCCTTATACTATTCTCTTTTTTTCTTTTTAATCCCAATTACATATTAGTACATACAATACTTATCAATTTTATTCCTTTAACTCAATTGCAATTGGTTGCAATAGACTGCAGTCTATTTCCTTCCTGTACAATAATTATCTACGTGACGATTTCATTATAAATAAAGAGAAAATGAAACTTTATAAAGAAGATTAACTGAGAGTTAAAGAGTGATATAGTTAGAGATAAAAAGAAATCAATACATTCACAAAAGTGAAAAGGTAGTTCAAGAAAAATATCTTCCAAACCAGCGTAGCTGATTGTGAGTGATATATGCGTCCCTAACGTTCAAGGTTCGAGCCCTCCTGCGTGCGAGATTTTTCAAATTTGGTTTTAAGTGTTATGTGTATAATGTTGGTTAATAATGTAAAATAAAATATAGATATAAACAATAAGTAATAATTTCGTAACAAATAAATAAATAATTTTTTAATAATAAATTTAATTAAAATTGTAATACTTCATAAAGTCTTTAATATTGTTAATAATATTGGTTAATTTATTTTTTATATAATAAAAAGGATAAAAATTTCCAGCAAAGAGAAATAAAAAGAGATAAAAGTACATAGGTATAAAAAGAGATAGAAATTTGGAGATAAAAAGGTATAATATTTCGGGTATGCAAAGTGGCTATTTCCAAGGGATAGAAAAAACTATATCTCTTTCTATCCCCAAAATTCTATCTCTTTCTATTATTTTTCTTCCAGTAGGGCGTTTACCCTATAGGGTCGACTGAGGAAAACCCGATCACTTTATTTTTTCAAGTCGAAACAGTTTTATTTTTTAAATATAAAAATGTATCTTATTCCCGTCTGAAGTATGATTTATTATTGATAAACTGTGAGTTCTATAAACAATAAATATTGGTTTAATATATAAAGAACATAGGTTGCATGAATTACAACTTTGTATTTAAATAATAATATATTGTATTACAAGAATGTGCAATAACAACATCATTGAGGTTTTAAGAAATTATGTCCTACCTTTGGGTGCATCACCCTCTAAATTCATGTACGTAATTTCATTCAGAGTAGGGGAGAGTGGGACGAAATGGGGTTTTAGTACTCTCTTAGAAAATACTATATTTAAGTTATTTCAAAATTTTTTTTCTCCGCTATTATCACAATTTTCTTAAACCTAAGTGTACAAAGAAGAATTCTGATGCTTAGTTGAATCGATATCTTTGTCTGGTACTCTGTTAACAGCCAATTACAAATAGGAAACCCATTTTGCCCCTTTCTCCCTACCTAGTTCTACCTCGTTCTGTTGGAAGATATTACTTCTAACCCTTAAATTTTATTATAAGAATTAGGTAGCACATGAGCTCTACTAGAACGCTTTCTATAGAACATTATTGTAAAAGAAAAATGTTTATACATTTATTTTCAGTGACAGTTATACTTTTATTCGGACTTCAATTGATATAAAAATATACCTCTAGAGTTTGTCATTAATCTTACCCCACACTACTCTTTTTAAACTAGAAAACATATTAAAGTTTTCATCACTGGTTGAAGTAACGTGAAGAATGCAGTCTCTTAAAATCTTTCCTAGAATTAGAGTTAACTTTTTTTAAACAGTTTTGCTTCAGATTTATCAAGTCTCACTTCAATAACAATAACAACCGGTTCCACAATTTTTGTCATCAGAAATTTGCTGGAGCAGTGCGTTAACAAATTGCGTGGATGCAAGTGTCTTATATAGTGTTCTTTCAACGAATGTGTAACACAGAAATTCTTGTTCATTGATGTAAATCATCCCTTCCTTTTAATGAAAACAAATCGATTAATAGGCATATTTATATGCAAAGCAGTAGCATTAGATGGAAGATGGAAGAATTTCGATGAATTATTCAAAAGTTCCCAGTCATTGATAGAATGCTCAAAAGTAGAAAGGGGAAATTTTACCCTTTCCTCCTTGTGATTGTACATTCAACCGAGTGTCGTAATACGAGGCGATTTAAAGGAAAAAACACTGCAGTAATTTATTTAAATAAATTTTACCCTCAGTCAAACGAATCAATTGAAAGATCTCATCACGTTTTAGGAGAATAATTAATACAGTTTTAAAAAAATGAAGAATGGGATGACTGGTTAGAAATAACCATGTTTTTTACAATACAAGTATTCATAAAGGCACTAAGTGCACTCCGTACCAATAAAAAGACATCATAAAATGAGAAATATTGCTAGAGAAAATTTTATTTTAGCAAAAGAAAAGTCAAAAATCTGTTATAATTAAAATTGCAATCCACAAAAATCCAAAAACATTATTTATTTTGCTTCATGGGAAAGCCTTTTGGTTATCTTTTTTTAAATTTGTGGTTTAAACAAGTGTACAATTAAAACTGTTATAATAATAATATATTTTATTTACTCTCCCTACAATAGGTAGGGTTCGAGGCTCCCAAATACATACAAAATACTCTTAACTTATATTTACAAAAATCCTTACAACTAAACATTCCCTTCATACAACTTAACCTAATCGCAAATTAACCTACACACAACTCTCTCCACGCTCTCAATCTTACAGTTCGCCAGTGTTGGGCTTCCGTTTTCAGTTCGTTCTATGCCCATGCTGGCTTCAACCGAATTCGCAAACCCTTTTAAAAAAAAACCTTCTACTCCTTTCTCACCTCTCTTACACCCTCCAGACATCCACTTTTACCCATCCATCCATCCATTCTCGCAAAATCTTCTCTCCTCATTCCGAGTCTATCACTCTTTACACGCTTCCATCACTCCTCCCGTATCCTCTCTCACGACTTACTTTACCCCATCCACCCAAATACAATCTTTACCCATTCTTACCTGTTTTCCATTCACTCTCTCCGACCCCGCTCTTTCTCTCAATACCCATATCATTCTCCTCTCCGTCAAACTTCTATCCTCATCTATTCTTATTACACTTCTTTTCAGTCTCCCTTTCACCCTCATCACGTCCATTTTCTCTTCCTCACTGCCCAACTCCACCAACCATAACTTTGGTACCCCATATTCTCCCCTTCCTAACGCTTGAACCATTTTCACTGAAACATTAACCCCCACCCACGCCAACACTTTTTCCACTGCTCTTTTACCCTCCACCACACCTACATTTTTATCATTAATCACTATATTCTTTTTCCTTTTTTCATTTTCTACTACATCTACTCGTCTTGACAAATCTCTCATTTTCCACTTTAACCTCACATATTCATTTCCCTCAATTTTCTCAGTTCCCTCAATCACTTCCTTTATAAATTTTTCCAATCCATTCATTCTTCTCCACATGCTTTCCTTTTCCTTTTTCTACTTACTACCCCATTCATTCCACATTTCCTGCAGTTTCTCCAACCGCTCTTCAATTTCCTCTATCTCTTTGTCCCTTGTTTCCCCATCCTCACAAATATTCATAAAATTTCCCTTCACTCTCATAGCTCCTCATCCATCGCATCCATCTACATCCATACTAATTCCAACAAATCTATGCAATCCTCACACGTCATTGTTACATCCCGAGCGGAAGGCGAGGTTAAAATTAGGTTAAAGAATTTTTGGAGGAATGGTAGGCTGATTATGGTCAAGTTGGTAAAGCTTGACCTATATTTTTAAGTAGGATCGTTTGTACTTGTCAAAACTACGGGTTTTGCGTTAAAACAAAAGAATATTCCCTTTTAATACATTTATTTAATGATTCAATAATTATATTACAAATAGTTACATAAATGTCACTTACTTTTAGTTACAGATTAGTCGTAGATTTAAGGTTACAGCGCTGGTCAGTATAAGTTTGGTTTTCAAGGTGTTGTTTCAATTGAATGAAACTTGAAAAGTTTGTTTTGTTACACTTATGTAACGTTCACAACTTTGAGATTTTTGCGTTTGTTTCAAAAGTTAATACCGCTTCTAAGTGTTACTTTTCGTCACTTGCACCTATTACGGAAAGAAACTTGTTTCTAAGTGTGAGAAAAGCAACTTGCACAATAATCGAGTACAATAAATTCTATCCGCAATTGCCAATTAAAGAAAGAACTTAATAAAATCAAATAAAAACTGAAGGGTCGCTCTACAATGACTATTGGTCTATAAAACCGCACCGGAACATTTGACAATTTTTGTTGAAAAGGCTTTGGCTTATATACTAATGAATTATTAAAAAGTGGGAGAGTTTGTAGACAATTATGGGGGTAAAAGGTTTTAATTCCTAAGAATAATGCTTATTCCTTATACATCTATATATAATCAAGCTTCGAAGAAAGAATCACATCCATCGACAATGGGTTAGTACTTTTACCCGATATATGGAAAAGTGAAGCTCGAGTTACAGGCAGTGATTCCTAGAACTTGGGTTGAGCAAGTAGGTCACAGCATGCGAGTTCGAGCTTACATGACACAATGTCGATGCAACGCATTCCTTCTTTTTTGGTCAAGTTTTACCTCTTATATGGAAAGAGTGATGCTCGAGTTACATGCCATGTTTCGTGGAACTCGGATTGCGCAATTAGGTCATAGCGAGCGAGTTCGAGCTTACATGACGCAATGTCGATGTAACGCATTCCTCTTTATTTTTATCAATTTTTCTACCCCTTAATTTGTTTTTCTCTATTTTAAAATTGAGACAATACAGCGAGTAAAATGTTTTAATTTTACTTATATCTCAATTTCGGATTTTCAAGTCTTTTTAACACGCGTATTATATGTCAAAATAAGATAATTGCATTCCTTTAGCTTTTTGTTACATTGCAGATACACAAAACATATTCCTTACAATCTTATTAAAAACAAAAATGTATCTGGGATGTAACAGTCCTCCCTCCTTACTCTTTCATCGTCCTGATGAAATTTAATTCTTATCATTTAGATACCTATGTGGAGACTTGAAATGCCGAAATTGACACTGTCTTTTATTACCCTGATTACATGATTCATAAAAAATTTTTCATGTGAAAGTATTAAATAAAGAGAAAAAAATATTACAGCACTTAAGAATAATTGTTTAAAAATTATACTTTATTGTGTTTAACATCTGTATGAGGAAGCAAAGTGTTTATGAAATAAACACAATAAGATTTACGAAAACGAATGAAATGAGCACCAAAATTATAACAAAAATTTATAACTTGGCAGCGGTTTTATTATTATTATTATTATGTATATTTTTTTGTATATAACAACAACAATAATTGTTTATTCAATTTAATCCTTATATTATTATAGGTTATTAAGTAAAATATTAAATTATTAATATTTGTTAAGTGTTAATATATTAATCAATAATTAATAAATAGATTGTTTACTTATTTGGTATGAATATAATTTATCATACATTAACAATATTATTGTATTATTATTATTCCTAATGTATTATTGTAAAATTTTTATTTATTTATTAGACTAAAATTAGTAACAATACAATTAATTTATTGAATTAAATTTTAAAGCATATTGTGCATTGATTAATGATCTATTGTTAATAATGTTAAATGGGTTAGAAAAGGACAGCAATATATTTGTGTCCTTTTCTATCTCATGCGTCTCGTTCGCGAACGATCTTCGCGAATCTATTCTGCGTTGGCCTTTAGGCAGAGTTGGTGCATCGGTTGAGTTGAATCACTGGTCGGCCATCGCGATGTGCCACGCATAGTAAAAGAGGTTCAAACAAGGTCGATATACAATCGATGCGTGCTTAAAGCTGGCGCGCTCATTTTGAATGATGCTGTCTTATGCTCTATTCATTTTTATTCTTATTCTATTTTTGTTGTTTTTTGGCTTAAAATTGTCAAAATTTTTGCAGATTTTTAAGACCTTTCCTCCATCCTTAGACTTTACATTGTCTTCAATGTAAGGAAATGGTAGGATGGTTGTTTTGTTCTGTTTTTGTGAATTTTTTATGGCGTTTGTATTTGGTTTCTTCGCCTTTTCCATCTTGTAATAATTATTGAGTAGCAAAAGTATAGTTTTCTTGCTATGATAATGATTTTTATCAATAAGAGTAGCTGAAAGAAGAGTATGAAACCATCTTTAATTGTTGTGATGTAGTCTTTGGTATTTAAAATCCAACTTATAACAAGTATTTCCATCTGCAATCAGATTTATATTTAGCCGTTGTTATTTTGGGTGTTTATAATAATTTTCAAATAACCGACTATATAAATGTGTATTATTTATTTATGTATATATTTAGATTATCTTTATTTATTTATTTATTATTATTATTTTTTTTATTTTTTAATTTCCTATTAACAGTTAATTTATTAAAATTTTATACATGATTTATTGAAATAACTATTAATTGGAATATATCGCGTTATTCTAGTCCCATGGTAGGGTAGGAGCTGGTAAATTCCAAAACTCGTCTGAATCGTCAGATGCGCTTGTTGTTGGATTTTCCTTTTTTAATATTTTCTTATTTCTGATTACGCTAAAGCATTGTTCTTTAGTGTGCCCCCTTCTATAGCAATATTCACAACAGTTTCCCCATTTAAACATTTTTAATGTTACTAGTACAAATTTTGCGCGCTACGCGCGCCCATTTCATATTCTTCGCACTATAAAATCGCTTGCTGGGCACTGAAAAAAAAGTTCTGGTTAGGGTATATTTAACACGATATTCTAGTTAAAGCAACCAGAATTCTGGTTAACCTAACCAGAAATGTTCTGGTTAGGGTATATTTAACACGAAATTCTAGTTAAAACTAGGATTTCTGGTAATTCCAACCAGAAGTTTTTTTTCAGTGGGTGTAAAAACATGATACATCGGATTGGCGTTGAAAAATATGATACCTAGGATTTGACTTGAAAAACATGACATATCGTCGCTTGAGTTGAAGAACATGGCACGTCGAAAAATAAAATTTTATTTTCAATTTTCAGTTGATACCACTGACCGCTAATTTTAAAATGTGGCAAATCTTTGAAACTTTTATGAAACAAATGCTTTCGCTTCATAATATGTCAATTCAAAGAAGAAATAGGTTAAATAATTTTGTATACAGTTTATATTGATTTGAGACATTTTAGATTCGCGGTCAGTGGTACCAACCGAAATTTGAATAAAAAATTTTCGTTTTCCACTTGTCATGTTCTTCAACTCAAACGACGATATGTCATGTTTTTCAAGTCAAATCCGAGGTATCCTGTTTTTTAACGCCAATCCTATGTATCATGTTTTTACACCCAGCAAGCGAAATATACTATGGTATGAATCAAATTTTACACCAATTTTATGATATAGTGAAATATCACTTAGAATAACTACTTTTCTAATGTCCATTTCTATTAAAACATATATAAACTTCTACATAATTTTGTATTACAGCAAACAGATGCATTGGAAGATCCAAAAGAAACTTGGAAAAAGATTTTCAATGGTTCCAAGCGTCACTGAAATCCAAAGTGGGCATTCATTTATTCCTGTTGGTAATAAGCAGTTGGTAGTAAAACGGTACTCTGGTGCAGAAGACAATCTTTCTATAATTCAATATTGAATTTTTAAATAGAAAGATTTTCAACCATCCCTTTTCAGGGCTAATACATGGCTCCCAACTCCAAAAAAGCAATCAACACACAATCAGCCCTTTTCAGGGCTAATCAATGGATTCTAACATTAAAAAGGTAATCCGATTTCAATCAGCCCTTTTCACGGCTAACACAGGTCAACAAAAAAAAGGCTTACTTTTTTTATGAGATACGATAGTGGTTTCCGAAGTATTTTTTGACGCTGAACACGATCCCGGTTCCAAAAATTGGCCATCACGTCAGGATTTTGAGAAAAGTGGGAGTAAAGACCCCAAATACGTGTTTTTGATCGTTTTCAATATTTTTTTCTCCTAAACCTGACGTGCCAGAAACTTCTACATAGACTTAAATTGAAGCTTGAATTGTCCACTTCAAGACTCATATCCGTAAGACAAAAAAAAATAAAAAAATTTTCCAAAAATTAGGTTGAAGTTACCCAAAATGTGTATTTTTGGGTTGCTTTAATGGATTTTTAAAAATTGTTTTGGATTCGTTTGAAAATTGTAATCCAAGGGTTTTTGTGGTCGCTGATTACGTATCCGATATTAGTTTTCAAAAATTCAAAATGACGTATCAAAAAACCCCCGAGTAACAATTTTCAACCGAATCCGATGAATTATAAATTTTGACATCCGCCATCTTGGATCCGCCATTTTGAATTTTTGAAAACTAATATCGGGTTCGTAATCAGCAACCCCAAAAACCCCCGAGTAACAATTTTCAAACGAATCCAAAACAATTTTAAAAAATCCATCAAAGCAACCCAAAAATACACATTTTGGGTAACTTTAACCTAATTTTTTTAAAAATTTTTTATTTTTTTTGGTTTTACGGATATGTGTCTTGAAGTGGACAATTCAAGCTTCAATTAAAGTCTATGTAGTAGTTTCTGGCACGTCAGGTTTAGGAGAAAAAAATATTGAAAACGCTCAAAAACACGTTTTTTGGGGTCTTTACCCCCACTTTTCTCAAAATCCTGACGTGATGGCCAATTTTTGGACCCGGGATCGTGTTCAGCATTAAAAAATATTTCGGGAACCACTATCATATCTCATAAAAAAAGTAAGCCATTTTTGTTGACCTGTGTAATTAATGAATCGTAAACAGCGACCCTGACAACCTCAGAGTAAGAAGTTTCCGGTAGATCGAATAAATTTTTTAAAATTCGACCGTCATATTGGATCCGCCATTTTGAATTTTTAAAATCTGACTTCAGATTCGTAATCAGCGACCCTAAAAAAACCCCGAGTAAGAAGTTTCAGGTAAATTAAATTAATTTTTTTAAATTCGACCGCCATATGGTATATATACCGTATAATCGAGGTATACAATATGGACAATACAAACCTTTCAACAATAGGGTCTTCGTTATTGAGAAAATCTTTGAGG
Organism: Leptopilina myrica (nomen nudum); assembly: GCA_032872475.1. NCBI lineage: Eukaryota > Metazoa > Arthropoda > Insecta > Hymenoptera > Figitidae > Leptopilina > Leptopilina myrica (nomen nudum). The sequence goes on along the minus strand of CM065464.1, from coordinate 22,916,353 downwards.
ACTTTCTCTTTCAGGTAATATTTTCAAAATAGAAACTAACGATTTAACGCTAGTCCTTTCTCTTTCTATCAAGAAAGAATAATATAAGAACTTCTTCGTCTAAAATTGTTTATCCTTTTCTACACAACTGCAACTGCCATAAGAATCTCTTCGTCTAAAAATCTGACTGTTCCTTACTTCGTCTTTTAATAAAACTGACATAAGACTATCTTCCTTTAAATTTAACCATGAATTTCTTTCTCTTTTCAAAGTATAGTGCATAAGAATGTCTTCTTTTACCTAATTTGCATATCTACTCGTTTCAAATAAGGATTAAAGAGGAATCTTCATTAGACATTACATGTATTTTGTGTTTTAAATTTTTAGGTTTTTCCTCTTCTCTAAAGAAATAAGTATTATTTAATTCTTTAAGGATTATTTTTGCTGCTGAGTGTTCTGATTCTCTAATTGTTCGACACTCGTTTCCGGTTGCGATAAATAGATTATTGTTTGTATGGTCTGTTACGGTGCATTTTACTTTCCATAATCTATTAAAATCGGTACCAGTGGTCTTATCAATTATGTAAATGGGTTTATCAAGGTTGTATTCCGCTGTTAGTTCTTCAAGTATTCCTTTTGGGTAGGATATGTCGTTTATGTTTCCTTTTGGAAATATAAAGGCTGGTACAATTTCTCCTTGTAATGGTGAGAAGAAAATTATGGATTCTGACATCTAAAAATTAAAATTATGTTATTATTGTTATTCATATGCAATTTTTAACTTATCTACATGTTTTTGGAACCTGTGTCCATCTTCATTTATTAGAATGACATTATTCTTGTTTAGGATATCCACAATTTCATATGGACCATGATAATGAGGATCAAACTTTCTCTTTACTCCTTCTCTCATGACATATGCTTTGTCACCTACTTTTCCTGAAAATGGTTTGATAGATTTATCATACCATTCTTTAGATTTTAGTTTAGCGTTTATTAGATTTTTAGCTGCCAAAGTTCTAATTTCAATTAGTTTGGTTACAAGTTCAGTTAAATAAGAACCATAAGTTTCTAGCTTAACTTCTTGAGGAAATGAACTAGGAGAGCAAGCAGTTTTTACAAAAACTAACTCGTATGGGGTGAAATTCGTAGCTTCATGCACAGATGTGTTATAAGCAAACATTGCAAAGGGTAATAATCTGTCTCAGTCGTCATAGTCTTTAGAATATTGTTTTATATAATCTGCTAAAACGGCATGGCTACGTTCTACAGCGCCATTTGTTTGAGGCCTATAACCAGAGGTTGTGACTTGCTGAACTTTGAAAAGTTTGGATAGTTTTGACATCAATTTGCCAATGAACGAAGTACCTTTATCGGTTAATATTATTTTTGGGGCTCCATACACTGAAAACAATTCTTTTGCAACAGCATGAGCAATGGTAGTTGCTGAAATATCTGGAATTGCAACAGCTATGCAATATTTGGACAAATGGTCCTGCATAGTGAGGATATGGCAATTTCCGTCAGGGGTTGTAGCAAGCTTTCCTACTGTATCTAATGAAATTTTGTCAAAAACGTCTAGGGGTGTGTCAGTGATAATCATAGGTTCTCTAGTTTTTGCTCTAACTAATTTTTGTGTTTGGCATGTGGGACATTTTCTTACAAATTCTGTCACTTGTTCTTTTAATCGTGGCCAACAAAACTTTTCACGAATTCTTCTATATGTTTTCACTATTCCTTTGTGTCCTGCTATTTTACTTTTATGAAATTCACTTATAATGTCCTCTCTGTTTTCTTCTTTGGGGACAGATACTTGTCCATAACACATAGTTATATTAATGTTACTATTATAGAAAACTGATTTAATAATTTGTCTTAGTTCTCCTCTTAGCATTTCATCTGTAAAGTCTCCGTGTCGAGAAATTCTTATTTCTTTTACTTTTTCATTAGAAAGAAGTATTTTCAAATTCTACATTCCATTCTACATTCTACATTACATCTTTCGATGTCAATGAGTTATCGGCTTATTGGAGTTGGGAACTCGCAATCGGCTGATAGATAATGAACATAGTTATTTCGATGATAAGTAAGATTTTCTCTGTCACTCGTGATGTTTGAAGATTTCTATGATATTCTTGAATAATTCAGAGAAAAATTTGGAGGAATGCTGTTTATAGCATCAAAATTATTCCCTTGTGTTTTATCGTTCTTGGATTCTTCTTTATCTTCCTCTTCTTCTTCATCTTTATTATCTTCTTTGCTTTCCTCTTCTTCATTATCTGTGGTTTCTTCTTCTTCATCATCTGTGTCGACATCTGTTTTATATACTGAAGTGTGATAAAGTGTTGACATGGCTTTTGGAATTTTAAAAATTACTGGTGTGTTGGGTTCTGATGTTGATGGTCGGAAAGTAACATTTTTGATTTTGTTTTTGTCTATTTCCTTTTTCTGTGGTGTTTGATGTATTGGTTGTTCTGGGTCTATTGTTTCTGTAATTGACTTTTTGATATTGAAATTCTCTGTTTGATTTTTCTGCTATATAGATTCACCTTTAGCATAATCCTAATATAAGTCTAGTTTTTGTGAAAATTCTGAGTAGTCTCCGGAAATTAATTCATTAGCTGCTTTATGAACTGATTCGTCATTGTTTCCATCTGAGTGTATAATCCAATATCTAGGAGATTGTGGTGTTTCTATTAGCCAGTCTTCATGTTGTTTTAAGGATTGATCAAAACGTGATATAGAATTTCCTAAATCTTGAGCTATTTCCTTTCTGCTTAAATTCATTGCGTTGTTTTCTTCTTCGTCACAACTTTCTTCGCTTTGACTGGCTGGTGGTTCTACCGTTAATACTGTTTTTTCTGGGCTTGGAAAATATACAATTTTAGGTAACAGTTCGGGAGGTGCACTTTTAGGTCCAGGCATATTTTTTATAGCTGCTGGCGGAAGTTTCAAACTTGGAAGCATACTTCTACTAGGTTCTTGAATAGGAGGATTAGGTATTTCTATATCCTCGTCAGTAATATCCTTGTCTGAGTCTTTGTCTATAGTTATTACTCTAGGATGCGTTGCTCTTCTTTGTGATACTCTTGATCCGATTGTACTTTGATTTGAATTAATTTTCGATGTAGATGGCTTTAAAATTGATTTTGTAGGTTGTAATTTTGGTTGCTGAGGATTTACATATATTTTTGACGGTGGTTTAATTAGTTTCTTTGGGTCTTTGTCACCCTTTTTATTGATTAATATTTTTACTTGTTTTTGCTCGATTTCGGTTTGGGAATTTTTGGTAATTTCTTCATTAACATTTCTGGAAAGAGCATCTGCGTTTGTGTTTAGCTTTCCTGATTTATGTTAGAATTCATATTCATAGTCTCTTAACTTTAATCTCCATCTAATTAATCGCTGTCCTGGATCTTTTATTGTGTCAATCCATCTTAATGGTTCATGGTCGATTATTAAAGTAAATTTCTTTCCATAGATGTAGGGCCTAAAAAATGAACTGCATACATAACCGCTAAGCATTCCTTTTCAGTTGTGGAGTAATTAATTTCTGGTGCATTTAATACTCTAAAAAGATATGCAATAGGAAGGTCGAATCCATCTTTTTCTTGACTCAGCACTGCGCTTATAGCAAAATCTGATGCGTCTGTTGTTAGTGTGAACGGTTTCTCATAGTCTGGGTATTGTAAAATTGGACTATTTCACAAAGCTTCTCTTAGCTCTTTGAAACTTTCTTCTTGCTGTTGTTTCCACTAGAATTTCACTGCCTTTGTTAATAAATTAAAAAATGGTTTAGCCTTTGCTAAAAAGTCTTTAATAAATCTTCGATAATATCCCGCTAAACCTAGAAATTGCTTTACATTACGTGGCGTTTTAGGTCTAGGAAAATTTTTGACAGCTTCTATTGTTTTAGGGTTAGGTTTTACTCCTTTACTGCTTATTATATGCCCTAAATAGGCTACTTCTTTAAAGAGAAATTCGCATTTTTCAGGCTGTAGTGAAAGGTTAACATCTTTCAATCGTTGTAGTAATCGTCTTACCTTTTTGCCGTGTTCCTCTAAATCGTTTGTATAAACTACGATGTCATCTAAATACACGAATAATTCAACACCTTGAAGTCCTGATAAAACTTGATCCATTAGTCTTTGAAACGTTGATGGTGAGTTTTTTAATCCCATGGGCATTCTGATGTATTCGTAATGTGCGTGCGTAGTGGAAAATGCTGTTTTTGGTCTATCAATAGGATCTAATTCAATTTGATGAAATCCACTGGCTAAGTCAAATACAGAGAAGTATTGAGCGGCTCCAATGGTGTCCAGTATGCTAATTATATTCGGCAGAGGATAAAAATCACCAACTGTCTTCTTATTCAGAATTTTGTGTTGAACCATATGTGTAGGAGTTAGTTGTTCTCCGGGAAGATGAAAACTGTCTGGAAATTCTCTAACTAGTTGTTCTACATGTTCTTTTTCTTCTTTATTTAAATAATCTAGTCTTAAATATTCCAAAATATCTAAAACTCTGTTTGATGATGGTATGTATTCTTCTTCTGTAGAGTAGTCATAAGAGTCTTCACCTGGTAATTTATAAAATTCAAAAGGTATTAACTCTTGAGGTTGTATATCAATTTCTGCGTCTTCAGATGTCATATTTATCGCGTAAATATGGCAAACTCCATCGTGATTTGTTACTACTCCTTTACCTAATAATAATCCTTCGTCGGTTTTTATTAAGGGTAAGTATCCTTCTTTTAATTCAGGATTTAAAACATCGATAGGTATTACTTGTCTTGTTCTGGCTTTAATAGTTACACTTTTTCTTTTATTGGCTTTGTTTTCTACTAACGCTTCTCTGGCTTCTACTGATTCTTTATCTGTGAAGAATATAGGTTATATAGGGTCAGAGTGTGTGACAATGGTGTTATGCCAAAATGAAATTTTAACTTTTTCTTCACGTAGGTACTCTCTACCTAGAATACCGTCGGATTCTATAGAGACATTAACAGATACTACTTGGAAAGTTACTTGCTTCGTCTTTATTTCTGTTTGAACGGTTCCCAATGTTAATAGTTTGGTAGGAACAATTCCGGCTATGTGTATAGCTTCTTCTTGAATTATTCTTAATTCCGGAGATATTATATTCTCTTTAATTATATTCACATCAGCACCTGTATCTATTAATAAGGTTGCTGATAATTTTTGGAAACTTGGAGAATTAATTACTATTATTGGAGATTCTCTAGAGTTTCTGGCGTGGAAGATGTGTTTTGTAATAAAAGAATTCTTTCGTTGGCTGGACGCTCTTTGTAATCTTCGCTCGTCGTCGCGTCTGTCCGTCGAGTCGTGTTTAAGTTTAAATTACTCTTTTCAAAAGAGTGTGGGGACTGAGCATGTGGTGGTGTTCTATTTAATTCTTGAGGCTTGTTAAAATATGCTTCTTGTGGAGGATGATATGGGTAAAATGGATAAGAGGTATATGGCATATAAGCATTAGGGAAAAACAAGTTTGGGTGATTAGGATACTGTGGAGGAAAACTGTTATTTGGACCATATGGTTGATACGGACTTCTCAATATACCTGTGGGGTTAGGTGATTGAGAACGATATCTCGTTTCTTCATGAGGATATAAAAATTGTACTCTATTACTGGGACTTCTTTCTCGATATCTTTAATCTTGGGGTTGATATCGTAAATAATGATAAGCATTATAATCAGGTTTATGACTATAGTGACGTTGTTCAAATTTCAACGCGATCTCGAAAGCATCGTCAAGCTTTTCAGGATTTCAGGCTTCTATTATAGTGGCCATAGCATGTGGAAGTCCTTTTATGAAAGCTTCTAAAGCACAATAATTTAGGGGTTGCATTTGGGTTATTAGCGCTAATTGCTCCGTATGAACTAGCTAGTGTCGCATATGCACCTGCTAATAATTGGGACAGTCTGTCATAAAACTCACTAACATTTTCATTTCTGTTCATACGAATTGTGGATATTTTCGGTAAATACCATGCATATGATTTATGAGTAGAAAATCTTTGTTTTAAATGATCTATTAATTGTTATATGTTTCCGAAAAACTTACCATGAGTGCTTTTTCTAGCAGCACCCTTTAATTTAGCAAGAACAGATTTCAAATACTGATCTTCGCAGTGTTTAGGAATGGTAGATTCAGCATTTAAAATATCTTCTATAAAATCTTTTACGGGCATATTATGACCGTCGTAAAAAGGAATATTCATTATATCTTGTTGTAACGCAAAACATTCCGCCATTGAATTTACCATAGTATCATGAAGGGATATTGTGGTTGTGAAGGTCGCGCCCTTCGCCTCTTCCGAATTATCGTCATCATTACCCTTTTGATGTTTATTCTTACGAGTCATATTGATGTTAATTTAAAATAATTCGTTAATAATATCAAATGAAAAGGGGAGTCCTAAAACTCCAATAATATCTGAATTGTCGTCGTTACAATTTATTGTTTGAAATTCTACTACCGTATAATTAATGCAGACTTTTGTCTCTCCGTGCGTTCGTAAAGTACCGTCTCTAAAAAAGTATTTTATTATACGATTTACACCTAAAAAGGGGTCAATTCTGTCTTCTTTAATAATATTAATAGGTAAGGAAGGATCTAATATAAATAGACCTTCGTTATTGCTTTATTAGCAATTACTATTTTTGCCTTTCCAGATGTAATGAATGATCCGAAATTTATTGTGTATTTTTCGTTTCGTTTTATTTTAGAATCCGGGGTGAGTTTACTTTCATTTATTAAATTAATATCTAAGGCAGGATTGATTAAAAAGAGTCCTCTATTGTCTATCAAGTTTTTAGAAGAAATGTGGATTTTCGGATGAATTTTTAAATTGAATGAAACATTGTTAAAATGTTCACTCATGAGAAAATTCTACGAATAATCGAGGATCTTCTGAATAAATTATTTCTTAAGAAATAAAATAAATAAATAACTGATATTCTTTCAAAATACCTTGTTTCAAAAATTTAATCAAGAAATGGCGCTTCTAAAATACCGATGACTTCAGAATCGCAGTGATAAGAATCAACTTCAAACCTCAAAGAAAAATCGCTAAATTCTATCAATGTACTCCCAATAGTACGAATTGCGCCTTGTCTAGTTATGATTGAATTATTGCGTTCGATATAAACAAATGATGCTATAGCTGATTATTGAATTAAATTTATTGATAAGGTATGATCTATTAATAAAGTTACCTCTATGTGAATTACAATAACCTGAAATTAATTCAACGTAAGGATAATTGTGTTGGTTATAATCAAGAATTGAAAAATAATTAGTCATTTAATTTTACAATTCTTTATCTTTATTTAATAATTGTTCCGTACTATTTAACAAATTGTCGAAAAAATTAGAAAATTCTTTTTGCGATGTTAATTTTTCTACTTGTTTTTCTTGGAAACGTTTCCGACTTCTTTTACCTCCTCGGTTTCTTGATTTCCCATGATTATTTATCATGATCTTAAGCTGCAAAAAAAGACATTTTGTCTTTAATTGTAAAATTTTGTATTGAATTTAAAATAGTGTAATTGTTTTTGTGAATAGTATTAAAGGATAAGGCAATGATTTTCTTTAAGGTTAAAATTCGCCGATCAGCGTAAAAGTAACTCCAAAGTAAGCCTAAAACTTAATAAAATTTGCAAAGTTCTTTATTTTAACAAATTCGCCGATCAGCGTAAGATGATAAAATCAAGGACTTGAGTGATTAATAAAGATAATTGTCCTAATAACAAAATCGCCGATCAGCGTAAAATGCCATTAGTAAAATCGAAGTTCGCCGAACAGCGTAAGAACGATTTTATACAACTTGTTCTTTATTAAGAGAAGTGTATATTTGTTTATTAATAAAATATAATAATTTTCTTTGAAAAATGATTTAATATTAAAATGTTGTTAGAGTGTCAGTTAAGTTTTCTTCATTCTAAGTGTTGTAAGTGTTTAACTTGCACCCAGTGTAAGGAAAGAATAGTGTTTAGTACAACCCTAATCTGCGAGCAGACTATCAATTCTAAGTGTTAAAACTAACAACTTGCACAATAACCGAGTACAACGCGGACTGAATTGCCGGTTAGAGAAAGAATAATTTGAAAATTATTTGATTTATACTCCTAATAATCTATAAAAGTTAATTTATAAAAATTTTTTAAAAGTTTCTTTTTAATTTAAGAAATATTTCAATTGTTAAACAAAAGTGACGAATCCCACCGCTGCCACCAAATCAGCTGTTACATCCTGAGCGGAAGACGAGGTTAAAAGTTAGGTTAAAGAATTTTTGGAGGAATGGTAAGCTGATTATGGTCAAGTTGGTAAAGCTTGACCTTTATTTTTAAGTAGGATCGTTTGTACTTGTCAAAACTACGGGTTTTGCGTTAAAACAAAAGAATATTCCCTTTTAATACATTTATTTAATGATTCAATAATTATATTACAAATAGTTACATAAATGTCACTTACTTTTAGTTACAGATTAGTCGTAGATTTAAGGTTATAGCGATGGTCGGTATAAGTTTGGTTTTCAAGGTGTTGTTTCAATTGAATGAAACTTGGAAAGTTTGTTTTGTTACACTTATGTGACGTTCACAACTTTGAGATTTTTGCGTTTGTTTCAAGAGTTAATACCACTACTAAGTGTTACTTTTCGTCACTTGCACCTATCACGGAAAAAAACTTGTTTCTAAGTGTGAGAAAAGCAACTTGCACAATAATCGAATACAATTCTATCCGCAATTGCCGATTAAAGAAAGAACTAGTGAAAAACTACAATTAATGAGACTTAACACGCAAAATACGACAGTTAATATATTGAAATTATAAATTCTAAGTGTCAAATTGCCTTTCTTGCACCCCTTAGGGAAAGAAACTTGTTTCTAAGTGAAAAACAAAGTTGACTTGCACCTTAATCGAGTACAATTCTATCCGCAATTGCCGATTAAAGAAAGAACTTAATAAAATCAAATAAAAACTGAAGGTTCTCTCTACAATGACTTACCTCTTATATGGAAAGAGTGATGCTCGAGTTACATGCCATGATTCCTGGAACTCCGATTGCGCAATTAGTTCGAGCTTACATGACGCAATGTCGATGTAACGCATTCCTCTTTTTTTTAATCAATTTTTCTACCTCTTAATTTGTTTTTCTCTACTTTAAAATTGAGACAATACAGCGAGTAAAATGTTTTAATTTTACTTATCTCTCAATTTCGGATTTTCAAGTCTTTTTAACACGCGTATTATATGTCAAAATAAGATAATTGCATTCCTTTAGCTTTTTGTTACATTGCAGATACACAAAACATATTTCTTACAATCTTATTAAAAACAAAAATGTATCTGGGATGTAACAGTCATCTTTTTTCCATTCTTTCCTATCCCCTTTTGAAATAGTCGCCCCTTTTTCTTATTCTCGCTAACACTACTTGAATCAAACTCAGCTATTCCAGAAATCTACCTTATCACTCAAATGCTCAAAATTTTTCACTCTCTCTCTATCTCCTCTCTCTCACTTCAAGCAACCTAACCTCACTAAACACACTTAATTTTTTTATCTTTTTATCACTCCTACATTCACCACTCTATACAAACATACATTTTAGAGGAAAAAATTGTTATTGAAAGTTGTAGAGCTTGGAAATATCTTTTAAGTGACTGATCGTACGTTAAAAAATGTTAATTAATTTAGTTGCAAATGAATTTAAACTATAAAAAATAGCACTTTTTTAATTGTTTAATAAGTTTGTTAATAATTATCGAATTTAATAATATTGATGGCTTTATCGATCACACCGACTCATTAGGAATTTAAAAGAATATAAGATTTATTTCTTTACGTTTTAACGGCACAGCCGTCTTCTTCAGAGACTGAAAGTTTATTAAATTATAAATATATGAACATAAATTTCTTTTAACAATTGAAAATCATTTTACAACAAATTATTAAACAAAATATTTTACTAAAAAATGTTTACCATAAAAAGAATATAAATAAAAAAAATAATTAAAAATTCGACATTGTTAAACAATTTGACGATTGTTTAAAACGTCTGGCTGGACACAACTGCTATTAGACACTGATCAATTATAAGGTCATTATAATAAGTGTGAAGAGTGGGAAAGTAAGTTCATTGAACTTATTACAATAATGCGAAATAATATTAAGAGAAATGTCAAGGTGTTGCCAAACGATGAAGGGGCTACAAATATTTTCTCTCATTAAGGAAAAAATTATAAAAACTCAAATATTGCCCACGATGATCTACTTGACGCATGCTCATTTTTATTTGATAATATTAAACATTGAATTTAACGATCGATTTAACGTTTCATCTTTGTTTACTAATGTTAATTCTGGACATTTACGTGATTCTATCATCAAACATTATAGAACAATATCTCAAAATTTTAATATCGATTTAGATGAATTACTTAACATATGTCAATTTCTTTTCGATAATACCTTTTTTAAATTCAATGATAAATACTACCAGAAAATTTATGGTACGCCCATGGGATCACCAATTTCTGGTCTTTTTGATGATATTGTCATGGAAGATCATGAGATTCATTGTAATCGTTTGAACCACTTTTTTCTATAGATACGTCGATGATATTATTACTTGCATACAAAAAAATAAAATTGACGAAATAATTAATATTTTTAACAACTATGACGAAAGATTACAGTTTACTTTTGAAATACAAAACAATAATATTATTAATTTTTTGAATGTTCTTATTATTGTTCACGAAAAAAATCGGCTCATTACTGATTGGTATAAAAAACCTACATTTTCAGGACGAACCATTGATTACCAGTCTAAAGATCCTATGGTTAAAAAAATTGCTATTATTTTTAACTTAATTGATAGAGCTATAAAACTCTCTGGCAAGCAATTTCACTCAAAAAATATAGAGTATGTAAAAGAAATTTTAATAAAAATAATTATCCATTAGAATTTATAAACAAGCATATAATGAAACGTATTTCTTTTATAGAATCTAATTCTCAATATTCTATTGACAAAAAAGTCTTACTTTACACGAGGTCACCAAAAGTTCTCCTACCCTATGTTCCGAACCTATTTGAAAAAATTACCTCAATTCTGAATAATTATGCTATTTTATTAATTCCTTGCAAAAATAAAAACATCAATCATAATTTTTTTAAAAAAGGCAAGGATAAAAATGTAAAATCTGAAAACACTAATACTATATTAAAAATCTCACTGTTAGGACCATTTCGATTTGAAGGTTATAATTTCCATGTCAATATCTTTGTATTATTCGCTCATAAATTATTAAACGGTCAAATTTGGGCAATTAAGTTAAACGGTGATTACTTTCCTTTAATGACCACTAGAATTATGGTGGAACGCATTCTTATAATTTAGATTGTTTAATCAAGAAATATTAAATTAATTAAAGGTGGTGGAATAGTAGTAACTGTTAATCGTCGTTTAAAATATAATCCTAATTATTTAATCACGATATTAATTCTTCATGGTGAAATCGGCCCTAAGAAACGCATTTGTTCTATAGAACCCAATACTCAAAAAAACAATGTAAATTCATTGTTATATAGAAGATTACCAAAAGTATTTTTACCATATCTTGCAATTATTTAAAATATAATTGTTATATAATTACCCTTTCTTAATAATTTAGTAATTTTTAATGAATTTGAACTCAGTAAATAAATGATTTTTTAATGGTAAAATATTTATTATCTTTGATTACAAGAAAGAATGAAATGTATAAATTTAGATTGTGTTCATAGTGTGAATTACAATTTGTTTAAAAATGGTACTTACAATTACCTCTGTTTCGAGGACAGATACAATGTTGAACTTTTGACAAGGAATATATTTCCTATAGTCGTTGACACTGCGAGGTTTTACAACGAGTAAACTTTATACTGTTTGAAAATGTAAGATTTACGACCAAAATTATGATTACTGAAGGGTCAAGCTTAAAGATGAAGCTGTCACGACGCGAACGTAACGATGACTTTGTATCGAAATAAACTGACGGATGACAATGGATTTGCATGGATTTTTTTAGTAGCAAATCTTCCCTAGTAGGGGACAAAAGATCATCCCCATCTCTAAGCCTGACTCCTATATCATCCCATGAATTGAGTCACTTCTTGGAGCTTTGTGACCACCTGTACCATATATAGTATATCGCGAGTATCACTATTCCATGAGATAGTAAACATTCCCAGGAAGAAAACTAAGCTCGTGCCTTCGCAACATACTTATATATTAGTAAGTATGTTGCGAAGGCACGAGCATATATATGAGTCAAGTCCACTCATAACATGCGTATAATATGGTTTATAATTTCTGTTGGTGTGCATCTAAATATCGAATCTCATAGCTTTAGTTCTATGAAGAGTAAGATAATTACATTGTGTTTTGTCAACTATGAGGATCGATATGCAGATGATCTATTTAAAAAAACATTCTATACTCTATGCTGCTGCAAAATAATTCTTGGAAACTAATGCATAGAGAATAAAAAGATACATATTGTTTAATATTAGAATCGTATAATATTAATTTTGAAACAAGAGTATTGCATAAGAAATAATTAGTAAATTAAATATTATTGCTTATTTAATTGCCTTTTGTTCTATCACAAAATTATATTTATGTAAAGGTTTATTTTAATTTTGATGGATTATTAAAAGTAATAATATCATTTCTCTAATAATTTTCTTATTAATTTTCTATCTATTGTCTTTCTTTTGTTATACTTATTTCAAATGATATATCTCTATTATTGACATTCTAATTGTGCGATCATCAACAATGATTCATTGGTAATGTCTTGAATTAAAAAAAGAGAATTTTGTTACTGGGATGTAATAATATTTTAACCGTACGTACCAACCAATAATAATGTTTTGAGTCATGGTTTAATCAAGAAGGGTAAGGATAAAGGCAGGGTCTCAATTAAACCTTTTCAAACTGTACAAAAACCAAATATACAAGACTAGTAATACAAAACACAATCCTACACAGATGTAAATTCATCATTGACCGATTCTACAAAAGTCTACTGTATTAATAAAGACAATTAATTAAAAATTAAATTTAACAGACCGATTCTACAAACTATAATTGTACATAAAATTAAAATATTATTAATATCAATTATTCACAGACCGACTCTACATCGACCGATCCTACATAAAAAACAGCAAATTAATTATTCCAAATTTCAATCACCCACAGACCGACTCTACACTGACTGACCCTACATTTTAACAAAAAATTTAGTTTCTTATATTTTAATCTCCACAGACCGACTCTACACTGACAGACCCTACATTGTGAAATTAAATTAATAATTCCAAATTTTAATCACCCGAAGACCGACTCTAGATAGTAAAATTAAAATAATTTTTCTAAATTTCAATCATTCATAGACCGACTCACAGTGGGCCAGAACACCTTGATTACTGGCCAAAAGTCGACTTTGTGAACTTTATCTTTTGTTAAAGTAGTTTTTGACATTCTAATTAGTGATAGTTCTGGCATCTTTTTCATTAATGACACGGTTATTTATAAATATTTAACACGTTAATAATTATGTAAAATTTAAAAATATTTAAAAATTTCATTGAAGTTCTGTATATTTCTCGAAATAGAATTAATTTTTTCAAACAATTACTTAATGATGTTCAATATTAGTCTCAAACAAACAAAAAAATCAGTATCTAATTATTGGATAATTTATTTTCGATTAATTTTATAAGCATAGAAGTTAGAAATTAAGTAAAGTTGCGTGAAAAATAATATTTGATTTAAGAGTTCCCCGGAGTTCCCCAAGATTTTGTAAAGTTTCGCATAGGTATGTATTCTTTGTTATACGTATTTTAAGAAAAAGTGGCACATTTTACCACAAATTCATTTGTTTACTAAAACTTGTAAATATTAAAGTCAATGATTGAGTCACAATATACGTAGTGAATAAGATTAGGAAAAGCTTGGCTACAATATCAACATCCATTCAAAAGTGGCTAAAAATTTTTACTCAGAAGTTTTTGAGGTTGCTGATTACGAATCTAATGTCAGAGTTTGAAAACTCAAAATGGCGGATCTAATATGACGGATGACTTTTTTAAAAATTAAGGGGGGAGCCTACATTACATGGTAAAAAAATCAATTTTTTTACTTAAATCGTTAGAAAATACATCCAAGAATATGTACCTAAAGTTTTAGAGGCCAATCTAAATTATTTTTCATGTTTTTCGTTGATTTTTGTCGAGTGTAAAAAGTTACGTTAAAAACATTGAAGGTTACAACCAATTGTTGAATTGTTATAAATAAACTGGAGGAAATGCAGGATTGACAGAAAACGCCTGGACCGATTTTAATGAATGATGGCTTGTTTTACTCAGTATTAATCCCTCTTCTACTTAAACTAAAAAAATGAAAAAATTTTTTTTAACAATTTTGAGAACCAGTTAAAGTCATTATTTTTTTTCAAAAAATGATTTTTCTGTTTTTATCACTCAAAATTATCGAATTTCACTATTTCTTTTGAATTTTTTTAGTTCAAATAGAAACTATATATGTTAACTTTAAAATTTTTCTTTATTTTTATGTTTTAAACAAGAATTGCGGTCTATATCGTGCCCACCGTTTTTTAAGACCAGATGTGCACCACTATCAACAATTAATTTTAACTAATCTATTTTTTAATATTTCATGTCAAAAATTTTATCACAAATGCTTTAAATATGTACAAAAACATCTCAAAAAGCCCGGAGGTCTAAGTTATTTTTCTCCTTCCTAAAAAAATTCTTAAAAAAGCGCTATTTTTAAGCCTTCTAAAGAAGGCTCGCCCCTTAATCAGATCCATTTGAAACTCGTTACTCAGGGGTTTCCGGAGTCGCTAATTACGAATCTATTATTAGTTTTTAAAAATTCAAAATGACGGATCCAATATGGCGGACGAGTTTTTTAACTGCAGATAAATTAAACCTTTTTATTTTTAAAGCCTGAATATGAGGTTTAAAATTAGCAACATCAAAAACCCCTAGATATGCAATTACAAGAAAATCTATTAATTTTATTGCGTATCGTTTACCTTCTTGAAACCGCCAGAATAAATTTTTCAAATCTGACATTAAATTCGTAATCAGAGACCCCGAAAACCCCCCGAGTAACGAGTTTTAAGTGGATCTGATGAATTTTAAATAAAGACATCCGCCATTTTGAATTTTTAAAAACTAATAATGGATTCGTAATCAGCGACCCCGAAAACCCCCGAGTAACGAGTTTCAAGTGGATCTGATGAATTTTTAATAAAGTCGTCCGCCATATTGGATCCGCCATTTTGGATTTTTTAAAACTAATAATAGATTCGTAATCAGCGACCCCAAAAACCCCCGAGTAACAAGTTTTAGGCCATTTGAAATATAAATTGACTTTTGGCCACCGAACAGGTTCTCCTGGCCCACTGTGCGACTGTGAAAAATCAAATCAAATTACTTTTTCCTAATTTCAATCATTCATGGACCAACCTAATAGTTTTAAAAAAATAGGCAACAAAATTTTGTATTAAATTCTAAATAATTAACTATTTATTTTATCGTGTTAGTGAACAATTAAACATTTATCATAAATAAATTCGAACTTAAGTTTTTCGAAATATATTTTTCGAAAATAATATATATATCTTAAATCATTTTATAAATTTCTACGAATTCTATCAAATTTAAACTAAAAATTTTATAAAATCATATAATTGTTCACTTCTTTAATAAAATAAATAGTTAATATTAATTCGAAAACAAAATTTTGTTGAAAATTTATTTACTATAACTATTAGAAATTACAGAAATTCACAAAATATAAATATCAATTTAAAAAATCTAAGCATAAAAAATTAACTAATTAAATTTTATGTAGAGTCGGCCCGTGGATGATTCAAATTTAAGAAATTAAAATTTTGGTTAAAATGTAGGATTGGTTAGTGAAGAGTCAGTCTCAAGAAGACTAGAGACAGGAGGGCTAACTGCAGAGTGGGGGGTAGGACAAATATAGGGGGATTACAAAGGAGTGGTTAGATTACGCTAAATATCTTGTTATGATTTTGCAATTCCCTTCACACACGCGTGTCACGTATTTAAATATATAACGTAAGAGTGTGCGAGATGTGCAGAACCAAAACAAGATATTTGGCGCAATCTAACCACGCCTTCATAATTCAACTAATTCTGACTCCTGCTGTGAGTGAGAAAACAGCCGAGTTAGCTCTCCTGTATCTAGTCTTCTTGGTCGGTATGTAGGTGATTGAAATTTGAGAAATTAAAGATCTTGTTAAAATGTTGGGTCGGTCAGTGTGGAGTCAGTCTGTGGGTGATTCATATTTGAGTAACTTAATTTCTTGTTAAAATGTAGGGTCGGTCTGTGGGTGATTGAAATGTGGAAAAATTAATTTGATTTTACAATGTATGGTCAAACAGTGTGGAGTCGGTCTGTGCGTGATTGAAATTTGAAAAATTAATGTTTTTGTTAAAATGTAGGGTCGGACAGTATAGAGTCGGTCTGTGGCTGATAAAAATTTAAGAAACTTAATTTTCTGTTATAATGTAGGGTTGGTCAGTGTAGAGTCGGTCTGTGGGTGATTGAAATTTGAAAATTGAATGTTTTTGTTTAAATGTAGGGTCGGTCAGTGTAGAGTCGGTCTGTGGGTGATAAAAATTTAAGAAACTAAATTTTCTGTTATAATGTAAGGTCGGTCAGTGTAGAGTCGGTCTGTGGGTGATAAAAATTTAAGAAACTGAATTTTCTGTTATAATGTAGGGTCGGTCAGTGTAGAGTCGGTCTGTGGGTGATTGAAGTTTAAAAAATTAATGTTTTTGATAAAATGTAGGGACGGCCAGTGTGGAGTCGGTTTGTGGGTGATAAAAATTTAAGAAACTGAATTTTCTGTTATAATGTAGGGTTGGTCAGTGTAGAGACGATCTGTGGGTGATTTAAATTTGAAAATTGAATGTTTTTGTTAAAATGTAGGGTCGGTCAGTGTGAAGTCGGTCTGTGGGTGATTGAAATTTAAAAAATTAATGTTTTTGTTCAAATGTAGGTTAGGTTAGTGTGGAGTCGGTCTGTGGGTGATTGAAGTTTAAAAAATTAATGTTTTTGATAAAATGTAGGGACGGTCAGTGTGGAGTCGGTCTGTGGGTGATAAAAATTTAAGAAACTGAATTTTCTGTTATAATGTAGGGTTGGTCAGTGTAGAGTCGGTCTGTGGGTGATTAAAATTTGAAAATTGAATATTTTTGTTAAAATGTAGGGTCGGTCAGTGTGGAGTCGGTCTGTGGGTGATAAAAATTAAAGAAACTGGATTTTCTGATATAATGTAGGGTCGGTCAGTGTAGAGTCGGTCTGTGGGTGATTAAAATTTGAGAAACTGAATTTTCTGATATAATGTAGGGTCTGTCAGTGTAGAGTCGGTCTGTGGGTGATTAAAATTTGAGAAACTAAATTTTCTGTTATAATGTAAGGTCGGTCAGTGTATAGTCGGTCTGTGGGTGATTTAAATTTAAAAAATTAATGTTTTTGTTAAAATGTAGAGGAAGTTAGTGTGGAGTCGGTCTGTAGGTGATTAAAATGTGGAAAAATTGATTTGATTTTACAATGTAGGGTCGGACAGTGTAGAGTCGGTCTGTAGGTGATTGGAATTTGATAAATTAATGTTTTTGTTAAAATGTAGGGACGGCCTGTGTGGAGTCGGTTTGTGGGTGATAAAAAGTTAAGAAACTGAATTTTCTGTTATAATGTAGGGTTGGTCAGTGTAGAGACGATCTGTGGGTGATTTAAATTTGAAAATTGAATGTTTTTGTTAAAATGTAGGGTCGGACAGTGTAGAATCGGTGTGTGTGTGATTGGAATTTGATAAATTAATGTTTTTGTTAAAATGTAGGGTCGGTCAGTGCAAAGTCGGTAAGTGGGTGATTAAAATTTGAAAAATTAAAGTTTTGGTTAAAATGTAGGGTTGGTCAGTGTGGAGTCGGTCTGTGGGTGATTGAAGTTTAAAAAATTAATGTTTTTGTTAAAATGTAGGGACGGTCAGTGTGGAGTCGGTCTGTGGGTGATAAAAATTTAAGAAACTGAATTTTCTGATATAATGTAGGGTCGGTCAGTGTAGAGTCGGTCTGTGGGTGTTTAAAATTTGAGAAACTAAATTTATTGTTATAATGTAGGGTTGGTCAGTGTAGAGTCGGTCTGTGGGTGATTAAAATTTGAAAATTGAATATTTTTGTTAAAATGTAGGGTCGGTCAGTGTAGAGTCGGTCTGTGGGTGATAAAAATTTAAGAAACTGAATTTTCTGATATAATGTAGGGTCGGTCAGTGTAGAGTCGGTCTGTGGGTGATTAAAATTTGAGAAACTAAATTTTCTGTTATAATGTAAGGTCGGTCAGTGTAGAGTCGGTCTGTGGGTGATAAAAATTTAAGAAACTGAATTTTCTGATATAATGTAGGGTCGGTCAGTGTAGAGTCGGTCTGTGGGTTATAAAAATTTAAGAAACTGAATTTTCTGATATAATGTAGGATTGGTTAGTGAAGAGTCAGTCTCAAGAAGACTAGAGACAGGAGGGCTAACTGCAGAGTGGGGGGTAGGACAAATATAGGGGGATTACAAAGGAGTGGTTAGATTACGCTAAATATCTTGTTATGATTTTGCAATTCCCTTCACACACGCGTGTCACGTATTTAAATATATAACGTAAGAGTGTGCGAGATGTGCAGAACCAAAACAAGATATTTGGCGCAATCTAACCACGCCTTCATAATTCAACTAATTCTGACTCCTGCTGTGAGTGAGAAAACAGCCGAGTTAGCTCTCCTGTATCTAGTCTTCTTGGTCGGTATGTAGGTGATTGAAATTTGAGAAATTAAAGATCTTGTTAAAATGTTGGGTCGGTCAGTGTGGAGTCAGTCTGTGGGTGATTCATATTTGAGTAACTTAATTTCTTGTTAAAATGTAGGGTCGGTCTGTGGGTGATTGAAATGTGGAAAAATTAATTTGATTTTACAATGTATGGTCAAACAGTGTGGAGTCGGTCTGTGCGTGATTGAAATTTGAAAAATTAATGTTTTTGTTAAAATGTAGGGTCGGACAGTATAGAGTCGGTCTGTGGCTGATAAAAATTTAAGAAACTTAATTTTCTGTTATAATGTAGGGTTGGTCAGTGTAGAGTCGGTCTGTGGGTGATTGAAATTTGAAAATTGAATGTTTTTGTTTAAATGTAGGGTCGGTCAGTGTAGAGTCGGTCTGTGGGTGATAAAAATTTAAGAAACTAAATTTTCTGTTATAATGTAAGGTCGGTCAGTGTAGAGTCGGTCTGTGGGTGATAAAAATTTAAGAACCTGAATTTTCTGTTATAATGTAGGGTCGGTCAGTGTAGAGTTGGTCTGTGGGTGATTGAAGTTTAAAAAATTAATGTTTTTGATAAAATGTAGGGACGGCCAGTGTGGAGTCGGTTTGTGGGTGATAAAAATTTAAGAAACTGAATTTTCTGTTATAATGTAGGGTTGGTCAGTGTAGAGACGATCTGTGGGTGATTTAAATTTGAAAATTGAATGTTTTTGTTAAAATGTAGGGTCGGTCAGTGTGAAGTCGGTCTGTGGGTGATTGAAATTTAAAAAATTAATGTTTTTGTTCAAATGTAGGTTAGGTTAGTGTGGAGTCGGTCTGTGGGTGATTGAAGTTTAAAAAATTAATGTTTTTGATAAAATGTAGGGACGGTCAGTGTGGAGTCGGTCTGTGGGTGATAAAAATTTAAGAAACTGAATTTTCTGTTATAATGTAGGGTTGGTCAGTGTAGAGTCGGTCTGTGGGTGATTAAAATTTGAAAATTGAATATTTTTGTTAAAATGTAGGGTCGGTCAGTGTGGAGTCGGTCTGTGGGTGATAAAAATTTAAGAAACTGGATTTTCTGATATAATGTAGGGTCGGTCAGTGTAGAGTCGGTCTGTGGGTGATTAAAATTTGAGAAACTGAATTTTCTGATATAATGTAGGGTCTGTCAGTGTAGAGTCGGTCTGTGGGTGATTAAAATTTGAGAAACTAAATTTTCTGTTATAATGTAAGGTCGGTCAGTGTAGAGTCGGTCTGTGGGTGATTTAAATTTAAAAAATTAATGTTTTTGTTAAAATGTAGGGGAAGTTAGTGTGGAGTCGGTCTGTAGGTGATTAAAATGTGGAAAAATTGATTTGATTTTACAATGTAGGGTCGGACAGTGTAGAGTCGGTCTGTGGGTGATTGGAATTTGATAAATTAATGTTTTTGTTAAAATGTAGGGACGGCCTGTGTGGAGTCGGTTTGTGGGTGATAAAAAGTTAAGAAACTGAATTTTCTGTTATAATGTAGGGTTGGTCAGTGTAGAGACGATCTGTGGGTGATTTAAATTTGAAAATTGAATGTTTTTGTTAAAATGTAGGGTCGGACAGTGTAGAATCGGTGTGTGTGTGATTGGAATTTGATAAATTAATGTTTTTGTTAAAATGTAGGGTCGGTCAGTGCAAAGTCGGTAAGTGGGTGATTAAAATTTGAAAAATTAAAGTTTTGGTTAAAATGTAGGGTTGGTCAGTGTGGAGTCGGTCTGTGGGTGATTGAAGTTTAAAAAATTAATGTTTTTGATAAAATGTAGGGACGGTCAGTGTAGAGTCGGTCTGTAGGTGATAAAAATTTAAGAAACTGAATTTTCTGATATAATGTAGGGTCGGTCAGTGTAGAGTCGGTCTGTGGGTGATTAAAATTTGAGAAACTAAATTTTCTGTTATAATGTAAGGTCGGTCAGTGTAGAGTCGGTCTGTGGGTGATAAAAATTTAAGAAACTGAATTTTCTGATATAATGTAGGGTCGGTCAGTGTAGAGTCGGTCTGTGGGTTATAAAAATTTAAGAAACTGAATTTTCTGATATAATGTAGGGTCGGTCAGTGTAGAGTCGGTCTGTGGGTGATTAAAATTTGAGAAACTAAATTTTCTGTTATAATGTAAGGTCGGTCAGTGTAGAGTCGGTCTGTGGGTAATTGAAATTTGAAAAATTAATGTTATTGTTAAAATGTAGGGTCGGTCAGTGTGGAGTCAGTCTGTGGGTGATTCATATTTGAGTAACTTAATTTCTTGTTAAAATGTAGGGTCGGTCAGTGTGGAGTCGGTCTGTTAAGTTTTATTTTTAATTAATTTGTCTTTATTAATACAGTAGATTTTTGTAGAATCGGTCAATGATGACTTTACATCTGTGAAGAATTGTGTTTTGTATTACTAGTCTTGTACACTCGGATGCATTAAAGCTTTCCTTCCGGTTTAAAGGAATTTTGAAAATTCGTGTCATTTATATCAAATATTTTTTGTTCGTGACGGAATACTTCGATAGTAATATAAAATGAGGCTGTGAGTTTTGTATATTTTACTAAAGAAAACATTTAAATTGTTTTCTAATGTAAATAAATGTGAAAAATTTTATTTTTTATCTCTAAAGCCTTTTCCTTGAAATATGCGAGTTTTTCTTTTGTTTTTAGTATTTACCAGCAGTGCTTTGATAATATGAACCTAAATTACCATTAAATTAAATACTTTAAATAAATTTATGTTTTAATCGAACTGAATATATTTGGTAATAACATATGCAAATTGCACAGCGACAAAATAATAAAAAATGTCGGGGTTCGGAGATCTGAATACCTTATCCGATTGTATTTTGGGCCGCTAAATACGAATCCGGTGTCCATTTTGGTCCTATCCCCAAAAAACATGTCAAATTTTTTGTGGCATACAAATTTTTTTAAAAATTGATGAATCTAGATAAAATTTGAAAGCTATATGGGTTTTTAATGTCGGTGATTATGAATCTGACGTCTGATTTTCCAAATTCAAAATAGTGTACAAAAATTTTTAAATTGATGAATTTTAGGAATCTTGGTATCTAGGGGTTTTTGAAGACGCTAATTGCGAATCTGAAGCTCAGGTTGGTTATAGCGAATCTAAAGTTTTTAAGATTAAACTGACAGTCGAATATATATTTTATCTTTGTCTGCATTCAGGGAACCTGCTCGAGGTTACGGTGGAAAATACGCCTATTATACTTAGTATAATCATAAATTCACAAAATGTAAGTATTATAGCATCTAAAAGTTGTTCAAAATTACTTGACCCCTTCCCCCTCATGAGGCTACGTGGATTATGGATGGCCCCTTTGTATTTAGGGTTTTTTGAGGTTGCTGATTACGAATCTGATATTAGTTTTTAAAAATTCAAAATGGCGGATCCAATATGGCGGAATATTTTTTAAATTTGACAAAATATGTTTGAAACCTCCTACTCAGGCGTTTTCGTCGTCGCTGATTACGAATCTGATATTAGTTTTCTAAAATTCAAAATGGCAGATCCAATATGGTGATCGTAAATTTAAAAAATCGTTAGATCTTGTTAAAATTTGTTACTTAGGGGTTTTTGCGGTTACTGATTACGAATCTGATATTAGTTTTTCAAAATACAAAATATCGGATTCATTATGGCGATTAAATTAAGTAGTTAAAAAACATTAACATTTTTTTGTGGATTAAGAAGGTGATACTTTTTAATGTGTTCTTGCCACTAAAATAATATACAAAATTTAGAATACTTTACTTTGAAGACAATCCTATCAAATATAGATTTTTCTAAAAACCAAGTTTTGCCTGTCAGATTAATTCTATCATTTTAAATTTATAATATTTTACATCAGATTTAAACTTACAAATTACAACAAAATCTAATGACTTTTTTAATTTACGATTGCCTTATTGGATCCGCCATTTTGAATTTTGGAAAACTAATATTAGATTCGTAAACAGCGACACCGAAAACCCCTGAGTAGGAGGTTTCAAACATATTTTGTCAAATTAAAAATAAATATTCCGCTTTATTGGATCTGCCATTTTGAATTTTAAAAAACTAATATCAGGTTCGTAATCAGCAACCTCAAAAATCCCTAAATATAAAGTGACAAGATCATCTAAATTTTTTTTAAATTCGGACACTAGACTTTGATGTTTATTTTTAAAAAATAAATTCTATCGTTTTTGCGGGCGCGATTTTTTGTAGTTTTTACGCATGCATTCTTACTTTTTACCTTAGAATAATTAATTTTTTCAAAAAGAAATAAAAAATTTTCAGTTTTTGTCGAAAAAATGTTCAAATCTTTCTTAAATTAAAGTTTTTTTTTAATTTGAACTTCAGATTCTAAAAGAGCAATAAAAACTCTATAGGGATATATACCTACCAAATTTTTAACTTACGAAATCGTTAAGAACGATGACTCTAAAAGTTGAGTAAAATATGTTTCCTTCCCAGCGTTAAAGGGTTAAAAAATCTTATATTCGTAATCAGCGACTTCAAAAACCCTTAGGTACCAAGCTTCCCTTACGAAAAAGTATGACATGTAATTTACAACATAAATAAGTGTTGTAATTTATATGGCGAGAGGAAACAAGATAAAAAATTTAAAAAATTGCATAGTTTCTCTATTGTTGCTTCCTCGTGAGGAAGCCTTGTAGTCGTTTAATTTACAAAATTTTTAAAAATCCTTTTGACAAATTTTCTTCTATATGGGACTATGTTATATAAGACCCTGAACAATTGTACGGATGTATGTATGTGTGTGTATGTGTGTGTGTGTGTGTGTGGATCTCGTTTTTTGTGAACACGATAACTCGAAGAGGTTTCAACGAATTCGGCTAAAAATTGCTAGGAATATTTATCATAAAAATATCTCGAAATGGATTGATGGACATTAAAAAATCTATTAAAAAAATTTTTTTTTTACTTTAAAAAAAAAAAAAAATTTCAAAATTTTTTTTTAATTAAATATTGAAGTTAATATACAATAAAATCTTCTTCTTTGCATCAAGACGAATCGATTGGTATATATAAAGTATAAATTGTATGAGAGTTTATAGAGGTAATGACAATTAAAGCAAAAAAATTACCTTTTTTAATGAAAAATTTAGTTTAGATCGATTGGTATATATAAAGTATATATTTTATTTAAATTTATAGAAATTAAACATAATTAAAACCAAAAATTCACACTTTTATTAGAAATTTATTTCCTTCTTAAAAATTATGTTGCCTTATAATAAAATGTTAATCTAGACTTAAAAATAAACTAAAAATCTTCATTTCATCAAGACGAATCGATTGATGTATAAAAAGAATATATTTTATTAGCATTAATAGAATTAAATAAAATGAAAAAATTCACTTTAAAGCAAATTTTTTGCTTATCGTAAAGAGGAAGCAAAATGTTCATGTAATGAACATCTTAATTCACAACTTGTTTAAATAATCTTACATGCATAGAAAGATGTTATAATCCACCAATTTTTATAAAAATTTGTATACTTAAAAAAATTTGACATGTTTTTTGAGATTAGGAAAAAATGTACAGGTCTTGGACCAAAATGGACACTGGATTCGTGTTCAGCGGCCGAAAATACATGAGAATAGGGTTCTTTGTTCTCCTAACCTCGACACTTTTTTTACTTTTGTGTGGATGTGTTATTAATTTTTAAGCAGGGTCGATTCTGTAACTTTCCCACTCTTATATTTCGACTCCCACTTTCCACCTTCCACTTTCCACTCTCACTTCCCATCGTCCACTTCTTACTCTCACTTCCAACCTTCCGCTTCCCACTCTCACTTTCCACTCTCACTTTCCACTCCCACTTCCCACCGTTCACTTCTTACTCTTACTTCCCACGAAGGTGGGAGTGTGAAGTTGAAGGTGAAAAGTGGGAGTGGAAGGCGGGAAGTTGATGGTGGTAAGTGGGAAGTGAGAGTGGGAGGTGGGAAGTTGATGGTGGTAAGTCGAAGGTGGAAAGTAGGAAGTGAGAAGTAAAAGGTGGGAGTGGGAAAGTTACAGAATCGACCACCAGTGTAATTTTATTTTCGATTTCGTGAACGATGTTAGCGTGGATTTTAAATAGAAAAACTCTCAAATTAAATAAAATTAATCTAATGGAACAACAATAATATTTTTCAAATGAGAAAAACTTTAATATTTTAAAGAATTAATTTTGCGCAACCTAAAAATCTTACTCTTGACTATGAAATTAAGTAGTTCTAATAGAAAAAACCATATGGTTTTTTCTATTAATTAAAACTACTTAATTAAAAAAATTAAAAAACTGACATTTAAAAGTATCACTTTTAGAAGAATAACCCATTGATAAAACTACGGCTCTGAACTAACGGAACATGGCGAAAGAATAGAATTTATTGAACAGTAAAATAGTACCAACACAATTAAATTGTATAGATACCTACTCTATAATTAATATCATTCAGCTCAGTTCTACGGAAATATTTATTGAAATATAACTTTTTAATTAAATCTATTTTATTGAACAGAACAAATTTATTTCTTTTATCTGAAATGTAGTAAACACGAAAAAAATTACCATTTAAAAAAAAAATTTTTTATTCTAAAAATTTGACAAATTTATCCACCTGTAAATAATATTGACAATCTATGCTTTATTACACATTAACCTATTCATATTTTATTTGTATAAACACCGTTTAAAACATTCTGTTACTTTGCTGTTCAAATTTTTTAGCTTTAAATTACTGACATGACCTATTTTTTATAATTCACCAAATGAACTTGGATAATTTCTCTTTTAAATCCGGATATTGCCTCGGACTAGCAATCACAAATTGAATTCGCCATTTCTTGATACGATTTTTCTCCCTCTTTCTCAACTGTAAGCTCTTGTCATACTCGAGTATAATTAATAGGACTATTTGTTAAAAATGCATAAGTATATTTTGCACAATAAAGCGATAAGTAAGTCACAAAAAATATATGTCACTCCAATCAAAACAATTAAATAGATAAAAAGAATGCATTTCGGTTTTCAATTTCTCTTCATATTTTGTTTGGTAGTACGCAATTTTCATTCGTCTGCAATTCCGAGCACTACCCAAACAGTTCCACCCTAATACATCCCAGTGCATCACAGCTTAAAGCTTTTGGAACATTCAATCAAAAACAATATGTTGTCCTTCTGACTATGACCATTGTATCATAAAACACTACTGATTTTCGAGTTGCGAGGTACGTTATCAACTTTTTGCTTCCTCATAAAGGAAGCCTTATAGTGATGTCGATTTCCGAATTTTTTAAAATCAATTATTTTTACAAATTTTCAAGTGTAGTATATATAATTCATCGAGAGGAACAAATGTCCGGATGTATGTGTGTATGTATGTGTGTGTGTGTATGTGTGTGTGTGTATGTGTATGTGTATGTGTGTGTGTGTGTGTGTATGTCACCGATTGTTGTGGACAAATTTTCTCTTGCACATCTTGATGGATTTTGATAAGATTTTGTAGGTGTATTACTGTTATAAATACCAAGAATCAGACTGAAGGATTTTCAAAAATATATTTAAAAAATATTTTTTCAACATTTTTTTAATTTTTGAAAAAATTAATTTTTTGGTTTTTTGAAATAACTTTTTTCTATATTAAAATTTTTAAAAATTCTAGTCAAAATTGCATTCCTGGCATAAAAACGAATCAATTCATGTATATAAAGTTTATATTTTTTAAAAATTTGTAGAATTAATAAATATTTTAATTTTTCACAATAAATTAAAATTTTGTATTTTTTGACATTTTATCATAACACTTTAAAATAATTATTTTATAATAAAAAATTGAAAAATTAATATTTATTTAGGGTACTTTACCCGGTTTATTAATTATATTTAATAAACTATTATAATTATTTAACTTTTAAAATTATATATAATAATATATATTGAGGAAGCTAAATGGTCATGAAATGAACAACTTGTTTATATTATAGGAGAAATAGTTGAAAAAAATATTTTCCTTTCTAGTTTCACATCTATAGTTTACAATCGATATAACTGATGTATGAAAAAATAAATTCATTATTTATGTGATTTAAGAACAGTAATCTAATTTTGATGTAGAAATATATATGAGCGATTCCACGTCAAGTGATCAAGGAGGGCTTTTGTAGTACTAATTGATAGTAATTTTTCGTGAAGATAATTTTTTTTACCTAGTCGAATATTTTCCCAGGGGGAGGGGGTCAAATTTTTGTGTTTTTCAGTACAATGCTTATTTCAATAATTTTTTACTCTTAAACAATTAAACATACAAATTTGACAAAGTACATTTTGGAAAGGTTTTTTCATGCTCTTTCGATTGGAAATAAGCATTTTGAAAAAAAATTTTTGACCCAAAAAATCAAAATTAAAAATAAATTTAAAGTTTTGGGGGAGAGAGATACGATTTTTTAAACGAAAGCTGAGGTTTTTTAATAAAAGGACATATACATGAAAAAGTGGGACCAGAATGTTTAAACATTGAAAAAAAGAATTTTCTCCTAAACGGAGCTAAAAACCGGGTTTAGAGCGCTCCGGTGAGTAGAAAACTCTTTTTCAATGTTTAAACATTCTAGTCCCACTTTTTTATATATATGTCCTTTTAGGAAAAAACCACAGCTTTCGTTTAAAAAAAATCGTATCTTTCTCCCCCAAAAATTGAAATTTATTTTTAATTTTGATTTGTTTGGGTCAAAATTTTTTTCTTTTTAAATACTTATTTCCAATCGAAAGAGCATAAAAAAACCTTTCCAAAATGTACTTTGTCAAATTTGTATGTTTAATTGTTTAAGAGTAAAAAATTATTAAAATAAACATTACACCAAAAGACCCCTTGATCACTTGACGTGGAATGCCCCATATATGTATATGTTTTTGCTTTATTTTAATTGAATTGTCATGCATGGTAAATTTCTGCGAACCCACGTGTTACAAACATGAGAATGGCCGAATATTTGCGTATTTGATACTTCTCATTATCTCATCAGCTGTTTAAATTGAAAAAAATGCTTTTGCTAAATTTAAAGAGACATTGTTTCCAAATTTAAAGACCTTTGAAAATAAGACACACGTTAAACTATATATCAACTAATAAGACCATGTTTTCAAAATATTGTAGTAATATCTTAAGAACGAAATTACGTTATATGGTTTTCCCTCTAATTTAATATTATATTTTATTTATTTTTGAAAATATGTGTCATAAAATAATTTTGTTATCTCCTGTTCGTCGGATAAAATATGTAAAAATATAATATTTAATAAATTAAAGTTTATACAATTAAATAATTACTGAAGTTTTAAATATAGGGGAGGGTAGGCTACATTGAACCGGGTATTTTCTAAAGTCCAAGAACTAATTAAATTTTACAAATTTTGATCAGGTTTTTGTATCAACATTAAGCTGAAGTACTCCTTTAGTTAATATACACGTTACAAACACAAATTATTATGATTAAATAATTAAATTTAATTTTTTTCTAACAAGTTACACTTTTCTTATTTTGAAGAATCTGTGTCTACATTGAACCACCTTTAATAAAACACTACAATTTACTTCAAAAATAATATTTCCACTTACACATTGTAAAAAATATTATTTTTCACTTGAAAAAATAAAAAATTGTTGTTAAAGAGTTATTATTTGTAATTATAGGAGATTAATATATTTTGATGTCAGGTTAGGTAGGTAAAGTGACAGTTTGAGTTTATCTCGTTCACAATTGTGATGAAAGCTTGTCTTCTAGGATTTTTCTTACTAATTAGTAGAGCAGACAACTTTACCACTCTTAAAATTGAAAATTCTTTGCTTTTTCGGGTGGTTCAATGATGCCGCACTCACTGCATTCACATGACATTCACAACAAAAATTGTTTATAATAAATTTATGTAAGGCTTAAAATTCTTTATCACATCGGAATATTGAAGTTGACACCCTAAGCGACATAAATCACAAGTTTACTAATTTTTAAAACTTCCTATTTGAATAAAAAAAATTCATTATATTTCTACAAAATTTTTTGTTTTGTACTTGAAAAACAGTTTTTTTCGTTTTCCTTTGTAAATAATAAACCTACTTGCTCGAAATTTTTGGACGTAGTCGCTTTTGGTAATACTAATTTATATATTAAATAAGAAAAAATTCCACTCAGTCATTTCTTAGAAAATTAAAGTGGTTCACTGTTGACGCTGGTTCAATGTAGCCTACTCTCCCCTAAATCTTTTCATATGATATAGTTTATTGAACAGCTTTTAAAAATAAGTGTCATTCACCTTGGGAAGTATTTCACTTTGCGCAAGAATTGAACAGCTTAAAATTTGCACTTATATACATTCTAAAAACAAAATTTAAACAAAATTTAATATTTAAACTTTACAAATCCTTCCTTCAACAAGGTCAAGTTTTCCCTATTCCCTAGATAAAGTAATTTCTACGTTAATAAATATTCTTCTTAAGAGTGGACTTTTCAATTTTTGATTTATTCTAAATATTATAATTTTTATAATATTGCAAATGCTCAAAAAATTATTTAATTTAACTAAAGAAATCTACTTATTTATTTTAAAATTTAACTTAATAATTAATTCAAATGAATTAATTATTTCCTGCACTAAATAATAATTTTGTAGTGTTGGGTTCAATATTTATTGAATCTTTCAAACTGCCACATCAATACAGCCTATTATTATTACATGAACACGGCTCATAAGAATATTCAATAAACTTATAATTTTCTTTTGTAATCCCTTAAGGAAATTACTAAATTTATCTGGTGTTTACTTATTTTCTTCAATAACTTAAAAATTTCTCAAGTAAGGACAGAGATATATTTTCTTTTTCTGTAATCTTTAAAATGTAAATCGTTTCCTTGGAATAATGCTATTGTGTAACTGTCAATCATTTCTCTCTTTGAATTTATTTTATTTCTTTTAATTTACATAATTTTTTAAATAATGAACTTTTAATAATTTAACTTTTTCTAATAATATATACTAATTTTTATCTATATATTCATAAAAATTTTGCTACTACTTTATTTATTATATCTTTTTTCAATAATTAATAATATAACTTAAAATAATAAAATTGATATTACGTTTATAAAACAAATTATATAATTTAAAATAAGAAATTAGCATTATGTTAAATTTTGTATGAATTATTTTTAAAAATTGTTTTATCTTTAAATTGGTTCTATATTTCTAAAGTATTAAATTTTCTTATTTCTTTCTAAATCTTGGCTTTGAATCAGCTGGGTCTTTTTCGTGTGTTCACGGAGAGAAGAGCGTAGTAGATTCGACTAAAATGTCAGTTAAAACTACTGTTACGTCAAAACAAAAAAACTTTTTAAATGTACCTAACGTTCCTTTTTTTAAATAAGTTTCATAAATGAATCTAATTTGAGATGAGGATAAGTCAATGAGCCTGCTAATATTATAAGAGACTAATTTATTTAAAAACGAACAAGAAAGAACAGAATTGACAAAATTCATTTAGTACAAAAATTATGAATCTTACTTAAAGAATAACAATTACTGGTGTCAGATATACAAAATTAAAATGGTGAATCCAATATGGCGGATAATATCAAGATTCATGCAATTTGATCGAATTTTAGGTCCGCCATTTTGGATTTCAAAATCTGACATCGGATTCGTAATCAGCGACCCCGAAAACCCCCGAGTAACAAGTTTTAAACAAATCCGTTAGATTTTTAATTTTCTCAACCGCCATATTGGATTCGTCATTTTGAATTTTGGAAATCTGACATTAGATTCGTAATCAGAGACCCCAAAAACCCCCGAGTAACAAGTTTTAAGCAAATCTGATAAAATTTAAAATTTTCGAATTCGCCATTTTGGGTCCGCCATTTTAAATTTTGAAAAACTGACTTTATATTCAAATTTTGCGACTCCAAAAACCTTAATTACAATAAAATCACATTTTTTAGAAACTTTTTTTTTCTTGGACAGTTTTTGGACCACAAGCGATTTTTAGCTGGACTGCGAAGGGGTTAATGGATGTGTATTAGTGGTGTTGTTTAGAGATAGTGTATTGTATTCCGGAATGTAACTGCTTTTTCTAGACGGTTGTCGTTCTTTAGCGAATTTCGATGCTTCAAAATGTGGAATGTGTTGTCTAAATATTAGATTTTTGTAGACACTCGAATTTATTTCCAAATTATTATTTTCTAGAAATTGTTAAAATTTATATTTTTAAGCATTGATGTATAATCAGATGTTGACTTGAAATTAATTTCAAAATTTATACTTGAAGAAATACTTTCAACAATGTACGTTCAAAAATAATACTTGTAGTTATACTGTTTACTTTTCAATAACGTTTACCCACATAGCACAAAAACATACAGGAAGTTTCCAGTAGAAACCTTCGGAAGTTACCCTTGGTAACTTCCTGAAAGCTTTCAATAGAAACTTCCTGAAAGTTACCAGGTAGCTTCCAAAAATGATTTAAAATTTTTTTTAGTAAAATTATTATTATAAAGAAAACAAGTTGTGAATTAAGATGTTCATTACATGAACATTTTGCTTCCTCTTTACGATAAGCAAAAAATTTGCTTTAAAGTGAATTTTTTCATTTTATTTAATTCTATTAATGCTAATAAAATATATTCTTTTTATACATCAATCCATTCGTCTTAATGAAATGAAGATTTTTAGTTTGTTTTTAAGTCTAGATTAACATTTTATTATAAAGCAACATAATTTTTAAGAAGGAAATAAATTTCTAATAAAAGTGCGAATTTTTGGTTATAATTATGTTTAATTCTATAAATTCAAATAAAATATATACTTTATATATACCAATCGATCCGTTTTAATGCAACGGATAAGATTATTGAAAAAAATGAGTAAAATCTTATTGTACTGGAATATAATTTTGATGAAAGAACTAAATTTTTGATAAAAAAAAGGTAATTTTTTTGCTTTAATTGTCATTACCTCTATAAACTCTCATACAATTTATACTTTATATATACCAATCGATTCGTCTTGATGCAAAGAAGAAGATTTTATTGTATATTGACTTTAATATTCAATTTAAAAAAATTTTTTTGAAAAAAATTTTTTTTTTGAAAAAAGTAAAAAAAAAATTTTTTTAAATAGATTTTTTAATGTCCATCAATCCATTTCGAGATATTTTTATGATAAATATTCCTAGCAATTTTCAGCCGAATTCGTTGAAACCTCTTCGAGTTATCGTGTTCACAAAAAACGGGATCCACACACACACATACACACACATACACACACACATACACACACACATACATACATCCGGACAATTGTTCAGGGTCTTATATAACATAGTCCCATATAGAAGAAAATTTGTCAAAAGGATTTTTAAAAATTTTGTAAATTAAACGACTACAAAGCTTCCTCACGAGGAAGCAAAATTAAAATTATTCGAATTTTACATTCTTTTAAAATAAAAAAGTGTATTTAATTAAAAAAAATAATCTTTACAACTACAACACACACATGAGAGGAAGGCAGACTCAAACCACCATAGGCCTCAAAAGTGTGCTGCTGGGATAGCGCTTTATGCGCTCCAGCAAATCGTTACTTTACTTTACAGGGTTAATTTATATATTTCATTATATCTTTGAGGAAACTATTTTCTACTTAAGATACACTCTTTTGAATTAAATATTACGACATTTGGATAATTCAAAAATTTTTCAATTAAATAACAAATTCAAAAATGAATTAATATTTTATTTCACCTAAAGTCGTTGCGGCCTACTTTTAGAAAAATCTCATAATTTGTACAAATAGTGATTAATGTCTATAGCATTCACTTTCGATCATTGTTTTCAAAAAATGTTTTAATTTATAAATTTCAATTGTTTATGGCTTGGTGGACAGAGCCATTAAATTGTCTGATAAAAAATTTTTTAATGCAAATTTGAAATTTGTTCACGATATCAAGGATCCGTTTAAAATCTTTTCAAAAAATAAAGACCCTACTTCTTTTGATTTAAAATTGCATTTGGTTTATTGTGATCCTTGCCAATGTGGAGCTTGCTACATTGGTGAAACTGGTAGATATATTAAAGACAGATTGAGTGAACACAGGAGGGATTGTAAGAACGATAGTAGAAAAACAGCTTTGGTCACTCATGCACATGAAAACGACCATCTATTTAATTTCGGAGCTACTAACATCATATGTAACGAACGCAATTACAGACGAAGGAAATTTAGAGAGATGTTTCACATTCTCAGGTCCGAAAACTCTGTTAATAACAGACTGATTTAAATAATTTAAATCAGTTTTGTCATTCGTTAATTCTCAGCACTAATTAAATAGTATATTTATTTTGTATCAGAAATTTCTTAAATTGCTGCTTTTGTGAAATTTGAATTTATCTACTGTATAGGGTTCTTCCTTACCATGTATGGAGGTACTGTTCAAATTCACTTACTATCACTTTAATTTTATATTATATTAGAACAATTGGGATCAAGCATGCAAACACATGTCTTGTTTTTCCTTTTATTTTTTCCGTTTCTTATTTTTGTTTTTAACGACATGTTTTTCTTTTTTAAGTGTTGTCTTTGTTGACTTAAAAAAATGTGTTGTTTTTTTAAATTATATATTTAGTAATTTTCCGCTAAGAAACCCGCAAGGTAAGTTATAGATAGTGGTAATATGTTATAGGTTATGTTCTTCCAGAAATTATGTTCGACATTTTTCTTTCACAAATAATTGTAAGTAATTTCAGATATAAAATTAACAGATGATGCCAGTCGTCGACGGGCGAAAGCTAATAAATAATTATCAAATTATATGAATGGATTTTTTAAAACCAAATAAGATCTCACTAAAATTAATAATCCAAACAAAATAACATCGTAATATGTATTAATTAATAATAATAATCTTGGTATTCTTTCATTCATTCTGTCCGCAGTTTGAAGTTAGTTTTTGTAAATGCTTTTGTTTTTTTTTCTTTTTCAAAACACTTTGCTTGACAGATCGAAATTATAGTTTTTCGATTTGTCAATATCAAAATTTTATATTGTTTAAGAAGAAAGAAGGTTAAAAGATATTGTTTTTATAAAAAAAGGTAAGAAATTTTCATAATATTGATTTATAAATTTTATAATCATTTTCTTTTTTTAAAATCGAATAAAAAATAAAGTAATTTGAACTATTTATATTTCTCCATCAACATTTTTTTTTAACTTTCATTTTGTAATTAATTTTGACAATCATATTGTTTTTACAAAATTTGTAGTATTTTTTGCATAATTTTCTATTTATTTATCACAATTTTTTAAATGAGTATTGATTAATAAATAATAAGAATTAACTATTTAGTATTTTTTTAATAATATGAATTGAAGTCTTATTTATTTTTTAATAATTCTAAAAAATAATTATTAGGTAAATTAAAAATCTATTGATTTTATTTAGTTTTTGGCTTTGCTGTACCAAGTTTTGAATTGGATTTAATTAGAAACACTGCGATAATAATTGTTTTGGTACAATTAACTACTTTTTTAAATTTAATAATAAAAATGAATGAGAATATAAATTGTAATTTTAATTCGTGATCATAATTGTATTTTTCTTTTAACAATTGAAGTAGAATGTGAACGCGCGCTTTAGCGCGCGTATCCTATGCTAGTTTATGTTATAATTATAATTTTTAAATTAATCTGGACAGAAAAAAGGTTAATAATTAATACATTCAATGTACTTTCACACTATGTGCTGATTTTTTCGTTTTATAGTATAGAACTTCAGTTTTGCAAAACTCTACTTGTATTTTAACCAAAAAATTTGTATTTTTAAACTTACTTTTTAAATATGAATAAAACTAAAAGTAGCTCGTTTTCTATCGCCAAAATTTGATATAATAGAAAAGAAAGTCCGACTTAAATATTAAAATCAAAAATGGATTTTTTTTGTTAAGCGCCAGAGGACATATGTGGACGTCCACATGAAAAGGGCCTATTTTGTCGGTTCTAGTTTTCGAGTTATTTGCAATTTAATACTTTTTTGAGAAAAACCTTAATTTTTTTATATTTTTTGTTATTAATCTACATGTTTTGACAAGTCAAATAATAAGGTTTTCATTAATTTATCGTTAATTTAAGTGATTAACTTTATTGCTTCTTTAGAAAAAGAAAAGGGCACATTTTGTCGGTCCTTTGCAAAAATATTCCGTATTTTTTAAATGGAGGGTCAAAAAAAATAAAACCTCTTGATTTGTCATCTTTAAAGTAACCTAAACTCAAAACAATTATTATCTGAATAACTTCCGAGAAGAACCAGAGATATTAATGTTAGAGTCATTGATTACGTAGTCGTAGATGTAAAAAATGTCGATATTTCGTCAAAATTTCATAATAAAACCTGTTAAAAATTTTTTAATAAGTTTAATTTCTATTCTTTACCTTCAAATGACACAATAAAATTGTTCCTAATCATTAATCTTGTACAAAAATGGTTTATTAATAAGAAAATCGCCCTGGACTGACAACAATTATTTTCTGAATAACTTCCCAGAAGAACCAGAGATATTGCTGTTAGAGTCTTTGATTACGTAGTCGTAGAAGTGAAAATTTCGATATTTCGGCAAATTATTCATAATAGAGACTTTTAAAAAATTTTAAATAAGTTTAATTTTTATTCTTTACTTTCAAATGACACAATAAAATTGTTCCCAATCATAAACCTTGTAAAAAATGGTTTATTAATAAGAAAATCGTCTTTTTTAGAAAAGGGCCCATTTTGTCGGTTTTATGTATTTATTTATATTAACCTATTGGTTTTTCATCTTTAAGGTGCCCTGGACTGAAAACAATTATTATCTAAATAACATCCCAGAAGAACCAGAGATATCACAATTAATAGGTATCACAATCTTTAATTCCGTTTTTCTCGAAATGAGGTATTTGTCACTATAAACTTTGAAATTCTGTAACTCATCGAATTTTTGACCAAAAAAGTTGTATGACCACTCAAAATTTTCGTAATTTTGCAAGGAATTTGCCCATATAGATAAGTCCAATAGTGCCAAAATGGGCCCTTTTCATGTGGACGTCGACATATAAGTGATTGAAATCACGAAAAATCATAGAAGACTCAATATTAAAGGTAAATTATTTCACATTTATATATTATAAAACGAAAAAATCAGCACATAATGTGAAAGTATATTGAATGTATTAATTACTATTCAGTAATACATATTTTAATTTTTATAAAAATCTTAAAATAATTTAATTGAAATATGGTGACTTTTAACATTTCATAGGTAAGTTTTAAAATTACTTTTGATCTATTATTTTGGGTATGTTTACATTATAATCTATTTATACAAGTAAATTAATACATTTTTAACAAATATCAATCAAGAAATTTGTTTTATCTAAATTCTTTACATGCTTTTTTATTAAATTTTCATTGCTTTAAAACTAACCTTTTTTGTGCAAATTAATTTAAAAATTATAATTATAACATAAATTAAAACATTTTTTAAAAATAATTATCGAAAGTGAATGCTATAGACATTAATAATTATTTGTACAAATTATGAGATTTTTCTAAAAGTAGGCCGCAACGACTTTAGGTGAAATAAAATATTAATTTAATTTTTGAATTTGTTTATTTAATTGAAAAATGTTTGAATTATCCAAATATCGTAAAATTAAATTCAAAAGAATTTATCTTAAGTGGAAATTAGTTTCCTCAAAGATATAGTAAAAAATATATAATATATAAATTAACCCTGTAAAGTCAAGTGGCGATTTGGTTGAGTGCATAAAGCGCTATCTCAGCAGCACACTTTTGATATCTATGATAATTCGAGTCCGCCTTACCCCCACGTGTGTTCTAGGTGTGTAGATCATTTTTTTTAAATTTAACTCACATTTTTATTTTAAAAGAATGCAAAATTTGAATCATTAAAATTTTTTTAAACCTTTTTAAAAAATAATTAAACTAAAAAATTTTTTAAATAATTTTTGGAAACTTCCTGGTTACCTTCAGGAATTTTCTATGAAAAGCTTTCAGGAAGTTACCAGGAAGATTCCATGGGAAACTTCTAACCTGCGAACATTATTGTATTTCCTGAAAATTTCCAGGAAATTGCCAATGGTAACTTCCGAAGGTTGACGCGGGAAACTTTCTGTTAGCTTCCTGGAAGTTTTTGTGCTATGTTGGAATGTTGTCGTCACTCTCCTTGCGAAGCTTGTTTAATTTTTGGGAGCAATTATGGAATTAGCTTATCGATAGTTTACATAATCCTTTCTCTCTAATTTTGTCTTCAGTCTCCTGGCGAAGCTTTTTGGAAGGTCATCTAATTCATGCAATATTCTTTTTATATAAATTCTATATTAAATATTTAAAAGAACCGAGTAATAAAATCATAAAATAAAAAAATAAACTGAATAAAGACCTAAAGATGGTGCTGGTATTTTTTCACACCTATTAAGGTAGTGAAGTCTGATAAATTGATTTGCATAGTAATTTGCTCACTTTTTGTGTCTTCAACAAACTTTTCGCATATTTTTAATATTGATCTAAATTCAGTGACTCTAATTACATAAAAATTGAATACATGGGTAAGACTCCGTCTGAAAAATTACACTTTACTGTTCAAACTTATCTAGAGCTTACAAATGTTATCCGATTTTGATGTAATCGGTCTTAAATGAAAGAAGATAAATTTTCTAAGAGTTTGCTCCAAATCGATTGTTTTAATTTTTAATTGTTTATAAATTTTTTTGTTATTTAAAGTTAACAATTTACAAATTTTTTTTTAAAAAAGCTTGTTTATTTTTTATTTTCTTATTGCACATGATCGAAATCAATTTAAAATAGTCTAGTATGACCTCTTGATAACTAATAATGCATAATACAATTTATTTAAATGGTTGAAAAATAATGTTAATTAACACATAAACTTTGGTTCTTCTTAAAGAAAATTGTTGATAACAATGATAAAAGTTACTTTAAAACTATTTTTTTTTAAATCGACATAAATTAGTTAAATAAACATAAATTTGTTTTAAAAAAACAATTTTCTTTAAGAAGGCATTGATACTGCAAATTAAATTTTATTAAATTTCATCAAAATCTTTCGGAATGATTAATCATTAAAAATATTAAGAAAAAAATTAAAAATGGCGTGACTTCAACAATTTTAAAAATTTTCAAAAATCTTTGGTACACTGATTTCTATTATCCAATACTACAATTTCACTAAATTACAGCTTAATCTAAAGAGTCCATGCAAATCGTAATTTTTCTGACGGAGTCTTACACACATAGAAGTTAAAAATGGCGGATTTCTAAAAATTTGGTCGTATTTTATTGAAAATCGTTATTCAGAGATTTTTGGGTTCTCTAATTACGAATTTGAAATAAGTTTTTAAAAATTAAAAATAGCCGTTCCAATGTTGCGGTTAAAAATTAAAATTTAATCAGATTCACTTTAAAACCATTACTCTGGGGTTTTTAAGGTCGCTAAAAATTAATATAACGTCGATTTGAAAAAATTTAAGATGTCAAATTTACTGCATTTTTAATCTTTGTTTTGAGAATACCTTATTTTTTTATTCAACTGATCTCTGGAGAAGAGTTCTTTTTTTTCTCTTTAAATTTTAGGGAGAAACAAGATGAGAGATTTGACCAAGATATCAAGAAAATGGAAAAACGCTACCATGGAAAATGGAATGAAAATATGTTAGCTGACTATTCTTGCTCGCTAAAAAGAGACATAGCAGAGGCCGAAAATTCAAAGAGGAAAAAACAGATCCTCCTTGACGATTACTTTAATAAAAAAGAATAAGGTGTTCACGAAACAATGATTAAACCTGCTGTAATTTGATATTTAAAACCGACGTTACATTCATTTTTAATGATCCCCAGTGTGACGATTTTCAAGTGAATCTAATAAATTTGTATTTTTCTGTCTGCTATAATGGATCCGCCATTTTTAACTTCTTCTGTGTATATAATTTTTATGTATTTAGAGTTAATGAATTCAGATCAATAGTAAAAATATGTAGAAAGTCTGTTGAAGACACAAAAAGTATGTCAATTACCATGTAAATCAATTTCTCAGACTTCACAATCTTATCAGGCGTATAAAAAAATACCAGCATCAAACTTTAGGTCCGACTATGCTTTTCTCTTTAGATACACCCTAAGGAATACCTATCATATGTCATTCTTCGCACTCGACATTTTTTTTGTCGGTATAATGCAACATAAATTTGACCATGTTTAAAAACATGTCTTCCTAAATTGATGAATATGTTGTTGAATGTTTGCCCTTGAGATTTGTTAATGGTAATTTGCGAAATCCAATTATATAAGAAATTGTCTTTTTTTAAAAGTGAATTGATATAAATTTTTGCAATATAAAGTTACTTTATGTAGAATAACAATATTTTCGCTTTTATCACCAGATAATATTTTACATTTAATTACATTATATGATAAATCTAAAATAATTAACCTTGTTTCGTTCCATAATCCTACATTAATACTGAAATTTCTAATTTCCCACCACTCAACCCTACACCACCAAGCGCCGCGCGCATCTTTATTAGTACCATATCACATTTCTTTCGAAAAAAAACAGAATAATTCGTTGTATTAACAAAATATATTTTTTCGCAATAATTATAATATATTATAATTTGTTGTGTAAACAAAATATATTTTTTCGCAATAATTCCAATGTATAATAATTCGCTGTAAAAACAAAACATATTTTCTATCAACAATTTTTACATGCATAAAAACTACAATTTTAAAAATAAATAAATAGTAATTTTTTTAGTTTCATTTACCTTCGGTGTTAGTTCGTTTTGTTTGACCATATTTTTTATATAAACTTTTTCTCCAATATTAACACTACTTTCTGTGGGTCGTCTCTTCTTGTCTTCTATTTATTTTCCTCTCATTTTCATTTCCATGCATTTCTCTCTTACTTCTTGGTCGATTTCTGATTAATATAATTAAAAATCTGCGCTGGTGAATTCCTTACCATTGTCGGTTGCTATCAAAAATGGTACTCCTAATCTTGAAAATATCTCTCTTTATAAGTCTATCATTTCTTTGGCATCTGTTGTCTTTGTAATTTTTATTTTTTTGTAACGACTAAAATAGTCTACTATTAAGAAAAGGTAATGACCGCTTGGCAATAGCCGGAGAAAATCTATGGCTACATCTATCCATGGTTGTGCTTGGAGTTCGCGTCTCTTCATTGGATTAGGAGGGTTAGGTGCTGAAACAAGTGTATAACCTTTACAGGACTTTACCAAATTTTCCGCATCTTTGTCGATTTTTGGTCACCAAGCTTTTGTCCTCAATCTAAATTTCATTGTGACGATTCCAGGGTGTCCTTCGTGAGCAGCCAATAATTATTTGGTTTCACTTGAAATTCGTTACTCGGGGGTTTTCGGGGTCGCTGATTACGAATCCGAACTCAGATTTTAAAAATTCAAAATGGCGGATCTAATATAGCTGATGACTTTTTTAAAATTTTATCGGATTTACTTAAAATTCGTTATTCGGGGTTTTTTATAATCTGAAATTGATTCAGGACAGGAAACGTTACTTCTAGAACCATCTTTATTTTTTCTTTTCACTTCTGTGACTGACTCAGGATCATGTGCAGTGCTCATGTGCCAAGTGTTACAGGCTTAGAATCCATCCACTTTATCGCCGTTACACAACCCAAAGTTCGATATACATGTTCCCCCCTGACCATCTTCTTTTTTTCTTTCATGATATCGGGTAAGCCAATTCGATTCGCCCTGACTGTACTAACAGCAAAAATGTGCTTGACTCTTAGTTCTTTCATTAATTTTACTAAAGTGAAAAAATTGTCGAAGGCTAATAAAACACCAGAGTTTCTCAAATGTTCAGACAACTTAAGAACAACACGTTCTCCTAATGTATCACCTGAAAAATCATTTGTGTTCGACTTTCCCGTATATATCTCAAATTCCAATATAAAAACTGTCTTAGAATCAGCTAAGCACCAAGCCTTGTAACCTCTTTTGATGGGTTTCATTGGCATGTACTGCTTCAAAGAGGAACGTCCCTTGAATGGTATCATGGATTCGTGAATTGACAATGTATCAGAATGATGGTAACATTTCGTTAATTTTTTATTAACTTCATTTAAAAAAGGCCTAACTTTATGCAGTTTGTCAAA
This sequence comes from Leptopilina myrica (nomen nudum), assembly GCA_032872475.1. Classification (NCBI taxonomy): domain Eukaryota; kingdom Metazoa; phylum Arthropoda; class Insecta; order Hymenoptera; family Figitidae; genus Leptopilina; species Leptopilina myrica (nomen nudum). The sequence continues at coordinate 22,875,190 of CM065464.1, read as the reverse complement.
CTGTGGATGTCCTTTAGGATACGCCGTATCATTGGATTTCAGATGAAGTTTAGTTGTAATTTCCATAAAGCGAGTACGAGTCATTATTTCTGATACTGCTGGTACGCTTAAATATGGATCAGGTACTCCAATAATTCTTAACTGATGGCAGTCGATGAGTCCCCATAATAATATGTATCCCTATCCATGCTTGTAATTCTTCAGAAGAAATATCTTTCCACCTAAAGTTTTTATCCGAAGACTCTTTAGCGTATGAATTGGTTTCGAGAACTATAGAATAAATTATTTCTTGTGTTAATAAAGAAAAAAAATAGCTTATTTCAGGACAACTATTATGAAAGTTCATTTGGACTTCTGGATCCCTTTCAAAAGTTTTATTTAAATTCTTAAAAAGAGTTCTATCTTGAGACCATATATCACTAACATCTGCAATACTTTCATCACTATTAGAATCCTCCGAGTTATTGGAATCGGAATGTGATTCAGTCACATCACAATTTCTATCATCATCATTCTCATCGGAAGATCCACAATCACCAACCGAATCTGAATCATCCGGATTATCGGGTAGGGAATACGCATTATCAAAATTTTTCCTCTTACGGAGAAAATAGGAGTTTTGTTTCTTATTCATAATTATTTAAATAATTATGAAAAAATCTAAGAAAATAAATAACGAAAAAATTGCATGTAAAGTGTTGCAAGTTCTGAAAGAAATGAAATACGCTGGTGTTGACAATCGACAAAAAACAAATGCCTAACGAAAAAACGTAATGAGAGGATAATCGATGCAACCAAAGTAAGGAAAAAGCAAGTTGTAAAACAAATGACATACGCTAATGTTGACAATCGACAAAAAACAGATGCCTATCGAAAATACAGTTAAAGAATTGACTGAGTGATGCAGTTGCTAATTAAATAAAGAAAAAAATACCTAATACAAAACCTGATTCAAAAACAAGTGACAAGCTATCATTGACAATCAAACAAAAAACAAAAGCCTAACGGAAAAATAAAATCAGATGCAAACGAGTGACGCTATTGCTGACTATAGAAAAAAACTAATAGCTAACTCTAAAATATCGTCAAAAACGAAAAAGTGATTGTGAGAAAAAAATACCTCGTGCGGAATCTTGTTCAGAAACAAGTGAAGGAACAGGAATTTCAAAAAACTAACTTTAAATTTGTAATCAGTGACCTCAAGAATCCCAAATGGTTAATATTCATGAGTCTAGCTCAATTTTCAAATATTTTCGTCCGCCATATTGAATCCGAAATATTAAATTTTCAAAATCTGACTTCGGATTCGTAATCAGCGACCACGAAAACCCCTGAGTAACGAATTTCAAGTGAATCCGATGAAATTTTAAAAAAGTCGTCCGCCATATTGGATCCGCCATTTTAAATTTTTAAAATATGAGTTCGGATACGTAATCAGCGACCCCGAAAACCCCCGTGTACTCATTTTCGTGAGCCTTACTTGAAGTAATTTAACAATTTTTAATATTTTTAACAACCCTTAGCAAAATCATTTTTTTTAATATTGTTCTAATTATAAGATTGTTGTAAATTTATTGCACTATAATTTTTTTTTAAAAAGTAATATAAATTTTTTGGATCATTGGCGTTTAGAACTAAGAAATTGATTAATTTTTGACAAAGTTATGAATGTTTGAACACAAAACTGGTTTCGATCGAAACCGCCGGTCCTTAAAGAGTTAAAAATATTCTTGTTTTTCCCATGGTTTTTTAGACTCTTGCCATTATTAAAATTTTTTTAGAAATTTGTTTAAAAATATTCTTGTTTTTCTTATGGTTTTCTGGACTCTTGCCATTACTAAAAATTGAAAAATTTTTAGTTTAAAAATATTCTTGTTTTTCCCATGGTTTTCTAGACTCTTGCCATTGTTAAAAATTAAAAAAAAATTTGTTTTAAAATATTTTTCCTTTTCCATGGTTTTGTAGACTCTTGCCATTGTTATAAATTTTAAAAAAATTGTTTAAAAATATTCTTGTTTTTCCCATGGTTTTCTAGACTCTTGCCATTGTTAAAAATTAAAAAAAAATTTGTTTTAAAATATTTTTCCTTTTCCATGGTTTTGTAGACTCTTGCCATTGTTATAAATTTTAAAAAAATTGTTTAAAAATATTCTTGTTTTTCCTATGGTTTTCTAGACTCTTGCCGCGGTTAAAAATTGAAAAAAATTTTGTTTGAAAATATTCTTGCCTTTTCCATGGTTTTCTGGACTCTTGCCATTGTTAAAAATTAAAAAATTTTTTGTTTAAAAATATTTTCCCTTTTCCATGGTTTTGTAGACTCTTGCCATTGTTAAAAATTAAAAAAAAATTTGTTTAAATATATGAGGAGTTTCATATGAGATTGAGGGGTCAACTCTCGGATTTTTTTCAAATTTCATTTTTCAATAGAGTTTGTTAGCCTATTTAATTATCCCAAATATTAATTAAAAATATTTAATATTTTGCTAGATATTTGCATTAACAAATTAATGCAATATTTTTTTTAAACTTGAATAACTTTTTTATTTTTACTTATAGAAAAAAGTTGTCTGAATGTTTTTTGTTTAGAATGAATCAAATTTTTTGAAAAAAAAATTAATTAAATAAAAATTAACTTTTTTAATAAATTTATTTAAAAAATAAATTTGTTTTTTAATATTTAAACCTGTTATCGGCCTTCAATCAAGCTTAAAAAAAAGATAAATATTGCTTACTATACTACAAAATAACATGCCAAATTTGGCGAACACGTTATTTTTTGTTTTGGAGAAAAAAATTTTCAAAAATTGAAGTGCAGGTAGCGAGCCGACTTAGCTGACGCGACAATGGGAAATTTTCGTCTCAGGAGTCATTGTCGCGGCAGCTAAGTGGGCTCGCTACCTGCACTTCAATTTTTGAAAATTTTTTTCTCCAAAACAAAAAATAACGTGTTCGCCAAATTTGGCATGTTATTTTGTAGTATAGTAAGCAATATTTATCTTTTTTTTCAGCTTGATTGAAGGCCGATAACAGGTTTAAATATTAAAAAACAAATTTATTTTTTAAATAAATTTATTAAAAAAGTTAATTTTTATTTAATTAATTTTTTTTCAAAAAATTTGATTCATTCTAAACAAAAAACATTCAGACAACTTTTTTCTATAAGTAAAAATAAAAAAGTTATTCAAGTTTAAAAAAAATATTGCATTAATTTGTTAATGCAAATATCTAGCAAAATATTAAATATTTTTAATTAATATTTGGGATAATTAAATAGGCTAACAAACTCTATTGAAAAATGAAATTTGAAAAAAATCCGAGAGTTGACCCCTCAATCTCATATGAAACTCCTCATATTCTTGTTTTTCCCATGGTTTTCTAGACTCAAGCCATTGTTAAAAATTTTTAAAAAAAATTTGTTTTAAAATATTCTTGCCTTTTCCATGGTTTTCTAGACTCTTGCCGTGGTTAAAAATTAAAATATTTTTTGTTTAAAAATATTCCTAGTTTTCACATGGTTTTCTAGACTCATGCCGTCGTTAAAAATAAAAAAAATTTGTATACAAATTTTCATGTTTTTCCCATGGTTTTCTAGACTCATGCCATTGTTAAAAATTTTTAAAATTTTTGTTTAAAAATATTCTTGCCTTTTCCATGGTTTTCTAGAATCTTGCCACGGTTAAATAAATAAATAAAATTTGTTTAAAAATATTCTTGTTTTTCCCATGGTTTTCTACACTCTTGCCGTCGTTAACAATAAAAAAAATTTGTTCAAAAATGTTCTTTTTTTCCCCATGGTTTTCTAGACTCATGCCATTGTTAAAAATTTTAAAAATTTTTGTTTAAAAATATTCTTGCCTTTGTTACGACCCGAGCTAAGGTTATGTTAGTATACTAATTTATTAGTAAAGTTGGAGACAAGTTGCTGATTAGTCAAGTTGGTAAGACTTGACATTAATATTTAAGTGTGGATTTGTTTGACTTTAAAGAAACTACGGGTTTCCGTTAAATAAATTATATGCTTATTCCTTTTTATGCAATTATTTATTACTAACAATTATTTTAAACAATTATAGTTACTTACAATTTTTGTAGTGGATATGGAAGTTACAATGACGATGCGGCAACCAGTTTTGCTTTGTTGCGTTACAGGTTACAAGATAATATGAGCTTTTCAGTTCGTTTCTTTTGTCACTTTAGAGCACAAAAAACGACTATTTTAAACAATTATTTAACAACTCTAAGTGTTCTCTCGCTACACTGTACCTTAATACAAAAGAAAACTGGTTTTCTTAGTGTTTTGTAAAGAACTTGCACTAATTTTATTAAATTAGAAAGAGAATATTAAATTAAATTGTTATACGACGAAAGTGTTATTGTTATTTTAATTAGTGCGATTTATTCCCTTACTAAAAGAACAAGTCTTCTTTAACACTGAATTTACTTACTCAATTTCACGATCGAAGGGCCGACTCAACGATACCGTTCGGGCAGAAACTCACCGGAGTATTTGACCTTTGTTCTAAGAAAGTTAGGGGTTTATATAGTAGCTAAACGTCTACTTGATTGGGGATGTGATGGTCAAAAAGCACGTACTTGTGCTAAAATGTAATAAGCACGTACTTGTGGTGTCAATTTTGTTTTTATACATGCATCATTCAATCTTAAAGTAGTAATATATTCCTTCTGCATTAAACGTTAATAGAAAACAGGAGCGGCGGGCTTCGCCCGCTTTTGAGTGATGTGTTGTGGATGCACCTTCAAAACGCCTTTTTTAAATGTTGGAGGGGGGTCTGGTCTAAGTTGGATACCTTCTAGTACCATGTAGGAAGTTAATTTGACTCCCTTCTGCATTAAAACGTTTCTATGGTTATTTTTCGTTTTTTGTGTTTTTCTCGAAAAATACTCAATTTATGAAAAAATTGCATGTAACATAAAATGTGTATCTTAACAAGATCTACAACTTTCATGTAGAACATTTTTTAAAATTTTTAATATTTTAAGAGTAAAACGTCAAAAACCAAAAAAAAAATTTTGTTTCCCAGCCCTGGCGTTCTGGAAATAACTTTTTCATCCTCCCCCACCTATTTTTTCATTTTCTAGCTGAATGAATTCCTTTCCTAAAAGAATTAATCATTTATCTCTAAAATTCGCAAAAGCCGTGATTCTAAATAATTACCAAATTTTTGTTTAAATATATTCTTGACTTTTAAACGATTTTCTAGACCCTTGCCATTGTTAAAAATTTTTTAAAAATTTGTTTTAAATTATTCTTGCCTTTTCCATGGTTTTCTAGACTCTTGCTATGGTAAAAAATTAAAACAATTTTGTTTATAAATATTATTGTTTTTCCCATGGTTTTGTAGACTCTTGCCATTGTTAAAAACTGATAAATTTTATGTTTAAAAATATTGTTTCCTTTCGATGGTTTTCTAGACTCTTGCTACGGTTAAAAAAAATTTGTTTAAAAATTTTCATGTTTTTCCCATTGTTTTCTAGACTCATGCCATTGTTAAAATTTTTTAAAGTTTTTGTTTTAAAATATTCTTGCCTTTTCCATGGTTTTCTAGACTATTGCCAATGTTAAAAATTTTAAAAAAATTTGTTTCAAATTATTCTTTGTAGCGTTTCATCTACGTTATCGTCCCGTTTGTCAATTGACGTTATCCGTCAGATTGAATATACTGTAAGTATTATTTAATTTTAAATCATATTTCGCGCCTTAGCGCTAAACTCCGTCACCAGGCGTCGCGCACGCCTGAAATAGCAGACGACAAAAAGCACCTGTTGCCTTTACCGGCAAGAAGCGCTAGATTGGTGTGAACCGTATACGAAGTGTAAGCCTCTGCGCACAAAATATTTTATATTTCATTAATTGTTATAATAAATTGAGATTTAATTAAAGTGTGCTGTGTAAATCAATTATTGTAAACCCGAGTGCATCAACAGCTATTCATTCAGTTGTGGGATTTATAAAGGTGAGTTTCGCAACTTTTCTTGGCTTGTCTCGCTGCAAAGGAGGAAAGGAGAATCATTTGTTTGGTTGTTTCGAGTGGCAGATTCCTGGTGGTTAAAATTGTGTCTCGCGATATAAGTCGAACCCCCAAAATAAAATTTAAATTAAACTTCTATCAAATCTTATATTGACGACCACATCTTGTTTTTCCCATGGTTTTCTCGACTCTTGCCAATGTTAAAAATTGAAAAATTTTTTGTTTAAAAATATTCTTGTTTTTACCATGGTTTTCTCGACTCTTGCCAATGTTAAAAATTAAAATATTTTTTGTTTAAAAATATTCTTGTTTTTCCCATGGTTTTCTAGACTCTTACCACGGTTAAAAATTTAAAAAAAATTTGTTTAAAAATTTTTATGTTTTTCCCATGGTTTTCTAGACTCATGCCAATGTTAAAAATTGAAAAATTTTTTGTTTAAAAATATTCTTGCCTTTTCCATGGTTTACTAGAATCTTGCCGTAGTTAAAAATTAAAATATTTTTTGTTTAAAAATATTCTTGTTTTTCCCATGCTTACTTAGCCTCTCGCCGTGGATAAAAATAAACATATTTTTTGTTTAAAAATATTCTTGCCTTTTCTATGGTTTTCTAGACTCTTGCCATGGTTAAACATTAAAAATTTTTTGTTAAAAAATATTTTTTTCCCATGGTTTTTTAGACTCTTGCCATTGTTAAAAATTAAAAAAAATTTTGTGTAAAAATATTCTTGCCTTTTCCATGGTTTTCTAGACTTTTGCCATGGTTAAACATTAAAAAAAAATTTGTTTTAAAATATTTTTTTTCTATGGTTTTCTAGACTCTTGCCAATGTTAAAAATTGAAAAATTTTGATTGAAAATTGTGTACACGAGAGAAACACCGCATATTGTAATGAAACCCCAGAGTTCTCCCACCACATCAACATCGACGACGAGCCACACATCAGCTGTGACGCACACAGACATGGAACCATCCCACTAGACACTCCCTACTCTCTTAGTCATGTTACGAGCAAGTGGCCTTCGAGTCTTTCTGTTTATTATCAGAACGTCAAGGGTTTGCGAACAAAACTTTATTTTTTACGTCAATCCATTTCGTTACATTCAAATGATGTTGTAGCATTTACAGAAACGTGGCTTCATAATGACATAAAGGATTCGGAACTAGGTCTCGTGGGATATGACATTTTTCGTTTTGATAGATGTGCTGCATCCAGTGTTAGCCAACGGGGAGGGGGAGTTTTGTTTGGTGTTAAATCAAGATTGAGGAGTTCGTTAATAATTCCACAAATAATAACTTTAGAACATATTTTAATAAAATTTAAACTAAATTCAGAATTATTTATTCTCGGACTTTTTTATTTTCCACCAAATTCCGATTATGATTGTTATGCATCATTTTGTAAAATTCTAAAAGATGTTTTTATTAGCTACCCAACTGCATCCTTTTGTTTTCTTGGCGATTTTAACATGCCTTTTGTTACATGGTCACACGATAGTTATGATTCACAAGTTTGTATACCTAACTTAATGTGTGCACGTTCTCAATCTCGAATAGCAAATGCATTTTCTGATACTTTAAACGTTTTAAATTTAAATCAACTAAATTCTTTTTTTAACCATCATGATACAATACTAGATTTAATATTTTATAATTCTGTTAACTACGATTTATCTGTGCCTAGTGATTCTATACTTCCTATTGATAATTATCACCCTCCATTATTATTAAACATTTATTCAGATGTAAATTGTAATATAAAAAGGATACCTGATACCAATAACTTTAAATATGACTTTAAAAATGCAAGAATAGCAGATATTCATACTTTCTTAATTAATGTTGATTGGAAAATAGTCTTAAACACTCCTGATGTAAACGAAGCTGTTGATATTTTTTACACATATATTTACACTGCTTTTCAAAACTTTGTACCAATTAAAACATTTCGCAAGTCTAAATTTCCACCATGTTTTACATTAGAATTAAAAAGACTCACTTTTCTCAAAAAGATTGCTCACTTAAAATACAAACGCTCACAGAGTGCAAATGATTATTCTCATTTTTCTTATTTAAGAGCTGAGTACAAATTGATTACAAAACATTGTTATAAAACTTATATTTCAAACATTGAACATTCCATTATTAAAAATCCTAAGCAGTTTTGGAATTATATAAATAATTTGCGTACAGATCATCGTTTACCTAATGTAATGATTTATAATGGTTTTAGAGCTGAAAGTAACCAAGATATTGCAAATATTTTTGCCCTTTATTTCAAAAGTGTGTACGCTATTTCGACAACTCCAATTGATAATATTAATAAGATCTGCAGTGATTCTCTCAATGTAAATATGTTCCATCTGGACAAAACTTCTATCATGAGTAAGCTTCGACAACTAGGTGTGGACAAGGGTGCTGGTCCAGATGACATTCCGCCTTCTCTTTTGAGGTCTTGCTGTTCTGCGTTTCTTGAGCCATTGTACATTTTGTTCAATAAATCTTTAACAACTTCCACTTTTCCAACTGAATTGAAGAAAGGGATTGTAGTACCGGTATATAAGGCTGGTCAAAAGACCGAAGCGTCTAATTATAGGCCAATAACATTGCTTAGTGCTATACCAAAGATTTTCGAAAGTTTAATTCATGATGCAATGTATTTTAAAATATCAAACTTAATAATTGATGAGCAGCACGGCTTCATGAGAGGCAGATCGGTTGAGACTAACTTATGCTTATTTAGTGAATTTTTACATCGCAATCTTGAGCAAAGCTACCAAGTGGATACTGTTTACACAGACTTTTCTAAAGCTTTTGATAAGGTTGACCATGGTATTCTTGTGACAAAGCTTGGTGCTATGGGTTTTTCCCATGATCTTCAAAGCTGGTTTATATCATATTTAGCTAACAGAGAGTTAGTGGTGCGTGTTGATCAAAACCTTTCTACAACTTTTATTCCCACTTCTGGAGTGCCCCAGGGATCGAACCTTGGTCCTCTTCTTTTCTTAATTTTTATTAATGATATTTCTGAAATATTTTACTATTCTTTTAAATCCTTATTTGCAGATGATCTAAAATTATTTAAAGTAATAAAATCACAGGAAGACTCGGCTGACCTTCAAGATGATATAAATAGATTAGTAAACTGGTCTATCTTAAATAAACTTCCGTTAAATATTAGGAAATGTTCAGTCATAACTTTCTTAAAGTCAACTTCACCTCAGATATTTCACTATAAAATCCATAACACCCCACTAACAAGACTATCAAGTGTTCGAGACCTGGGAGTTACTCTTCAGTCGAATATTAGTTTCCTTTGCCACTACTCTGATTTATCCGAAAAGGCATTGAGAAATCTAGGTTTTGTCACAAGAAATATTACTACGTTCAATAACATTCATGCCATTAAATCTTTGTTTTTTTCACTTGTAAGGCCGGCATTGTTGTTTGCATCTGTTGTCTGTGCTCCTTATTATAAGGAACATCTTGATAGATTGGAGAAAATCCAAAATTGATTTTTAAGATTCGCTGCATGGAAACTTCACATTCCATATGATCGAAATAGTCATAATTACAGTGAACTTAGAAAAATTCTTAATATTCCTACAATATCCTCCAGATTTATATTGAACGATTTGCTGTTCTTATATAAAGTAATTCATGGAATTATAAACTGTCCTGAACTTTAATCATTTATTAATTTCTCTGCACCAACTAGAAAATTGAGAAATAAATCTCTGTTTAAGTTGAGACATCATAGAACGGTGTATGGTGAAAACTCTCCTATTAATAGGATTTGTCGAGAAGCGAACGCACTAACTAAACAACTTGATTTTTTTGCTACGCCTCTAAATAAATTTAAAAATTCATTACGAATAGTTAACACTTTTGAAAACTAAAATGTTTATTAGCGCGCAATGTATTTCTTGCTACCTTGTTATAATTTGTTAAATTCTTTGTTAAGTTTTCCATGGTTTTCTAGACTTTTGCCATGGTTAAAAATTTAAAAATTTTTAGTTTAAAAATATTTTTTTTCTCATGGTTTTCTACACTTTTGCCATTTTTAAAAATTTAAAAATTTTTTGTTTAAAAATATTTTTTTCCCATGGTTTCCTAGACTCTTGCCATTGTTAAGAATTAAAAAAAATTTTGTTTAAAAATAATCTTGTTTTTCCCATGGTTTTCTAGACTCTTGCCATTGTTAAAAATTTAAATATTTTTTGTTTAAAAATATTTTTTTCCTATGGTTTCCTAGACTCTTGCCATTGTTGAGAATTGAAAAATTTTTTGATTAAAAATAATGTTGTTTGTCCCATGGTTTTATAGACTCTTACCATTGTTAAAAATTAAAAAATTTTTGTGTAAAAATATTTTTGCCTTTTCCATGGTTTTCTAGACTCTTGCCATGGTTGTTAGAATATTAGTTTTTAATTGGTCATTTGTCAACCATGTAGAACAAATTTTAATTCTAAATTAGCAACGCCGCGACTCAGGAACGCTATGCCTGAGGATATTTGACACCCTGATAACGCCAAATATCACATCATGAGATTCCTTTAACTAAGAGAAGCTTATAAGAAAATAAAATTAGAGGGACAGCGTCTAGTTGGTTAACGTGTTGTACCGCCTCATACGAGTATTACACCCCACGGGCCGCCTACGGCCATAACGGGGAGAGATTCACGCTCTCCAGCGCCGATGGCCATCATGTGACCATCTACCGAGCCCGCAAAGTTGAGTAAGAACGTTTACGGCCCTTCGGTTTAGGGCGAGACCTTTCCAATCCATGGTCACTCTGCAGGTAACCGCCCGAGTTGGCACCACAACTCACATGTCGAAGCGCCACTACTACGACCGTTGCCGAAGCTACAGTCTGTTCATGGACGCCCCTATCCTCAAGCGATGTAGGCTATAACCACTGCCCGCACGAGTCCAACCCAATGACCGGAAGGAACAAGCCTTTTGGCAAGTCCCCGGGCTCGGACCGGTCCCCGTGCTACCATTTGTACTCCGGTACGAGTACCGATTAAGAGTCTTACCACAAGCGCGCTATGCTTGCCTCTAATCGCTACCTTGTGCGTAGAACTTTCCTTTCCCCTCAGGGCCCATAAGCTGTGGAATACAGCATCAAAACAAATGCACGTGCGTTATAGCTGACTCAATGCCACAAGGCTTGCAAGCCTTGTGCTATTTAAACCTATGCTATTTAATCTTACGCATCAAGCTAGATGCGCAAACAACAAATTGACAATAGTTAAACATTTTTGTTACAACAAAATTCCGGAGGACATTAGGTTGTGTGTATATGTGCATACGCATTACTCAATATGTAACTACATATACAAACTAACTATAAATAGTAGGAACAATATAATTACAATAAATAAATTATATGCACTATAATAACTAAGATAAATAATAATTTTATTAATTAAACAATATAATTATTATTTAAATTCTAAGTTATTTCAAAAATAATGTCTAGAAAAGTATCATATTGACAGACTATTTCCGTTCTCACAGACCTACCGTGAGATCCAAAACGTCAGCAAAAATGCATAGACCAATGGGCCCACGATTTACTCCTACTCCTTACTCCTACTACCTAAAATTTTCCGTTTTCCCCACTTTTTGCACTAAAGGTAAGGGTTGGAGGCTTGTCGCGAAATATCAATCATCGCAGTACGAATTCTCGCTTCTTCTCGAAGACACCTCTCCTGGGTCTAACCTAGAAAGTGTTTTGGGACAGAGAAATTTCGCGACAAAAAGCCCGTCCGCGACCCGGAACCCGATTTGCATGAATTAGGGCAGACGTTTAAATTGTCAAATTCTCTGAGCCGGTGGAGTACAGTGCGGGCTGATTTTGGAGAGATTCTGGAATAATTAATATAATTAATTATTCTGAAATCTTGTTATTTATAACCGGCCGGTTGCATAGATATTGCCCGCGTCCGTTCAAACTTCAGTGGCCCACAAGTGAGATCAAATTCCCTATTTATCTATCGCTTGCATAGATATTGCCCGCACCAGTTTACCTAGGAATAGATTCGCAGTAAGTTTTACACTATTGCTTGAGACGGCCGGTCATATTGCCCGCGTCCACTCACCATAGGTGCAATCTCACAACCAGTTAAAAATTGCGCAAATCTTGCGTCGCGATTTCATAAAAACAAAAGGAATTTTTGCCTGACGGAGGTTTGTGATCCAAAGGAGAAGCAGCCCCGACGGTAGTTCGTAAGTTAATAAGTATCGTATCCATTTATACATTCACACAAACACACACATACAAGTACCAATTGTAAACCACCCTGTATTCAAATGGTATTTTTCTATTAAGAATAAAATTATGTATTCGTAAAATCAATTTCTTTACTTACTTAACTAAACCTGAAATTCCAAATCATTTCAAAATTAGTGCATTTAACGAATCAGAAGGCAACTTTTAAAAGTAGGATAACGTCCCCACAAAATTAAACAGAATAATAAAATATTGTGACAACTTAGAGCCTCCCCAAATTGAGATAAAGGGCCATCTCAAAAGCCTAATTAATAAATTTATTTCTGGTTTGTAACAATGGTTAAACATTAAAAAAATTTTTGTTTAAAAATATTCTTGTTTTCCCCATGGTTTTCTAGACTCTTGCCATTGTTAAAAATTGTAAAATTTTTAGTTTAAAAATATTCTTGCCTTTTTTATGGTTTTCTAGACTTTTGCTATAGTTAAAAAATTTTTAAAATTTTTGTTTAAAAATATTTTTTTTCCTATGGTTATCTAGACTCTAGAATTGGTAAACTTCCACAGAACCAGCAAAGGTTGAGACCACTGCGAATTGTCTGTCAATCGGAAACACATGCCAATCTTCTTTTTCAAGCATTTGTTGCAGCAAAGAAAATGACAGACTCTCCGTTGGAAATAGAGAATCTCTGGATTCGGCGAGACAAGACACAACAGCAACTAGAGGAACTGAAAGTATTGAAAGAGCAGTTAAAAAATCGACGCAAAAATGGAGAACAAAACCTGAGGATTGTTTATCGGAACGATATTCCGACCATAACATCAGTGACGACAACACCTGTTCACAACCAGCATACGAGCACCGATACTTAAGCATAACCACTACAAGTTCATGTGAGCAAGATGCGCGCGCAACCGGCACTTCTCTCCACCTACCACCTGATCTCTCAATTTATTATCAAAACGTCAGGGGCGTAAGAACCAAACTTACACAGTTAACACAATCTATTCCCTTGATTGATTATGATATTATTGTTTTCACTGAAACGTGGTTAAATAAAAGTTTTATGTTTTAATAATAATTGAAAATCAATTATTTCTAAATTTCAAAAAGTGTAGTGTAATATCATTTTCAAGACGTCAAACAGTAATTAATCATCAGTATAGGTTTGGTGATTCAATGCTTGTAAGAGTGGACAGGGTTCGTGACTTGGGATTGATCCTAGATTGTCAACTTAATTTTAATTATCATTTTGATGAAGCAATTAGTAATGCGGTTCGAACTGTTGGTTTCATAACTAGAAATTCTTCAAATTTTAAAAACTTGAATACACTTAGGGTCCTGTATTTTTCTTTAATAATGCCAATTATGCATTTTCTCTCGGAAATTTGGTCGCCTTGTCGGGACTATCAGATTGTACGATTTGAACGTGTATTAAACAGATATCTGCGATTTATTGCACGACAGCTTAATATACGTTATGATTTTTATTCGCATGATTATAATGATTGAGACATCGGTTCCGGATACCCACTGTGACATCAAGATTCTTATATTTAGATTTACTGTATCTATATAAAATTGTTAATAGAATTGTTGATTGCCCCACTATCTTGGAAAAAATTAATTTTTCGATGTCTATTAAATCACCACGTAGGCAAAATTTCTTTAAACTCCATTACCATAGGACTGACTACGGCGATAATTCTATTTTTACCAGAATATGTAAGGAGGCTAACGAATGTAGTGATGAATTAGATATTTTTAATAACTCAATATTACTATTCAAGGCATCGTTACGTAAACTTATTCTTTCATATGATTATGATGCTGCAGCCTAGCACTATTGTTATTTTGTTATATCTTAATTATTCTTAGTACATCTGTACGAAAGGGCATTTATTTTTGTAAGCCCGTTTACTACTTAAATAAATAAATAAATGATTTTCTAGACTTTTGCCATGGTTAAACATTAAAAAAAAATTTTTTTTTAATATTTTATTTCCCATGGTTTTCTCGACTCTTGCCAATGTTAAAAATTAAAAAAAATTTTGTTTAAAAATATTCATGCATTTTTCATGGTTTTCTAGACTCTTGCCATTGTTAAAAATTTAAAAATTTTTTGTTTAAAAACATTTTTTTTCCATTGTTTCCTAGACTCTTGCCATTGTTAAGAATTGAAAAATTTTTTGTTTAAAAATAATCTTGTTTCTCCCATGGTTTTCTAGACTTTTCCCATAATTAAAATTTTTTTGTTTAAAAATATTTTTTCCATGGTTTTCTAGACTCTTGCCATTGTTAAAAATTAAAAAAATTTTGTTTAAAAATATTCTTGCCTTTTCCATGGTTTTCTAGACTCTTGCCGTGGATAAAAATAAACATATTTTTTGTTTAAAAATATTCTTGTTTTTCCCATGGTTTTCTAGACTCTTGCTATTGTTCAAAATTGAAAAATTTTTGTTTAAAAATATTCTTTCCTTTTCCATGGTTTTCTAGATTCTTACTGTCACGTCATCGCGACGTACTTGTTTTGATATTTGTAATGTTGGAATGTGAATCCTCCCTTTTTCTTGTAACCCAAACAAATCGATCCAATTGTCAGACACCTGAACGACCTTTACCATATATGGTCATCCACGAAAGCCACCCTTGTATAAGGTGACTCACTAGTCTAAAATAAGACGCCTAATTTAATCAATAGAAAAGAACTGACCCAAAGGGCTATTAAGTTGGTGGCATTATCATTTCTTTCCATTGGAAGCCAAGGTATAAAAGGTGCCACCCTCGCTAAATTCGGTACTATTTTTGGGGTCTTTAATTAAGATTGTGACGTCAAAATAATGCAATTCATAATTATTTATACAATTCATTCAATATTCTTCAATTGAAAGAACTTCAGAAACTTTAAAAATGGAGATGTTTTATGATTTTATTTTCATCAGAAACAGGCTCTAGACCCTTTTGTACAATTTTGTACTTAACTAAAAATATAATACTAATTAAAACTAAATTAACTATAGAAAACAAATCAAGGGCGTTGGATTTTAAATATTTTAATTTTCATTGTTATTTTCATCATAACTAACGTCAAAAATGTGTCTCCTCAAATTCGCCTTAAGTTTAAAAATTGATTTGATGATGATAAATATTTTATGAAAAAAATGATATTGCAGGATGCCTAGAATTGTAAGTCATCTTTGATACTATCATTAAGCTACTGGGTAAAGCTCTTTGGTAAAAAGTTATGTTAGTTTACTTTTTGATTAAACTTCTAAAGATGTTTTGAGCAATGTAAAGACAAATCTTATGCAGCAATATACTTGATTTTTAGTTTTAGCCATTAATAAATCTGCAGATGGCTACAAAAATTGATTTATTTAATGAAAATACTCTTTTGTAAGAAAATATGTTATATACCAGTACCAGTCTTTGACGGGTTTTAGTTTCTACTATAATACATTTAACAAAGTGTCTACAAATTGCACAGGGAAACCGATATAATGCGATCATTTTATTTGACCAGGAAATCGGTAATTTTCTTACCAAATTAAAAAAGTTTTAATATATTAATTTGTTTTTAAAAACTACTTTATATTTTAATTTTTATTGATGTAATATTTATGATAACAGACCCGAGTCAAAATGTAAGCCCTACTTTTAGCTTAAACATATAGATTTCATTTAGGACTTAGCAATCGTAACGTACCCCAGTAAAATTTAATTCCCGGTGGGTAGACACCCTATTCGGGTTAGTTCGTGACGTCAGGTAATGGACTCGGTGATGCGCGATCAAAATTGGCTAAGTCCACCCAGTAAGTCCAAAATTGGTATATTACGTTAGAGTGCCTTATATTTACTAGGTATACGTGGAAAAAAGGTTAGAATTATCGTATGATTTTACAAACAAAAACTGTCATCTTATTCTTTTCTTAAGAAAAATAAGGTTATTTCTAAAGCAGGTACTAATTCTTGTACACCGAAGGTTTTTTGCTTAATATAAAAACAACTTAACGTATTTTCTTATTGATGTTAACATTATTGACACAATGCACTAAAAATCCTAACATTCTAACATACTTTTAGAATAAAGATAACTAAATATATTGAATATTAGAAGAAAAAGATTCTGCGTGCATTATTCAAAGAAAAATCAACATATTCGAGTTTTTTACGTACTATAAGATAATTAATCTATCTGACTATTCTGATTTGAAGAATATACAGCTAATTAATATTTTACTATTAAATTTAATTTTTCTAAAACCTTACAAAGAATCATCTTGGACACCGGGGTGTCCACCCAAGTAGCACGTAACGTTACTGAAATGTCACTGTAATGTTACATGTAATGTTAGTAACATTACAGTGACATTACAGTAATATTAAAATGTCCACCCCAAGGTAATACAACAGATAATGTTACTGCAATGTCACTATAACATGACAGCAATGTTACACGGAAAGAAAGTTCCCAGATATTTCAGGAATTATTTCCTGACTCTTGGATACGGTGTAACAACACTGAACTAGCGACGAACATTCAATGGTAATCAATGAATGTTTGAAAGAAATTTGGGAACTGTATTAGAAAAAGCTATAAATAGTCCAATAGTCTTTTTTTCATTACTTTCTCATGTAAAATTTATGGCACTTTTCGCAACAGTTTCTGAAAGTTTCGGGAACTCTTCAAGGAATCTTATGCGCAGAAACCCAGTGTGCACCAGTCTCAACAAGTCTCACAGCCAGTGAAACTTGCGTGCCTTTTAGATTTATTTAATGCGGAGGTATTTAATTCGTCTGTTTAGCTCAGTTGGGTAAGACGCCTGACTTGTATCCTTGGGTACGCGAGTTCTTTTCCAGCCGCCGCCGTCGATTTTTCAGTAATATGTTTTTTTCTATTTCAGATAGTTAATATAAATTGTATGTGACGTTTAAGGATAAAAGTGTGTGTGTGTGTGTGTGCAGAGTCAAGGAGGTTCTTTTCCAAGAACAGTTTGCCGAGCAGTGGTGAAATAGTAAATTACATATTCAAACAAGGCAACGGTTTAGTTCTCTGTGAACTACCCGTCCTATCCAAGAGTAACGAACGAAGTTCCCGAATAATCGCTGAACTTTTTTTTCGTGTACAAAGAAAGATCGCAAAGTTCCTTATTATAGTAATTTTTGTAATCTTTCATTGTAACATTACTGTAGGATATTATTTTTATCAATTACCGCAATTATTTGAAAAGCAGACTAAATTGAATAAATAACAGTGTATCAACATAATATATGCTTTATATACACAAAACAAGACTGAACTCAAAATGAGTCAGAAAAGTGACTTGTTATGAGCTGCAACAAAAATAAACCTTGTAGATGGCGCCACGTTCTATGTCATTTAACAGAGACTCATTTTGAGTTGCAACAGAAATGAGTTGATTTTTTTCTATGTATGTAATAAATGCTTTTGATCACTCATAACGATTCGGTTCCCTACTTCATACATACGAGGTATTGTTTCCAAAAAGAAAATTAATGAAATTAATGTATATATCAGCTTTTTGTTTTAAATAAGTTAGTTTTCATAATAAAAACATAGGGGAGGGTGGTCCCATACCGACCCCCTAAAGGCCTTTTTTGAAATGATAATAAATATAAATTGTTAAACAGTGTCTAAATTTCAAATATAATAGCAGCAATGATTTTGCCTGTTTTAATTTTTGCCCTATTTTTTTACAACTGACAATGAATAAAATATTTAACCTAAAGAGAATTAAAGTTAAGTAAACCCGTGTGGAAATTTTCCCATGTTTTCCCAACTTCCAGTTTGGTGCCAGTTGGGGCCCAAGTGGGCATCCCATTTTAAAATAATGAAAAAAATGATAAAATATGAAAAATATTATTTTTAGTTAAGTAGTGAAACAGAGAAAAAAAGGATCATTTTTAGGTTATTCTTCCTTTTTAATTTCGAAATCTTTTCGAATTAAGGGCAAAACAATATTTTCTGGGTATTTGGGTTTAAGTAGGGTGTGCCCGTATTTGTGAATACCTTGGGACTGACAACTAAAGCCCATCTTTAGCAATTGGGATAATGTAGGGACTTGCCATATTTGGGCAGAACTTGGGAATAGCAACGAAAACCCATCTTTTTGCGCAAATGTTTCTGCGCAGATGGACTTAAAATGGCTGGATTATATCAGCTGTAATCTGTAGTGCAAGTAGTTAACGTATTTAAGGTATCATTTCGATTGAACTAAGTTTACATTTTAATAAACTAGTTTTTAAAATGGAAGAAAGAAAAAGAAAAAATTATCAGAAATCTCGGTTTCGTGTTAAAAAGCATCGTGCAGTGACAAAATTCTTAAATTCTCTACCAAGTTCAAGTGAAGACAGTGGTAATTATTTAATATTTTACAATTCTTATTTTATTTTAAAAACTTTTCAATTTAAATAAAAAAAAAGTTTTAATATAATTTTTATAAAAGTGAAATTTATAGTAAAAGTTAAATCTTTAATAAATCTGAAATTTTTAGAAAAAGTTAAATTTTTAACTACATATAATTTTTAATAACTTAGGATTATATAATTAATTTTGTAGAATTGGAGGATAGAAATGAAAGTGACTTTCAAATGACTAAAAATGAGCATGCTATGCGAGATATATTAGATGGAAACGATGAAAATAGGATCCATAACCTTAAAAGTGATACAGGTAATCAATTATTTGAATTTATAACAAAATCAATTTGTTTCTTGCATATTTAGGAATTATGTTGAAAATCTTTTATTTTTGCATTTTAGATATAAGTTTAAATAGTTCCGAAGATACGGAGACAGAAAGGAGTTTATCAGACGGTACAAATATAGAATCAG
The DNA here is from genome assembly GCA_032872475.1 of Leptopilina myrica (nomen nudum). Taxonomy (NCBI): domain Eukaryota; kingdom Metazoa; phylum Arthropoda; class Insecta; order Hymenoptera; family Figitidae; genus Leptopilina; species Leptopilina myrica (nomen nudum). Next base: position 22,856,110 of record CM065464.1, on the reverse strand, counting down.
AGCAATCAGAAGACGAATTTTCCGATTTTGAAAATCTAGAAGCAAATGAAGAAGATGTAGAAGTAGTCTACTATAATGAAGCGTACCGAGAAGAAAAAAAACAACTTCAAGAATGGGCAATCAAGAATGGGCAATCAAGAATAGGATATGCCTATCATATATAGATGAGCTTCTATTAATTTTAAGAGCGAGACTGATTCTTGACTTACCGAAATGTGCAAAAACGTTTTTAGGAACAACTGGAGCGAAATATGACATTATTCCAATGCTGGATAAAAATGGTTCTGTAGGAGAATTTGTATATTTGGGTCTAGAGAAGTCTTTAAAAGCATGTGTGAATGCAGATTTTCATTTAAACAACAAGATAGAATTGGAAATTAATGTAGATGGAGTTCCTCTTGTTAATTCTGGAAATCAGACATTCTGGCCTATTCTTTGTAAAATTCATATGAATCCAGATGTATATGAATCCTTTGCTTTTGTCATTTATTTTGGAGAATCTAAGCTAGCTGATGCCAACATTTATTTAAATCAGTTTATTGAAGAAATAAACAATCTACAAAGAAACGGAATGGAATTTTCTGGTAGTCATTTTCAAATTTCTATTAAGTGCTTCATTTGTGATACTCTAGCACGAGCTTTTCTTAAATGCATACAATTGGACACAATAGTATCTATACATGTGAACAATGCTCTACTGAAGGAATACGAATAGAAAATCGAACTGTTTTCCCTTTTATTGATGCACCTGGGGGTCGATTCTGTAACTTCACTTTCACTTTCACTCTCACTTTCACTCTCACTTTCACTTTCACTTTCACTTTCACTTTCACTTTCACTCAAAAAATTCTCACTTTCACTTTTCACATTCACTTTCACTCTCACTTTCACTTTCACTCTCACTTACACTTTCATTAAAAAAATTCTCACTTTCACTTTTCACTTTCACTTTCACTTTCACTTTCACTCAAAAAAATTCTCTTTCACTTTCACTTTCACTTTCACTTAAACTCCAATTTTCACTTACATTTTCACTTTCACTCTAATTTTCACTTTCACTCTAATTTTCACTTTCACTCTCATTTTCACTTTCACTTTCACTCTAATTTTCACTTTCACTTTCACTTAAACTCCAATTTTCACTTTCACTCCCATTTTCACTTTCACTTTCACTTAAACTACAATTTTCACTTACATTTTCACTTTCACTTAAACTCCAATTTTCACTTTCACTTTCACTTACATTTCCATTTTCACTTTCACATTCACTTTCATTTAAACTCCAATTTTCACTTTCAATTCCATTTTTACTTTCACTTTCACTTAAACTACAATTTTCACTTACATTTTCACTTTCACTCCCATTTTCACTTTCACTTTTACCTAACCTCCAATTTTCACTTTCACTCCCATTTTCACTTTTACTTTCATTAACATTTTCACTTTCGCTTTTACTCCCATTGTCACATACACTTTCACTCACATTTTCACTTTCACTTACACTCCCATTTTCACTTTCAAAGTGAAGTGATAATCAAGTGAAAGTAAAAGTGTGTGTAAAAAAAGTGAAATTAAAAGTGGAGTGAAAGTCAAGTGAAAGTGAAAATGTGATGGAAAGAAAGAGTCAAGTGAAAGGAAAATTAAAAGTGAAAGTAAAAATGTGAGTGTAAGTAAGTCGAGTTAAAGTGAAAGTGAAAATGTGAGTAAGTGAGAGTCAAGTGAAAGTGAAAAAGAAAATGTGAGCGTAAGTGAGAGTCAAGTGAAAGTGAAAGTCAATTAAGAGTTAATGTCAAGTGCCAGTGAAGTAATAGTCAAGTTCAAGTGAAATTTTAAGTAAAGTGACAGTCAAGTGAAAGTAAAACTGCAAATGTGAGTGTAAGTAAGAGTCAAGTGAAAGTGCAAGAGAAATTGAAAGTGCAAGTGAAAGTGAAAATGTAAGTGTAAGTGCGAGTTAAGTGAAAGTGAAAATCTGAGAAAATGAGAGGCAAGTGAAAGTGAAAGTGAAAAAGAAAATAGGAGTTTAAGTGATAGTCAAGTGAAAGTAGAGTGAAAGTGAAAGTGAAAATGGGAGTGAAAGTGAAAATTGGAGGTTAGGTAAAAGTGAAAGTGAAAATGGGAGTGAAAGTGAAAATGTAAGTGAAAATTGTAGTTTAAGTGAAAGTGAAAGTAAAAATGGAATTGAAAGTGAAAATTGGAGTTTAAATGAAAGTGAATGTGAAAGTGAAAATGGAAATGTAAGTGAAAGTGAAAGTGAAAATTGGAGTTTAAGTGAAAGTAAAAATGGGAGTGAAAGTGAAAATTGGAGTTTAAGTGAAAGTGAAAATGTAAGTGAAAATTGTAGTTTAAGTGAAAGTGAAAGTGAAAATGGGAGTGAATGTGAAAATTGGAGTTTAAGTGAAAGTGAAAGTGAAAATTGGAGTTTGAGTGAAAGTAAAAATGGGAGTGAAAGTGAAAATTAGAGTGAAAGTGAAAGTGAAAATGAGAGTGAAAGTGAAAATTAGAGTGAAAGTGAAAGTGAAAATGGGAGTGAAAGTGAAAATGTAAGTGAAAATTGGAGTTTAAGTGAAAGTGAAAGTGAAAATGGGAGTAAAAGTGAAAGTGAAAATGTAAGTGAAAATTAGAGTTTAAGTGAAAGTGAAAGTGAAAGTGAGAATTTTTTGAGTGACAGTGTAAGTGAGAGTGAAAGTGAAAGTGAATGTGAAAAGTGAAAGTGAAAGTGAACAGTGAAAGTGAGAATTTTTTGAGTGAAAGTGAAAGTGAGAGTGAAAGTGAATGTGAAAAGTGAAAGTGAGAATTTTTTGAGTGAAAGTGAAAGTGAAAGTGAAAGTGAAAGTGAGAGTGAAAGTGAAAGTGAAGTTACAGAATCGACCCCCTGAAAGAACAAATGAATCTTTCAGACGTAGAAATCAAGCTGGACATCATAATAGTATAAGTACATTATTAAGAATAATCCCTTACTTAAATATCATTTTTACATTTATTCTTGATTCAATGCATTTATTGTATCAAGGAATAATGAAGAAACTTCTGGAATATTGGATTGTGCAAGGTGTAAATAAGTTAACTGCTAGGAAGAGACAAGAGCTTTCAAGAAAAATGAACCTTTTAAAACAACAAGTACCTTGCGAGTTCCATTGAAAACCGAGGTCTACAAATGAAATAAAAAAATGGAAGGCAACGGAATTACGTTTTTTTACTTTATGTTGGTCCTATTGTTTTTAAAATGATATTGCTATCTCAACTTTATAAGCACTTTTTACTACTGCATGAAGGTTGTCGTATACTGTGTTCTGACAAACTTTGCCTTACAAATGTAAAAAGTGCAAAAAATTATTTAGTTATTTTTTTCCAATACCTGGGAGAATATTATGGCCTTACCTCGCAAACACTCAACTCACATCATCTTATTCATGTCGCATATGATGTATTACATATGAATTGTGCTTTAAGCAGAATTACAGCATTTCCATATGAAAATTTACTAGGTAAAATGAAAAAGTGATTGCGTACAGCAAGTAAACCATTAGCTCAGTTATGTAGGCGTTTGCATGAGCAACAATATGTAAAGAAAAGTAAACCTAATGTTCCTCGAATACTAGAAATATTACAAGAAGAAAATAATCAAATTTTAAAAATAAAATATAAACGATTCATAATAACAACTTGTCCGCCGAACAACGCAATGCTTATGAAAGATAAAAATGTTATTATTGTTAGAGAAATCTTTTTAACTGATGAAGGTAACATAAATATCAAAGGACAAATTTTACCAAAAAAGAATCCTATTTTTTAGTACACTTTTGATTCTGAGTTTTTTGATATGTGGCAAGTGCAAACTGTACCTTTAAACGAACTTATAACATTCCGTTCAAGCGACATATCTTGTAAGATGGTACGTTTAACTTTAAATATGAAAGACGGTGCTTCTAATAAAATGTATGTCATCCCACTGTTGCACTTTTAGAAATAAAATTTTAAAAAACTTGTAGTCTTGTATAAAAACTGAAAATGGAAAAATATAAATGGTGTTTTTAATATTATTTTTTTAGTATATTTATTACTGAAAAAAAACAATTTTGTTGGCTTACATAATTTTTTTATAAAATAGAACTGAAAAAATTGCATGATTTAGATTCGTCAGTTACAATTTTTGTTACAAAATGCTTACTTTTTATAACGAAAGAGTAAAGTTTTGCATATTTTGCTATATTTTAAAACTTGGCTCGTCAAAGCAAAAAAAGAGTTGATAATAGTTTCTTCACAAATTCGATTATTTTCAATATAATTGAATTGTTATTTTCGAAAAGGGCTCAACTCTAAAAACTGTAAGTGTCATTTGTACATAACAAAGGACAGTGAAAAAGACTTACGATTTTCAGAGTTGAGCCCTTTTCGAAATTCACTAATCAATTATAATAAAATTTAGTAATCAAATTTTTTAATTATAATTATCAACACACACATTAAATTATTTTAAAAATTTTAATAAAAGTTATTGAAATAACTACATTACTTTTAGAAAACTTTTAGTTATTTACACAAATTTTATTTTTTATCAATAATATATTTATTTATTATTGAGAAAATTACTTAAACTGTGGACAGATTATACTAATAAATAGTAATATGATATGAATACTATTTACACGCTTCTAGGTTAAGTGAACATTTTAAATCAGCGCGCCTTACAGCGACCAATAAATGAAGAGTTTTACTGGCATAATAGAAGTTTCTATGAGAAAGAAAGTCGAGCGCGCGCACGCTTCTACATTTTTAAAGTTTTGTTAGTCACATCGTTCTAGTACTTCAGGTACTAAAGATTGTTTTTTTCATTTGAAGTGTAACGTATTGTGACAGTTTGATGAAAAGAGTACGAAAAAGTTATTAATAGATACAGTGCCGGCCAAAATTGTCAGTCCACCCATTTTTAAAGGAATAAAAAAAATTTTTTAACATTAATTTTATGAAAACTAAAATTTCATTCGGTTTATATTTTGAAAGACGATAAAATTTTGAAAAGAATAAGACCTTACAGAAGTCATTTGACAAATATTTTTTCAAGATATTCTTAAAAAATCGCCATTTTCAATGTTTTACAAAAATTTGAATAACTTTTAAAATAATAAACGCTTTTTAATAATCTTAGGCTTATTTTAAAAGTAATTTTCTACGGAATAAGAATTACTTATAGTCATTAACCTGCAATTTTTTTCTTGGAATAAGCATGACGTCAAAATTGAACAAAAAAATTGGAAAAATTTGAAATCATTTTTTGTACTAAAAACTATTCTAAAACATATATAAAAAATGATATGATGTAGATTTTTCAAGAAAATTTAATAAAAAAATTTATTTAAATTTTACAAATTCTTTTTCTGTTAATAGTATTATTTCAAATTTTTTTGTCCAACTTTGACGTCATGCTTATTCCAAGAAAAAAATTGCAGGTTACTGACTATAAGTAATTCTTAATTCATAGAAAATGACCTTTAAAATAAGCCTAAAATTATTAAAAAGAGTTCATTATTTAAGAAGTTATTTAAATTTTTGTAAAACATTGAAAATGACGATTTTTAGGAATATCTTGAAAAAATATTTGTCAAATCACTTCTGTAAAGTCTTATTCTCTTCAAAATTTTATCGTCTTTCAAAATATAAACCGAATGAAATTTTAGTTTTCATAAAATTAATGTTAAAAAATTTTTTTCATTCCTTTAAAAATGGGTGGACCGACAATTTCGGACGGTACTGTACTAATTTATAAATACAATTTTATAAGACTTTTTAGTTTAATTTGTGTGTTAATTTGATTCGGATAAAAATAAATTTCAAAATGAGCCGACAAGCATCACAAATCTTCTGAATAAAGAAGGAATTATTGGTAAATGCTTAACTTGACAATCATGTTTTTATTTTAATAATTTATGTGGTATGAGCAAAAGGAATGTAGTGTAACATGTTTAGAATACTAATCATTTTTCTAATTAAAATTTCTCAATTTCATAGAAGTTTTAATAATAATTTAGGTTATAAATTATGATTTTTGTCAAGCATATTTTTCTCAGATATCGAAAAGAGTTAAATAATAATTTGTTTATTTTTATCTGTTAATGACTTTATCAAGTTCGGATAATAAATATTATTGATAATTTAATTAAAGGCAATAAATAACAATAAAAACACTTTCTGCGACTTGCACTAATTGTTCTCAAAGAAAAATTGTAATGTCTATTAATAATAATTATTATTCTTATCATTATGAAAATAATTTATGTTTATTTTAATATTATTTGATTATTTCTACCACTACTACATAAAATTATTTAAAAAGTAAAGTAATATTGAATTATATTAAGGCCAGAATATTTTAAAACAAAAATTTTTAATTTTTAACAATGGCAAGAGTCTAGAAAACCATGGGAAAAATAAGAATATTTTTAAATAAAACTTTTTTTAAAATTTTTAACCGTGGCAAGAGTCTAGAAAACCATGGGAAAAACAAAAATATTTTTAAACATAAAATTTTTTTATTTTTAACCATAGCAAGAGTCTAAAAAACCATGGGAAAAACAAGAATATTTTTAAACAAAATTTTTTTTAATTTTATTTAAATTATCAGAATAGAATTTTATAAACAATTTTTTAAAATTGAAAATGTAATAATGTTTAACCCTTTAACGCCCCTGGGACATATATGTCCCACCTACAAAAAACTCAATAACTTCCAAGAAAATTAATATTTTTCATTCAACCTTGGTGCGTTTTTTTCAGGAAGGATAGAGCTTTAAAATTATGTAAACAAAATTATGCCTAAAATTTCCTATTTTTTAATAAAAACTATAAATAATTATTAAAAATTATTAAAAATTACGAATTTTTAAAACATTTTAGATTTGCTTGAAACTTGGTACTCGGGGGTTTTTGGGGTCGCTGATTACGAATCTGATGTTAGTTTTTCAAAATTCAAGATGGCGAATCCAATATGGCGGACGACTTTTTTAAAATCTAAAGCGATTTGCTTGAAACTTGGTACTCGGGGGTTTTTGGGGTCGCTGATTACGAATCTGATGTTAGTTTTTCAAAATTCAAGATGGCGAATCCAATATGGCGGACGACTTTTTTAAAATCTAAAGCGATTTGCTTGAAACTTGGTACTCGGGGGTTTTTGGGGTCGCTGATTACGAATCTGATGTGCATGTGAAGTGTAGATGTCTAATAACGGACTTTCACACTACCTTAGAGGTTCCGTATGTAGCGCGTTAGATTTTTAAGGAGCTTCTACAATAGGTGTAAAAAGGCTAGTACAAGTGTGAAACCAATCCCATTTACTAATGGGATTGTATGGAAACTTGAACTTGGGTTTGGACTAGCCTTTTAGTGCCTATTGTTGAAACTCCTTCGGAGTGAATCTTCGCCAGTAGCCCTATTATAACACATTTCTTGCTATGCATGGTCGGAAATTGCATTGGATACTTACTTCCCGTGATATTTTCTAAAACACTGTCCAACACGGCTACTAGCGAAGATTCACTCCGAAGGAGTTTCAACAATAGGCACTAAAAGGCTAGTCCAAACCCAAGTTCAAGTTTCCATACAATCCCATTAGTAAATGGGATTGGTTTCACACTTGTACTAGCCTTTTTACACCTATTTGTAGAAGCTCCTTAAAAATCTAACGCGCTACATACGGAACCTCTAAGGTAGTGTGGAAGTCCGTTATTAGACATCTGCACTTCACATGCACATGAAATTCGTATTCAGCGACCCCAAAAACCCCCGAGTACCAAGTTTCAAGCAAATCGCTTTAGATTTTAAAAAAGTCGTCCGCCATATTGGATTCGCCATCTTGAATTTTGAAAAACTAACATCAGATTCGTAATCAGCGACCCCAAAAACCCCCGAGTACCAAGTTTCAAGCAAATCGCTTTATATTTTAAAAAAGTCGTCCGCCATATTGGATCCGCCATCTTGAATTTTAAAAAACTAACATCACATTCGTAATCAGCGACCCCAAAAACCCCTAAGAATGTGTAAGATTTTAAAAAAATTTTCCCGCCTTTTCCGGGGGCGTTAAAGGGTTAAAAATTTTAAAGTCCTAATTATTGAAAAAAATTTAACAGCCAAAAAGGTGAAGTTTGATGAAGAACATAATGATACTTCTTTTGATAGCGCGGGTATACTTATTAACTTTCTAAATTAAAGATTTAATAATTATTATATTTCTTTTAATAATAAAATTTTTAATACAGGTCAAGAAATGGGAGACATAACCGGTGTTTGTTGAAACGTCTAAATTGGTTTTGTTAAATAGGTTCAGAAAGAAGCCGAATGAGTTAGCACGGGGTCTTTTGCTTGAATTAATAGGAGCAGGAAAATTAAAAACAATGTGTGCAAAGGGAAGAGGCAAAGGCAAAATAGCAGTCCCGACAGACATTATGGTAGCTATACAATGTGAGTGAAAAAATATAATTTTTATTCATCATAAATAATAAAATTAATTGATTGTACAAAATTAATAAACTAAGAACCATATTAACATAATAGTAAGATTACTAAGAGTAAATACTGTAATATGTGATGAATTTTAATTTTTTTTCAGCTTACGTGAAAAGGAAAATCACTGTGTTAGAAAAATTCACAGAAAAAGACATAGTAAAATTGATAAATAATACTTACGGAACACTACGTAACCCGAGAAATCAATCTGAGAAACAAAATAAACAAGTTTCGAGAAAGACAATAGCGAAGAAGACTAAAAATAAAATTGATGAAGAACAGAGTAAGAAAGCAAAAAGCGAGGCATTGGAGATCGAGAAAGCAGAGACTGAAAATGGAGATAGTGAGAAGGAAGAGAGCGATGAAGGAGGCAACAACCAAGAAAATTATGAACAAGGAGAGAGCGAACAAGAAAAAAACGACAAAAGAGAGGACGACCAAGAGGAAAATAAACAAGAGGAAATCGACAAAGAAGAAAGCGACCAAGAAGAAAGTGATCAAGAAAAGAGCGACCAAGAAGAGAGCGATCAAGAAGAGAGCGGAAAATGGAATGATTAAAAATTCGCGAAAATAGTTAAATATTGAAAAAAAGTGTTTCAAATTAATTATTTATACGCATTTAAATGTTTTCTCTAACAACTATATCAACAATTATATTATTAACACTAATTAATTAATTAAATAGCTTTAAATCTGTTCTTAAGTTATAATTTTTTTAATTATTAAATTCTTATAGATTAAAAGTAAATGTTTCTAATAAAATATTAATTATTTTTAAATAATCATTTGTAATTATAATTAATACTATTACTTTTGTTCATGATTTACAATGAACATAGTTATAAAAAATAATTTTTATGGTTTAAAAATACTTTTGCTTATATCCATGGTTTGCTAGATTTTCTTAAAATATAAAAACAAACTGGCTGTAATTGTCTTTACATTCGGCAAAATATAACTGGATTTTTAAAATAGTAAAGATATAAAAATTTTTAGGTACTAAACTATTTTAATTGTCGGCAATAGTTTACTAGATTTAGAGACAGCAAAAATGTAAAAATTGTATGAAAAAAGGCTGGAATCAATTTTTTCTAAATTTTTTTTATTCTTATTTATTTTTTTTATTAGAGTTTGGAAAAGTATGTGAAAATTATGGAATCATTTTCTCGGAAATGTACAATTATTTTGTATAAAACATTTTTCACAAAATTGGAAGAGTCTGGAAATGTATAGGAAATGGATGGAATTAATTTTTCTGCAGCTATTTTATCCAATTTTTTCCATTTCCACGCGGGATGTTAGTGTGAGAAAGTTTAATAATAATGATCATTGATTTTATTTTAATTATTTACATTAATATTTTTATTATATATTATTATTATTACGCATTTTATCTTTCATATTATTATGCTAATAATAATTATAAACAATTAAATATATAGTAAATTAATATATCTTAAATTTGAAATAATAATTATTATTATTATTAATGTTAATATTTATTAATGTCTCTTTTAAAAGAGTTTTAACGCTAACATCGAAAAGTTTTTATAATTTTATTACCTTTGTCCGTTTGAATTTTGTCTTGGTTTAGAAATAACATCTGTAAAATGTATTCATATTGTTGTTGAAATGGGAAAACACGTGTTTTCTAAAAGCCTGGGTTCTAATTCGTCCGGCAATAAAACCCTACGGCACTAACAATTTTTGTACAATTTGCAAATACATTATTCTCTTTTTAAAAACTCTATAGAAAGATGTAGTCGTATTTTGGGCGGGTTTTTCCTAAAATAATTTTGTTGTGTTCTATATTTTGTTATATCTACTGTCACAGACTCATTTAAATAATTTGTTTTCTTAAAAGTGAAATTATTTTATAAGAAAAGCTATTGTTTCTAGATAAAAAGGAAAGTGCTCTCTGCAATCCAGATGATGACGTGTACGATTTTCAACTTTTAGAGTTTATTACTCGTGGACCAAAAACTAATAGATCAACAGATTTAGTTCCTTCTTTTTGGGTTGAATTTAATAAAAAGAATGGTAGACTGTTTACTAAATTTTTACCATCGTCATACACAGCTGATGCAAGTGCAGTTCTGGAGCATTATGTAAAAGAAAAGCGTCAACCAATGGATTCCTGGAATTCTTACAACATTAAATTAATAGGGCAAGCAAGTATGTTCCTATTTTTCTTAACCTTTGCTTTACAAAATATTCTGAAATATTATTATTCAAACTTTTTTTAATAGGGACTTACGAAGAAGGTATAGAAAAACTGAAAATGCTACGCAATGATGATACTTGCGTATATTCTGCGGACACGGACTTTTGCAACGCGTCACAAAATCAATAATTATACTATATATTACAAACAATTGTTTTTATAGAAAATATTCTGATTTCATCATCATCACTATCTTCCGATACTGATAATTCTTGGAGAAAAGAAGAATTAAAGGAACTAAGTAGAAAGAGAAAAAGCTTACTATTAAACATGAAAACTTCAATAAAATTCCTAAAACAATAGGTAAGTTAAATTTAAAATTACAGTAAATGCCTGCTATATGTAGATATTACCTAGTGGTATTTTGCGTTTCTAATTTTAGTTTTAAATATTTCAAGTAAAAAATTTAAAAAATTATTGTCTCAGATCGTGTTGAATTTTCAAATCGAGAAAGTGTAAATGTTTTTAATATTGAACAGCCTTTAAGAATTCAACAAGATTATCACAATTATAGTGATTACGACGACGATTTAAATATGGATGTACACAATTTACCATCAGGTAAAAAGTTCAATTTTAATTATATTTCGTATCTTAAAACATTTGAAATTATTTATTTTTTGGTACATGTCATTTATGACATGTATGTAAAAGAAGAATGTAAAATTACATGTAGATTTTGACGTAATGTAACAGACGTTTGTGGGCCTCTTTTTACCCGTAGGTCAAAACTGCCCTAAAATTGTCCTAAATTTTCAGGGTAGCAGAAATTATTTAACAATTTTTGACATTTAGGTCAAACTTCCCTAAAATTGACCTAAATTTAGAGGGTAGCGGAAATTTTTTGTCAAATTTTGACGTCTAGGTCAAAACTGCCCTCAAAATTTACCTAAATTTTGATGATAGCAGAAATTGTTTGTCAAATTTTGACGTTTAGGTCAATACCGCCCTCAAAATTGACCTAAATTTTGAGGGTAACGGAAATTGTTTATCAAATTTTGACGTTTAGGTCAATACCGCCCTTAAAATTGACCTAAATTTTGAGGGTAGCGGAAATTGTTTATCAAATTTTGACGTTTAGGTCAATACTGCCCTTAAAATTGACCTAAATTTTGAGGGTAGGTAAATTTTGACCTGTAGGTAAAAAATAGGTCAATTATGACATAAGTTCATCATCAAAGGCATTAATACGACCCTTTTTACTTGCAGCTTTAACAATAAATGAAATCTGACATAAATTTTGACATAAATTAAGGGTTATTATATGAACGTTTATGACATGTAGGTAAAAGAAGAATGTAAAATTACATGTAGATTTCGACGCAATGTAACAGACGTTTGTGGGCCTCTTTTTACCCGCAGGACAAAACTGCCCTAAAATTGTCCTAAATTTTGAGGGTAGCAGAAATTTTTTAACACTTTTTGACTTTTAGGTCGAACTTCCCTAAAATTGACGTAAATTTAGAGGGTAGCGGAGATTGTTTGTCAAATTTTGACGTTTAGGTCAAACTTTCCTCAAAATTGACCTAAATTTTGAGGGTAGCGAAAATATTTAAATTTTGACGTCTAGGTCAAAAATGCCCTCAAAATTGACCTAAATTTTGAGGGTAGCGGGAATTGTTTGTAAAATTTTGACGTTTAGTTCAAAACTGCCCTCAAAATTGACCTAAATTTTGAGGGTAGCGCGAATTGTCTTTTAAATTTTGACGTTTAGGTTAAACTATCTTCAAAATTGACCTCAATTTTGAGGATAGTGAATAAGATAAATTTTGACGTCTATGTCAAAAATGCCCTCAAAATTGACTTAAATTTTGAGGGTAGCGGTAATTGTTTGTAAAATTTTGACGTTTAGTTCAAAACTGCCCTCAAAATTGACCTAAATTTTGAGGGTAGCGAAAATTGTCAAATTTTGACGTCTAGGTCAATAATGCCCTCAAAATTGACCTAATTTTTAAGGGTTGCGGAAATTGTCTGTCAAATTTTGACGTTTAGTTCAAACTGTCCTCAAAATTGACCTAAAATTTGAGGGTAGCGAAAATTGTCAAATTTTGAGATCTAGGTCAATAATGCCCTCAAAATTGACCTAAATTTTGAGGGTAGCGGGATTTTCCCATACTCAAAAAACAATTGTGTTAAATAATATTTGAAAATAATTGCAATTTACCAAAACATGACTGGATATTATGTATTAGGGGTCGCTGATTACGAATAAGATATTAAATTTTCAAAATTCAAAATGGCGGATCCAATATGGCGGACAAAAAAATTTAATAATTGATAAATTCACTTGAAACTCGTTACTCAGGGGTTTTTGGGGTCGCTGATTACGAATATGATATTAAATTTTAATAATTCAAAATAGCGCATCTAATATGACGGCCAAAAATATTTAAAGCTACACGCGCTAGCTTGCAATAGAAGATTTTCTTTAGCACCTCCATTCACAAAGATTCAAAGTTCACACTCTTTTAAAGTGACAGAAGAGAGAAAATTGGAAATATACAGGTACTCAAGTGCACCTGAACCACTTTCAATTTTGCAATATTCGTAAACTTGCAAAGGTTAAATGTTATTTAATCCTTTTTTGTTATTTTGATTGTCATATTCAACTTTTTGTACCAAAAACCCCTGAAAAACAAAAATCAAGCGAATTTAGCTATTTTTAAATATTTTTGTCCGTCATATTTGATGCGCCATTTTGAATTCTTAAAATTTAACATCATATTCGTAATCAGCGACCCCAAAACCCCCGAGTAACGAGTTTCAAGCGAATTTAGACATTTAAAATTTTTTTTGTCCGCCATATTGAATCCGCCATTTTGCAATTTAAAAATTTAACATCATATTCGTAATCAGCGACCCCAAAAACCCCCGAGTAAAGGCCTAAGCACAACTGCTTCGCGAACGTCGTTCGCGAACGCAAAGCATGGGTTAGAAAAGGACAGCAATATATTTGTGTCCTTTTCTATCTCATGCGTCTCGTTCGCGAACGATCTTCGCGAATCTATTCTGCGTTGGCCTTAACGAGTTTCAAGTGAATTTATCAATTATTAAATTTTTTGCCGCCATATTGGATCCGCCATTTTGAATTTTGAAAATTTAATATCATATTCGTAATCAGCGACCCCAAAAAACCCCGAGTAACGAGTTTCAAGCGAATTTATAAATTATTAAATTTTTGTCCGCCATATTGGATCCGCCATTTTGAATTTTGAAAATTTAACTTTATATTCGTAATCAGCGACCCCTAATACATAATATCCAGTCATGTTTTGGTAAATTGCAATTATTTTCAAATATTATTTAACACAATTGTTTTTTGAGTATGGGAAAATTTATGCAAAAAATGGCGTGGAGGGTACGCCATATTGAATTTTTGAATTCGCCACTTTTTATTCGAAAGAATATGAGCCTATGAATTTTTTAAGCCATAATAAGTCGATTTCTATTGCTTAGATTTTTGGGCCGAGCAATTGTCCACTTGACGTGAAACGTCCCATATATGGGAGATTCCGCGTCAAGTGATCAAGGGGTCTTTTGGTGCAATGCTTATTTGAATAATTTTTTACTCTTAAACAATTAAACATACAAATTTGACAAAGTACATTTTGGAAAGGTTTTTTCATGCTCTTTCGATTGGAAATAACAATTTGGAAAAAAAAATTTTGACCCAAAAAAATCAAAATTAAAAATAAATTTCAATTTTTGGGGGAGAAAGACCCAATTTTTTTTAACGAAAGCTAAGGTTTTTTCCTAAAAGGACATATAAATGGTAAAGTGGGACTAGAATGTTTAAACATTGAAAAAAAGAGTTTTCTACTCGCCGGAGCGCTTAAAACACGGTTTTAAGCTCCGTTTAGGAGAAAATTCTTTTTTTCAATGTTTAAACATTCTAGTCCCACTTTACCATTTATATGTCCTTTTAGGAAAAAACCTCAGCTTTCGTTTAAAAAAAAAATTGGGTCTTTCTCCCCCAAAAATTGAAATTTATTTTTAATTTTGATTTTTTTGGGTCAAAATTTTTTTTTTCAAAATGCTTATTTCCAATCGAAAGAGCATGAAAAAACCTTTTCAAAATGTACTTTGTCAAATTTGTATGTTTAATTGTTTAAGAGTAAAAAATTATTGAAATAAGCATTGTACTGAAAAACACAAAAATTTAACCCCCTCCCCCTCGGAAAATATTGGACTAGGTAAAAAAATATTTTCACGAAAAATTACTATCTATGAGTACTACAAAAGCCCCAAGTTTTACTACGATTGGAGAAAAATTTTTCTCCACCTTGATCACTTGACATGAAATGCCCCATATATATATATATAATCAGAATAATAAAAATAAAATTATAATAAAAGTGTAAATTTGAGAAACTCTACACATTTTTACATATCTACACCCCTCATTATCCGTTTTCTATTGGAAATATACAGCTGATTCGTATCTTAGACAACTTAGGTCCGATACCCTCACCTTCTTAATCGTGGTCGTCGCCGATTCTTCTCCAGGAACAATAAATTTGGGATCATTCCGTCCAACGAGTGGTACTCCGGGATAGAAATAACCGGGCTGAAACAAAAAAAGTGATGAAACACACAGTTAATATATTGCTTTTTGAAACAAAATGGTAAATGAAAAATAATTAGTACCGGAGACCAATATCCTCTTCGGTATATGTGATCTTCCAACCGCATATACTCCTCCACCCATACCAACTTCTGATCACAAATCTTGGGAAATGGCACGTACGGTTCACCACTGGGACGTTCGTCACACCTTTCCCCGCCATTAGTAAACACTTCCCAGTGTGGAACCCGAATAGTTGTACTAAAAATAAATTAGAGTTTCAGAAAGAAAGGTAGAGATGAGGAAATAAAATAATTATAATAAAAAAAAAAATAATAATAATAAATAAATAAAATAAAAAAATATATATAATAAAATACTAAATCAATTTTAATAAATAAATTTCCGTTACATTTATTAACGAATTACTATTCCAAAATCATACTTTCTATATGTATATAAATGATAATTTCTATATTGAAGTAAACGATAAACAATAAAAATTAATATTATTAGCAAATTAAATAAATAAAAAAATAGATAAATAACACATTATTTGCAGCTATTATTCCAAAATATACATGTACAAATTTCAAATCGAAAAATTTATCCTTTTACTACCACTTTTATAATAACCACCGAGACTTGAACAATAAGATGACTATTTTATATTTAAAGGATGTTATTAATGTAAGTTCTTAAATTCGTTTCATGTTAAATAAAATCGATAGAAATGATCAAAAGACAATTTTTTTTGTTTATTTTTAATCAATTTATGTGAAAATGTAATTACTTCTATACAAAATAAATTATTCGTTGAATAATAAATCGTTCAAAAAAAATATATATATATAAATTAATGAATAAAATAAAATTTAAAATTTTTATAAATAAATAAATAAAATAAATTTATTTAATAAATGAATATTAATAATATAGTTTATAATATTGGTTTGTTAATAATTAATAATAATTAATTAATAATAATAATTCATAATTAATTAATAATAATAGTTAATAATTAATTAATAATATTAGTGATATAGTTCATAATATTAGTTTATTAATTCCCTTTGATTGGTAATTTTTAAATGCATCCAAGCCAAAGTTCAGTATTAACATAGGCTGGCGCTCCTGCCTGCCACTCAACGCGGTAAGCGTAGCCTATGTCCCCACTCACTCTATTGCGCTCTCTCTCTCTAACCAACGGCAGCTACTCCCCCATGCCTTTCACTACTCCGTACTATCGCGCTCTCTCTCTAACCAACGGCAGCTACTCCCCCATGCCTTTCGGTACTCCATGCTATTGCGCTCTCTCTCTAACCCACTATGAGCCTCTCCCTTCACGCTCGACGTGCAGGTGAAGTCTCCCACGGCATGTAAGAATCTAATTACGCGACTCCGTGCGTTATTTCGCGAACTTACAATCCCTCGCGATTTCTATGTTCATTTTTGAATTTACACCCCGATCTTAGAATCTATACAGTATATTTATATACTTTCAAATTTGAATCACACCTCTACGACCATTTTTACGAATCAAGTTATATCATGCAACATATAAATTCTAATTATAAACAACACACAATATTATAACAATGTATTAGATTCCACTTACCCCATTTACTCCTTTTTCCGTCTTTATACTTTACCAGTTTATAACAACCTTTTTTAACGCAGTATGCAAAATCCTTAACGATAGCATAATATCGTCTTCAGAATTTCGTCTTCAGTGATTTTCGCCAATAAAAATTCGAAGTTGATATTATAATTGCAATACCTCTCCATTAGTGGGTATTGCTCATCCAATTTAGTTTTAATCACCTGCAAACCTTCATCAAGTACTTTTATACAATCCATTTTTTTTCTTTTCTTCTTTTCACAAAAAACTATATATATTTAATAATAATAATAATAATAATAATAATAAAAATATATTAACAATTATAAAAACCAACAGTCGTTTGTATTAATCACTAGTTTTTAATTAATAAGAATAAGTTTTTTCACAACACAGCTTAACTATTTTCACCACAAATAATTATCCACTAAAATAATTCAATTATAAAATATAATTTTATTATAATTGTAAAACAAAAAAAAATAATTTTAATTAATTAGTTTTATTAATTCTTCCTAGAATATTTATAATATTAACAAAGGAATTTAAGATTTTAAAATATTATTCCCGATAACGTCGACCGTCCAAAACTGTCACAAAAACGATACTGGACCAAATCATTGACACCTACCCATAGACGAAGTCTATGAGAACAAAGTAACACACACTCCCATAAAAGAATCTCATAAAACATTACAAAGTAATCTCAAATCTCCACATAGTAACCACAGCCAAAACAAAGAAATGAGAAACAAAATTTTTCAATTCAATTCTTCACATTAGTTGCTGTACATAATACAAAAATTACATATATATATTAAAAATTAATTATTGAATTAATTAATTAGTCATTATCAATACTACTTTTGTTATTATTAGGTAATACCAACTATTGTAAATAATAATACTATAATTAAAACGTTAGCTTAATAGTGATCGAGGACGATGTCCATTCTTAAGAGGGGAAGGAAACGCAAAAATTTTCATTATTATTTTTGAATATACATTTCAACAATGATACTTGAAATATATACTTTAGTTTTTACATAATTGTACGTATTCTAGATTTCAATTCCCACAACCTATGGGCTGAGATCATTCACCTTGGATTCCAAGTATACTACCAAAACACTCTCCCTATGTCACCTTAAAGTCGTAAAATTTTATGTGCTGACCTAATACACATACAATTTTCAAGAGCAGAGTTCTGAGTACAATGTAACACTCTAAATTCATTTAACTTTTCTTCTAATACAATTTCAATAATAATTAATCAATTATAATCAACTTGTATTAAAATTAATAACTCCTCTTATTTAATATAATCTTAATATATCTTATTTATTATATATATTTTACTTAATTATACCCCAACAAACTCTTTTTTCTTTCATATTTCGTTTATATATATATATATATATATATGTATATGCATATGAAACATTTATCGGCATTCATCTACCAAGTCGACCACTTCATGCATATACGCTTACGTATCAATTCTTTAGTATGAAAATGGAATGAATAAGGGCATTAATGCATGATGTGTTAAAAACAATTTATATTTATATTATACACTACCGTCCGAAATTGTGCGAACGCTAACATCTCGAGCTATTAAAAAACACACCAGCACAGAAACAGTGATAACTCGGTTAAAAATGAAGCTAGATGCTTTTTTTAAATTGCATTGGAAAGCTTATTAAATTTCCAATGAAATGCTACTATGTTAAGTTGTATTGCATAAATAGGAAGCGAGATATCATGTTATAAAGACAAAAAAATAATTATATTTTTTTCGGAATTTCTTACTCTGACTTTGACTCCCGGCACAGTTTAGCAAAGTTTATGAAAAAAATTGTTACTTTTACAGACAATTCCTTGTAACCTAAGCTTTAAATAGAGACCAAGAACAGCAAAAAATATTTACGGGTTCGCGAGATATTAAAAAAAGAGTCGGACCGTGCAAAGCAGAATTTTCAATCATCGATTTCTCTAATTCGCCGTTGAGTCAATTACTTGTCTGTGAAAAAAGTGTCGAAAATTAATTTTACCAAGTACATTCTTACTGAGATCCATTTTTTAATTTAATTTATTATATATCGATATTTAAAAAGTGGATCCCAGTAAGAATGTACTTGGTAAAATTAATTTTCGACACTTTTTTCATAGACAAGTAATTGACTCAACGGCGAATTAGAGAAATCGATGATTGAAAATTCTGCTTTGCACGGTCCTACTATTTTTGTAATATCTCGGGAACCCGTAAATATTTTTTGCTATTCTTGGTCTCTATTTAAAGCTTTGGTTACAAGGAATTGTCTGTAAAAGTAACAATTTTTTTCATAAACTTTGCTAAACTGTGCCAGGAGTCCAAGTCAGAGTAAGAAATTCTGAAAAAAATATAATTATTTTTTTGTCGTTATAACATGATATCTCGCTTCCTATTTATGCAATACAACTTAACACAGTAGCATTTCATTGGAAATTTAATAAGCTTTCCAATGCAATTTAAAAAAACAATCTAGCTTCATTTTTAACCGAGTTATCACTGTTTCTGTGCGGGTGTGTTTTTTAATAGCTCGAGATGTTAGCGTTCGCACAATTTCGGACGGTAGTGTAAAATCTTTTAATTTTCACAGATAAAATGACGTTATACCATTGGAATTTGATTATTATAGTTTCAACTGTATATTGTCAGCCAGAAAATTACCAAGTCACTACATTCGATAAAAATCCAGGCTTATTTTATGAGAGACTTAAAACAAAAAAATTCAAAGAAACTTATTGGAGACTAACCATTTTTATCGATTTAGGTAAATTACAAAATAACTTCCCAATTGATAAATTATTTAAAGAAATTGACTCAGCATATTATAGCTGTACAAAACCACACGGCGAACTATGTGATCAAATAATAAGACCCCAGAAATTAAGATCAAAGGTATTTCAAGCTAATGATATTTTCCAAAACGCCCTCGACTTACTAGACAATGTTAAAATTACTCAATTTGAAGAAGAAAATTTTCCTTCAACAATAAGATAACGCAGATCACCTTTGGATTTTATTGGACGAGGATTAAAACCTATAATAGGAATTTTAACTACAGAAGATGGTGACGTATACGATGAAGCTATAAATGAATTATACGAATTAAATCGGAATTTATCACACCTTGTGGGACAACAAACACACGTTATTCGGTCGGAGTTACAAAAATTACATGAAGAAGCAAATCGACATTCTGAAGCTTTACGCCACATACGCTTAATTTTAAGAGAACTAGCCACTACAAGTGAGACCTTAGACCACAAACAATACCAGGCTTATTTAACGCAATGGGCACAATATTTTGAATTAAAATTAGACCATTATATTTATGCTTTAAATCAAATCAAAAAAATAATATTATCAGTTAGGGAAGGAAAATTGCACCCCTCATTATTAACTACAGAACAACTTCAGGATATAAAATTTAAATTGCAAACAATTAACAAAAATTTCGAGTTTCCTCTACAAGGATCCAGAATTTTAGCAGAAGAATTATCCTTGTTAGCAAAAACTAAATTTGCATATCATAATGAAAGACTTTTAATAATAATTGATATCCTATTATTAAACAAACTTTCGTATAAACTATTTAAAATTCATTCCTACCCTATTCCACAAAATATTAAACCACAAAATTATTCTGCCTACATCGTACCTGAAAATCCATACATAGCTATATCCGAAGATCGAAGATCCTACATTTATATAAATCAAGAATTTTTAAACTCGTGCTTGAAATTAAATCACTATTTAATATGTAATAACGACCAACCCATCTTCGAATCAAACGTTTTAAAAAGTTGTGAAAGTGAACTACTATTAGAACCAAGTGAAAAGGCATTAAAATTGTGTGATATAAGAATAAAATTAAACATTAAAACCTACTGGAATCAAGTTAGTACACTGAATGGATGGCTATATTCTACCCCCAATCAAGAAGTTTTGACTATTACTTGCCCTGAGAACTATGAACGTCAAGTAAAAATTTTTGGTTTTGGACTATTACGCCTAGGAAATACATGCACTGCAAGAAGTTCTTATGTTACGCTTATGGGAACATCGTTATAAAATACAGGAATAGAATATCTATATCAACCAGATTTGTCCCTGAATATCTCAACAATAATACCAAATACTACAGGATCAAACAATTTATCAGTATTAAGTGAATTTTTAATGAAAGACGAGTTATTTCAAAATAACAAACAGGACCTTACCGAAGGAATATCTCTAGCGGAAATAGAAACCCAACTCAATGTATTAGCCACTTATAAAAGAAAAGCAACAAGCAGCTTTTACCGACATCTGTTTAGAAGCTTAACCTTGATGGGAATGTTAGGAACTGTAACATTATACATCGCTACACAAATGGTTAAGAAACGACGTGCTCGTTCATAATATTACTCGTTCTCTTTGCTTATATATTTTTATTTTTTGTTTTTGCTTTATTATTATCACAAATTACTAATTTCAAAATATGGAATGCATTTGAATGTATTTTATAACTAATACTGTAGTGATTATTAAAAAAAAACAAACAAACAAAAAAGACAAACAAAAAATATATAAATATATATAAATAATAATAATAATAATAACAAATATAATAATTTTGGAATATTAACGAATAATTATTACAAATATACCAAAAACTTCGATATTAATGCTTTATAAATTAACATCCATGTATCTAGTATGTTAATTTTAAATAACATTTATTTTTGCCATAATCTACTCGCTAATTTTTCTATTCATTTTTCATGCTAGTAAAGGTAATCAAGTTAGTAGTCAAGTTAAGAAGCATTGCTATATATTCTACCTCATTCATAAGTGTGCATGCTTAAACATCGATAGAAGCCATGAAATCAAATGTGACTCACCTTTTTGCTTCTTCCCTTCATCTCATTCTTCCACCTTATTATACAGTATATCTACCAAAGAGGCTAAATATTTACTTGTACGAGTACATTTTCACTTGCAAATAATTTGTAAAAACAGTGACCACGTTCAATAAGCATATGACGACATCTTCTTCGTACCCACCTCCTAATCCAGACGTCTTTCATCGATAAAAAAAACAATATATATGCTTTTAAATGCTCAACTCGACAAAGTTAGCACATAAAACATAACTTAAATTAGGCATACTTACTCAAAATTGAAATCGTTCCTCTTACATCACTTTTATCACATTTCAAACTATAAACACTTGTAGACGAATTACACAACTCAAAAGGAAATACAAAAATTAACAAATCAAAAAGGGCGAAGTTTAAAATATATATATATATATATATATATATATATATATATATATGGGCGATTCCACGTGAGATTTAAGTCGACCTCTTAAAATCGGCGAAAAATATTTTTTTTTATTCTGTATCGAAAAAAAACAGATACGTATTTTTTTATTTATGTTTAATTGTTCAAATTTTTAAGTCATGAATTTTTGAAAATTTGGACTTTTAATTGTAGACCTCTATTCAGTAGCTTATAAGTCCGAAAATATTGAGTTTAGGAAAAAGTTCTTAAAGAATGAAAGTTTTAGTTTTCTTTCGACTTTTAAGAAATGTAAACAAAAATATTTTTTTAAAATTTTTTATTAAAAAAATTTTTTTTTATAAACAAATTAATTTTTTTTAACTTTGGGCCGGATTTTTTTATATATTTTTTTAATTTTTTTGTACCTTATAATATAGAGAAGATTTTCCAAAAAGTCCTAAAATGGGCCTAATGTGTTAAATGAGTTTTAAAATATTTTCAAAAATCACTTGGAAGCATCACAGTGGGATTTTTTTACAATTAACTTTCTAAAACTGTTTATAGCGCAGACCTGTAATTTAAAACAAAGAACTCTCAAATATATTAAAAATTATACCTTGTAGACAGTTTTAGAAAGTTAATTGTAAAAAAATCCCACTGTGATGCTTCCAAGTGATTTTTGAAAATATTTTAAAACTCATTTAACACATTAGGCCCATTTTAGGACTTTTTGGAAAATCTTCTCTATATTATAAGGTACAAAAAAATTAAAAAAATATTTTAAAAAAATCCGGCCCAAAGTTAAAAAAAATTAATTTGTTTATAAAAAAAAATTTTTTTAATAAAAAATTTTAAAAAAATATTTTTGTTTACATTTCTTAAAAGTCGAAAGAAAACTAAAACTTTCATTCTTTAAGAACTTTTTCCTAAACTCAATATTTTCGGACTTATAAGCTACTGAATAGAGGTCTACAATTAAAAGTCCAAATTTTCGAAAATTCATAACTCAAAAATTTGAACAATTAAACATAAATAAAAAAATACGTATCTGTTTTTTTTCGATACAAAATAAAAAAAAATATTTTTCGCCGATTTTAAGAGGTCGACTTAAATCTCACATGGAATCGCCCATATATATATATATATATATACATATTTTTTTTAAGTTTATCTTTAATTATTATAAACTTATATTTGATGTGTACTTAAAAATGTAAATTTAAAGTGAAGTGGGAGGTTAAAATAAATTAGCTTTATTTTTATAAGAAGTTTCTTTTCATTATCTTCTCCCCATGTATATGCATATGTTTTAAACTGATTTAAAGCAAGGTAGAAAACAAAAGGGATTATTTTGTGTAAGTATATTAATTGTTTCATGTTTTGATAATATTCTTACTTTTGTTCAAGTATATTCATTAGATAATTTTTTTAGGAAAATGTAAAAACTGCACCATTGCTAAAAAACTTCAATCATGGATTATCGTCATTCACCTACCTTTACACCAATTATCAGGGATGCTATTTGACCTGGATGTCTCAACAATTGAAGGATACACAATGGGAGGGTTTCTAATGCATTTGGAGGCATTATGATTACGTTGCGCCTTGAGATGGGAGGAATATAAATTTTATTTATAAATTTTTTTGGTTGATTTAGTCCTTTAGATTTCTCGATTTTGTTTGAATATTCTCTTAGTTTAGTTGTAGTAATATAAAGTTTTCGATGTCTAATTCAATCATCCATTGATGTAGTCTTCTGTCAGTGTGAACAGAATTTATTATCCAATCCAATGAGCTGTGTCCGTTTGGTAGTAGGATGGGATTATTTACTATGAATTTGTTGAATCTTCTTTTAGCATGTATAATGGCTAAACAAGTCTTCTCGTGGTTGTTGTAAGTAGTTTCTGGATATTTAAAATTTCTTGAAGATGCCGCGAGAACTCTTATTTGATTGCTCTGATGTTCTAAAAGTACAGTTTGAAATTTTGTTTTAAGAACTTGGAAAAGTAGTATCAAATATCCGGTATAAATTGGACTTACTATAGGGACTGGGTTTTCAGTTTCCATCTCACTGTCGAAGAAATCATGTGCATCAATTTTATCTAGAAAAAATTTGTATTGTTTCCCTTGGATCGTAATATTTCGGAGAGAAAAATTGAGGAAAATTTTCGTTAATATTTTGACATGCTCTTGAAAATTTTTGCTAGCAACAATTATGCCTCTCGGATAGAATATAATATCTTCTTCTTTAAAATTAGAAAATAGGTGTTTAAGCAGTTTGAAGAATGTTTCTTCTGAGCCCTTAATTGACGGTACTAAACGTAGGAATTCATAGTTTCCGATTGGTGTTGTGAAGGAAGTCTTTTTGCGGTCTTGTGCTTCAATTTCTATTCGTGTATATAGTTCACTGAGATCGAAAATTGATAGTTTATTGGCTTTGTTGATTTTTGTTCGAATTTGTTCAGTAGATTCAAATTTAGATGGTGATTCCAAAATGGTAGAATTTAAATATTGAAAGTCAACAGCTAGTTTCCATGTGAGTTGGTTTAAAGGGGGTGTCCAATTTAGCCCGCGTAGAAATAGTCAAGCATGGGAAAAGACCAGGAACAGGTTGCAAAAAGGCATTATTAATCTTGGCGAAACCCACACACAAGGCAGATACATAGCCTGGCAATACCTTGGCTTATGAACATCTCCCAGGGACTGGGAATACCTTGTCATTAGTCTATCACCAACAATTTCACAGCTTTAGAACATTTACAAAGAAAAAGTCTTTTTCGAACCCCGGACAACCCTGGCGACACATTTTTGGCGTAATTTCACAGTCTAAACCGTGGCTGTCGAACATAGAATTTTTAGATTGAAAAAAAGTCTTTTTCGAACCCCGGACAACCCTGGCGACACATTTTTGGCGTATTTTCACAGTCTAAACCGTGGCTGTCGAACTTAGAATTTTTGGAACAAAGAAAAAGTCTTTTTCGAACCCCGGACAACCCTGGCGACACATTTTTAGCGTATTTTCACAGTCTAAACCGTGGCTGTCGAACATAGAATTTTTAGATTGAAAAAAAGTCTTTTTCGAACCCCGGACAACCCTGGCGACACATTTTTAGCGTATTTTCACAGTCTAAACCGTGGCTGTCGAACTTAGAATTTTTAGATTGAAAAAAAGTCTTTTTCGAACCCCGGACAACCCTGGCGACACATTTTTAGCGTATTTTCACAGTCTAAACCGTGGCTGGCGAACTTAGAATTTTTAGATTGAAAAAAAGTCGTTTTCGAACCCCGGACAACCCTGGCGACACATTTTTGGCGTATTTTCACAGTCTAAACCGTGGCTGTCGAACATAGAACTTTTAGATTGAAAAAAAGTCTTTTTCGAACCCCGCACAACCCTGCCGACACATTTTTGGCGTATTTTCACAGTCTAAACCGTAGCTGTCGAACATAGAATTTTTAGATTGAAAAAAAGTCTTTTTCGAACCCCGCACAACCCTGGCGACACATTTTTGGCGTATTTTCACAGTCTAAACCGTGGCTGTCGAACTTAGAATTTTTGGAACAAAGAAAAAGTCTTTTTCGAACCCCGGACAACCCTGGCGACACATTTTTAGCGTATTTTCACAGTCTAAACCGTGGCTGTCGAACATAGAATTTTTAGATTGAAAAAAAGTCTTTTTCGAACCCCGGACAACCCTGGCGACACATTTTTAGCGTATTTTCACAGTCTAAACCGTGGCTGTCGAACATAGAATTTTTAGATTGAAAAAAAGTCTTTTTCGAACCCCGGACAACCCTGGCGACACATTTTTAGCGTATTTTCACAGTCTAAACCGTGGCTGGCGAACTTAGAATTTTTAGATTGAAAAAAAGTCGTTTTCGAACCCCGCACAACCCTGGCGACACATTTTTAGCGTATTTTCACAGTCTAAACCGTGGCTGTCGAACATAGAATTTTTAGATTGAAAAAAAGACTTTTTCGAACCCCGGACAACCCTGGCGACACATTTTTAGCGTATTTTCACAGTCTAAACCGTGGCTGGCGAACTTAGAATTTTTAGATTGAAAAAAAGTCGTTTTCGAACCCCGCACAACCCTGGCGACACATTTTTAGCGTATTTTCACAGTCTAAACCGTGGCTGTCGAACATAGAATTTTTAGATTGAAAAAAAGTCGTTTTCGGACCCCGGACAACCCTGGCGACACATTTTTAGCGTATTTTCACAGTCTAAACCGTGGCTGTCGAACATAGAATTTTTAGATTGAAAAAAAGTCTTTTTCGAACCCCGGACAACCCTGGCGACACATTTTTAGCGTATTTTCACAGTCTAAACCGTGGCTGTCGAACATAGAATTTTTAGATTGAAAAAAAGTCTTTTTCGAACCCCGCACAACCCTGGCGACACATTTTTGGCGTATTTTCACAGTCTAAACCGTGGCTGTCGAACTTAGAATTTTTAGATTGAAAAAAAGTCTTTTTCGAACCCCGGACAACCCTGGCGACACATTTTTAGCGTATTTTCACAGTCTAAACCGTGGCTGGCGAACTTAAAATTTTTAGATTGAAAAAAAGTCGTTTTCGAACCCCGGACAACCCTGGCGACACATTTTTGGCGTATTTTCACAGTCTAAACCGTGGCTGTCGAACATAGAATTTTTAGATTGAAAAAAAGTCTTTTTCGAACCCCGCACAACCATGGCGACACATTTTTGGCGTATTTTCACAGTCTAAACCGTGGCTGTCGAACATAGAATTTTTAGATTGAAAAAAAGTCGTTTTCGAACCCCGGACAACCCTGGCGACACATTTTTAGCGTATTTTCACAGTCTAAACCGTGGCTGGCGAACTTAGAATTTTTAGATTGAAAAAAAGTCGTTTTCGAACCCCGGACAACCCTGGCGACACATTTTTGGCGTATTTTCACAGTCTAAACCGTGGCTGTCGAACATAGAATTTTTAGATTAAAAAAAAGTCTTTTTCGAACCCCGCACAACCCTGGCGACACATTTTTGGCGTATTTTCACAGTCTAAACCGTGGCTGTCGAACATAGAATTTTAAAAATGAAAAGAAGTCTTTTTCGAACCCCGCACAACCCTGGCGACACATTTTTGGCGTATTTTCACAGTCTAAACCGTGGCTGTCGAACTTAGAATTTTTAGATTGAAAAAAAGTCGTTTTCGAACCCCGCACAACCCTGGCGACACATTTTTAGCGTATTTTCACAGTCTAAACCGTGGCTGTCGAACATAGAATTTTTAGATTGAAAAAAAGTCTTTTTCGAACCCCGGACAACCCTGGCGACACATTTTTAGCGTATTTTCACAGTCTAAACCGTGGCTGTCGAACATAGAATTTTTAGATTGAAAAAAAGTCGTTTTCGAACCCCGGACAACCCTGGCGACACATTTTTAGCGTATTTTCACAGTCTAAACCGTGGCTGGCGAACTTAGAATTTTTAGATAGAAAAAAAGTCGTTTTCGAACCCCGGACAACCCTGGCGACACATTTTTGGCGTATTTTCACAGTCTAAACCGTGGCTGTCGAACATAGAATTTTTAGATTGAAAAAAAGTCTTTTTCGAACCCCGCACAACCCTGGCGACACATTTTTGGCGTATTTTCACAGTCTAAACCGTGGCTGTCGAACATAGAATTTTTAGATTGAAAAAAAGTCTTTTTCGAACCCCGCACAACCCTGGCGACACATTTTTGGCGTATTTTCACAGTCTAAACCGTGGCTGTCGAACTTAGAATTTTTAGATTGAAAAAAAGTCGTTTTCGAACCCCGCACAACCCTGGCGACACATTTTTAGCGTATTTTCACAGTCTAAACCGTGGCTGTCGAACATAGAATTTTTAGATTGAAAAAAAGTCTTTTTCGAACCCCGGACAACCCTGGCGACACATTTTTAGCGTATTTTCACAGTCTAAACCGTGGCTGTCGAACATAGAATTTTTAGATTGAAAAAAAGTCGTTTTCGAACCCCGGACAACCCTGGCGACACATTTTTAGCGTATTTTCACAGTCTAAACCGTGGCTGGCGAACTTAGAATTTTTAGATTGAAAAAAAGTCGTTTTCGAACCCCGGACAACCCTGGCGACACATTTTTGGCGTATTTTCACAGTCTAAACCGTGGCTGTCGAACATAGAATTTTTAGATTGAAAAAAAGTCTTTTTCGAACCCCGCACAACCCTGGCGACACATTTTTAGCGTATTTTCACAGTCTAAACCGTGGCTGTCGAACATAGAATTTTTAGATTGAAAAAAAGTCGTTTTCGAACCCCGGACAACCCTGGCGACACATTTTTAGCGTATTTTCACAGTCTAAACCGTGGCTGGCGAACTTAGAATTTTTAGATTGAAAAAAAGTCTTTTTCGAACCCCGCACAACCCTGGCGACACATTTTTGGCGTATTTTCACAGTCTAAACCGTGGCTGTCGAACATAGAATTTTTAGATTGAAAAAAAGTCTTTTTCGAACCCCGCACAACCCTGGCGACACATTTTTGGCGTATTTTCACAGTCTAAACCGTGGCTGTCGAACATAGAATTTTTAGATTGAAAAAACGTCTTTTTCGAACCCCGCACAACCCTGGCGACACATTTTTGGCGTATTTTCACAGTCTAAACCGTGGCTGTCGAACTTAGAATTTTTAGATTGAAAAAAAGTCGTTTTCGAACCCCGCACAACCCTGGCGACACATTTTTAGCGTATTTTCACAGTCTAAACCGTGGCTGTCGAACATAGAATTTTTAGATTGAAAAAAAGTCTTTTTCGAACCCCGGACAACCCTGGCGACACATTTTTAGCGTATTTTCACAGTCTAAACCGTGGCTGTCGAACATAGAATTTTTAGATTGAAAAAAAGTCGTTTTCGAACCCCGGACAACCCTGGCGACACATTTTTAGCGTATTTTCACAGTCTAAACCGTGGCTGGCGAACTTAGAATTTTTAGATTGAAAAAAAGTCGTTTTCGAACCCCGGACAACCCTGGCGACACTTTTTTGGCGTATTTTCACAGTCTAAACCGTGGCTGTCGAACATAGAATTTTTAGATTGAAAAAAAGTCTTTTTCGAACCCCGCACAACCCTGGCGACACATTTTTAGCGTATTTTCACAGTCTAAACCGTGGCTGTCGAACATAGAATTTTTAGATTGAAAAAAAGTCGTTTTCGAACCCCGGACAACCCTGGCGACACATTTTTAGCGTATTTTCACAGTCTAAACCGTGGCTGGCGAACTTAGAATTTTTAGATTGAAAAAAAGTCGTTTTCGAACCCCGGACAACCCTGGCGACACATTTTTGGCGTATTTTCACAGTCTAAACCGTGGCTGTCGAACTTAGAATTTTTAGATTGAAAAAAAGTCTTTTTCGAACCCCGGACAACCCTGGCGACACATTTTTGGCGTATTTTCACAGTCTAAACCGTGGCTGTCGAACATAGAATTTTTAGATTGAAAAAAAGTCTTTTTCGAACCCCGCACAACCCTGGCGACACATTTTTGGCGTATTTTCACAGTCTAAACCGTGGCTGTCGAACTTAGAATTTTTGGAACAAAGAAAAAGTCTTTTTCGAACCCCGGACAACCCTGGCGACACATTTTTAGCGTATTTTCACAGTCTAAACCGTGGCTGTCGAACATAGAATTTTTAGATTGAAAAAAAGTCTTTTTCGAACCCCGGACAACCCTGGCGACACATTTTTAGCGTATTTTCACAGTCTAAACCGTGGCTGTCGAACATAGAATTTTTAGATTGAAAAAAAGTCTTTTTCGAACCCCGGACAACCCTGGCGACACATTTTTAGCGTATTTTCACAGTCTAAACCGTGGCTGTCGAACATAGAATTTTTAGATTGAAAAAAAGTCTTTTTCGAACCCCGGACAACCCTGGCGACACACTTTTAGCGTATTTTCACAGTCTAAACCGTGGCTGGCGAACTTAGAATTTTTAGATTGAAAAAAAGTCGTTTTCGAACCCCGCACAACCCTGGCGACACATTTTTAGCGTATTTTCACATTCTAAACCGTGGCTGTCGAACATAGAATTTTTAGATTGAAAAAAAGTCGTTTTCGAACCCCGGACAACCCTGGCGACACATTTTTAGCGTATTTTCACAGTCTAAACCGTGGCTGGCGAACTTAGAATTTTTAGATTGAAAAAAAGTCGTTTTCGAACCCCGGACAACCCTGGCGACACATTTTTGGCGTATTTTCACAGTCTAAACCGTGGCTGTCGAACATAGAATTTTTAGATTGAAAAAAAGTCTTTTTCGAACCCCGCACAACCCTGGCGACACATTTTTGGCGTATTTTCACAGTCTAAACCGTGGCTGTCGAACTTAGAATTTTTAGATTGAAAAAAAGTCGTTTTCGAACCCCGCACAACCCTGGCGACACATTTTTAGCGTATTTTCACATTCTAAACCGTGGCTGTCGAACATAGAATTTTTAGATTGAAAAAAAGTCGTTTTCGAACCCCGGACAACCCTGGCGACACATTTTTAGCGTATTTTCACAGTCTAAACCGTGGCTGTCGAACATAGAATTTTTAGATTGAAAAAAAGTCTTTTTCGAACCCCGGACAACCCTGGCGACACATTTTTAGCGTATTTTCACAGTCTAAACCGTGGCTGTCGAACATAGAATTTTTAGATTGAAAAAAAGTCTTTTTCGAACACCGCACAACCCTGGCGACACATTTTTGGCGTATTTTCACAGTCTAAACCGTGGCTGTCGAACTTAGAATTTTTAGATTGAAAAAAAGTCTTTTTCGAACCCCGGACAACCCTGGCGACACATTTTTAGCGTATTTTCACATTCTAAACCGTGGCTGTCGAACATAGAATTTTTAGATTGAAAAAAAGTCGTTTTCGAACCCCGGACAACCCTGGCGACACATTTTTAGCGTATTTTCACAGTCTAAACCGTGGCTGGCGAACTTAGAATTTTTAGATTGAAAAAAAGTCGTTTTCGAACCCCGGACAACCCTGGCGACACATTTTTGGCGTATTTTCACAGTCTAAACCGTGGCTGTCGAACATAGAATTTTTAGATTGAAAAAAAGTCTTTTTCGAACCCCGCACAACCCTGGCGACACATTTTTGGCGTATTTTCACAGTCTAAACCGTGGCTGTCGAACTTAGAATTTTTAGATTGAAAAAAAGTCGTTTTCGAACCCCGCACAACCCTGGCGACACATTTTTAGCGTATTTTCACATTCTAAACCGTGGCTGTCGAACATAGAATTTTTAGATTGAAAAAAAGTCTTTTTCGAACCCCGGACAACCCTGGCGACACATTTTTAGCGTATTTTCACAGTCTAAACCGTGGCTGTCGAACATAGAATTTTTAGATTGAAAAAAAGTCTTTTTCGAACCCCGGACAACCCTGGCGACACATTTTTAGCGTATTTTCACAGTCTAAACCGTGGCTGTCGAACATAGAATTTTTAGATTGAAAAAAAGTCTTTTTCGAACCCCGCACAACCCTGGCGACACATTTTTGGCGTATTTTCACAGTCTAAACCGTGGCTGTCGAACTTAGAATTTTTAGATTGAAAAAAAGTCTTTTTCGAACCCCGGACAACCCTGGCGACACATTTTTAGCGTATTTTCACAGTCTAAACCGTGGCTGGCGAACTTAGAATTTTTAGATTGAAAAAAAGTCGTTTTCGAACCCCGGACAACCCTGGCGACACATTTTTGGCGTATTTTCACAGTCTAAACCGTGGCTGTCGAACTTAGAATTTTTAGATTGAAAAAAAGTCTTTTTCGAACCCCGGACAACCCTGGCGACACATTTTTGGCGTATTTTCACAGTCTAAACCGTGGCTGTCGAACATAGAATTTTTAGATTGAAAAAAAGTCTTTTTCGAACCCCGCACAACCCTGGCGACACATTTTTAGCGTATTTTCACAGTCTAAACCGTGGCTGTCGAACATAGAATTTTTAGATTGAAAAAAAGTCGTTTTCGAACCCCGGACAACCCTGGCGACACATTTTTAGCGTATTTTCACAGTCTAAACCGTGGCTGGCGAACTTAGAATTTTTAGATTGAAAAAAAGTCGTTTTCGAACCCCGGACAACCCTGGCGACACATTTTTAGCGTATTTTCACAGTCTAAACCGTGGCTGGCGAACTTAGAATTTTTAGATTGAAAAAAAGTCGTTTTCGAACCCCGGACAACCCTGGCGACACATTTTTGGCGTATTTTCACAGTCTAAACCGTGGCTGTCGAACATAGAATTTTTAGATTGAAAAAAAGTCGTTTTCGAACCCCGGACAACCCTGGCGACACATTTTTAGCGTATTTTCACAGTCTAAACCGTGGCTGGCGAACTTAGAATTTTTAGATTGAAAAAAAGTCGTTTTCGAACCCCGGACAACCCTGGCGACACATTTTTAGCGTATTTTCACAGTCTAAACCGTGGCTGGCGAACTTAGAATTTTTAGATTGAAAAAAAGTCGTTTTTGAACCCCGGATAACCCTGGCGACACATTTTTAGCGTATTTTCACAGTCTAAACCGTGGCTGTCGAACTTAGAATTGAGCCTTCCAATTCTATAACTCGCCCGACGCTCGGAGACACGCGCTAATACCAGTCGGGTAGCAGTGATAGGCCCAGAGGCGCTCACTGCTACCCGACTGGCATTAGCGCGTGTCTCCGAGCGTCGGGCGAGTTATAGAATTGGAAGGCTCAATTTTTAGATTGAAAAAAGTCTTTTTCGAACCCCGCACAACCCTGGCGACACATTTTTAGCGTTTTTTTACAGTCTAAACCGTGGCTGTCGAACTTAGAATTTTTGGATTAAAAAATGTCGTTTTCGATCCCCGGACAACCCTGGCGACAGATTTTTGACGGTTTTTCACAGTCTAAACCCTTGCGATATATTTTTCTCCTTTGTTTACATGGGCAGCAGTTTCTTTCTATCTTAATATTATTTTAAAGGATTTAAAATTTTTTTGAAATATAAAGGTGTATATTTGGAAATAAACATTTATTTAATTAAACAAAATTTTTAATTTGAACTTAAGTTTAAGCTTAATAGAATCGCTTTTGCGAAGTATTTTACCATAAATTGTATTTTATATGTATATTAGAAATTAATTTTAATTGTTGATTTATAAAATAAGTAATATTAATTAATAGAAAACTGCAATTTAATTTAACTTAGGTTTTTTAGCAGCTGGTTCGTCTGATTTCGATCCTGAGTCGTCATTACTTGGTGATGAACTTTCTGCCTTTTCATTTTGTGTTTGCGTTTTGTCTTGCAAATCGGTTTCACGTAGGTTTTGTGTTTTCTTGCGGGGATTTCTTAAAGTACAACATTGGCTGTTGATTATGTCGATATATTTTTCGTAACTTAATCCTTTCGATTTGTTTTTAACATAACCTAAGTAATATTATTAAGAAGTTAGACAATGTTTAAAATAATGTATTGCTATTAATTTTTTATTTGTTATAAATTTACTCTTTTTCATTGAATAAAATAATTTTGTTATATTAATAAAATAATGTATTATTGGTTCAAAATAATACATACTAAAAAAGAAGAATAAAATAAAAGTGATTAAGAATTAAGTTAAAGCTGATAGCCAAAAATATAAATATTGGCTATGTCTCACGGACATTTAGAATGAGTTGGTCTAATGTAGTTTTTAAAAAATATAGGCACATACTGAAGACAGCATTTCGAACATCTGTCGGTATCCCTTTTCCAGGTTTCCCACCTCTTGAAAAACTGAGTGCAGTCATCGTTTTTAGCTCTTCAGCTCCCACTACTTCTAGCATTAACCTTCGAACCATTTCTTCGGGTCTCTTTTTAAAACGAGTAAATTCTATTTCTCTTGACTTATTAATAACAAGTTCGTTATTGTTTACTGATACAAATTGTGATCCCGATGCAATATTATCAGTTGATGGCTGTTGTGCCAGCTGTATGAAAAATTGATTTGCAGTAGTCAACAGTTAAGTGGTTAAATATAGTAAATCTAAATTATACTTAGAATTTGAGTTATTATAAAATATTACTAACTGAATTGACAGAAGTTGCACTTTTAGATAAATTTGCTTCTGCAAAAATCACAATTTGTTTGAGAAATTTGAGGGTTTCAGGAGTTACTAAAAAGGAAAAAATATTTTTATTTAAGTTTAAATTATTGAGGAATATTTTTTCGCGACATAATATTGCTTCTACTTTATAGAATTAAAGAGCATGAATTTTAACCTGCTGGAAAACGTAAATTTTGCATTTCTTGTGTGTCTTTATCAGTTGAAGAAGTTGACTTGTTACTCTGTCCATGACCTTAAAAATTATTTCTTATTTAATCAAGTAAGGAAATATTATAAATAAATACAATTGTAGTGATACTTCACACAAGCAGGTTTGTTTAGAACAAACTCGTATGAAAAAAATTTAGTTTGAGGTTTGAAAAAGTGATTTTCTTTTAATTTTTACCAGAAAGTCTGGATAATTTTTTTGAAATTACCTTCGTGAATTTCACCAGTATGTAGCTGCATGACATGTTTGTTGTGAGGAATTAATTCTTCATGTTCCAAAGAATCACTTTCGCGTTCGCTATCTTCATGAAGGCTACATTTTATAAAAAATTTTATATGAAGATTGTTTTTAAATTATCTTCCATCAGACGCATGAGAAAACTAGTTAGATTGCATAAAACAGGGTTGCCACAGGTCAGTGAATTCAGGGAAAGTAAAATTGGTCAGGGAAGTTAGGGAAAAGTCAGGGATTTTTAGTAAAAGTACTGGAAAAAAACGAATTTTAAAAATTCATGAAAAAACTCTAAATTTTGATGATTTTTTGTTTGCCTTGTATAAACTATAAAAATAACCACGAATTTCAATACAAAACCTTGAATTTTTTCTATTTCAGACAATAATTTCTTTTTCAATAACTTAATTTTTAAAGAACTATTGTAAAATTATGACTTATGAATTATGTAATGAATAATTTTTACAATTTTCAAAAATACTAGATTGATAAAAGAATTTTAATTAAAAATACTTTAAAAATTTAATTTTGGAAAAGTTACAAATAATTACAGAAATTCAATTATTTTCAAAAGTAATAACATTTTTCGCAGAGATTCAATTATATTCAAAAATTTAAAAAAATACTGGTCATTTCAATTATATCTTTAAAAATAAAATAATTCTTTTCCAAAATTCAATTATGTTTAAAATTTTTTTTAAATTCTCGTCAAAATTTCAATTATTGTTATAAATAATACAATTCTTCTTCAAAATTCAAATATACTTAAAAACTTGAACAAAATTTTTATTAAATTTCTTTGAAATAATTCAATTATTTTTATAAATAATAAAATATTTACGTAACTTCAATTATTTAATATACAAAGTTTTATAAAATTTTTTGAAAAATATCAATTATTTAAAAAGATTTTTATAAAATTCGTCGCATGAATCAACTATTAAAAAAAAAAATAACAAAGTTCTTTACAAGAATTTTTTTGGAAATTTTTTAAAAATATTTTCATGAATAATAAAACTCATCGCAGGATTTTAATTAATTTTGGATACAATATTTTAATCAAATTCCTCGAAAAATGTAATTATTCTTAAAAATTTTATTAAAATTTGTCAATAGAATTCAATTATTAAAAAATTTGTTTATAAAATTCTTTATGAGAATTCAATTTTAACAAACATTCAATTATTCAATAAATTATATATTTTTCAATTTAAATAATTGAATTTTTCTAGAATTTTCTAATAAAAATGGATTAAAAAATGAAATTACCGAATAATAGATTTATTGTTCATGAAAATAATTAAATTATTGCAACGAATTTTATTACAATTTTTTCAAATAATTGATTTTTTGAGAAAATTTATTACCTTTAAAATTAATTGAATTCTTGCGAAGGATTTTTTTTTTTATTTTTGTAAATAATTTAATTTTTGTTGAAAAATTTAATGGTTATTTAAATGATAACAAAACATGAAGAAGGTGATCACTCGCCTTCTTTATGTTTTATAATAATATTCTTATAAATTGTTGAGTTTAAAAAAGGTTTGAATTTGAATGTTCTGAAGAATTTTAATTCCTATGGAAAAGTAATAATTAAATACTTATTTAAAATATTAATTATTGATGTTTTTTAATAATTTTACAATTAATGAAATTTATAAATAAATTTAATAGAACATTTTTTTGAGTATCTAATAATTTTTAGAGTGAATCAGTATATTTTTTATGGTCAGGGAAAAAGTGAGAATTTTGTCTGGAAATCAGGGAAAAGTCAGGGAAAAATAAAATTAAATATTTGTGGCAACCCTGATAAAAATATATCTTAAATTGATACTATTATTTCTTCATTTAAAATAATGTTTTCTTTTAACCTATTTTCATGATCAGTTTTCTCATCTTCGGAACTGTCATGTTCAAATTCTGTTTCACCTTCTCCTTTCTTGAAAATTTTGTCGTGATTAGATTTGACTGTATCACCTATAGGATTTTATATTTTAAATATTTACTCATTACTTTTAAAAAGAAAGAAATTTTTCTATTCAACTTAACAGATTTATAATGTACAAACAGTTCTTTTTTTGTTACCTTTCTGAATTTGAGAATTTAAAACTGAAAGGCTTTGTTTTTCTGAAGTCAAGTGATTATTTGAAGTTTCGCCGTCGCTTTCTTCATTACTACTTTCAATTTCCTCATCATTTCTTTTCCACTTATTCTCTATAAATATATATTAAAAAAATATTTCTTAGGAGAACGTGTTAAACTCCAAAGTGAAAATTCAAAAAATGAAAAAAGGTATTTTTGAAGATCTTAAAATTTATTTGTTAAAATTAAAAAAGAAGAAACTGACTTTGAACACAATTTATTTCCAATATTTTTGGAGAAGTTTTCTATTTAAGAGAATAAAGCTCAAAAATGGAAAAAGGTTTTTTGAAAAGGCCAAAACTTTGAGGTTTAATTTGAATACAATTTACTATTGATATTTTTAATTGAGTTATTAAGTAGTTGAAATTTAAAACAATTAGGAATAATTTTAGGAATAATTACATTTTGAGTTTAAAGAGAAAGATTAAATAATGGGAAATAGATGATAAGAAGGTCAATAAAATTAAATACTTTTCGGAATTTGCGAAGTAGTAGGTTTCAGAGGTATGGGAATTATTTTCTCTTGCTCAGGAATGCTTTTGTCTTTGGCTTGATTTTTTTTCAACATTCCCGTGTCACTGCCTTTTGATTTATCAGCTTAAAAAAATTATTCTTATCAATATTCTAATTTGTGATATTTGTTTATTAGAATTTCTTTCAATTCTATAATTATTTTTCATTTTGCTTTTAAAAAAATCTTTTTAAAATATCATTTTACACTATTTTTCATTATTTTGTTTAAATTTATCTCAAATTATAGATATTTTAATCATACTTGATAATTGTTGTAATTTCAAAATTTTTTCATCGACTTTTTCTCGAACTTTTGATTGCTGCTTCTTCTTTTCTAAAGCTGCGGAAGGTTTGGTTCTTTTTTTCGCCATATTTTTTGAAGTTTTAAACAAAATTTTTCCTTCTTTAGAGACGTTTATTTTTTCTAAGTGGCTTTTACTTTCTACATGGGAAATTGCAAAAAGATCATACAAAATAAATGATAATAAATACGTGAAAAAACTAGTAGATAAATTATAATAAAATAAAGAATGAAAGATATAGATTAGAAATAATAATAATAAATAAAGAAAAACAATAAAACAAAAAATATGCAATAAAGTTTAGTAAACACAGTTTATTTTATTCCAATTTATAAACAATAAAAATATAAATTAAAAAAATAAATTAAATAAAAAGAATAATAATAATATAAAAAATGTTAAAGATAAGAAAAAATAATTTAATGCAATTAAATTTAACAATAAAAATATAAATTAAATAAAAAGAATAATAATAATAAAAATATAAAAAATGTAAAATATAGATTAGAAGAAATAATTCAATTCAATTGAATTTATCAACAAAAATATAAATTAAATAAAAAGAATAATAATAATAAAAATATAAAAAATTTAAAATATAGGTTAGAAGAAAGAATTCAATGCAATTAAATTTAACAACAAAAATATAAAATGAATAATAATAATAATAATGCAAAATATATTAAAAATATTAGAAAAAATAGTTTAGTTATTTACAAGCATTTACAATATAAATATGGAATAAATTAGGAAAAACAATAAAACAAAAAATATGCAATAAAGTTTAGTAAAAACTGTTTATTTTTTTAAAATTATTATCAATAAAAATATAAATTAAATAAAAAGAATAATAATAAAAAAATATAAAATGTAGATTAGAAGAAATAATTTAATGCAATTGAAATTATTAACAAAAATATAAAATAAATAAGAATAATTATAATAATGCAAAATATATTAAAAAGGTTAGAAACAATAGTTTAGTAAATTACATTTATTTACAATAATAATAATATTAATAGTAATATTGATATCAATACCAAAATTAAAACATAGATTATCATAAAATAGAAAAATAATTGTATTAATAAACCGTTTCTTATTAATAAAAAATTGTATTCACCACTTCTGGCTATAACGATTATTTTATAGGATATTCCTTGATCCGTTATGTCTGCTTCATTCCCGTCACTTATCGTCTTCAATTCTTCTGGCTCTTCTATTACGCTCACAGTTTTCTCGGATTTCCAAAAAATTAAACAATATTTATTTCTTTGGTTTGTCATTTTTTACCTCCAATAAAATTATTTCAATTTCCAATATTTTTGTATGCTCTGAGTTAGCTTCTGGTTAAGATGACATATCAATAATGTGAATATTGTCATTTAAAATAATTGTGTTGTCAACCATGGAAATTTTTAAATTCAAATTTAATATTAATAAAAAAATTTCTAATGAGTTAGTAGTTTTCTAAAAATATTTGGATTTTTTTATATAATTATTTTTATTTAGTTTTGAATATAAAGATTTGATTTAAAAACATTTTTAAATTTAAATCTTGATTAAATTAAAAACAAATTTTCAAATAAAATTTTCTTTTGTTTTATTCAAAAATTGAAATACTATAAAAAAAAATCGTTCTATAACGATTAATGTGTCAAAAATGGAAACAAGATGAAGATTTAAATTAATTATAATTTAGTACAAATTCAAATTTGATATTTTTATCTTGGAATTTAAAAATATTATTTTATGAATAATTGTAATACAAACTAATAGTGTTATGAATTTAAATATCGCAAAATCATTCTATTTATTTATAATAATAATAAACTATACAAAATGAATCGAAACAAAGAATTCGAAAATTATTCATATTCCACTCAAAGAAGAATTTTACAATCTCTTAGAGAGAATGAAGAGAATAATTTTTCTGGATCTGATTCCGTAAGTTATTACGTTACTTATAAAAAAAATTATATTACTATTTCGTGTACATTTAATCGGTTTTCCTAATCTGCAAGTTGTACAACCCAGTCATCGGTTAAACTGGTTTTCTTTCAAATAAATATTTCTTTTTTAATTAAATTTTATTAAATATAACGATTAACAAAAAATGGATATAGTAAACACAGTAAAACATTGTTTATATAACTTAAAAATTAAATAATAGACTATTACATGAAGTATATGCATAAGATTTTTAAGTTTTTTGGTACAATTTATTATTAAAATCTATAATCAACGCAATTTAATAAAATAAACCAAACTGTGCATTAGGAGAATCGATCTTTATTGACTAACGCTCTTATCACCATACTGACAATTCTTACTTGTAAACAAAATTTAGGACCACATTAAAGCCCAATCTCACTTTAACCGACTTTGGAAAGATTTCCACACGGGATTATAAAAAACAATAAAAATTTAAAAAGAATTTAAAATTTATACTTTCAGAGCATTTTCAGTTTAAAAATACATATTCATGACAAAAATTGGTAATTGGAATAATTCATAATTTTATTAAATTTTTATTGTATAATAATTTTTATTTTAGGCAATTTCAGTCTCCTCCTGATCTGCAAGTCAAAAATGACTTAAAATTTGACTAAACCCGCATAGAAAAATGCATTCTAAACTAAACTTTTTTAATAAAAAAATTGTTATTGGAACATGGATACATTTTTGAGTTGGGTAACCGTTAGGGCAATGAGCGGGGCCCCTGTTGGTGCCCTCGTGGGTTTCACCTCATGGAATTTCCACGTGGGTCCCCGCCAGGGGGCTCTAAGCAGTGTGTCACAAAAGGGGCTTTTTCTACACGGGAAACTTTAAGGTTATAAATAACTGAAACTTTAAGGTTAATAATAAATAGCCTCTGATACTGAGTAGGTCAAAAAATGACTTAGATTTTGACCTACATTTTTGTTTTGAGGTCAGCGTGTTACCTCCATTTAACATTATAAAGCCGTCTATATATTATATTTTCTTGTATCGTCCAACACTATTGGGTTGTTTTTTAACAAAAGAACATAAATAATGAAAAATATCGACATATCATCGAATGTGCTCTCTAAATCTGAATTAGTCAGTTTTAACTAATGAAATAGTGCGGATTCGCTTACCAATTTCAATTAGTTGTTACTAATTAGTTTTTGCTAATCTTCAGTAGTTTTTTTACTAATAAATTAGTAGTTTTCTATTAGCAATTTGTAAAAACTACTAAAGATTAGTAAAAACTAATTGAAATTGGTAAAAGAATCCGACTATTTGATCAGCAGAAACTTAATAATTCAGATTTAGAGACACTGAAATAAAATATTCTTAATTTAAGAATATTAAACAAATGTGCCTAGAAACAATAATATCGATTCTTCTGCGGGAAATTTTTAAGTACCTATGTATAATATAATGTTTTTAATAATTCAATAAAACGGTGCAGCACACGGTTTCGCCTCACACTTTAGTACCCCATTCTACCCCACAATGCATAATATTAAAACAAAATGTAAATTGACAAAATTATTGTAAATACTTTAACAATTAATTTAATCAGAAATTACTCTAGAATGGGTGCTGAAAAAGATCCCATACTTGCCGAATTAAATGCAATATTAATTAATTTGCGCCAAATTGCTTTCTATTCCGAATGAATGTGGCTACAATTAAAAAAATTATTGAGGTCGTTGATAACGAATCTTAAGTCAGATTTAAAAAATTCAAAATGGCGGAAAAGATTTTTCAAAAATGCTTGCATTTGCTTCAATATTATTATTGTTACACGGGGGTTTTTGGGATACCTGATTACGCCCGTGTAGAAAATTGTCGTGGCAGTCTACATCTATTTAGAGCCAGTCTAGTTTTTTCCTTGCGTTGCTATTTACAGTAAT
The DNA here is from genome assembly GCA_032872475.1 of Leptopilina myrica (nomen nudum). NCBI lineage: Eukaryota > Metazoa > Arthropoda > Insecta > Hymenoptera > Figitidae > Leptopilina > Leptopilina myrica (nomen nudum). The sequence continues at coordinate 22,814,522 of CM065464.1, read as the reverse complement.
GCTAGATTGGTGCGGTCTTTATTCTATCTAGTTGTCTAGACAAGCTTTTAATTTTTATAAAGATTTTGCAACGCGCTGCAATTCTAGTAAAGCTATGTTAATGCTAGTTTGGTACTATCTAGTTTTCCTAATTATATTTTTATCACGGCGTAAACTGAAATGCCAATATAGTTATTATAGAGAAATACTAGGTTTTACACTATTAACTTTATTTTACTGTTTTTTGCTATAAACTTTTTTAATTTTATTATTATTATTAAGTTTACTCTAAATATTACTTACTTATTAAATTTTCGTTTATATCTCAAGTTCGCAGGATTTTGTTTAGGTAATTAAAAAAAATTATCGTTCTGATAATTATCAATATATTTTTTTGAAAATTAACGGTCCAGAAAGAAAAATTCATGGCGGGCAGAAAAAATTGTTTAAACAAATTTAAAGACACATTTTTAATTTCATAAAATATTGAAATCTTTTCATAAATTGTTTGGAGTCAAAAAAGCATTTATCCAGAAAGATTTCTCAGCAGAATTATTACTGAAAAATTAATTAAATTTCTTGTAAATAAGTATAATAATTAACAAATTCACTGTTTGTAAAGTTTTGGCGTAAGAAGGTGTTTTCTTCTAATAATTTATGAAAATAATAGTTATTTATGAAAATTGTTGCGGTAATTTATAAAAACATTGTAGTCTAAATCTCAATTAAAAATTATTACTTCGGTAATTTATGGAAATTTTTGAAGGCAATTAATGGAAATTTATGCAGTAGTTTATTGAAATTTTCGCAATAATTCATAAAAATATATTCCACTTTAGTTACAATTAAACATATTTATGTTAACAATTTATGGAAATTTTCACGGTAATTTATGGTAATTTATTAAAAATTTTTGCGATAATTTATAAAAAACTGGACAAGTGCGAATTGCACTCGCACTGAATTGATGGGTTCCGTACAAAAATATAAAAATAATACTTGTGATATTGTAACAATAATTGGTAGGATTGTTTTCACTTTTGTATTATTTTGGTAATTTGAATTTTCGACACTAGGTTAAAAATAAATAACAAAGAAAAATAGAAGTATTATATATTTTATATTATTAGCAATATGCGAAGAGGAACCAATTTTAAAAATTTGTTCACAAATTGGTTCCTCTTCGCATATTGCTAATAATATAAAATATGTAATACTTCTATTTTTCTTTGTTATTTATTTTTAACCTAGTGTCGAAAATTCAAATTACCAAAATAATACAAAAGTGAAAACAATCCTACCAATTGTTGTTACAATATCACAAGTATTATTTTTATTTTTTTGTACGGAACCCGTCAATTCAGTGCGAGTGCAACTCGCACTTGTCCAGTTTTTTTTCAGCTCATTAGGTCAAAAAATGTGGAAATTAGAAAAAAAAATTTTTTTTTAATTTTATTTTTGTAGATTTTTTAATATATTTTTTGTGATCAGACTGTAAAAATATATTAATAAACCAATTTAAACAAATTTATGAAAATCTCGTCCGCCATACTGGATCCGCCATTCTGAATTTTAAAAAACTGACATCGTATTCGTAATCAGCGACACCGAAAACCCCCGAATACTAATCCCGTGCAGAAATTAAAATTAAAATTAAAATAGTTCTCTACTCGCCGGAGCGCTCAAAACCCGGTTTTTAGCTCCGTTTAGGAGAAAATTCTTTTTTTCAATGTTTAAACATTCTAGTCCCACTTTATCATTTATATGTCCTTTTAGGAAAAAACCTCAGCTTTCGTTTAAAAAAAAAAAATTGGGTCTTTCTCCCCCAAAAATTGAAATTTTTTTTTAATTTTGATTTTTTTGGGTCAAAAAATTTTTTTTTTCAAAATGCTTATTTCCAATCGAAAGAGCATGAAAAAACTTTTCCAAAATGTACTTTGTCAAATTTGAATGTTTAATTGTTTAAGAGTAAAAAATTATTGAAATAAGCATTGTACTGAAAAACACAAAAATTTAACCCCCTCCCCCTCGGAAAATATTGGACTAGGTAAAAAAATATTTTCACGAAAAATTACTATGTATTAGTACCACAAAAGCCCTAAGTTTTGCTACGATTGGAGAAAAATTTTTCTCCACCTTGATCACTTGACATGAAATGCCCCATATATATATATAAAATTATAAAGTGACGAATAATATGTACTAGAAAATATTAAATTAGGAAATTCAAACATTATTAGAGGAAAATGAATAACATAATTAAGCAAACAACAAAATTTATTTAAATCAAACAAATCTTTTTTCTTAAAATAAACAAATTTTTTGTTTATATAAAATAAAAATGTTTGGTTAAGTGTAATAACCATTTGGTTAATACAAATAAATGTATTGGAAGAAATTTTTTGGTTGAATCAAACAAACGCTTGGTTGACTGTATAGCAATGCATTTATTTGGTTGATTCAACCAAAATTTGGTTGTTTCGAACAAATTTTTTTCTGGGTGTAGTATAGCTCCTAGAATAGCCAAATATTAAAGAGAATCTAAATCTAAAAGTTAAGTGAGAGATCGTTGCTGACGACGCCCTGAAATTGGTTAAAAGACAATTTCAACATTGTATTAATTAAATAATATTTTTAATTACTGCATCTAATGTTACGTTTAAGGTTAAGTCTAAAATTATATATGACACCTAATATTCTCAAAATTTTGAGAGTCCGCATGAAAAAAGATCATTTTAGGAGATTTCTAAACGTTCTTCAGCAAAATAGCTAATTAAGCTTTAATTATCTCCCAATCTAATTAATATTTTTAATTATGCAATGCACAGTTAAATTTTAATTTTTATTACGACTCCAACTATATAAAAAACTCATAATTAATTTAATGGATTTTAATGAGAAAATGGTAATTTATTTAATAGGATTTGGATGAAGAATTTCAACAAAGAACTGGTATAAATAATGAACTGGATGATGACAATAATGAAATGGAAGTTGAATTAAATAATGAGCTTCCTGATGAGGATATGAGTGTTATTAGTATGAGTAGTGAGAATAGCAATAATAATATTCTCCATGATTCAAACACTGATGAAGATAATGATTTATCAGATGATGGTAATTTTTGTTCAAAATATAACTTTGTTATTTAGTTGTAGAAGGTTTCATTTTCATAAGTACTTTATCAGTTTTTATCTTATTTATAAGAAAATAGACCTTACTAATGATAAAATCCAAGCGCTTGGCCTGCTGGGAGGCTCTTCTGGTAGGCCAAAAAATATACGTCTTTCCTGTGTAAGTTTGGCCTTTCGGAAAGCCAAGTAGAGAAACGCTTGCTACCTGCTGCGATGAAAACCCTAAACTCCGCGCATTACTTTGGCCAGCTCTGGCATTTTAGTTTAGAGCTAAAAAAGTACTGATGATATTTCCTTTCTCAGCCATATAACTAAATTCAATTAAATTTTACATCTTAGAATGGAGGCTTTCAAGGGTCTAAGTTGGTTCGCCGGTAGGTTCCTTCACGGAGAAAAATTCTTTTTTAATGATTACAATAGTCTACAGTACAGCTCGGATATGTGACCACTTTTTGTGATGATTACTATAGCTGTTGTAAGGAGTACAAATTAAAAGGTATCCCTTACAACAGCTGTAGTAATCGTTCCTACTCAATTCTTAACATATTACATAGTTTTCGTAATCATTGCAAAAAGTGGTCACATATCCGAGCTGTACTGTAGACTATTGTAATCATTAAAAAAGAATTTTTCTCCGTGTTGGACGCTCTACCAGTAACATTAACCATTAAGTTTTAATCATTAGTTTATTGCTCCATTTTCTCATGCAGCGACACATATATTTACATATTATTCTTCTGAGCGTCCCGTGTAGACATTGAAAATAGGCTTCAATAAGGACCTGAATAGATGCCCTTTCGCAAGTGAGGCGCAAACTAGAAAAATTCGCCAGAACCTGTATAATTTCGTCACGCTTGGAATATTAGGTGATGATTTGGAAAAATAGAGAGGCTTCCACTAAATCGCCTTGTCAGTGCCTGAATAGAATATCAGAATGTAGTGTAAATCCAACTACAGGCATTCTAGTCAGGGCTTGATTGAAATATTTAATATAGGGACATAAATAGATCCAGTTAGATTTTCCTATCTGAAAAAGAGGGCATTTTAGTCAGTGCCCGATTATCACCTACCTAGAAATTTATAATGTGGCTGGCCTTACTAATTCCTCAACAGCGCCCCTTTTTAAATAAGGCGAAGTAGGGAAATTTTTTACACGGGTACGAACATATTAGAAATAATAAATATGTTTTCAATTTCTGCAAATTTCGTGAGCATATTAGGCTAGGGCCATGCCTCGGGCCCTATCTGGTTCCCTGCTGGGGACCCGACCGGGGCCATGAAAATTTTTTCGATTTGACCGACACTAAAATTTTAGTGGTAGGATAAATCAAACAGTAGTAAATAACTCTGCCGTACTTGGTAAAAACTCAGTTAAGTCACTTTGTCGTTAGGGGCGACATTTACACTACTGGATCGGCGTAAATCTGCCTTAGCGACAAAGTGACTTAACTGAGTTTTTACCAAGTACGGCAGAACTGTATTCTTAATAAAGAGAAATCTTTTTGGGTTTTCAGATTCTAAATTTACTTATGCGAAATAATACATGCTCAGATAGCATCGTTATTTTTAGCAGGTGTAAAAGCATTGTTAAATTTGAAATATAGGGAAGACCGGGGCTAAAGCGGACAGATTTGGTCTTTTACCAGAAAACTCATTAAAAAAATATTTTTAGCTAAAGAGTAATATACCGTTTAGAACCTTGTTCCTTCACCTACAAATCGCACTTGTTCGTTTTTAGAAAAACTACAGTAGCTTTGGAGATATTTTTCTTCGAAGGTATACCTTCAGATATTTAAAAAAATTGTCATCTGATATGTGCACTTTTATTATAACGATAAAATCCCATAAAAATAAGAACAATTTTTTAATTTTACTGCGAAAAACGACATTTTCACATATAAAAGGCAACTACTATTACAAGAAAAATGATATGTCCCGTAAAAATTCCGATAATAGACATTAATTTCCAGGCATATAAAATGGTATGAACCCTTAAGTTAAACTTCTTAAAGTTTACCGAAAACTTGCAACAAGGTTGCGTGCTTTCTTAGTGGAGAGCAAAAAATATTAAAAATTTATTTCCGTGGTGTTAATATATATTGCACAAAAAGCTTATAGGAGCTAATTTTTTAATAGTAAGAAATTTTAATGATAGAACGTCCAACCATCCTGCCAGAAGGATGCAATTTATTTTTCTAAGAATATATTTTAATTTTACTTGTCATTATATTTTTAAATATATATTTTACAAAAAAGGGTAATTAGCCAATTAGGTTAAAAAATAAATTTTTTTTAGTTACTACAAAGATTTTGCTTCATTTACTTTATTTAATAGATTAATATTGAATATTGCTATTTCCAATTATGTAAATATCAAGTTTCTAAATTTATATGCCTAGGCTTGGTAGCCTTTTCAACAAAGCGAAAAGCGTCCTGCCGACAGGACCAGGCTTCGTCGTTCTCTCATTAACAATTATATGGATTTTTGGAAAATTTAACTTCTTTAAATTACCCAGCCTATAGTTTTAAACTTACAAGCTCGATGTTTATATGCAATGTGATACAAAATCACTATTTCAGACATATTAATATCTATAAAGTATATGTTTCTTTGAACCCACGAATTGAAATAATTCAACCATAGCAAATAATTATTTCTAGTTAGAACATCTCAACCATACTTTTTTTAGGTAATAGATACAAAGCATTTCTTATTTAGAGGACAACTTTAAAAAATTAAAAAAATGAGCCAAAGCTTATCAGACGTAGAATTTTAAAATCTATACCTTCAATACTCAGTATTAAGTTTGTAATATAAATTCATAAAATAAGAATTCTGCGGAAATATTTTTGTATAGTTATTAACTAAGGCATAATTACTGTATATATTTTAATAAATAAAACAATTAATAATATCTTAGAATATTTTGATGCTGAAGATGAAGAGATGCTTCGTCATGAAGAAAACAATTTAAATTCAAGTTCAGATGACGATGATGATGATGATGATGATGATGATGATGATGATGATGATGATGATGATGATGATGATGATGATGATGATAATGATGATGTTATGGAAAATGATGATGACATTAATAATGGCGAGAATGAAAATGACGACATTCCGCTTTATGCAGGATCACCACTGACTGTTAGAGAAAGTCTTTTATCCATTCTTGCTGTTGTCTTACGATTTTCACTCTCAGGAGTTGTAACAGCTGCTATGCTAGAATTACTGTCGATGCACTGCCCTGATCCAAATAATTGTAAGAAAACATTATATCAGTTCAAAAAATACTTTGAAAAATTGCAAAGTCCCCTTACACGACATTTTTACTGCTCATTCTGTTTAGAAAATCATGAAACAGAAATGTTGCAATGTCCAAATTGTTTAAAAGAAATTAAAAGCACGTATTTCTTAACTATATCAGTCATTGATCAACTTAAATCTCTTTACAAGCGACAAGGTTTTCGTCAGAAATTACAGCATCGATTTAACAGAGTTAAATTGAACGATGAAAACATTGAAGACATATATGACGGATGTATTTACAAAGAGTTGTCAGAACCTGGAAGATTTCTATCTAATCCAAATAATATTTCATTTTCATGGTACACCGATGGGGTTAAAGTTTTCAAGTCATCAAAATTTTCTTTCTGGCCATTTTATTTAGTTATAAATGAGCTTCCTTATGATTTACGTTTTAAGAAGGAAAACCTTATTTTAGCAGGAATGTGGTTTGGAGATTCTAAACCTTCACCTAACCAATTTTTGTTACCTTTGCATCCCGAAATCTGTCAAATTTTAAATGGCATAGAAGTGGATACACCTGGTGATGAGAATGAAACAATCAATGTCAGGGGAATGATTATATCAGGAGTCTGCGATCTTCCTGCAAAAGCATGGTTTCTGAATATGATGCAATACAATTCAATATATGGTTGTCAGAAATGCATAATAAAAGCAATAACAGAAGGGCGCACTCGGGTTTACCCATATCAATCTATTCTTCAACTGAGAACTGAAACAGAGACATTAGAGCATGCTAAAGTAGGTACCCCTAAAAAGCCTAAATATGGTGTTAAAGGACCAACTATTTTGTCATCCCTTGTTTACCAATGGATTAGAACAACTGCAATTGATCCAATGCATTGCGTATTTATTGGTGTATTCAAAGCACTTTTAATTCTCTGGTTTGATCCTTTGCACGCAGACAAACGATTCTCTATTCACGAGAAAGTTGACGATATTGATAAGCTTATAAAAGAAATTAAACTTCCTCAATTTGTTCAGAGACGACTTCGTTCAATAAAAGATCATTTAAAGTACTGGAAAGCTTCGGAGTTTAAAGTTTTTTTTTTATGTGTCGCTTATAGTTTTAGAAGGAGCTTTAAAACCCGAATATTTGGAACATTTGAAACTATTAATTGGTGCAGTATATTACCTAAGTCAACCAAGTATATCGGAGGATATGCTAAATGATGCGGATCGGATGATACATGAATTCGTCTCTCGATTTGCATTTCTCTATGATGTTCGCAACATGACGAACAATTTGCATTCGTTATTACATTTCGTTCAAGATGTTCGTGACAATGGTCCTTTATATGTTTATTCGTGCTTTACATATGAGGATATTAATGGAAAATTGAAAAATTTAGTACACGGAAGCACAGGAGCACAACTGCAAATATATTTTGGCGCATCTTTATATATGAGCACATTTACTTTAAATCAAGACCTAAATGAAGGATCTAGAGCGCATACTTTTTGCAAAAAGTATATTTGTTGCACGAAACAATTAAAACTACAACGTATAAAAGATAATTTATACGTTGTTGGCGCTTTTTCACGAATGCGAATACCGAATGATGTGCATCAATTATTTTTAGATAACGGAGTTCAAGGTGTAAAGTACATAGTTTTCAAAAAATTAATGAAAAATGAAATAATATATACGTCGGAGATTTACACACAAGCAAAAGTTACGAACTCTAAATGTGCACAGTACACTGCAAATAATCAATTTAGATTTGGAATTATTCGACTATTTTTAAAAGTAGTAAATTGTGAATGTAGAGATAATTGTGCTTGTCCAGCAACTTATTATGCAGTTATTAAAAGATACAGAAAAGAACTAGCTTTCCCTACAACAGTGCTTCCACAAATAAAATTAAATTTCATTCATAGAGTTTATGAAATGCCGAATCAAATGGATGTTGTAAATGTAGAAAAATTACAAAACGTATGTTTTTTTGTAGAAGTCCAAAAAGGAAACACTATATCTACGTTTGTTTCACAGCCTGTAAACGTTATTGAAAATGAATAAAAATAACTCATTTAAAAACGTATAAATGATATAAATTGCAATTATTTTGTTTGATCAAAATAAGATATTATAATATTTTTGGCAGAATTCACTAGCCTGTATAAACAAAAGTATGCGCCACAATTTTGGCTGATAATAAGTGAGCTTTCCAAAGTATTCGCCATAATTTTGGCTGATAATAAATAAGCTTTCAAAAGTATTCGCCATAATTTTGGCTGATAATAAATAAGCTTTCAAAAGTATTCGCCATAATTTTGGCTGATAATAAATAAGCTTTCAAAAGTATTCGCCATAATTTTGGCTGATAATAAATAAGCTTTCAAAAGTATTCGCCATAATTTTGGCTGATAATAAATAAGCTTTCAAAAGTATTCGCCATAATTTTGGCTGATAATAAATAAGCTTTCAAAAGTATTCGCCATAATTTTGGCTGATAATAAATAAGCTTTCAAAAGTATGCGCCACAATTTTGGCTGATAATAAGTGAGCTTTCCAAAGTATTCGCCATAATTTTGGCTGATAATAAATAAGCTTTCAAAAGTATTCGCCATAATTTTGGCTGATAATAAATAAGCTTTCAAAAGTATTCGCCATAATTTTGGCTGATAATAAATAAGCTTTCAAAAGTATTCGCCATAATTTTGGCTGATAATAAATAAGCTTTCAAAAGTATTCGCCATAATTTTGGCTGATTATAAAAGATGTTGAAGTTTATTGTTGAATAAACTTATCATTATAGTCAAATTTAATCGCCACAATTTTGGTTGACAATAAATAGAACATCATTCATTTTGGCTGAATTTAATAGACATAACAATTATTTCAATATGTTCGCCACAACTTTAACTAAGTAAAGTAAAAAATGCTACATCGTTATCATCAATAAGCTTAAATAATTTATCAGCGCTTCGAGTAGAACACAATGGAATGAAATATATAGGTAACGACATTCTACGCATATAATCACAAATTTCGACACTATTTTCATTACATTCAAATACAATGGATAAGCTTAGACAGCACATAAAGTGAAGTAAGTATTTCTAGTATGTGTTTTTAAATTAAATCATTATTTTGTTATGAAAAGTAATTTTCTTCATAGTATAAACTTTTATGATTTTCAATTATATTTACAAACAAAGATAAAAGTTTTTTAAAATCATATTACTTACTGAATTTGAGCAATTGGGAAAAATTTTGAGCGCGTGACTGAAACGGATAGTGCCTGACTGTCACTATCCCTTGCAACCGCTCGCTCGGCGGGTTCTTTTTCTCATCCGCTTATTTATTCGATTATTGTTACAAAAATGTTTCTATAATTTCAAAAATTGTTTGTGCACATTTGCCTGAGAAAGGACTACATTGGTACTATGGGACTTATCTATATGGTCAAATTCCTTGTTAAATTTGGAAAACTTTGACGAATCTCACATCTATTTGAGCGCAAGAAAAGCAGTGAAGAACGTGCTGAAACGGATAGTAAGATTTAGAATATATAATTTCTTTATACCTACAATAAAAATAATATATATGAAAATTTATGTTCCACTATGTGATACATAAACAAAATGGTTTTAGGTGGTGGTGAGAAAGAAGATAGAATCAGCCGGAAAGTTTAGAGTGGACAGTGGCATAATTCAAATTTAAAGCCGCAGTCAACATTTACAAATGAGATTAAAGGTTAATTATAATCAATTCAAAATTTCCATTCCTATTTTCTTAGTTTTTACATTTTTTCTAAGCTATTAATTACTTTTTAAACAATTTCAACCTAAATGCACTTTATCTTTCCATTAATTAATTAATATTTTTCAATTGATTTTAGTTCTTTCTTAATTTTTTCTTATTTCTGCTTATTCTTAGTCTTATTATTTAAACTACACATTACTCGTATAATAACATTCTAACTATACTCATTGAATACAGGAAAATTAAGAACAAGAGGAAAATCGAGTACTAAAAGCAGACGTGAATGGTACCGAAGAAGGGACGAATAGAATTACTTCAACAAAGGAAGAAATGTTGGTAAAGGAGAAAAAAAATTACTATTGGATCAGAGACAAATATAAAGGAAGACCACAAGGTGGAAGAAAATGGACAAATAGAAGATAAGAAAATAAAAGAGAATTAGCAAGAAATATTCATTTACACATTAAACTTTAATTGTTCTTATTTCATTATTAATATCATTTATTTGATTTACTACATTTTCTTAATATTCCAACGTATTTGTCAGAAAAACAAATTAATTTCTAAAGACAAATAAAATATTTCCAAACTGCATTCAGATGTTGCATTGTATTTAAAGCAAGTAAATAATTCAATAATCTTATGTTTGACAGAATATTCGATAAAAACAAAATAGAGCAAAACAATACTGAATACAATCATACACACATGTATTATACAAAATCCAAAAATTACTAAAAATGTCACAGAATTACAAAAAAAGAAATAAGGACTGAGGGTAAGGCTTTAAGGAGGAGGGAGGTCAAGTTAAATCTTACGGACAGCAGAAAAAAAGGCGCTAATGTATTAATAATATCTTACGGTGGAGGAGCGAGGGTCAAAATTCTCAAAATAAACCTTACGTAGTTTGTTTACCACGGTTTAGACGAAAATGTGTCACCAAAGTTGTCTCGGGGTTAAAATGGCATTTACACCGAATGACCGAAATTGAAAATGACTTTCTCTATGATACAAAAGTTCTAAGATCGACAGCCACGGTTTAGACTGTGAAAATACGCCAAAAATGTGTCGCCAGGGTTGTCCGGGGTTCGAAAAAGACTTTTTCTTTGTTCCAAAAATTCTAAGTTCGACAGCCACGGTTTAGACTGTGAAAATACGCCAAAAATGTGTCGCCAGGGTTGTCCGGGGTTCGAAAAAGACTTTTTTTCAATCTAAAAATTCTAAGTTCGACAGCCACGGTTTAGACTGTAAAAAAACGCTAAAAATGTGTCGCCAGGGTTGTCCGGGGTTCGAAAAAGACTTTTTTTCAATCTAAAAATTCTAAGTTCGACAGCCACGGTTTAGACTGTGAAAATACGCCAAAAATGTGTCGCCAGGGTTGTGCGGGGTTCGAAAAAGACTTTTTTTCAATCTAAAAATTCTAAGTTCGCCAGCCACGGTTTAGACTGTGAAAATACGCTAAAAATGTGTCGCCAGGGTTGTCCGGGGTTCGAAAAAGACTTTTTCTTTGTTCCAAAAATTCTAAGTTCGACAGCCACGGTTTAGACTGTGAAAATACGCCAAAAATGTGTCGCCAGGGTTGTGCGGGGTTCGAAAAAGACTTTTTTTCAATCTAAAAATTCTAAGTTCGACAGCCACGGTTTAGACTGTGAAAATACGCTAAAAATGTGTCGCCAGGGTTGTCCGGGGTTCGAAAAAGACTTTTTTTCAATCTAAAAATTCTAAGTTCGACAGCCACGGTTTAGACTGTGAAAATACGCTAAAAATGTGTCGCCAGGGTTGTCCGGGGTTCGAAAAAGACTTTTTTTCAATCTAAAAATTCTAAGTTCGACAGCCACGGTTTAGACTGTGAAAATACGCTAAAAATGTGTCGCCAGGGTTGTCCGGGGTTCGAAAAAGACTTTTTTTCAATCTAAAAATTCTAAGTTCGACAGCCACGGTTTAGACTGTGAAAATACGCTAAAAATGTGTCGCCAGGGTTGTCCGGGGTTCGAAAAAGACTTTTTTTCAATCTAAAAATTCTAAGTTCGACAGCCACGGTTTAGACTGTAAAAAAACGCTAAAAATGTGTCGCCAGGGTTGTCCGGGGTTCGAAAAAGACTTTTTCTTTGTTCCAAAAATTCTAAGTTCGACAGCCACGGTTTAGACTGTGAAAATACGCCAAAAATGTGTCGCCAGGGTTGTGCGGGGTTCGAAAAAGACTTTTTTTCAATCTAAAAATTCTAAGTTCGACAGCCACGGTTTAGACTGTGAAAATACGCTAAAAATGTGTCGCCAGGGTTGTCCGGGGTTCGAAAAAGACTTTTTTTCAATCTAAAAATTCTAAGTTCGACAGCCACGGTTTAGACTGTGAAAATACGCTAAAAATGTGTCGCCAGGGTTGTCCGGGGTTCGAAAAAGACTTTTTTTCAATCTAAAAATTCTAAGTTCGACAGCCACGGTTTAGACTGTGAAAAAACGCTAAAAATGTGTCGCCAGGGTTGTCCGGGGTTCGAAAAAGACTTTTTTTCAATCTAAAAATTCTAAGTTCGACAGCCACGGTTTAGACTGTGAAAATACGCCAAAAATGTGTCGCCAGGGTTGTGCGGGGTTCGAAAAAGACTTTTTTTCAATCTAAAAATTCTAAGTTCGACAGCCACGGTTTAGACTGTGAAAATACGCCAAAAATGTGTCGCCAGGGTTGTGCGGGGTTCGAAAAAGACTTTTTTTCAATCTAAAAATTCTAAGTTCGACAGCCACGGTTTAGACTGTGAAAATACGCTAAAAATGTGTCGCCAGGGTTGTCCGGGGTTCGAAAAAGACTTTTTTTCAATCTAAAAATTCTAAGTTCGACAGCCACGGTTTAGACTGTAAAAAAACGCTAAAAATGTGTCGCCAGGGTTGTCCGGGGTTCGAAAAAGACTTTTTTTCAATCTAAAAATTCTAAGTTCGACAGCCACGGTTTAGACTGTGAAAATACGCCAAAAATGTGTCGCCAGGGTTGTGCGGGGTTCGAAAAAGACTTTTTTTCAATCTAAAAATTCTAAGTTCGCCAGCCACGGTTTAGACTGTGAAAATACGCTAAAAATGTGTCGCCAGGGTTGTCCGGGGTTCGAAAAAGACTTTTTCTTTGTTCCAAAAATTCTAAGTTCGACAGCCACGGTTTAGACTGTGAAAATACGCCAAAAATGTGTCGCCAGGGTTGTCCGGGGTTCGAAAAAGACTTTTTTTCAATCTAAAAATTCTAAGTTCGACAGCCACGGTTTAGACTGTGAAAATACGCCAAAAATGTGTCGCCAGGGTTGTGCGGGGTTCGAAAAAGACTTTTTTTCAATCTAAAAATTCTAAGTTCGACAGCCACGGTTTAGACTGTGAAAATACGCCAAAAATGTGTCGCCAGGGTTGTGCGGGGTTCGAAAAAGACTTTTTTTCAATCTAAAAATTCTAAGTTCGCCAGCCACGGTTTAGACTGTGAAAATACGCTAAAAATGTGTCGCCAGGGTTGTCCGGGGTTCGAAAAAGACTTTTTTTCAATCTAAAAATTCTAAGTTCGACAGCCACGGTTTAGACTGTGAAAATACGCTAAAAATGTGTCGCCAGGGTTGTCCGGGGTTCGAAAAAGACTTTTTTTCAATCTAAAAATTCTAAGTTCGACAGCCACGGTTTAGACTGTGAAAATACGCCAAAAATGTGTCGCCAGGGTTGTGCGGGGTTCGAAAAAGACTTTTTTTCAATCTAAAAATTCTAAGTTCGACAGCCACGGTTTAGACTGTGAAAATACGCCAAAAATGTGTCGCCAGGGTTGTGCGGGGTTCGAAAAAGACTTTTTTTCAATCTAAAAATTCTAAGTTCGACAGCCACGGTTTAGACTGTGAAAATACGCTAAAAATGTGTCGCCAGGGTTGTCCGGGGTTCGAAAAAGACTTTTTTTCAATCTAAAAATTCTAAGTTCGACAGCCACGGTTTAGACTGTGAAAATACGCTAAAAATGTGTCGCCAGGGTTGTCCGGGGTTCGAAAAAGACTTTTTTTCAATCTAAAAATTCTAAGTTCGACAGCCACGGTTTAGACTGTGAAAATACGCCAAAAATGTGTCGCCAGGGTTGTGCGGGGTTCGAAAAAGACTTTTTTTCAATCTAAAAATTCTAAGTTCGACAGCCACGGTTTAGACTGTGAAAATACGCTAAAAATGTGTCGCCAGGGTTGTCCGGGGTTCGAAAAAGACTTTTTTTCAATCTAAAAATTCTAAGTTCGCCAGCCACGGTTTAGACTGTGAAAATACGCTAAAAATGTGTCGCCAGGGTTGTCCGGGGTTCGAAAAAGACTTTTTCTTTGTTCCAAAAATTCTAAGTTCGACAGCCACGGTTTAGACTGTGAAAATACGCCAAAAATGTGTCGCCAGGGTTGTCCGGGGTTCGAAAAAGACTTTTTTTCAATCTAAAAATTCTAAGTTCGACAGCCACGGTTTAGACTGTGAAAATACGCTAAAAATGTGTCGCCAGGGTTGTCCGGGGTTCGAAAAAGACTTTTTCTTTGTTCCAAAAATTCTAAGTTCGACAGCCACGGTTTAGACTGTGAAAATACGCCAAAAATGTGTCGCCAGGGTTGTGCGGGGTTCGAAAAAGACTTTTTTTCAATCTAAAAATTCTAAGTTCGACAGCCACGGTTTAGACTGTGAAAATACGCTAAAAATGTGTCGCCAGGGTTGTGCGGGGTTCGAAAAAGACTTTTTTTCAATCTAAAAATTCTAAGTTCGACAGCCACGGTTTAGACTGTGAAAATACGCTAAAAATGTGTCGCCAGGGTTGTCCGGGGTTCGAAAAAGACTTTTTTTCAATCTAAAAATTCTAAGTTCGACAGCCACGGTTTAGACTGTAAAAAAACGCTAAAAATGTGTCGCCAGGGTTGTCCGGGGTTCGAAAAAGACTTTTTTTCAATCTAAAAATTCTAAGTTCGACAGCCACGGTTTAGACTGTGAAAATACGCCAAAAATGTGTCGCCAGGGTTGTGCGGGGTTCGAAAAAGACTTTTTTTCAATCTAAAAATTCTAAGTTCGCCAGCCACGGTTTAGACTGTGAAAATACGCTAAAAATGTGTCGCCAGGGTTGTCCGGGGTTCGAAAAAGACTTTTTCTTTGTTCCAAAAATTCTAAGTTCGACAGCCACGGTTTAGACTGTGAAAATACGCCAAAAATGTGTCGCCAGGGTTGTGCGGGGTTCGAAAAAGACTTTTTTTCAATCTAAAAATTCTAAGTTCGCCAGCCACGGTTTAGACTGTGAAAATACGCTAAAAATGTGTCGCCAGGGTTGTCCGGGGTTCGAAAAAGACTTTTTTTCAATCTAAAAATTCTAAGTTCGACAGCCACGGTTTAGACTGTAAAAAAACGCTAAAAATGTGTCGCCAGGGTTGTCCGGGGTTCGAAAAAGACTTTTTTTCAATCTAAAAATTCTAAGTTCGACAGCCACGGTTTAGACTGTGAAAATACGCCAAAAATGTGTCGCCAGGGTTGTGCGGGGTTCGAAAAAGACTTTTTTTTAATCTAAAAATTCTAAGTTCGCCAGCCACGGTTTAGACTGTGAAAATACGCCAAAAATGTGTCGCCAGGGTTGTGCGGGGTTCGAAAAAGACTTTTTTTCAATCTAAAAATTCTAAGTTCGACAGCCACGGTTTAGACTGTGAAAATACGCTAAAAATGTGTCGCCAGGGTTGTCCGGGGTTCGAAAAAGACTTTTTTTCAATCTAAAAATTCTAAGTTCGCCAGCCACGGTTTAGACTGTGAAAATACGCTAAAAATGTGTCGCCAGGGTTGTCCGGGGTTCGAAAAAGACTTTTTCTTTGTTCCAAAAATTCTAAGTTCGACAGCCACGGTTTAGACTGTGAAAATACGCCAAAAATGTGTCGCCAGGGTTGTCCGGGGTTCGAAAAAGACTTTTTTTCAATCTAAAAATTCTAAGTTCGACAGCCACGGTTTAGACTGTGAAAATACGCTAAAAATGTGTCGCCAGGGTTGTCCGGGGTTCGAAAAAGACTTTTTTTCAATCTAAAAATTCTAAGTTCGCCAGCCACGGTTTAGACTGTGAAAATACGCTAAAAATGTGTCGCCAGGGTTGTCCGGGGTTCGAAAAAGACTTTTTCTTTGTTCCAAAAATTCTAAGTTCGACAGCCACGGTTTAGACTGTGAAAATACGCCAAAAATGTGTCGCCAGGGTTGTCCGGGGTTCGAAAAAGACTTTTTTTCAATCTAAAAATTCTAAGTTCGACAGCCACGGTTTAGACTGTGAAAATACGCTAAAAATGTGTCGCCAGGGTTGTCCGGGGTTCGAAAAAGACTTTTTTTCTTTACAAAAATTCTAAGTTCGACAGCCACGGTTTAGACTGTGAAAATACGCCAAAAATGTGTCGCCAGGGTTGTGCGGGGTTCGAAAAAGACTTTTTTTCAATCTAAAAATTCTAAGTTCGACAGCCACGGTTTAGACTGTGAAAATACGCCAAAAATGTGTCGCCAGGGTTGTGCGGGGTTCGAAAAAGACTTTTTTTCAATCTAAAAATTCTAAGTTCGACAGCCACGGTTTAGACTGTGAAAATACGCTAAAAATGTGTCGCCAGGGTTGTCCGGGGTTCGAAAAAGACTTTTTCTTTGTTCCAAAAATTCTAAGTTCGACAGCCACGGTTTAGACTGTGAAAATACGCCAAAAATGTGTCGCCAGGGTTGTCCGGGGTTCGAAAAAGACTTTTTTTCAATCTAAAAATTCTAAGTTCGACAGCCACGGTTTAGACTGTGAAAATACGCCAAAAATGTGTCGCCAGGGTTGTGCGGGGTTCGAAAAAGACTTTTTTTTAATCTAAAAATTCTAAGTTCGCCAGCCACGGTTTAGACTGTGAAAATACGCTAAAAATGTGTCGCCAGGGTTGTCCGGGGTTCGAAAAAGACTTTTTTTCAATCTAAAAATTCTAAGTTCGACAGCCACGGTTTAGACTGTAAAAAAACGCTAAAAATGTGTCGCCAGGGTTGTCCGGGGTTCGAAAAAGACTTTTTTTCAATCTAAAAATTCTAAGTTCGACAGCCACGGTTTAGACTGTGAAAATACGCCAAAAATGTGTCGCCAGGGTTGTGCGGGGTTCGAAAAAGACTTTTTTTCAATCTAAAAATTCTAAGTTCGCCAGCCACGGTTTAGACTGTGAAAATACGCTAAAAATGTGTCGCCAGGGTTGTCCGGGGTTCGAAAAAGACTTTTTCTTTGTTCCAAAAATTCTAAGTTCGACAGCCACGGTTTAGACTGTGAAAATACGCCAAAAATGTGTCGCCAGGGTTGTCCGGGGTTCGAAAAAGACTTTTTTTCAATCTAAAAATTCTAAGTTCGACAGCCACGGTTTAGACTGTGAAAAAACGCCAAAAATGTGTCGCCAGGGTTGTGCGGGGTTCGAAAAAGACTTTTTTTCAATCTAAAAATTCTAAGTTCGCCAGCCACGGTTTAGACTGTGAAAATACGCTAAAAATGTGTCGCCAGGGTTGTCCGGGGTTCGAAAAAGACTTTTTTTCAATCTAAAAATTCTAAGTTCGACAGCCACGGTTTAGACTGTGAAAATACGCCAAAAATGTGTCGCCAGGGTTGTCCGGGGTTCGAAAAAGACTTTTTTTCAATCTAAAAATTCTAAGTTCGACAGCCACGGTTTAGACTGTGAAAAAACGCCAAAAATGTGTCGCCAGGGTTGTGCGGGGTTCGAAAAAGACTTTTTTTCAATCTAAAAATTCTAAGTTCGCCAGCCACGGTTTAGACTGTGAAAATACGCTAAAAATGTGTCGCCAGGGTTGTCCGGGGTTCGAAAAAGACTTTTTTTCAATCTAAAAATTCTAAGTTCGACAGCCACGGTTTAGACTGTAAAAAAACGCTAAAAATGTGTCGCCAGGGTTGTCCGGGGTTCGAAAAAGACTTTTTTTCAATCTAAAAATTCTAAGTTCGACAGCCACGGTTTAGACTGTGAAAATACGCCAAAAATGTGTCGCCAGGGTTGTGCGGGGTTCGAAAAAGACTTTTTTTCAATCTAAAAATTCTAAGTTCGCCAGCCACGGTTTAGACTGTGAAAATACGCTAAAAATGTGTCGCCAGGGTTGTCCGGGGTTCGAAAAAGACTTTTTCTTTGTTCCAAAAATTCTAAGTTCGACAGCCACGGTTTAGACTGTGAAAATACGCCAAAAATGTGTCGCCAGGGTTGTCCAGGGTTCGAAAAAGACTTTTTTTCAATCTAAAAATTCTAAGTTCGCCAGCCACGGTTTAGACTGTGAAAATACGCCAAAAATGTGTCGCCAGGGTTGTGCGGGGTTCGAAAAAGACTTTTTTTCAATCTAAAAATTCTAAGTTCGACAGCCACGGTTTAGACTGTGAAAAAACGCCAAAAATGTGTCGCCAGGGTTGTGCGGGGTTCGAAAAAGACTTTTTTTCAATCTAAAAATTCTAAGTTCGCCAGCCACGGTTTAGACTGTGAAAATACGCTAAAAATGTGTCGCCAGGGTTGTCCGGGGTTCGAAAAAGACTTTTTTTCAATCTAAAAATTCTAAGTTCGACAGCCACGGTTTAGACTGTAAAAAAACGCTAAAAATGTGTCGCCAGGGTTGTCCGGGGTTCGAAAAAGACTTTTTTTCAATCTAAAAATTCTAAGTTCGACAGCCACGGTTTAGACTGTGAAAATACGCCAAAAATGTGTCGCCAGGGTTGTGCGGGGTTCGAAAAAGACTTTTTTTTTAATCTAAAAATTCTAAGTTCGCCAGCCACGGTTTAGACTGTGAAAATACGCCAAAAATGTGTCGCCAGGGTTGTGCGGGGTTCGAAAAAGACTTTTTTTCAATCTAAAAATTCTAAGTTCGACAGCCACGGTTTAGACTGTGAAAATACGCTAAAAATGTGTCGCCAGGGTTGTCCGGGGTTCGAAAAAGACTTTTTTTCAATCTAAAAATTCTAAGTTCGCCAGCCACGGTTTAGACTGTGAAAATACGCTAAAAATGTGTCGCCAGGGTTGTCCGGGGTTCGAAAAAGACTTTTTCTTTGTTCCAAAAATTCTAAGTTCGACAGCCACGGTTTAGACTGTGAAAATACGCCAAAAATGTGTCGCCAGGGTTGTCCAGGGTTCGAAAAAGACTTTTTTTCAATCTAAAAATTCTAAGTTCGACAGCCACGGTTTAGACTGTGAAAATACGCTAAAAATGTGTCGCCAGGGTTGTCCGGGGTTCGAAAAAGACTTTTTTTCAATCTAAAAATTCTAAGTTCGCCAGCCACGGTTTAGACTGTGAAAATACGCTAAAAATGTGTCGCCAGGGTTGTCCGGGGTTCGAAAAAGACTTTTTCTTTGTTCCAAAAATTCTAAGTTCGACAGCCACGGTTTAGACTGTGAAAATACGCCAAAAATGTGTCGCCAGGGTTGTCCAGGGTTCGAAAAAGACTTTTTTTCAATCTAAAAATTCTAAGTTCGCCAGCCACGGTTTAGACTGTGAAAATACGCTAAAAATGTGTCGCCAGGGTTGTCCGGGGTTCGAAAAAGACTTTTTCTTTGTTCCAAAAATTCTAAGTTCGACAGCCACGGTTTAGACTGTGAAAATACGCCAAAAATGTGTCGCCAGGGTTGTGCGGGGTTCGAAAAAGACTTTTTTTCAATCTAAAAATTCTAAGTTCGACAGCCACGGTTTAGACTGTGAAAATACGCTAAAAATGTGTCGCCAGGGTTGTGCGGGGTTCGAAAACAACTTTTTTCAATATAAAAATTCTAAGTTCGACAGCCACGGTTTAGACTGTGAAAATACGCTAAAAATGTGTCGCCAGGGTTGTCCGGGGTTCGAAAAAGACTTTTTTTCAATCTAAAAATTCTAAGTTCGACAGCCACAGTTTAGACTGTAAAAAAACGCTAAAAATGTGTCGCCAGGGTTGTCCGGGGTTCGAAAAAGACTTTTTTTCAATCTAAAAATTCTAAGTTCGACAGCCACGGTTTAGACTGTGAAAATACGCCAAAAATGTGTCGCCAGGGTTGTGCGGGGTTCGAAAAAGACTTTTTTTCAATCTAAAAATTCTAAGTTCGCCAGCCACGGTTTAGACTGTGAAAATACGCTAAAAATGTGTCGCCAGGGTTGTCCGGGGTTCGAAAAAGACTTTTTCTTTGTTCCAAAAATTCTAAGTTCGACAGCCACGGTTTAGACTGTGAAAATACGCCAAAAATGTGTCGCCAGGGTTGTCCGGGGTTCGAAAAAGACTTTTTTTCAATCTAAAAATTCTAAGTTCGACAGCCACGGTTTAGACTGTGAAAAAACGCCAAAAATGTGTCGCCAGGGTTGTGCGGGGTTCGAAAAAGACTTTTTTTTAATCTAAAAATTCTAAGTTCGCCAGCCACGGTTTAGACTGTGAAAATACGCTAAAAATGTGTCGCCAGGGTTGTCCGGGGTTCGAAAAAGACTTTTTTTCAATCTAAAAATTCTAAGTTCGACAGCCACGGTTTAGACTGTAAAAAAACGCTAAAAATGTGTCGCCAGGGTTGTCCGGGGTTCGAAAAAGACTTTTTTTCAATCTAAAAATTCTAAGTTCGACAGCCACGGTTTAGACTGTGAAAATACGCCAAAAATGTGTCGCCAGGGTTGTGCGGGGTTCGAAAAAGACTTTTTTTCAATCTAAAAATTCTAAGTTCGCCAGCCACGGTTTAGACTGTGAAAATACGCTAAAAATGTGTCGCCAGGGTTGTCCGGGGTTCGAAAAAGACTTTTTCTTTGTTCCAAAAATTCTAAGTTCGACAGCCACGGTTTAGACTGTGAAAATACGCCAAAAATGTGTCGCCAGGGTTGTCCGGGGTTCGAAAAAGACTTTTTTTCAATCTAAAAATTCTAAGTTCGACAGCCACGGTTTAGACTGTGAAAAAACGCCAAAAATGTGTCGCCAGGGTTGTGCGGGGTTCGAAAAAGACTTTTTTTCAATCTAAAAATTCTAAGTTCGCCAGCCACGGTTTAGACTGTGAAAATACGCTAAAAATGTGTCGCCAGGGTTGTCCGGGGTTCGAAAAAGACTTTTTTTCAATCTAAAAATTCTAAGTTCGACAGCCACGGTTTAGACTGTAAAAAAACGCTAAAAATGTGTCGCCAGGGTTGTCCGGGGTTCGAAAAAGACTTTTTTTCAATCTAAAAATTCTAAGTTCGACAGCCACGGTTTAGACTGTGAAAAAACGCCAAAAATGTGTCGCCAGGGTTGTGCGGGGTTCGAAAAAGACTTTTTTTCAATCTAAAAATTCTAAGTTCGCCAGCCACGGTTTAGACTGTGAAAATACGCTAAAAATGTGTCGCCAGGGTTGTCCGGGGTTCGAAAAAGACTTTTTTTCAATCTAAAAATTCTAAGTTCGACAGCCACGGTTTAGACTGTAAAAAAACGCTAAAAATGTGTCGCCAGGGTTGTCCGGGGTTCGAAAAAGACTTTTTTTCAATCTAAAAATTCTAAGTTCGACAGCCACGGTTTAGACTGTGAAAATACGCCAAAAATGTGTCGCCAGGGTTGTGCGGGGTTCGAAAAAGACTTTTTTTTTAATCTAAAAATTCTAAGTTCGCCAGCCACGGTTTAGACTGTGAAAATACGCTAAAAATGTGTCGCCAGGGTTGTCCGGGGTTCGAAAAAGACTTTTTCTTTGTTCCAAAAATTCTAAGTTCGACAGCCACGGTTTAGACTGTGAAAATACGCCAAAAATGTGTCGCCAGGGTTGTCCGGGGTTCGAAAAAGACTTTTTTTCAATCTAAAAATTCTAAGTTCGACAGCCACGGTTTAGACTGTGAAAATACGCTAAAAATGTGTCGCCAGGGTTGTGCGGGGTTCGAAAAAGACTTTTTTTCAATCTAAAAATTCTAAGTTCGACAGCCACGGTTTAGACTGTGAAAATACGCTAAAAATGTGTCGCCAGGGTTGTGCGGGGTTCGAAAAAGACTTTTTTTTTAATCTAAAAATTCTAAGTTCGCCAGCCACGGTTTAGACTGTGAAAATACGCTAAAAATGTGTCGCCAGGGTTGTCCGGGGTTCGAAAAAGACTTTTTCTTTGTTCCAAAAATTCTAAGTTCGACAGCCACGGTTTAGACTGTGAAAATACGCTAAAAATGTGTCGCCAGGGTTGTCCGGGGTTCGAAAAAGACTTTTTTTCAATCTAAAAATTCTAAGTTCGACAGCCACGGTTTAGACTGTGAAAATACGCTAAAAATGTGTCGCCAGGGTTGTCCGGGGTTCGAAAAAGACTTTTTCTTTGTTCCAAAAATTCTAAGTTCGACAGCCACGGTTTAGACTGTGAAAATACGCCAAAAATGTGTCGCCAGGGTTGTCCAGGGTTCGAAAAAGACTTTTTTTCAATCTAAAAATTCTAAGTTCGACAGCCACGGTTTAGACTGTGAAAATACGCCAAAAATGTGTCGCCAGGGTTGTGCGGGGTTCGAAAAAGACTTTTTTTCAATCTAAAAATTCTAAGTTCGACAGCCACGGTTTAGACTGTGAAAAAACGCCAAAAATGTGTCGCCAGGGTTGTGCGGGGTTCGAAAAAGACTTTTTCTTTGTTCCAAAAATTCTAAGTTCGACAGCCACGGTTTAGACTGTGAAAATACGCCAAAAATGTGTCGCCAGGGTTGTGCGGGGTTCGAAAAAGACTTTTTTTCAATCTAAAAATTCTAAGTTCGACAGCCACGGTTTAGACTGTGAAAATACGCTAAAAATGTGTCGCCAGGGTTGTCCGGGGTTCGAAAAAGACTTTTTTTTTGTTCCAAAAATTCTAAGTTCGACAGCCACGGTTTAGACTGTGAAAATACGCCAAAAATGTGTCGCCAGGGTTGTGCGGGGTTCGAAAAAGACTTTTTTTCAATCTAAAAATTCTAAGTTCGACAGCCACGGTTTAGACTGTGAAAATACGCTAAAAATGTGTCGCCAGGGTTGTGCGGGGTTCGAAAACAACTTTTTTTCAATATAAAAATTCTAAGTTCGACAGCCACGGTTTAGACTGTGAAAATACGCCAAAAATGTGTCGCCAGGGTTGTCCGGGGTTCGAAAAAGACTTTTTTTCAATCTAAAAATTCTAAGTTCGACAGCCACGGTTTAGACTGTGAAAATACGCTAAAAATGTGTCGCCAGGGTTGTCCGGGGTTCGAAAAAGACTTTTTCTTTGTTCCAAAAATTCTAAGTTCGACAGCCACGGTTTAGACTGTGAAAATACGCCAAAAATGTGTCGCCAGGGTTGTGCGGGGTTCGAAAAAGACTTTTTTTCAATCTAAAAATTCTAAGTTCGACAGCCACGGTTTAGACTGTGAAAATACGCTAAAAATGTGTCGCCAGGGTTGTCCGGGGTTCGAAAAAGACTTTTTCTTTGTTCCAAAAATTCTAAGTTCGACAGCCACGGTTTAGACTGTGAAAATACGCCAAAAATGTGTCGCCAGGGTTGTGCGGGGTTCGAAAAAGACTTTTTTTCAATCTAAAAATTCTAAGTTCGACAGCCACGGTTTAGACTGTGAAAATACGCTAAAAATGTGTCGCCAGGGTTGTGCGGGGTTCGAAAAAGACTTTTTTTCAATCTAAAAATTCTAAGTTCGACAGCCACGGTTTAGACTGTGAAAATACGCCAAAAATGTGTCGCCAGGGTTGTCCGGGGTTCGAAAAAGACTTTTTTTCAATCTAAAAATTCTAAGTTCGACAGCCACGGTTTAGACTGTGAAAATACGCTAAAAATGTGTCGCCAGGGTTGTCCGGGGTTCGAAAAAGACTTTTTCTTTGTTCCAAAAATTCTAAGTTCGACAGCCACGGTTTAGACTGTAAAAAAACGCTAAAAATGTGTCGCCAGGGTTGTCCGGGGTTCGAAAAAGACTTTTTTTCAATCTAAAAATTCTAAGTTCGACAGCCACGGTTTAGACTGTGAAAATACGCCAAAAATGTGTCGCCAGGGTTGTGCGGGGTTCGAAAAAGACTTTTTTTCAATCTAAAAATTCTAAGTTCGCCAGCCACGGTTTAGACTGTGAAAATACGCTAAAAATGTGTCGCCAGGGTTGTCCGGGGTTCGAAAAAGACTTTTTCTTTGTTCCAAAAATTCTAAGTTCGACAGCCACGGTTTAGACTGTGAAAATACGCCAAAAATGTGTCGCCAGGGTTGTCCGGGGTTCGAAAAAGACTTTTTTTCAATCTAAAAATTCTAAGTTCGACAGCCACGGTTTAGACTGTGAAAATACGCTAAAAATGTGTCGCCAGGGTTGTGCGGGGTTCGAAAAAGACTTTTTTTCAATCTAAAAATTCTAAGTTCGACAGCCACGGTTTAGACTGTGAAAATACGCTAAAAATGTGTCGCCAGGGTTGTGCGGGGTTCGAAAAAGACTTTTTTTTTAATCTAAAAATTCTAAGTTCGCCAGCCACGGTTTAGACTGTGAAAATACGCTAAAAATGTGTCGCCAGGGTTGTCCGGGGTTCGAAAAAGACTTTTTCTTTGTTCCAAAAATTCTAAGTTCGACAGCCACGGTTTAGACTGTGAAAATACGCCAAAAATGTGTCGCCAGGGTTGTGCGGGGTTCGAAAAAGACTTTTTTTCAATCTAAAAATTCTAAGTTCGCCAGCCACGGTTTAGACTGTGAAAATACGCTAAAAATGTGTCGCCAGGGTTGTCCGGGGTTCGAAAAAGACTTTTTCTTTGTTCCAAAAATTCTAAGTTCGACAGCCACGGTTTAGACTGTGAAAATACGCCAAAAATGTGTCGCCAGGGTTGTCCAGGGTTCGAAAAAGACTTTTTTTCAATCTAAAAATTCTAAGTTCGACAGCCACGGTTTAGACTGTGAAAATACGCCAAAAATGTGTCGCCAGGGTTGTGCGGGGTTCGAAAAAGACTTTTTTTCAATCTAAAAATTCTAAGTTCGACAGCCACGGTTTAGACTGTGAAAAAACGCCAAAAATGTGTCGCCAGGGTTGTGCGGGGTTCGAAAAAGACTTTTTCTTTGTTCCAAAAATTCTAAGTTCGACAGCCACGGTTTAGACTGTGAAAATACGCCAAAAATGTGTCGCCAGGGTTGTGCGGGGTTCGAAAAAGACTTTTTTTCAATCTAAAAATTCTAAGTTTGACAGCCACGGTTTAGACTGTGAAAATACGCTAAAAATGTGTCGCCAGGGTTGTCCGGGGTTCGAAAAAGACTTTTTTTTTGTTCCAAAAATTCTAAGTTCGACAGCCACGGTTTAGACTGTGAAAATACGCCAAAAATGTGTCGCCAGGGTTGTGCGGGGTTCGAAAAAGACTTTTTTTCAATCTAAAAATTCTAAGTTCGACAGCCACGGTTTAGACTGTGAAAATACGCTAAAAATGTGTCGCCAGGGTTGTGCGGGGTTCGAAAACAACTTTTTTTCAATATAAAAATTCTAAGTTCGACAGCCACGGTTTAGACTGTGAAAATACGCCAAAAATGTGTCGCCAGGGTTGTCCGGGGTTCGAAAAAGACTTTTTTTCAATCTAAAAATTCTAAGTTCGACAGCCACGGTTTAGACTGTGAAAATACGCTAAAAATGTGTCGCCAGGGTTGTCCGGGGTTCGAAAAAGACTTTTTCTTTGTTCCAAAAATTCTAAGTTCGACAGCCACGGTTTAGACTGTGAAAATACGCCAAAAATGTGTCGCCAGGGTTGTGCGGGGTTCGAAAAAGACTTTTTTTCAATCTAAAAATTCTAAGTTCGACAGCCACGGTTTAGACTGTGAAAATACGCTAAAAATGTGTCGCCAGGGTTGTCCGGGGTTCGAAAAAGACTTTTTCTTTGTTCCAAAAATTCTAAGTTCGACAGCCACGGTTTAGACTGTGAAAATACGCCAAAAATGTGTCGCCAGGGTTGTGCGGGGTTCGAAAAAGACTTTTTTTCAATCTAAAAATTCTAAGTTCGACAGCCACGGTTTAGACTGTGAAAATACGCTAAAAATGTGTCGCCAGGGTTGTGCGGGGTTCGAAAACAACTTTTTTTCAATATAAAAATTCTAAGTTCGACAGCCACGGTTTAGACTGTGAAAATACGCCAAAAATGTGTCGCCAGGGTTGTCCGGGGTTCGAAAAAGACTTTTTTTCAATCTAAAAATTCTAAGTTCGACAGCCACGGTTTAGACTGTGAAAATACGCTAAAAATGTGTCGCCAGGGTTGTCCGGGGTTCGAAAAAGACTTTTTCTTTGTTCCAAAAATTCTAAGTTCGACAGCCACGGTTTAGACTGTGAAAATACGCCAAAAATGTGTCGCCAGGGTTGTCCGGGGTTCGAAAAAGACTTTTTTTCAATCTAAAAATTCTAAGTACGACAGCCACGGTTTAGACTGTGAAAATACGCTAAAAATGTGTCGCCAGGGTTGTCCGGGGTTCGAAAAAGACTTTTTCTTTGTTCCAAAAATTCTAAGTTCGACAGCCACGGTTTAGACTGTGAAAATACGCTAAAAATGTGTCGCCAGGGTTGTGCGGGGTTCGAAAACAACTTTTTTTCAATATAAAAATTCTAAGTTCGACAGCCACGGTTTAGACTGTGAAAATACGCCAAAAATGTGTCGCCAGGGTTGTCCGGGGTTCGAAAAAGACTTTTTTTCAATCTAAAAATTCTAAGTTCGACAGCCACGGTTTAGACTGTGAAAATACGCTAAAAATGTGTCGCCAGGGTTGTCCGGGGTTCGAAAAAGACTTTTTCTTTGTTCCAAAAATTCTAAGTTCGACAGCCACGGTTTAGACTGTGAAAATACGCCAAAAATGTGTCGCCAGGGTTGTGCGGGGTTCGAAAAAGACTTTTTTTCAATCTAAAAATTCTAAGTTCGACAGCCACGGTTTAGACTGTGAAAATACGCTAAAAATGTGTCGCCAGGGTTGTCCGGGGTTCGAAAAAGACTTTTTCTTTGTTCCAAAAATTCTAAGTTCGACAGCCACGGTTTAGACTGTGAAAATACGCCAAAAATGTGTCGCCAGGGTTGTGCGGGGTTCGAAAAAGACTTTTTTTCAATCTAAAAATTCTAAGTTCGACAGCCACGGTTTAGACTGTGAAAATACGCTAAAAATGTGTCGCCAGGGTTGTGCGGGGTTCGAAAAAGACTTTTTTTCAATATAAAAATTCTAAGTTCGACAGCCACGGTTTAGACTGTGAAAATACGCCAAAAATGTGTCGCCAGGGTTGTCCGGGGTTCGAAAAAGACTTTTTTTCAATCTAAAAATTCTAAGTTCGACAGCCACGGTTTAGACTGTGAAAATACGCTAAAAATGTGTCGCCAGGGTTGTCCGGGGTTCGAAAAAGACTTTTTCTTTGTTCCAAAAATTCTAAGTTCGACAGCCACGGTTTAGACTGTAAAAAAACGCTAAAAATGTGTCGCCAGGGTTGTCCGGGGTTCGAAAAAGACTTTTTTTCAATCTAAAAATTCTAAGTTCGACAGCCACGGTTTAGACTGTGAAAATACGCCAAAAATGTGTCGCCAGGGTTGTGCGGGGTTCGAAAAAGACTTTTTTTTAATCTAAAAATTCTAAGTTCGCCAGCCACGGTTTAGACTGTGAAAATACGCTAAAAATGTGTCGCCAGGGTTGTCCGGGGTTCGAAAAAGACTTTTTCTTTGTTCCAAAAATTCTAAGTTCGACAGCCACGGTTTAGACTGTGAAAATACGCCAAAAATGTGTCGCCAGGGTTGTCCGGGGTTCGAAAAAGACTTTTTCTTTGTTCCAAAAATTCTAAGTTCGACAGCCACGGTTTAGACTGTGAAAATACGCCAAAAATGTGTCGCCAGGGTTGTCCAGGGTTCGAAAAAGACTTTTTTTCAATCTAAAAATTCTAAGTTCGACAGCCACGGTTTAGACTGTGAAAATACGCCAAAAATGTGTCGCCAGGGTTGTGCGGGGTTCGAAAAAGACTTTTTTTCAATCTAAAAATTCTAAGTTCGACAGCCACGGTTTAGACTGTGAAAAAACGCCAAAAATGTGTCGCCAGGGTTGTGCGGGGTTCGAAAAAGACTTTTTCTTTGTTCCAAAAATTCTAAGTTCGACAGCCACGGTTTAGACTGTGAAAATACGCCAAAAATGTGTCGCCAGGGTTGTGCGGGGTTCGAAAAAGACTTTTTTTCAATCTAAAAATTCTAAGTTCGACAGCCACGGTTTAGACTGTGAAAATACGCTAAAAATGTGTCGCCAGGGTTGTCCGGGGTTCGAAAAAGACTTTTTTTTTGTTCCAAAAATTCTAAGTTCGACAGCCACGGTTTAGACTGTGAAAATACGCCAAAAATGTGTCGCCAGGGTTGTGCGGGGTTCGAAAAAGACTTTTTTTCAATCTAAAAATTCTAAGTTCGACAGCCACGGTTTAGACTGTGAAAATACGCTAAAAATGTGTCGCCAGGGTTGTGCGGGGTTCGAAAACAACTTTTTTTCAATATAAAAATTCTAAGTTCGACAGCCACGGTTTAGACTGTGAAAATACGCCAAAAATGTGTCGCCAGGGTTGTCCGGGGTTCGAAAAAGACTTTTTTTCAATCTAAAAATTCTAAGTTCGACAGCCACGGTTTAGACTGTGAAAATACGCTAAAAATGTGTCGCCAGGGTTGTCCGGGGTTCGAAAAAGACTTTTTCTTTGTTCCAAAAATTCTAAGTTCGACAGCCACGGTTTAGACTGTGAAAATACGCCAAAAATGTGTCGCCAGGGTTGTCCAGGGTTCGAAAAAGACTTTTTTTCAATCTAAAAATTCTAAGTTCGACAGCCACGGTTTAGACTGTGAAAATACGCCAAAAATGTGTCGCCAGGGTTGTGCGGGGTTCGAAAAAGACTTTTTTTCAATCTAAAAATTCTAAGTTCGACAGCCACGGTTTAGACTGTGAAAAAACGCCAAAAATGTGTCGCCAGGGTTGTGCGGGGTTCGAAAAAGACTTTTTCTTTGTTCCAAAAATTCTAAGTTCGACAGCCACGGTTTAGACTGTGAAAATACGCCAAAAATGTGTCGCCAGGGTTGTGCGGGGTTCGAAAAAGACTTTTTTTCAATCTAAAAATTCTAAGTTCGACAGCCACGGTTTAGACTGTGAAAATACGCTAAAAATGTGTCGCCAGGGTTGTCCGGGGTTCGAAAAAGACTTTTTTTTTGTTCCAAAAATTCTAAGTTCGACAGCCACGGTTTAGACTGTGAAAATACGCCAAAAATGTGTCGCCAGGGTTGTGCGGGGTTCGAAAAAGACTTTTTTTCAATCTAAAAATTCTAAGTTCGACAGCCACGGTTTAGACTGTGAAAATACGCTAAAAATGTGTCGCCAGGGTTGTGCGGGGTTCGAAAACAACTTTTTTTCAATATAAAAATTCTAAGTTCGACAGCCACGGTTTAGACTGTGAAAATACGCCAAAAATGTGTCGCCAGGGTTGTCCGGGGTTCGAAAAAGACTTTTTTTCAATCTAAAAATTCTAAGTTCGACAGCCACGGTTTAGACTGTGAAAATACGCTAAAAATGTGTCGCCAGGGTTGTCCGGGGTTCGAAAAAGACTTTTTCTTTGTTCCAAAAATTCTAAGTTCGACAGCCACGGTTTAGACTGTGAAAATACGCCAAAAATGTGTCGCCAGGGTTGTGCGGGGTTCGAAAAAGACTTTTTTTCAATCTAAAAATTCTAAGTTCGACAGCCACGGTTTAGACTGTGAAAATACGCTAAAAATGTGTCGCCAGGGTTGTCCGGGGTTCGAAAAAGACTTTTTCTTTGTTCCAAAAATTCTAAGTTCGACAGCCACGGTTTAGACTGTGAAAATACGCCAAAAATGTGTCGCCAGGGTTGTGCGGGGTTCGAAAAAGACTTTTTTTCAATCTAAAAATTCTAAGTTCGACAGCCACGGTTTAGACTGTGAAAATACGCTAAAAATGTGTCGCCAGGGTTGTGCGGGGTTCGAAAACAACTTTTTTTCAATATAAAAATTCTAAGTTCGACAGCCACGGTTTAGACTGTGAAAATACGCCAAAAATGTGTCGCCAGGGTTGTCCGGGGTTCGAAAAAGACTTTTTTTCAATCTAAAAATTCTAAGTTCGACAGCCACGGTTTAGACTGTGAAAATACGCTAAAAATGTGTCGCCAGGGTTGTCCGGGGTTCGAAAAAGACTTTTTCTTTGTTCCAAAAATTCTAAGTTCGACAGCCACGGTTTAGACTGTAAAAAAACGCTAAAAATGTGTCGCCAGGGTTGTCCGGGGTTCGAAAAAGACTTTTTTTCAATCTAAAAATTCTAAGTTCGACAGCCACGGTTTAGACTGTGAAAATACGCCAAAAATGTGTCGCCAGGGTTGTGCGGGGTTCGAAAAAGACTTTTTTTTTAATCTAAAAATTCTAAGTTCGCCAGCCACGGTTTAGACTGTGAAAATACGCTAAAAATGTGTCGCCAGGGTTGTCCGGGGTTCGAAAAAGACTTTTTCTTTGTTCCAAAAATTCTAAGTTCGACAGCCACGGTTTAGACTGTGAAAATACGCCAAAAATGTGTCGCCAGGGTTGTCCGGGGTTCGAAAAAGACTTTTTTTCAATCTAAAAATTCTAAGTTCGACAGCCACGGTTTAGACTGTGAAAATACGCTAAAAATGTGTCGCCAGGGTTGTGCGGGGTTCGAAAAAGACTTTTTTTCAATCTAAAAATTCTAAGTTCGACAGCCACGGTTTAGACTGTGAAAATACGCTAAAAATGTGTCGCCAGGGTTGTGCGGGGTTCGAAAAAGACTTTTTTTTTAATCTAAAAATTCTAAGTTCGCCAGCCACGGTTTAGACTGTGAAAATACGCTAAAAATGTGTCGCCAGGGTTGTCCGGGGTTCGAAAAAGACTTTTTCTTTGTTCCAAAAATTCTAAGTTCGACAGCCACGGTTTAGACTGTGAAAATACGCCAAAAATGTGTCGCCAGGGTTGTGCGGGGTTCCAAAAAGACTTTTTTTTTAATCTAAAAATTCTAAGTTCGCCAGCCACGGTTTAGACTGTGAAAATACGCTAAAACTGTGTCGCCAGGGTTGTCCGGGGTTCGAAAAAGACTTTTTCTTTGTTCCAAAAATTCTAAGTTCGACAGCCACGGTTTAGACTGTGAAAATACGCCAAAAATGTGTCGCCAGGGTTGTCCAGGGTTCGAAAAAGACTTTTTTTCAATCTAAAAATTCTAAGTTCGACAGCCACGGTTTAGACTGTGAAAATACGCCAAAAATGTGTCGCCAGGGTTGTGCGGGGTTCGAAAAAGACTTTTTTTCAATCTAAAAATTCTAAGTTCGACAGCCACGGTTTAGACTGTGAAAAAACGCCAAAAATGTGTCGCCAGGGTTGTGCGGGGTTCGAAAAAGACTTTTTCTTTGTTCCAAAAATTCTAAGTTCGACAGCCACGGTTTAGACTGTGAAAATACGCCAAAAATGTGTCGCCAGGGTTGTGCGGGGTTCGAAAAAGACTTTTTTTCAATCTAAAAATTCTAAGTTTGACAGCCACGGTTTAGACTGTGAAAATACGCTAAAAATGTGTCGCCAGGGTTGTCCGGGGTTCGAAAAAGACTTTTTTTTTGTTCCAAAAATTCTAAGTTCGACAGCCACGGTTTAGACTGTGAAAATACGCCAAAAATGTGTCGCCAGGGTTGTGCGGGGTTCGAAAAAGACTTTTTTTCAATCTAAAAATTCTAAGTTCGACAGCCACGGTTTAGACTGTGAAAATACGCTAAAAATGTGTCGCCAGGGTTGTGCGGGGTTCGAAAACAACTTTTTTTCAATATAAAAATTCTAAGTTCGACAGCCACGGTTTAGACTGTGAAAATACGCCAAAAATGTGTCGCCAGGGTTGTCCGGGGTTCGAAAAAGACTTTTTTTCAATCTAAAAATTCTAAGTACGACAGCCACGGTTTAGACTGTGAAAATACGCTAAAAATGTGTCGCCAGGGTTGTCCGGGGTTCGAAAAAGACTTTTTCTTTGTTCCAAAAATTCTAAGTTCGACAGCCACGGTTTAGACTGTGAAAATACGCCAAAAATGTGTCGCCAGGGTTGTGCGGGGTTCGAAAAAGACTTTTTTTCAATCTAAAAATTCTAAGTTCGACAGCCACGGTTTAGACTGTGAAAATACGCTAAAAATGTGTCGCCAGGGTTGTCCGGGGTTCGAAAAAGACTTTTTCTTTGTTCCAAAAATTCTAAGTTCGACAGCCACGGTTTAGACTGTGAAAATACGCCAAAAATGTGTCGCCAGGGTTGTGCGGGGTTCGAAAAAGACTTTTTTTCAATCTAAAAATTCTAAGTTCGACAGCCACGGTTTAGACTGTGAAAATACGCTAAAAATGTGTCGCCAGGGTTGTGCGGGGTTCGAAAACAACTTTTTTTCAATATAAAAATTCTAAGTTCGACAGCCACGGTTTAGACTGTGAAAATACGCCAAAAATGTGTCGCCAGGGTTGTCCGGGGTTCGAAAAAGACTTTTTTTCAATCTAAAAATTCTAAGTTCGACAGCCACGGTTTAGACTGTGAAAATACGCTAAAAATGTGTCGCCAGGGTTGTCCGGGGTTCGAAAAAGACTTTTTCTTTGTTCCAAAAATTCTAAGTTCGACAGCCACGGTTTAGACTGTGAAAATACGCCAAAAATGTGTCGCCAGGGTTGTCCGGGGTTCGAAAAAGACTTTTTTTCAATCTAAAAATTCTAAGTACGACAGCCACGGTTTAGACTGTGAAAATACGCTAAAAATGTGTCGCCAGGGTTGTCCGGGGTTCGAAAAAGACTTTTTCTTTGTTCCAAAAATTCTAAGTTCGACAGCCACGGTTTAGACTGTGAAAATACGCTAAAAATGTGTCGCCAGGGTTGTGCGGGGTTCGAAAACAACTTTTTTTCAATATAAAAATTCTAAGTTCGACAGCCACGGTTTAGACTGTGAAAATACGCCAAAAATGTGTCGCCAGGGTTGTCCGGGGTTCGAAAAAGACTTTTTTTCAATCTAAAAATTCTAAGTTCGACAGCCACGGTTTAGACTGTGAAAATACGCTAAAAATGTGTCGCCAGGGTTGTCCGGGGTTCGAAAAAGACTTTTTCTTTGTTCCAAAAATTCTAAGTTCGACAGCCACGGTTTAGACTGTGAAAATACGCCAAAAATGTGTCGCCAGGGTTGTGCGGGGTTCGAAAAAGACTTTTTTTCAATCTAAAAATTCTAAGTTCGACAGCCACGGTTTAGACTGTGAAAATACGCTAAAAATGTGTCGCCAGGGTTGTCCGGGGTTCGAAAAAGACTTTTTCTTTGTTCCAAAAATTCTAAGTTCGACAGCCACGGTTTAGACTGTGAAAATACGCCAAAAATGTGTCGCCAGGGTTGTGCGGGGTTCGAAAAAGACTTTTTTTCAATCTAAAAATTCTAAGTTCGACAGCCACGGTTTAGACTGTGAAAATACGCTAAAAATGTGTCGCCAGGGTTGTGCGGGGTTCGAAAACAACTTTTTTTCAATATAAAAATTCTAAGTTCGACAGCCACGGTTTAGACTGTGAAAATACGCCAAAAATGTGTCGCCAGGGTTGTCCGGGGTTCGAAAAAGACTTTTTTTCAATCTAAAAATTCTAAGTTCGACAGCCACGGTTTAGACTGTGAAAATACGCTAAAAATGTGTCGCCAGGGTTGTCCGGGGTTCGAAAAAGACTTTTTCTTTGTTCCAAAAATTCTAAGTTCGACAGCCACGGTTTAGACTGTAAAAAAACGCTAAAAATGTGTCGCCAGGGTTGTCCGGGGTTCGAAAAAGACTTTTTTTCAATCTAAAAATTCTAAGTTCGACAGCCACGGTTTAGACTGTGAAAATACGCCAAAAATGTGTCGCCAGGGTTGTGCGGGGTTCGAAAAAGACTTTTTTTTTAATCTAAAAATTCTAAGTTCGCCAGCCACGGTTTAGACTGTGAAAATACGCTAAAAATGTGTCGCCAGGGTTGTCCGGGGTTCGAAAAAGACTTTTTCTTTGTTCCAAAAATTCTAAGTTCGACAGCCACGGTTTAGACTGTGAAAATACGCCAAAAATGTGTCGCCAGGGTTGTCCGGGGTTCGAAAAAGACTTTTTTTCAATCTAAAAATTCTAAGTTCGACAGCCACGGTTTAGACTGTGAAAATACGCTAAAAATGTGTCGCCAGGGTTGTGCGGGGTTCGAAAAAGACTTTTTTTCAATCTAAAAATTCTAAGTTCGACAGCCACGGTTTAGACTGTGAAAATACGCTAAAAATGTGTCGCCAGGGTTGTGCGGGGTTCGAAAAAGACTTTTTTTTTAATCTAAAAATTCTAAGTTCGCCAGCCACGGTTTAGACTGTGAAAATACGCTAAAAATGTGTCGCCAGGGTTGTCCGGGGTTCGAAAAAGACTTTTTCTTTGTTCCAAAAATTCTAAGTTCGACAGCCACGGTTTAGACTGTGAAAATACGCCAAAAATGTGTCGCCAGGGTTGTGCGGGGTTCCAAAAAGACTTTTTTTTTAATCTAAAAATTCTAAGTTCGCCAGCCACGGTTTAGACTGTGAAAATACGCTAAAACTGTGTCGCCAGGGTTGTCCGGGGTTCGAAAAAGACTTTTTCTTTGTTCCAAAAATTCTAAGTTCGACAGCCACGGTTTAGACTGTGAAAATACGCCAAAAATGTGTCGCCAGGGTTGTCCAGGGTTCGAAAAAGACTTTTTTTCAATCTAAAAATTCTAAGTTCGACAGCCACGGTTTAGACTGTGAAAATACGCCAAAAATGTGTCGCCAGGGTTGTGCGGGGTTCGAAAAAGACTTTTTTTCAATCTAAAAATTCTAAGTTCGACAGCCACGGTTTAGACTGTGAAAAAACGCCAAAAATGTGTCGCCAGGGTTGTGCGGGGTTCGAAAAAGACTTTTTCTTTGTTCCAAAAATTCTAAGTTCGACAGCCACGGTTTAGACTGTGAAAATACGCCAAAAATGTGTCGCCAGGGTTGTGCGGGGTTCGAAAAAGACTTTTTTTCAATCTAAAAATTCTAAGTTTGACAGCCACGGTTTAGACTGTGAAAATACGCTAAAAATGTGTCGCCAGGGTTGTCCGGGGTTCGAAAAAGACTTTTTTTTTGTTCCAAAAATTCTAAGTTCGACAGCCACGGTTTAGACTGTGAAAATACGCCAAAAATGTGTCGCCAGGGTTGTGCGGGGTTCGAAAAAGACTTTTTTTCAATCTAAAAATTCTAAGTTCGACAGCCACGGTTTAGACTGTGAAAATACGCTAAAAATGTGTCGCCAGGGTTGTGCGGGGTTCGAAAACAACTTTTTTTCAATATAAAAATTCTAAGTTCGACAGCCACGGTTTAGACTGTGAAAATACGCCAAAAATGTGTCGCCAGGGTTGTCCGGGGTTCGAAAAAGACTTTTTTTCAATCTAAAAATTCTAAGTACGACAGCCACGGTTTAGACTGTGAAAATACGCTAAAAATGTGTCGCCAGGGTTGTCCGGGGTTCGAAAAAGACTTTTTCTTTGTTCCAAAAATTCTAAGTTCGACAGCCACGGTTTAGACTGTGAAAATACGCCAAAAATGTGTCGCCAGGGTTGTGCGGGGTTCGAAAAAGACTTTTTTTCAATCTAAAAATTCTAAGTTCGACAGCCACGGTTTAGACTGTGAAAATACGCTAAAAATGTGTCGCCAGGGTTGTCCGGGGTTCGAAAAAGACTTTTTCTTTGTTCCAAAAATTCTAAGTTCGACAGCCACGGTTTAGACTGTGAAAATACGCCAAAAATGTGTCGCCAGGGTTGTGCGGGGTTCGAAAAAGACTTTTTTTCAATCTAAAAATTCTAAGTTCGACAGCCACGGTTTAGACTGTGAAAATACGCTAAAAATGTGTCGCCAGGGTTGTGCGGGGTTCGAAAACAACTTTTTTTCAATATAAAAATTCTAAGTTCGACAGCCACGGTTTAGACTGTGAAAATACGCCAAAAATGTGTCGCCAGGGTTGTCCGGGGTTCGAAAAAGACTTTTTTTCAATCTAAAAATTCTAAGTTCGACAGCCACGGTTTAGACTGTGAAAATACGCTAAAAATGTGTCGCCAGGGTTGTCCG
Organism: Leptopilina myrica (nomen nudum); assembly: GCA_032872475.1. NCBI lineage: Eukaryota > Metazoa > Arthropoda > Insecta > Hymenoptera > Figitidae > Leptopilina > Leptopilina myrica (nomen nudum). The sequence continues at coordinate 22,778,428 of CM065464.1, read as the reverse complement.
GGGTTCGAAAAAGACTTTTTCTTTGTTCCAAAAATTCTAAGTTCGACAGCCACGGTTTAGACTGTGAAAATACGCCAAAAATGTGTCGCCAGGGTTGTGCGGGGTTCGAAAAAGACTTTTTTTCAATCTAAAAATTCTAAGTTCGACAGCCACGGTTTAGACTGTGAAAATACGCTAAAAATGTGTCGCCAGGGTTGTGCGGGGTTCGAAAAAAACTTTTTTTCAATATAAAAATTCTAAGTTCGACAGCCACGGTTTAGACTGTGAAAATACGCCAAAAATGTGTCGCCAGGGTTGTGCGGGGTTCGAAAAAGACTTTTTTTCAATCTAAAAATTCTAAGTTCGACAGCCACGGTTTAGACTGTGAAAATACGCTAAAAATGTGTCGCCAGGGTTGTGCGGGGTTCGAAAACAACTTTTTTTCAATATAAAAATTCTAAGTTCGACAGCCACGGTTTAGACTGTGAAAATACGCCAAAAATGTGTCGCCAGGGTTGTCCGGGGTTCGAAAAAGACTTTTTTTCAATCTAAAAATTCTAAGTTCGACAGCCACGGTTTAGACTGTGAAAATACGCTAAAAATGTGTCGCCAGGGTTGTCCGGGGTTCGAAAAAGACTTTTTCTTTGTTCCAAAAATTCTAAGTTCGACAGCCACGGTTTAGACTGTGAAAATACGCCAAAAATGTGTCGCCAGGGTTGTGCGGGGTTCGAAAAAGACTTTTTTTCAATCTAAAAATTCTAAGTTCGACAGCCACGGTTTAGACTGTGAAAATACGCTAAAAATGTGTCGCCAGGGTTGTCCGGGGTTCGAAAAAGACTTTTTTTCAATCTAAAAATTCTAAGTACGACAGCCACGGTTTAGACTGTGAAAATACGCTAAAAATGTGTCGCCAGGGTTGTCCGGGGTTCGAAAAAGACTTTTTCTTTGTTCCAAAAATTCTAAGTTCGACAGCCACGGTTTAGACTGTGAAAATACGCCAAAAATGTGTCGCCAGGGTTGTGCGGGGTTCGAAAAAGACTTTTTTTCAATCTAAAAATTCTAAGTTCGACAGCCACGGTTTAGACTGTGAAAATACGCTAAAAATGTGTCGCCAGGGTTGTCCGGGGTTCGAAAAAGACTTTTTCTTTGTTCCAAAAATTCTAAGTTCGACAGCCACGGTTTAGACTGTGAAAATACGCCAAAAATGTGTCGCCAGGGTTGTGCGGGGTTCGAAAAAGACTTTTTTTCAATCTAAAAATTCTAAGTTCGACAGCCACGGTTTAGACTGTGAAAATACGCTAAAAATGTGTCGCCAGGGTTGTGCGGGGTTCGAAAACAACTTTTTTTCAATATAAAAATTCTAAGTTCGACAGCCACGGTTTAGACTGTGAAAATACGCCAAAAATGTGTCGCCAGGGTTGTCCGGGGTTCGAAAAAGACTTTTTTTCAATCTAAAAATTCTAAGTTCGACAGCCACGGTTTAGACTGTGAAAATACGCTAAAAATGTGTCGCCAGGGTTGTCCGGGGTTCGAAAAAGACTTTTTCTTTGTTCCAAAAATTCTAAGTTCGACAGCCACGGTTTAGACTGTGAAAATACGCTAAAAATGTGTCGCCAGGGTTGTGCGGGGTTCGAAAACAACTTTTTTTCAATATAAAAATTCTAAGTTCGACAGCCACGGTTTAGACTGTGAAAATACGCCAAAAATGTGTCGCCAGGGTTGTCCGGGGTTCGAAAAAGACTTTTTTTCAATCTAAAAATTCTAAGTTCGACAGCCACGGTTTAGACTGTGAAAATACGCTAAAAATGTGTCGCCAGGGTTGTCCGGGGTTCGAAAAAGACTTTTTCTTTGTTCCAAAAATTCTAAGTTCGACAGCCACGGTTTAGACTGTGAAAATACGCCAAAAATGTGTCGCCAGGGTTGTGCGGGGTTCGAAAAAGACTTTTTTTCAATCTAAAAATTCTAAGTTCGACAGCCACGGTTTAGACTGTGAAAATACGCTAAAAATGTGTCGCCAGGGTTGTCCGGGGTTCGAAAAAGACTTTTTCTTTGTTCCAAAAATTCTAAGTTCGACAGCCACGGTTTAGACTGTGAAAATACGCCAAAAATGTGTCGCCAGGGTTGTGCGGGGTTCGAAAAAGACTTTTTTTCAATCTAAAAATTCTAAGTTCGACAGCCACGGTTTAGACTGTGAAAATACGCTAAAAATGTGTCGCCAGGGTTGTGCGGGGTTCGAAAACAACTTTTTTTCAATATAAAAATTCTAAGTTCGACAGCCACGGTTTAGACTGTGAAAATACGCCAAAAATGTGTCGCCAGGGTTGTCCGGGGTTCGAAAAAGACTTTTTTTCAATCTAAAAATTCTAAGTTCGACAGCCACGGTTTAGACTGTGAAAATACGCTAAAAATGTGTCGCCAGGGTTGTCCGGGGTTCGAAAAAGACTTTTTCTTTGTTCCAAAAATTCTAAGTTCGACAGCCACGGTTTAGACTGTAAAAAAACGCTAAAAATGTGTCGCCAGGGTTGTCCGGGGTTCGAAAAAGACTTTTTTTCAATCTAAAAATTCTAAGTTCGACAGCCACGGTTTAGACTGTGAAAATACGCCAAAAATGTGTCGCCAGGGTTGTGCGGGGTTCGAAAAAGACTTTTTTTTTAATCTAAAAATTCTAAGTTCGCCAGCCACGGTTTAGACTGTGAAAATACGCTAAAAATGTGTCGCCAGGGTTGTCCGGGGTTCGAAAAAGACTTTTTCTTTGTTCCAAAAATTCTAAGTTCGACAGCCACGGTTTAGACTGTGAAAATACGCCAAAAATGTGTCGCCAGGGTTGTCCGGGGTTCGAAAAAGACTTTTTTTCAATCTAAAAATTCTAAGTTCGACAGCCACGGTTTAGACTGTGAAAATACGCTAAAAATGTGTCGCCAGGGTTGTGCGGGGTTCGAAAAAGACTTTTTTTCAATCTAAAAATTCTAAGTTCGACAGCCACGGTTTAGACTGTGAAAATACGCTAAAAATGTGTCGCCAGGGTTGTGCGGGGTTCGAAAAAGACTTTTTTTTTAATCTAAAAATTCTAAGTTCGCCAGCCACGGTTTAGACTGTGAAAATACGCTAAAAATGTGTCGCCAGGGTTGTCCGGGGTTCGAAAAAGACTTTTTCTTTGTTCCAAAAATTCTAAGTTCGACAGCCACGGTTTAGACTGTGAAAATACGCCAAAAATGTGTCGCCAGGGTTGTGCGGGGTTCCAAAAAGACTTTTTTTTAATCTAAAAATTCTAAGTTCGCCAGCCACGGTTTAGACTGTGAAAATACGCTAAAAATGTGTCGCCAGGGTTGTCCGGGGTTCGAAAAAGACTTTTTCTTTGTTCCAAAAATTCTAAGTTCGACAGCCACGGTTTAGACTGTGAAAATACGCCAAAAATGTGTCGCCAGGGTTGTCCAGGGTTCGAAAAAGACTTTTTTTCAATCTAAAAATTCTAAGTTCGACAGCCACGGTTTAGACTGTGAAAATACGCCAAAAATGTGTCGCCAGGGTTGTGCGGGGTTCGAAAAAGACTTTTTTTCAATCTAAAAATTCTAAGTTCGACAGCCACGGTTTAGACTGTGAAAAAACGCCAAAAATGTGTCGCCAGGGTTGTGCGGGGTTCGAAAAAGACTTTTTCTTTGTTCCAAAAATTCTAAGTTCGACAGCCACGGTTTAGACTGTGAAAATACGCCAAAAATGTGTCGCCAGGGTTGTGCGGGGTTCGAAAAAGACTTTTTTTCAATCTAAAAATTCTAAGTTCGACAGCCACGGTTTAGACTGTGAAAATACGCTAAAAATGTGTCGCCAGGGTTGTCCGGGGTTCGAAAAAGACTTTTTTTTTGTTCCAAAAATTCTAAGTTCGACAGCCACGGTTTAGACTGTGAAAATACGCCAAAAATGTGTCGCCAGGGTTGTGCGGGGTTCGAAAAAGACTTTTTTTCAATCTAAAAATTCTAAGTTCGACAGCCACGGTTTAGACTGTGAAAATACGCTAAAAATGTGTCGCCAGGGTTGTGCGGGGTTCGAAAACAACTTTTTTTCAATATAAAAATTCTAAGTTCGACAGCCACGGTTTAGACTGTGAAAATACGCCAAAAATGTGTCGCCAGGGTTGTCCGGGGTTCGAAAAAGACTTTTTTTCAATCTAAAAATTCTAAGTACGACAGCCACGGTTTAGACTGTGAAAATACGCTAAAAATGTGTCGCCAGGGTTGTCCGGGGTTCGAAAAAGACTTTTTCTTTGTTCCAAAAATTCTAAGTTCGACAGCCACGGTTTAGACTGTGAAAATACGCCAAAAATGTGTCGCCAGGGTTGTGCGGGGTTCGAAAAAGACTTTTTTTCAATCTAAAAATTCTAAGTTCGACAGCCACGGTTTAGACTGTGAAAATACGCTAAAAATGTGTCGCCAGGGTTGTCCGGGGTTCGAAAAAGACTTTTTCTTTGTTCCAAAAATTCTAAGTTCGACAGCCACGGTTTAGACTGTGAAAATACGCCAAAAATGTGTCGCCAGGGTTGTGCGGGGTTCGAAAAAGACTTTTTTTCAATCTAAAAATTCTAAGTTCGACAGCCACGGTTTAGACTGTGAAAATACGCTAAAAATGTGTCGCCAGGGTTGTGCGGGGTTCGAAAACAACTTTTTTTCAATATAAAAATTCTAAGTTCGACAGCCACGGTTTAGACTGTGAAAATACGCCAAAAATGTGTCGCCAGGGTTGTCCGGGGTTCGAAAAAGACTTTTTTTCAATCTAAAAATTCTAAGTTCGACAGCCACGGTTTAGACTGTGAAAATACGCTAAAAATGTGTCGCCAGGGTTGTCCGGGGTTCGAAAAAGACTTTTTCTTTGTTCCAAAAATTCTAAGTTCGACAGCCACGGTTTAGACTGTGAAAATACGCCAAAAATGTGTCGCCAGGGTTGTGCGGGGTTCGAAAAAGACTTTTTTTCAATCTAAAAATTCTAAGTTCGACAGCCACGGTTTAGACTGTGAAAATACGCTAAAAATGTGTCGCCAGGGTTGTCCGGGGTTCGAAAAAGACTTTTTTTCAATCTAAAAATTCTAAGTACGACAGCCACGGTTTAGACTGTGAAAATACGCTAAAAATGTGTCGCCAGGGTTGTCCGGGGTTCGAAAAAGACTTTTTCTTTGTTCCAAAAATTCTAAGTTCGACAGCCACGGTTTAGACTGTGAAAATACGCCAAAAATGTGTCGCCAGGGTTGTGCGGGGTTCGAAAAAGACTTTTTTTCAATCTAAAAATTCTAAGTTCGACAGCCACGGTTTAGACTGTGAAAATACGCTAAAAATGTGTCGCCAGGGTTGTCCGGGGTTCGAAAAAGACTTTTTCTTTGTTCCAAAAATTCTAAGTTCGACAGCCACGGTTTAGACTGTGAAAATACGCCAAAAATGTGTCGCCAGGGTTGTGCGGGGTTCGAAAAAGACTTTTTTTCAATCTAAAAATTCTAAGTTCGACAGCCACGGTTTAGACTGTGAAAATACGCTAAAAATGTGTCGCCAGGGTTGTCCGGGGTTCGAAAAAGACTTTTTTTCAATCTAAAAATTCTAAGTACGACAGCCACGGTTTAGACTGTGAAAATACGCTAAAAATGTGTCGCCAGGGTTGTCCGGGGTTCGAAAAAGACTTTTTCTTTGTTCCAAAAATTCTAAGTTCGACAGCCACGGTTTAGACTGTGAAAATACGCCAAAAATGTGTCGCCAGGGTTGTGCGGGGTTCGAAAAAGACTTTTTTTCAATCTAAAAATTCTAAGTTCGACAGCCACGGTTTAGACTGTGAAAATACGCTAAAAATGTGTCGCCAGGGTTGTCCGGGGTTCGAAAAAGACTTTTTTTTTGTTCCAAAAATTCTAAGTTCGACAGCCACGGTTTAGACTGTGAAAATACGCCAAAAATGTGTCGCCAGGGTTGTGCGGGGTTCGAAAAAGACTTTTTTTCAATCTAAAAATTCTAAGTTCGACAGCCACGGTTTAGACTGTGAAAATACGCTAAAAATGTGTCGCCAGGGTTGTGCGGGGTTCGAAAACAACTTTTTTTCAATATAAAAATTCTAAGTTCGACAGCCACGGTTTAGACTGTGAAAATACGCCAAAAATGTGTCGCCAGGGTTGTCCGGGGTTCGAAAAAGACTTTTTTTCAATCTAAAAATTCTAAGTACGACAGCCACGGTTTAGACTGTGAAAATACGCTAAAAATGTGTCGCCAGGGTTGTCCGGGGTTCGAAAAAGACTTTTTCTTTGTTCCAAAAATTCTAAGTTCGACAGCCACGGTTTAGACTGTGAAAATACGCCAAAAATGTGTCGCCAGGGTTGTGCGGGGTTCGAAAAAGACTTTTTTTCAATCTAAAAATTCTAAGTTCGACAGCCACGGTTTAGACTGTGAAAATACGCTAAAAATGTGTCGCCAGGGTTGTCCGGGGTTCGAAAAAGACTTTTTCTTTGTTCCAAAAATTCTAAGTTCGACAGCCACGGTTTAGACTGTGAAAATACGCCAAAAATGTGTCGCCAGGGTTGTGCGGGGTTCGAAAAAGACTTTTTTTCAATCTAAAAATTCTAAGTTCGACAGCCACGGTTTAGACTGTGAAAATACGCTAAAAATGTGTCGCCAGGGTTGTGCGGGGTTCGAAAACAACTTTTTTTCAATATAAAAATTCTAAGTTCGACAGCCACGGTTTAGACTGTGAAAATACGCCAAAAATGTGTCGCCAGGGTTGTCCGGGGTTCGAAAAAGACTTTTTTTCAATCTAAAAATTCTAAGTTCGACAGCCACGGTTTAGACTGTGAAAATACGCTAAAAATGTGTCGCCAGGGTTGTCCGGGGTTCGAAAAAGACTTTTTCTTTGTTCCAAAAATTCTAAGTTCGACAGCCACGGTTTAGACTGTGAAAATACGCCAAAAATGTGTCGCCAGGGTTGTGCGGGGTTCGAAAAAGACTTTTTTTCAATCTAAAAATTCTAAGTTCGACAGCCACGGTTTAGACTGTGAAAATACGCTAAAAATGTGTCGCCAGGGTTGTGCGGGGTTCGAAAAAAACTTTTTTTCAATATAAAAATTCTAAGTTCGACAGCCACGGTTTAGACTGTGAAAATACGCCAAAAATGTGTCGCCAGGGTTGTGCGGGGTTCGAAAAAGACTTTTTTTCAATCTAAAAATTCTAAGTTCGACAGCCACGGTTTAGACTGTGAAAATACGCCAAAAATGTGTCGCCAGGGTTGTCCGGGGTTCGAAAAAGACTTTTTCTTTGTAAATGTTCTAAAGCTGTGAAATTGTTGGTGATAGACTAATGACAAGGTATTCCCAGTCCCTGGGAGATGTTCATAAGCCAAGGTATTGCCAGGCTATGTATCTGCCTTGTGTGTGGGTTTCGCCAAGATTAATAATGCCTTTTTGCAACCTGTTCCTGGTCTTTTCCCATGCTTGACTATTTCTACGCGGGTTAGTCTTACTACAATTCGATTGTTGTAAAGCGAATAGGATTGATCGAATATTCCTGCATGTATTAAATGAGATATTTGGCATATTAAGTCTCGTCTTTGTCGACGATTATATGATTTTGAGGGTCTAAACATGCTTCTGAATGGGAGGTCGTTTTTGGTTTTTATTTGGTGTTTTACATTAGGAAATGGAGTAAAAATATCTTTGGTGAAGACTGTGTAGAATGTTCGAATTAATTTAACGACAAATTCAACTTCTTTTGTGTTAAATTTTTCGGTTTCCAAGTCCTCGTATAGTTGTGTGTAATCTTCCTCATGAAATGTGTAGTTGAATTCCATGGTTATCTGGAATTATTGAATTTTATATTGCGCGTTATCATTTTATATTGTAGGGATAAGCAAATAAGATGTTTTAGTGTGTGAAATTTGTGGGATCTAGTTGGATGGCATTAAATAGCAATATGTTGAGAACATTAGACAATGTTGTTTTGTGATTTTCCAAGGTAGTGTTAGCGATTATAATTCCAGTGGGCAAAAATATTAAATTCTCTTCTTCGTCTCTTGGGAAGATTTGTTGCAATAATTTGAAGAATGTTTGTACGGCTCTTTTAATCATTGGTGATAGGGTATTGAATTCGTATTTTGCAACCGGGGTTGTGAAAGCGGTTTTGTGAGTGTCTTCTGGGTTAATAGTGATGCGTTGATATAGTTCCTCCATGTTTATTATGGAAAAATATGCGTTGTTTGTTAATATTTCTTTGATTTCTGGTGCTGTTTTGTACAACGAGGGAGGGGAAACAATGTGTTGCCTCAATGCTATAAATGGAACGCTGAATCGCCAACATATTTTTCCAGACGAGACCCTTCGTTGTAATACTGTGATTTCATTATTGTATTTAGAATCTAATGCCTTAATGGCGTTCAATGAGAGTAATGTGTTGACTTGCGTGTGTAACTCTTGTTGTTTATTAAAGTTATTTTTAAAGTTATTTCATCAAATAAAAAAATTAAAAAACACGTATTTACTTATTTTTCATATAGAATTCGAGAAAAATTGTTTTAATCCAAAAAAAATTTTGAGTGAAAATCTCACGGAGAATTCCCCTTATATTAATGATTTGGTATTCGATTTTCATGTGTTTAAAAAATATGCTAATAGTAAAAAAAAGCGCAATTTCATAAAAGAAATATAGCCCAATTCGCTACCTGTAGCGAAAATGAAATTTACGCCGCAAAACTATGACAAAAGATAGCCCAAATCGCGCTTTGTAGCCCAATCTGGCAACCCTGTTTGCCCTAAGTTTGGATTCTGTAATTTTATTTCTTCTGGATTTATTAATCCTAAATCAATTAATAATTTATCTATTGGTGTGAGGAATTCGCAATTTGCTGAGGTAAAGTGTACATAATTATCGCGTTTGAACGTCAGATTTTCCCTACAACTTTGGATATTAACATTTCGCGCATATAATCCTTTCGTTAAATTTTCTTCTCCTATGTCTGAAAGATTATTGTATTTTTTTGAATTTTTAGGTGTGTTTATTATGTTTTCCCGAGGGGTAGAAATTGTATTTTCTTCGGTGTTTTCTTCAATAATTCTTTCAATATTTTCATCGTCTTCTACAATCGTTTCAATATTTTCGTCGTCTTCTACGATTGTTCGAGGTAGAGTGATTCTGCGTGGGAAGGGTGTTGAGCGGGCTGTAGGTCGTGATGTTGTAAATGGAGTAATCGCGCTTGAGGTTATAAGAGGAGTTGATGTCATACGAGGTTGGTTAAAACTTGGTGTTGGAGCGTCTTTAGCATCTTTATGTAATGTGTCTTCTTTCTCTGTTATTAACGTTTGGAGATTTTTTGTTAAAAACTTATCCTTTGATGTTTTTGGAAAATCATCGATTTCCTCTCGTTGGTCCAAGTTTTCCGATGGTATTGTTTTGTCTCGAACTTGTTGAATCAATTTATTTATTTTGTCTTCGAGAATTGTATCTTCCTTTTGCGAGTCATAAGGGTCGATATCTTTTAATTTTTTTAATAATTCAGCGTCGTCTTCTCCTTCTGATACTGAAGTGCGATTAATAAGTATAGAATCTTCTTCGTTTTCTTCTTCGGAATCGATTTTATTTTTTCTTAAAGATTGGTTAAAAATTTCAATAGATTTATGTAGTTGTTCTTTTAATTTCCGACGTTTTTCTAAAATAATGGATTCGTTTAATTCGTCTTCGGTATCTGATTCACTGTAGATTGGCTCTTCTAATGGGATTTTTATATTTCGAGGATTAGTGACTGGTTGGTCTTTATCTCTTTCCGGTACGAAATTCTCGGGAGTTATCGAGAAAGGTATTTTATCTACTGTTGCATTCTTTTTTGGAACAAGAAGTTTAGATGAATCTAACGTAACGTCAAGACTTGGAAGGAGATTTTTACTTTTCTTCCAAATTGGAGTGTCGCTTTCTTCAGTAGATTCTCCTGTATCGGATTCGGATTCTTTATTTTCTTGGTCGGATTCTTCGCTAATTTCGGCTAAAGGTTTTAGCGAAATTTTATCTTTTGCTTTTCGAGGATGCAGTCTAGTTACTATTGTACTTGTATTAAATTGTTTGGGTGGTGGTATAATGGGAGAGGGAATAGACGATGATCTAGGTCTACCTGGTTTCCTTTTTGTTGGAATTTCAGTAGTTACTGTGGATTTTACAGTCGGAATTGTGGGTTTTAAAATAGATTTATGTTTCGTATATATTTTAGGTTTTGGTATTGTTCCTTGTTGTTGGGAAGTGGAAGGTTTTGGTATTGCATTGGTATCTTGCGTTGAAGTCGATGGTTCTTCTAATTTTTTCTTAGCTCCTCGGGTTAACATAAATATTTTATTTTCTGGAGTATTTTCTACTTCCGTTGGATTCCATGATAGCGCATCTGCGTTGCAATTTAATTTTCCGGGTTTGTATTTAAACGAGTATTCATAATCTCTTAATTTTAATCGCCACCGTACGAGTCGTTGACCGGGATCTTTAATACTATCAATCCACCGAAGAGGTTCGTGGTCGCTTACAAGTAAAAATTCTCGGCCATAAAGATAAGGACGAAAATATCTAACGGCGTATAATACTGCGAGACATTCCTTTTCGGTTGTAAAATAATTATTTTTGGGTCCAGTTAATAATCTTGATAAATAAGCTACTGGGTGATCGAAACCATCCTTTACTTGGCTTAATACTGGTCCAATTGCGTAATCGGATGCGTCCGTTGTTAAGGTGAATTTTTTATTAAAATCTGGATATTGTAAAATAGGTTCTTCGCAGAGGGCTGTACGCAAGATCTGAAATGCTTCCTGATGTTCTAAAGTCCAAATAAACTTTTTTGTCCTTTTTTAATAAATCGGATAAGGGTTTAGCCTTTTTAGAAAAATCTTTTATAAATCTTCTATAATAACCTGCTAATCCGAGAAATTGACGAATATTGCGTGGCGTTTTTGGTGTCGGAAATTTTCTACAGCCTCGATCTTCTTGGGATCTGGTTTTAAACCATCTTTACTTATAATGTGACCTAAATAAATAACTTCTCGTTTTAGAAATTCACATTTTTCAGGTTGTAATTTTAAATTTGCTTCATTTAATTTTGAAAATAGTCTTACAATTTTTTTCTTGTGTTCTTTGAGGTCTCTGGCATATACAACCATATCGTCTAGGTAGACAAACAGTTTAACACCTTAAAGTCCTCTCAAAACTTGATCCATTAATCTTTGAAAGGTAGCAGGGGCGTTTTTCAGTCCAAATGGCATTCTTATATATTCATAATGTCCATTTAGAGTGGAAAATGCCGTTTTTGCTCTATCAACGGCATCTGTTTCGATTTGATGAAAACCCCAAGCTAAATCAAAAGCTGAAAAATATTTAGGTTTCCCAAGGTGATCCAGGATATCCGTAATATTCGGCAGAGGATAAGCATCACCAACAGTTTTTTCGTTAAGGGAGCGAAAATCTATAACTAAACGCCATTTTTTATTCCCTTGTGCGTCTTGTTTTTTGGGAACTATCCATAATGGAGAGTTATAAGGGGAATTAGAAGGTACAATAATTTCTTCCGAAAGCATTTTAGCTATTTGTCGTTCAATTTCATCCCTTTGAACTGGAGGAAATCTATATTGTCTTGTGTTTATAGGAATATCATCTTTTGTTGGGATTTTATGTTGAACTAAGTGAGTGGAAGAGAGGTTGTCACCAGCTATATAAAAATCGTTACTAAAGTCTTGTATTAACTCTTTTACGTGTTGTATTTCTTCTGAATTTAGATGGTCTAGTCTCAGTCGTTCTATTATATTTTGAATTCGGTCAATAGGTGGTGTTTTGGTTTCTGTAGATTCGAAATTTTCAAAATATTCGTCACCTGGTATGTTGTAATATTCAAAAGGTATTAGTTCTTGAGGTTCTAATTCTATCTTGACGTCATCGTTAGTCGTGTTTATTGACAATATATATGCAACTCCGTTATGGTTGGTAACTACGGCTTCACCAATATAAACGTTGGGATTAGTTTTTACTAAAGGAAGATATCCTTCTTTTATATCAGAATTTAATACGTCGATAGGAATTGTTTCTCTCATCCGTGCGTGAATTTTGAAAATTTTTGGTGTTTTAATATCTTTTGGATCAGGGTCAAGATTCACGATCAATAAATGGTATTGGTCTTGTTGGTTCTGAGTGTGTGACAATAGTGTTATGCCAAAACGATATTTCCGTTCTTTCTTGTCTCAAATAGTTGCGTCCCAATATACCGTCAGTAGTTATAGGGAAATTAGTCATAACTACTTGAAATTTGACAGGTGTTTTTCTAATATTAATTGTAATAGACCCGATAGTATTAGCTCTTAATTTTGTGATTCCGGAAAGTTCTTTTGCTTCTGCTGGATCGATTAGTAGTTCATCTTTTAATTGATTAATTTTGATAAGGTTTACATCTGCGCCTGTATCGATTAATAATCGTGCTATTGAATTTCTGAATTCTGGGGCGGATATTTCTATGACAGGGGATTCACGGCATTCTCCGTTTGTTTGGGAAAAGTTTCTGAGTTTTTTAGGAATTTGACTCTCATGCGACGCTCGGGTTTCGCCTCGCTCGTCGTTGCGGCGAGCGTAGTTGTAGTTTAAATTATCTGTGCGTTTTAGAGGAATTGGAGATGTCGATCGAGGTGACACAGAAGCGTTAAAAGGTTTTCGGTTAGGAATTCCATAATTGAATTGTTCATTAGGAGGTGGATATTGTGGTATAAAAGAGTATGGATTAGGATATGGATAAAAAGGATAAGGATAAGAAAATTGTTGAAATTCGGTTGGCTGGGAGTTCGGATTTTTCAAAATCTTTATTGGTGGTTTGTTTAATAAGGTTGAATTTGTTTTAAAATTGTGGCTTGGGCTAGGACTTCTATCTCGATTTGAAGGTCCTGGAGAATAGTAATCTTGTCGTGATACGCGATAAGTGCTTGGTCCGTTAAATTGTTCTCTTTGTCGAGCTTCAACGTAAAGGGCAGCTTCTAATGCATCCTGAATAGTTTTAGGATTTCGCACATCTACGTTATTTGACATATCGTCTGGTAATCCACGAATAAATGCGTCTAAAGTACATTCTCGTAATGGGGCTGTCATGTTTGCGGCACTAATCCCATATTTTTGCTCCAAAGCGGCTTCGGAAATCGAAGCGATTTCTTGCAAATACCAGGGATAAGATTTTGTGGATAGAAAGCGTCATTTTAAGTGTTTTGCTAAGTCTTTTAGAGTATTAAACTCCATATTTTGTACACTATTTCTAGCTGCTCCCCTTAAGCGTCCTAATATTGCTTTAATGTATTTTTTCTAACATGCTGGGGGAACATAAGCTGATCCGCATTGAATATCTTGTATAAAGTCTCGAACGCGAATGTTTTGACCGTCAAAATTTGGCACGTGTAACATACCTTGTTGGATCGCGATGCATTCTGCCATGTTCGCTACCATTTCGGTGGTAATATTATGATCTATTTCAGTCCCTAATGTTCTTTCGGCATTATCATTATTTTCATCCCTGGGAATATCATCATTTTCATCTCTGGGGTTAACATTATTTTCACCCCCAATTGTTGTGTCTCGTCTCTTTTTTTGTGACATGTTTCTATTTGAGTTATTATGTCTTTGGAAATATTTGTGTTTCTTTTTATGAAGTGGTGTCATCCGTTGAATAATAAAATGATTTCGAAGTCTATTACGAATTTATTGTAAACTGAGATTGGATTTGTATTTACGACAATTGGGTGGTGTATAATATAGGTTTTGTAATAGTTTGTCTATTTTACTTTAGGATTATTCAAAACATAAGGTCTTGTTTATTTTAATACGGATAATTTTAATTAAGATTTAAGTTTCTCCTTTTTTATAAATTCACAAAGTTCTGTCTTTAATTCAACAATTATCTGTTTCAATTCTTGATTGTACAGGGTCGGATATGTTTCAATAGTAATCTCAGGACAATCGGGGAATAATTCTCTTCTAATACCCTTCCACTTGTAATCAATGGATCGTTTTGATGTTCTTCTATTAATTAAATCAGAGCTTCGTTTTATTTTCATTCGAAAAATGTTAATTTAATTTTAATTTTGTTTATATGATTTTATTATTACTTGGTTGTTTATATTTTCTCTTATTAAATAACTTAAAATAACTTAACTTCTTGAATACAAGTATCCAAGGGATTAAAACTTAGTAACTAATTTAAAGCAAAAGTAAAATTATAAAGCACTAATAATAACTTAAAAATAATTTAACTTCTTGAATACAAGTATCCAAGGGATTACAACTTAATAAGTAATTCAAAGCAAAAGTAAAAATTATAAAGCACTAATAATAATTCAAAATAACTTAAATTACAAAGCACTTAAAATTAATTCAACCTCTTAGATACACGCAATTGAGTACCTGAGGGACTAGTTCGTTCAAACTAATTTTTTTTGTATAAACAAACAAATGATCAATACTCAAATTAACCACAACCATGAAATATGTAAAAAAATTACTGTTATTTGTTAAAGATTGTTGAAGTCAAATACAAAGAACCAAAGAGTACAGTGCAAAAATGTATCAAAGTTTCAGTATGGTATGAAATAACGTTAATGATCAACAGAGTGGTTTCCTTCGGGACAAGATTTATGTATCTTTTGAATGATTTGATGTAAACAATTTTGAACAGGCATACGAATTATATTTTCTCTAACAATTACACATGAATACAAGTAGAATTTAGTATGTAAATAGTATAAAAAGAATAATTTGAGTGATTAGTCTTGTTAGAGCTATAAAGCCTAAAAGATTAAAAAATTTTTTTTTTTAATTTTATAAGAACAATGTCAAAATTGGCATTTATATCCCACCGCTGCCACCAGAAAATTTGTTAACTGTTACGTTTATAAATTGATAGTCGCGGTCGATTTAACGTTATTAGTAATTTACTTGAAAATTCGGAGGTCGTTAGCAAAGTTTTCGAAAAAGAAAAGGATCTTGATTGAAAGATAAATAAAAATTAGTAGGGGACGTTATAATGCTCAGTTCTATGGGAACTGTTATTGATATTGCTTTTATGTAAAATGAAAATAAGGAAAATAGGAAAGAGAAATAAAAGATATAAATGAGAATAATATGATTGGTTTAATATAAATATTCTTACCGGTTACAATGGTGATTTCTCGACAAGAAATCGAATCGATCAAGGGTGATTTGGTTTGGAAGTCTTACACTTATTTTAATTTGAATGTTATCGAATCCCAAACTTCTTCAAATAAAATAATGCCTCTTGACTTAATGTTTTACATCGAGCTGCCTCAGAAAGTTTCTGAGTAGTTCAGACTGTATGATTTCGTCAAGAAAAGTCTTATTCGATTTGACGAACTACTAAGAACAAAATCAAAGTCTAATTTTAAAATACAATCTTTGGCATCTGCCTGATGGGACACTGTCTAAGTTGGTTGTAACAATTGATTCGAATTGCCCAAAAGAAGTGACAAAATTGGGAGTGGTCCATAGGTTTTTATAAACAGCTTTTATAATATATATATGTATATTGGGACTAATGGGGGTATTATTTACATCTCATTGGTTAATATTTTTGCGCACGCGTTCTGTTATATATGAGTGGGGATGATGCAGAAATTAGCATAGTATATGGCAACGGCGCAATGCATAAGAAATGTGTGCGCGCATTTGGTTACAGAGAAGTAGGGGTGTTACATAACGGTGAGATCACCACTCAATAACAGAATCAATGAGGTGTATATAATAATATATAATAATATTCTAGCCAATGTTAATAAAAAGTTTCTATAAAATATAAAAGAGTTTAGAAATTATATGTATATTTTTGGCTTAGAAACATATTAATTTAGACGCCAAAAGAAATGGTACAATCTTAAAAGTCATTCGATTCTTTTCGTCTCCCATACTTCCGTTTCTACGAGTGCACTCCGTAGTACCTGCGAGGGCATTGTTCTATCCTCGATAATATTTCTTGAGAAAAAGGCCTATGCGTCATAAGCATATTTGGAAAATATTAAACTAACAAAATGCTATATAATATGTCATGATAATGAACTATAAAATAATCTATTAAATATTGAGATTATTTTATATAGAAAAAATAATTTAGTACGAACGTAACAAACTTGAAACTGCGAACAGATTACTGTATCACGAAATTTATTAATATTGATTATTTAATTGACTTTTTAATTTTTCAGTTATGAAAGGAAGAAGTGTTGCCAATCATTTAAAAAAGGTAAAAAATATTATTGTTTATTTTATTCTAATTCTCTTCTATTTTTAGACTAACTGTATTCTTATTTTTTAGACATGAAACACCTTCTAAGTACATTAAAAGGTTTTGGTGTTTTGCTGCAAGAGATTTCAAACAGGCTAGATTCACAAGACGCAATTATAAGGACATTGTCAAAAGAAAAAGGATTGCCTACTGTCAACTCTATAACTTTTGATCTTGGATTAAATTTGCCATTTAATGATATAGTACAATTTACGGAATTTAATAAAAAATTGGATGATAATAAATTTCGAGAAGATTTTGTAAGTTTAAACTTAAAAATTAACCATTATTTAGTTATAAATGTTTAATTAACTTTTTATAAATGGGGCATTTCATGTCAAGTGATCAAGGTGGAGAAAAATTTTTCTCCAATCGTAGCAAAACTTGGGGCTTTTGTAGTACTCATAGATAGTAATTTTTCGTGAAAATATTTTTTTGCCTAGTCCAATATTTTCCGAGGGGGAGGGGGTTAAATTTTTGTGTTTTTCAGTACAATGCTTATTTCAATAATTTTTTACTCTTAAACAATTAAACATACGAATTTGGCAAAGTACATTTTGGAAAGGTTTTTTTATGCTCTTTCGATTGGAAATAAGCATTTTGAAAAAAAAAATTTTTGACCCAAAAAAATCAAAATTAAAAATAAATTTCAATTTTTGGGGGAGAAAGACCCAATTTTTTCATTACCACCAGTTTTTTTCGATTTTCTTTTAAAAAAATTATAACACTCTTGGTTTCGTTCACATTTCGGTTAAAAAATTGGCAATTACTATATTTTCAGAATACATTGTTGTCTTATTTCTATATTAAAGATTTCCCAAATTCGGTATAAGTTAGTAAAATAGTTTCAAACCAAGTCATAACCCAAATTGGGTTATGACTTTTTCACACGGGAAATGTGCTGTGATTGCTAGTAAAATATTTTATAAATTCCTAAAAAATAAAAGTAAATATTCAAAACCTATCCTCACTTCATGTGAACAATAAGAAACAAGATAATAAACAATTACAATGTAAAAACATGGGGGTTGGGTTGGTACCACCCCTTAAGGGTCGGTTTCGGACCACCCCAACTGTTTTCACAAAATGTGTTGCCAATCACTTATATCAATGGCATCAATTTAATTAGAATGTTGTGCGTTGAAGTTAAGGTCATACACAATCAAAATTAATTTCGTTAAAATTTTCCTGTATTCAAAAAACACTGTTAGCTCCAATTCCGTATAGGTCAAAAATTAATTTAACCAATGCTAAAATATAATATTGCTTGAATCTCCAAAATGAAATCAAACGCAATGATAAAACCTGTGGTCCAGTTGTTGGTGTTGTGAAAGTGTTCGATTGATGGTACTGAAGAATTTTTTAGTGGTACCATCTTTAAGAAACATAAGGGGGTAGCGGTAGTCGCAACGCGCGGCAATTTATTCTTTAAAATTTAATAACTTAAAAACAAAAAATGGCATTCTGCAAATTTACATGCCGATTGGAAAAACCTCACCTTTCATTTGCAATAATTTATTTTCATATAAAACAGACCGTTTTTGGGAGATTAAAAATTACAGATTAATTATTAAAAATTTGTGTCAATTTTTAAAATATTGAAAAATAAAATTTACTATTGGAAAGAGCATGAAAAATCCTTTTAGAATCACTAGTCACTTGTACTTGCGCGCTACGCGCGCCCCCTTTCTTTTTCTATTCAATATTCAATATGGAAAAATTTTAACATTGAAAAAGTTTCTAACATTATTCTAAAGATGAACACATATTTATTGAAAGAATTTTTTCTTAAAGGATTAAATTTTGTTTTATATTTTGTATTCCTAAATTGCACTAAGCAATTATTCAACAATCTTGAAACATGCTTATATAAGCTTACGTATAAAATTCCTTTAAGCTTTAAATGTTTAAATTATTCAAATTTTTCTCATTTTTATTTATAAAAAATATTTAAAAAATTTTAATTGTTAAAAAATTATTATTAATAAATAGGATATATGCATAATTTTTATTTCTCAATAACAATATTGTTCACTAACTCATTCTTTTCTTTCAAGAAATAATTTGCATAATTTATACTCTAAAAATAATTTAATTGAATCAAATAAAAATTAAATAGTTTAATTGTCGATTTTTCAATAATTATTTATTTGAACAAAGTAAATATTTATTAGATCTGTATATTTTATTCGACGGTATGAAATAAATATTTATTTGCATCAATAAAATAATTTTTAAGTAACTAAATCTTCATTTGTATCAAATATTTAATTATTTATCACAATTAATTTTTTTAATTGAGACTTATATTTCTTTAATTGAATAAAATAATAAATTTTTTTTGCTTACGGAATTTGGGAAATCCACATACAGATACTTTGGATAAGAGTGAAAAAATTTACATTCTTGAAGTATGGCCAAAACATAGGGAAAATATGGGAGCAAAAAATTATGATTTTTTTTATCTTTTAGTGTAAAAAAATTTGCAAATTTGAATTATGGTCAAAATATGAGGAAAATATGGGATCAAAAAATTATGATTTTTTTATCTTTCAGGGTGAAAAAATTCCTAAATTTGAATTATGGCCAAAATATGAGGAAAATATGGGAGCAAATCCAAGGCAAACTTTAAAAATTCAAAATGTCGTATCCAATATGGTTGGAGATTTTTTAGAAAATGTTCTAAAATCAGAATGATGAATATTATCACTCGAGGATTTCTGAGGTCGCTAAATATAAATTTAAGATGAGAATTTACGAATTCATAATGGCGGATGTAATGGAGCTAAAGATTTTTTTTAAATTGCTAAATCTGCTAAATATTGTTAGTTGGGCGTTTTTGGGATTGCATAATACAAAACAAATAGCAAAATTTAAAGTCATGTATTATTACATTAACACTACTGCAATTTAAACAACATTTTAAAAAGGTTGAAAAACAAATTGCTTGTAACAAACATGTTCAATTGATTTGAACCATCATTAAATTTTTTTTTCACTATTTTAGATTGTCTGTTTTAAATGTATAAATATGTATAAATATTTTTTTGTTTAACATTTAATTTAGTATAATTCTCCTCTCCTATCTTGATTTTTTCCATAATACTTATATCATCAACCTGCTCAGGAAAATTTTCATCTCTATCTAATAAACCCTGAAAATCAGTTATACAATATCCTTCATTCAATGACATTGATTTTATATTCCTATAAGCTATTTTTTCAGCTTCAATATTGTCAATTTTTGAATAGTCTTCTGACATTGGACCCTTAAATTTCTCCCAAAGTTTGTCCGGATGTACAGGATAACAATAAATGAGAATTCTTACAAATAATTGTCGAAGTGAATAAGGCATCATCCATAAAGTAGCTTCTTCCATTGTCCTAATCCACTCACTATTATCTTCTATAAGTTCTAATGCTAAACAGGCAGATGTAAAAGATTCATGAATAAATCCATTATCTGTCCTAAAACTTTGGAAAGAAGTAACTCCTTTTACTGTAAGCAACAATAATCCAAGGTGAAATAATTCCAATTGACGTGGATTAATTGAATACATTCTTCCCAATACTTTTTCTTTACGAATTCTTTTTCTCCATTGAAGAGATTTCGTTATCCATGTATAATGTTCTGGTATTTCTGTTTAATAATACTGACGAGCAGTACTATCACGCTCATTAAGTTTTAAAAAATCGATCAATTTTGTATTTTTCTGTAAATGTAAATGTATGGGTAAACGATTAATACTGTGGCTTTTTTCCCTAAAGTTTTACTTAAAATTCTCCATACAGCTTCAACTGGACCTACATATCTATTTTCTTCATAATGATTAAATTCATTATGATTGACAGTTACCTCGCCATTCGCATTTGTAATAATAATAATAATGGATGCAGCATCATGACCCTTGAAAAAATATATATATTTTCAATATAACTAATAAATGAATATGTGGCAATCCTCTTTTTTGAAATTCAATAACATAAACGTAAGACTTAACTTCTCAAAATAACTTTTTTCTACAATAACATTTAAAAGATGTTTCACCTTCAATGCAAATACTCCAGTTACTATATCAGGTCTGTCAGCAGCAGTTTGATGAGGTAACAAATTTTCTTGTATTTCTTTCCAGTTTGGATTACAGGGTATTGTAATTAATAAATCTGGTTTACCATGGCGACCAATCATAGCCATAGCATCCTGATATTGTTGCATCATATTACGAGGTGATCCTATAAAAGTGGAAGGCGATATAAGCATTTTTCCAACATGTACATCATTTTCTAACTCATGATTTTGTAAATAATCGATTAGTCCTTGATATGTTTCACTTCTCAATTGAGCTTGATTATTTGCACAAAATTGCAATATATCTTTCTCTATTTTTACATAATTATCAACTACCCATTGTTGAAATAATCTTCCTCCATATAAAAATTGATTGAATTCCTTATCTCTAATAGCAATTTAGTACTTACAATAGGCAGACCTAGAAATAGTATGGTTTTTACTTCTAAAATCACTATCACTACGAATCATATTAATATTATAACCTTTATTTCCAAGAGGATAAAATATGGGATAGATCCATGGTTCAAAATTTAGATCTAAATTACTAACTGATTTCAGTTCCTTTGTAAACTTATTATAAACCGTTACATAAGATTCTAGTATTTCTCCTTCTGAGTTTGTATCAAAAATTGCAGCAACTTCATTGTAACTTTGAAAATTATATCTTTTCTTATTAAAACCTTTTTTAACCTAAACAATAGTTGTAACTTAGTGATTTCTTCATTATTTTGTTTTGCTAAATCAGTTTCTAATTTAATTACTTCTGACATCACCATAAAAGACTTTGTGAATGTATTAGAAGTTCTCATAATATTTTCAATAGTTTGCAAAAGTTCTTTATCTAAATTTTTGTTACTTTTTAATCTATAATGAATTGCTTCTTCAGGATCATAAATAAATAATTGACCAAAACATGGGTCTTCACCTTTATCCGGATATACGGCAGTGTTAATTTGGTAATAAATTTGACCTTGGATTTTGTTAAAAAATGGTGCTCTTCTTACATTATTAAAATTAATTACGTTAGCATTTAAAGATGCAAAAGAAAAAGAATTATTATACTATCTTATATTCTTTTTAAAATGACCTGATTTCGTATGAAGTCCATCTAGAAATATTCTTAAATCTTCTGGATATTGCACTGATAGTAATATAACACCACAATGACCACAACAATCATTGAAACTGTTTTGTTTGCCACTATCTCTTTCATCTTTAAAATGCTTAGCTTGACAATGATTGTAATAATAATTCATATTTCCCATATAATTTTCATTAGAATTTGATTCATGAATAATCTTGTCTCTTGCTATACTTGGCAGAGAAACAATTGATTATTGTGTATTAAATTTCAATATTTTACTTTCCCGATAGTTTTTCTGAATTTCATTCCTACTTTTTCGAATTTTTTCAATTGAAGAGCTTTTCTTTTTCTCACAACTATTCTGTAATTGCGAAGTTGTTATTGCTGCAACAGGAGATATTGCATTTATTAAATCAGCACATTGGTTCGAATTTACATTTTTTAAATCAAAAGAAGAGTTTATTTTATTTTCCCGTTTTTTCCATTTCATTTTTTCCCTATATATTTGTTGATATTCTGCCCGACTCTTTTTTGTGTTCATAAACAAGTGATCTACTTCATCTGAAAGATTTATATTTTCAATATTCCTGTTTAATTTTTGTCTGGTACGATCATTTCTTTGATTTTCCGCTACACTTTTTCAGACAGTTTTAGGTAAAGAATTTGTTTTCCTTACAGTATCATATTCATTTTTAAATGTGGGAATGGAAGCAACGATATTTTATAAATTAACTAATTCATTCATGTTATCATCATTTGAATCATTAACTTGACTCAACAAATTTTTATGCTTAAGTCATTCTTCTTCATATTCTTTTTGACATTGTATATTACTTTTCTTATGCAAGAAATCTATGTCATTATTGATAACTTTAATCTTTCTTTTATCCGGATGTTGTCGTTGGAAATCTAACTGATTGGTTTGAATTTCTTTAGAGAAAACTTCTACTTTAACTGAATGAAATAAATTTGTAATTTTACTTTTGGATTTGAGTATGGCAGAATATTGTTGCGTCTTTGAAACATTATTGATTATCTTTGTACTATTTGAAATTGTCCTACAATGAATTCAACATTGCATTTTTATTATCAATTATATCATAATTTTCATCACTTAAACTAACTAATTCTTTTTTATTAGCCATGGTTTTATTTCGTAAAGTTGACAGATATAATGAAACTTACTTTTAAATATATAGCGGAGAGGGCCCTAAGGTGGTCACCCATCTTTTAAACGATTGTAGATTTCAAATGGAATTATACATAAAGGTCAATAATACGGCGTTTAAAACTTTGTCTTATTACCTAACTTCTTATCATAAAGTTTTTTTCATTTCATTAATAAAAAAAAGTTATGTCACTTTTTAAAAAAAGTTGAAAACTTGACTTTTAAAAAAATGGCCCTAAGGTGGTCACCATACAAAAATTCACTGAAAAAGTTTTAAAAAAATGTAAAAAACGTATTATTAAGTTGTTTATTTAATATTAATTGTTTTCCAGGATCATATTACATATTACATTTTTTTTGCACTTTGTCATTTCTTCAAAAATGATAATTTTTGTGTATGTATTAGACAGGTAAAATTTTGAAAATAATTCTATTTCATTATTATTCATTATAAAACTTAAAAATTGATAAAACTCACATTCACAGTGATAAATGTTGATAAATATAGCGTATAAACACATTTTCATAAAAAATCAAAAGTGACCACCTTGTGGCCAAAAAAAATTCTCGAAAAAATTTTTGAATTCGATTATCACTGGGTAACAAAAAAATGGTTATGTTGTGTTTATTTCAATAAACACAAAAATTTTTAAATAAACACAACGTGACCATTTTTTTGTTACCCAGTGTTATATTTATTACTGGGGGGTTTTGGGGTTTGCTGATTACGAATATGAACTTAGTTTTTAAAAATTAAAAATGACAGATCCATAGAGGTGTGCAAAAAGTCCGAAAAGTCCGAAAAGTCTAGATGGACCGAGTTGGAGTGTTCTCGATGTATGGGGTACACGTGTGCATTCCAGATCTCTAAAAATTCAGGTACCTGGAAAGTCTGAAAACTGGAACCATTTTGAGTATGCGAATATTTGACAATTTGTCGAATATGTGTAATTATGTATTTTTTCAAATTTTTACAAAATTATGCACTTAAATATTTCCAACTTTCATAGTCCGACTAGCCCCGACCCGAAAAATGAAAAGCCTGAAATCACACTAACTTTGTAATGAATATGTTAATTATTTTTTCGTTAGAAAGTGTACGATTTTGTAATCCTGTTGGTAATTAAAAATATTATATGGGTCAAACCATTTTATTTCGCCTAATGTATTTTTCACCATTATAAAAAATTACAATACTTTGCAAAAATATTCTTATCTGCTTAAGGACAGCGAAATGCATAATGATTTGTAAAAAAATAACATTTTGTATTAAAAAAATGTTTTAAATTGAGAGTACATGAAAAAAGGTTACATTGACAGACATTACAAAAAATTTAATAAAGGAATAAATTCTTTAATAAATATAAAAAAAGTGATAGATATTTATTTTTAAAGGTTGAATTTGTGTTTTCTAGTTTATAAAAGAATCTAATAATGTATAATAAACAGTAAAATATGTTATTTAAGTTTGTGTATGAAATGTCAAAAATCTATCATATTTAATAATTTATTTAGGCAAAGTAATTCAATTTTAGGAAATCGGAAATATTTAAATAATAAGTATTTTAAATACACTTTAATATTATTTAAATACTTTTTTAATTATCAGCTAAGAAATATAAAAGAATTTTCCTTTAAACTAACCACTAGCATAGGATACGCGCGCTAAAGCGCGCGTTCACATTCTATTTCGGTTGTTAAAAGAATAGAATTATGATCACGAATTAAAATTAATATTTATATTCTCATTCATTTTTATTATTGAATTAAAAAAAGTAGTCAATTGTACCAAAATAAATTATTATCGCAGTGTTTCTAATTTTTACAAATAAAATCAAACTTATGTCAGTACGTAGTACAAACATATCTTAACAAAAATTATCATTAAATGGAAATTATAAAGATTTATATTATTTATTTCCAAAAAATTAGAATTTTATTATAATAATTTATATCATTTATTTTTAAAAAATCATAAATTTATTGAAAGTCCGGATTGAAAAATTAAGAAAATAAATTATTCAAATTTTTTTACCTTTTTCTCAATACAATTTAACATTCTGTAATATAATTTAAAAAAATTTATAATAAATAAAGAAAATATATTATTTTGGATAAACAACCGAAATTTTGTTACAAAACTCTAATTTTTTTTTGTTTGAAAAGTGAAAGATAAGATAATTTCTCTATCTCAATGAGAATTATTTTGAAAATATTCAAATTTTTCATTATAATTTATATTATCATCTATCTCTAAAAAATCAACATTTTGTTAAAGATTATGTTTAAAAAATAAAGAAATTATTCCACTTTTTAAATCTTTTTTTAATAACAATTAAGATTTTGTTAAATAATTTTCAAATTTTGTTAGAAATAAATAAAAGAAACTATAGTAATTCGATTTGTCCGACAAAAGATTTTTGACAACACTTATTTTTTAATAGAAAAGAATAAAAGAAATTTTCTTGATTTTTATTTGTCACCAGCACCTGCTTAATTTTTAAAATTAAATTTAAAAGTTAAATATTTTTTGCTTTAAATCCAATTCTAAACTTGGTACAGCAAAGCAAAAAACTAAATAAAATCAATAGATTGTAACGATAGTTAATTGTAAACTTGTTATTTTGTAAATTCGAAAAATTGTAGGCACGCGAAATAATAGTTACGGTACTGAATCTTGCGCGCGCGTCGCCCCTCCAGTAGGCGACGATGGTTCTATGCTCCCGACGGCCTATAAAAGCCAGAGCACGACGCGAAACAGAGGAGACGAAGGGGTACTACCCCAGAAAGCGGTCCTACCGCGGAAGTGGTCTTACCACGACGAAGAGGTTCTACTTCAAGCGGTTCCACCGCCAACGCAAAAGGGTTTTACTCTAAGTGGTGCTACCACAGCCGAAGAGGTTATACCTCGAAGCGGTTCTACCGTAGGCACTAGGAGGCGATGGCCTCGAAGCGGTCCTACCGCCAACGTAAAAAGTGGCGTTTTGTCACATGGGCGCGAGAGAACTAATCCGCGTTTCTACCGACGATAATGTTTCCGCCGTTACCGACATTTTCGCGTTTGTTTAGTTTGCTGTCGTCGATACGTTTTTTTTTGTGTTCTTTTCGATATTTGTAAATACTGTAAATATATGTTTTACGTGTTTCTGTAATTGAGCTTGTTAATTACCAATATTTTAACGAACCCTCACCGACGAGCTAATCCCTCTCAATTAACATTCATTACAAGATTTTTAATTTAATAATTATTTTTTAGAACTATTAAAAAATAAATAAGACTTCATTTCAATTCATATTATTAAAAAAATACAAAATAATTAATTCTCATTATTTATTAATCAATATTTATTTTAAAAATTGTAATAAATAAATAGAAAATGATGAAAAAAATACTTCAAATTTTGTAAAAACAATATGATTGTCCAAATTAATTACGAAATGAAAGTTTTTTAAAAAAATGTTGATGGAGAAATATAAATAGTTCAAATTACTTTATTTTTTATTTGATTTTAAATAAAGAAAAAGAAATTATGCAAATTTTTTTATTGATTCTTAGATGAAACTTAAAATAAATTCATTTTTAGAATGCTAAAAAATTAAATCTGATTAACGAAATTCTTTAAATGAAATTAAACATTTTGTTTTTTAATAAAAAAATGTGAATTGTGAATAGACATTATTATTAGATTATTATATTAGGAGAGAGTGGAGCAAACCGGACCCCTCTCAATATTTCCAAAATGGCGAAATTGTCAAAAGTGCTATTCAAAAATTTGAAACAACCTTGTGTAGTATACCTTATTTTTTTAATTTGACATTTTTTACTTTTGTTTGTGCTAGAGATGGGAATCGAAATATACTAATCGAATATCGAATATTCGATTTAATATTTCAGTTTCCAACAAAAATCGATTAATCGACTTCAAAATTCGAATATATTCGACTTAAATCGAATTTTCTTAAAATTTAAAAATGACAACGAATTACATTGTAAGAAACAAGTTTTTTATATTTTTAATGATAAGAACATATTTTATTTCATTAACTGATACAATTTATTTATATATTATATTTATATAACTTTTTGTATCTTTTACATCACTCTCTAAATCTGAAAAAGCGATAAGTATACAACTGATTCCAATTAGCGTATATACGCCGCGAATTAGTGAAATTTCGCTAAAAAATCAGTTAAATTTCACTAATTAATTAGCGTATATACGCTTTTTGGAATTAGTTGTATACTTATCGCTGTGAAACAGTGAAATTTCGCTTATTTAAATTTAGAGAGCAGTCAGACCATTATCACATTTTATAAAAAATTTAAAAACTTAAGCTCAATTTTCAAACCACGTATCTTTTGAAACTGAACCTAAAATATGTAATATTTCTAAATTAGATCCTGAAATTCCATTCCGAAGTTTTGTTAATCTAATTCCAGCCTTCGAGAAAAGGCGCTCTGAAGGCACCGAAGTTGCCAAAATTGGTAAAAAATCTAATGCAACTTTATATAAGGTCGGGTATTCAAATTGAAGAGTCTTCCATTCTTCCAGAGGATTGGATTTTCTGTCGCTGACTGGAGTATTTAATAATTGTCTGAGTTCAATAGGTACTCCACCTGCGCGATCTTGATTGTGAGTAGTCGATTGTAAGGCTACAAAATTATTGTGATGTTTCCAAAGAATATTGTTTGAATTAAGATCTGACGTGGGATCATTATCATGATTTATTTCTAGAGTGGGGACATGCCCAGCTTCTTGTAATTTTTTATCTATTAGTTGACCTAAACAATAATTAAAAAATAAATTAAATTACTCTTTAAATTAGTAAATACAATTTCTAAATGTTATTGTATATAAATTAAACAAAATCTTTAAATTATTTTAAGCGTAAAGAGAATAAACAAAAAAATAATGATTTTTGAAAAGATAAGAAATTTTTAAAAAATATATTTATTAATGTAATATAATGTCAAATTAAAAATTTCTATAAAAATTAACTGATTTGTATACCCACCAATCTTAGTAATTGTGTTAGCAGCAGTTCTTGGATTGTCGAAATATACTTTCTTAAAACGAGGGTCCAACATTGTTGCTACAGTATAAATGATTCGATTTTCGAAATTACCAAAGTATAAATTTAACTCTCTAAGAAGAGCTTGTTGTAAATTAAACGCAACCGGATCAGCACATTGATACGTAGTTAAAGCCTAAAAATAATAACAGAATTAATAATTTAAAAATTTTCCAGAATCAATAATTATTGAAATAAATTAAAATTATAATAAATTATATTTGCCGTTTTCATTAATTTTATGAGAGGGATACACTTGCTGACAGAAACGTTTTTTTCACAAGAGATTTCAGAAGTCACAAGAAAGAGAGGATGTAATAAGTCCTTTATTTCGGTAAGAGTGGAAATTTCATCAAGATTAAGATCAGTTGGAGGTATTGCTTTGCTTAATTTTTGTCGACTGATTTTTAATAAAACTCTACTGACCAATTCACTCAATTGGAGATATCTCTCGATCATTAAAAATAGAGAGTTCCACCTAGTTTTAACCTCTTGGATCGTCATCGGAACTGTCATGTATTGGCAAAGGTTCGTCAACTTCAGGATTTGAATCTATGGAGCTCTTTTTGTTTGCTCCAATGGAATTTGTAGCGACAGTGTTTAAAAGATGAGCAAAACATGGTAGGTGTTTGTCATGTCCAAAAAGGTCTACACAAGCTTTTTTTATGTTAGCCCCACGATCGATTATTACTGTTCTAATTTGGGAAGGGTCAATTTGCCATTCAGAAAGTATTTCTGACATCAAAGACTTTAAATTTTCAGATGTTTTCCTTTCTTGCATTAATCTTACGCCAATTATTGATGAAGTCATGACAATTCCTAAATCAAAAAAAGAATCTTATTTTGTAGTAACCCAGGCGGAAAAGTCGGACGAATGCCGGATCATCCAACCGTCAAGGATCCGCGCCGATTGATTTGGAGAGTTAATGCCGGTACAGGCAGTCTGTACCGATTCGGGTGTTAATGTCTGCTGGCGCGGTACAAAGACGGATCCGACCGCCGGATCAAAATTTATACTGTGTTATAATGGCTATGCGTCCGGCTCGGTACAGATTTCATGCCGCCGAACAACCGGCGTTGTACTGGCATTCGTCCGCCTGGCAACCGGAGCGGTGCAGGTATTCTACTGGAACGTGACTATGTGTTGTGATGGCTGTACGTCCAGCTCGGTACAAATTTGATACCGCCAAACAACCGGCGTTGTACTGGCATTCGTCCGTCTGACAACCCGAACGGTACAAACATTCTACCGACTGCGGACTAATATCATTTATGTTCTTATTATTAAGATTTCAATTAATAATAATATGCTAAGAATATGGCTATCGTCATTGTTTTTCTAAAACAATTTAATGTTTTCTAAAATAATTTTTTTTTAATTAACACATTATTCAGAATTTTCAGAAATAGATTTTTTACAATGCAAAAATTTAGCTATAGTCTTATTGTTTCAATAAAAATTAATAAAATAATAATTATAGTAATAAAAATTTTTAATCTATTATGTTGTAAAAAATTTTTGTAGAAGAATTGTTTAAAGTTTAAATATTAAAAAAAGAATTAACAATACAATAGAATATAAAATTTAATTTTTAAAATTAATGAATTTGAAAAATAGGTTTTAATTATATTTTTATTTATTAATTAACAAATAAATTAAAGAATTAAATTTTTTTGTTATAATCAAATTTTTTAAATATTTATAAATAAAGTATACAGATAATTATTTATAAATATAAAAAAATGAATAATAAAAATAATAAATAAATATAATAATAATAATAATAATAGAATAATTAAAAAAATAAAAATTTTTAAATATTGTTTTAAAACACTAGATTTATTTACATAATATTCATAAAATTCTAAAACATTCTAAAGTATTTGTAAAATTATTATTTATTGTTTGCTTCGTAGCGGTATTACATATCGACATTATTATGCTCAGATCCGCATGCGAGCGAATAGCGTAGTGGTTAGCGTGTTAGACTTCGGTGCTTCGATTAGGAATAGCTTGGGCTTCGTATCCCACTTGCGAGCGTTTAGAATTTTAATGTGTAAAAAAAATGTAGAATGTGTTAAAAATGCTGGAAATGATCTATAAATAAATATTAATTAACATGCATCATGCATAGTTAATGAAATATTTTTTTATTTTATTTTTCAATAGAAAATTTAATTTAGTCTGGCTAGACGGGTGAATGCCAGTAGAACGCCGGTCCGCTGAAGCAAGTCGTCTTTGAAAGAATATTTGGCCCGCCGCGGTTGCTAGAGCGGACGAATGCCGGTACAACGCCGGTTGTTCGGCGGCATCAAATTTGTACCGAGCCGGACGCGCAGCCACTACAACACATTGTCATGTTCCAGTAGAAAGCCTGCACCGATCCGGTTGTCTCGCGGACGAATGTCAGTACAGTCTTACCGACGTCTGTACAGGCGCGGTACGATTCCAGTGGTCAATTTCCGCCTGGGAACTTTATTCTTATGGTCTTTAATATAAATACCAAATAGTATATACTTTTTTAAATCAAACAGCTGCTATGAATTTTAATATTTTACTTACCTTGCAGAAAGTGTGCAGTTATGCCGAGAAATGATCGAATTGTCATAGTTTCAGTCCATATATCGGTGGTTAAAATAATATTTTTTTGATGTGCTAACATTGGACCAAGTTTCAATTTAATAGAATTGAATTTCGATGTTAAAGCCGCAGTTGTGGTTTTTTCACAGGGAAGTTTATAGTAAGGATTTAATCGTGTGCAAAATTCCTTTAGTTCTTCTTTTTCCGGAGTGCTTAAGGGCAAGTTATCATGAGTAATCATGAATAACAGAGCATCGTCAACGTCTTTTTTCTTCTTTCCACCTCTTGCGAAAGATGCTGCTCCAAGAGCCCAGTTTTTGATAGGACCATCAGTAATCATAGTTTTCATTTTCGTTTCATTTGACTCGGGAACACTTTTTGAAATCTCCTAAGTTTTATTCAAGTAAGGATTAAAAGAAAAATTTTTAATTAAATAATATGTGACGCTATCTGAAGAAAATGATCTTAGAAGCAAATCACTTTAAGGTTATGCTAGTGTTACTTTTTTCTTAATTGGAAGTTTTTTTACTTATTGCAAATTAAAATCAGTATTTATTAAATATTTTAGTACCAATAAAGACTTAATCAATGATTTATATTGACAGCTGATCCTTTTTCTTCCTCATAAGGAAGCTTTCCATTCGTGACGATTTTCAATTTTTTAAAACATGGTCATATGGACTCATTTTCATATAGGATATATGTATATTAAATTCTGAGCAAATGTCCAGATGTATGTGTGTATGTATGTGTGTATATGTATGTGTGTGTGTATGACACAAAAAATTGTGTACAAATTATCTCTACCAAATTTTAATGGATTGCCCTGAAATTTTGCAGGTTTATTGCAGTCATTAATACCTAAAATCTGACACAAGGATTTTCAAATTTATCCACAAAATTTTTTTTATACAATTTTTTCAAAATAAAAAAAAAATTTTTGTATTTTTTTAAATAGCTTTTTTATTTCTTAATATTTTCATAAATTATTCTCAAAATTACATTCCTTACAAGAAAACGAATCGATTGATATATACAAAGTGCACATTTCATCAAAATTTCTAAAATTAATCAATATTTTTCTTTTTCACAAAAAATTCAAATTTTGCGTTTTTTGAAATATTACCTTAACATATTAAAATTAAATTAAGCAATTGGTTTATGATATTTTGAGGAAGCGAAATGGTCATGAAATGAACAACTTGTTTTCTGTATTTTCATTTAAAAAATTGCAAACATAACCTATAATTTTTTGTTTCTTAATGCCCCTTTCTTTAGATTGTGTCACGTATGATATTATATGAAATAAATTTTCTATTATTAAAAGACAAACAAAAGCAGAAAAATAAATAAATAAACAAGAAATATCCTTACTTCACGATTATCCGGATCTCTCTGTACGAGCATTCTAGCCTCCTCGGTGCATTGTCGTTTAGCAGCAGGTTTTGATGTTTGCTCAGAAACTTTTAAATTTATTTTGTGAGTCAGGAGATGATTGTTCAAAGATGTTGTACTATTGCAATATGTAAATTCTCGGCCACATAAATCACACTTAGCTTTTGTTTTCTTCTCCTTTTCATCGAAGAATTTTTTAAAATAAACCCAAACGCCACTAGGAGGTGTTATCGCAACTTAATTTAACCGAACCTATATCAAAAGAAATATATGTTTGTACGTATTATTATTGTATTATTATTTATATATTTATTGTTAATATTTATAATATTTTTTATATGTTTCAATAGTAGAAATTTCAAATTTACGGTGAATACAAAAATACATAACCTCACAGAGTAGATAGTTTGTATCAGATAATAAAGCTTCAAATATCAATATAATGTATATTCGCTAAAATATTTGAAACTACAAAAATTGTTTTCAAAAACTTACATTTGGTTAAGTGAGTAGAAAAAGTTTATTTTAGAATATAAATATATTTAGATTTTTCAAGGTAAAAATATATTCACTTACCTTAATACATAACGAATAAATATAAACACTATTCTCTAAATTTGAATTAGTAGAATTCTACTAATTCTTAGTCAAATTCTACTAATTGAAAAGGGGAAAAGTCTTCCACTAAGAATTAGTAGAAAACTACTAATTGAAAAAGTTATTTTTCGCTACTAATTGAATCCCAGGCGGCACACTTATCAATTTAGTAACTTTACCCAGGCGCGAACTGACGCTGGATTCAGGCTTTACTGAAGCTTGGATGAGGATTGGTCAATATTGATCAAGCCTTGGCGGGACGGCGGAAGCAAGGTTGATTCTAGCCATAATGTAACATTTATTTAAGTCTCACGCTCCAGTCTTTGTTGAAGATTGGCGTTCAATCTTCAATCAATGCTGCGGAAGCCTAATTCAAGACTGAAACAAGGCTGCTTCCACTGTTCCCCAATTTACGCGACTCTCGCGCCCATTCAATATAATATGAAAATATCATTTGATAATAATAATAATAATAATAATAAATATTATTGACATTATTTTTATTCATATTATATATGTGTATAAATTTAATTGCAATATACTATTAGAACAATTATATATATTATTTTCATGTAAATAATATATTATTACTAACAATAAATGTCATTTGAAATAGTAAAATTAAAAAAATAATTTTTGTAAAAAAGATAATTTTTCTGTTAATCGGTACATTTTTTTCTTGATTTTTTAACAGACATTTAATATTATTTACAAACATATTGACATTTTTTATTCACAGCACAACACACAATTTTATCATTTTATATACCCGTGTAGAAAAATTTCTTGTTGAACTATGTGCAAGATAAAAACTATATCGTAAATAACTCTTGAAACTATTCACGTAAATCTATATCGAAACGGTCTAGCTACTGTACAGTTTCACTTCATTAAGTGATTTATATTGTTAAACGTTCTTGGATCTGTGTAGTTTCACTACATTAACTACTTTACGTTGTTCAACTATATAAATTCTGTCATATAAAATAAAATATTTAAATAATCAAAATCAGTAATTGTTTTGCATAATAGCAATATACACTTTTCGGCGAGTATTTCTACCAAATGGGAAATTGTTCGCCTTTGAAAAGTCCCGCGCTGCTTATGTTTAAAATTACTTAGGATAATTTGTCACCAGGGCGCGCAAGTTTCTTTTCTCGTTAACAAGTTGTTTTACCAATTATATATAAGAAGAGACGATTTCATTCTTAAACTTAAAGACAAATATTATTTTTGTCTGATTTTTATCACACTCAGTTTTTAATAGAGTGTTTCCATTAAATTAATTCCTTTTCCTGTATTAGACTAGTACTTTATTTTTTCATTTATTTTTTTGAACCACTTTGGCTATGTGTTGTATTAATAAAATATTAATTTCAGACATTGGTTCAATATTGGTAACCAAGAAGTAACCATTCATAAATTTAATTTTAAAACGCTGGTAAATAATTAATATTGGTTCAATATTTGTTGTAAATAAACAACCAAGGCTTGGAAATTCCGGCATTTGCCTTAGATGTGCATAAATTGTTCTAGATCGACAATATAGTTTTAATACAGATTCACAGGATTGTTCTGATATAGTAAAACTATCTAGAAACTTGATGTTCGTAACGTTACATTTCTAGACAGTTTCTATAACATTTCACAATACTGGAACTATACAGTAAATAGTAAAACTATATCGTTACGTTACAGATACGTGACAAATTTCCACACGGGTATAGCTTAGAAACGAAAAAATATTCGCTCGCATGTGGGATCGAACCCCCCGACGCATACCCGACACCTCTATAAACGCACCTATTTAAACCGCACGGCCAACGAAGGTTGGAAGGGAACCTGCTTAATCAAGTATATCACTGACAGAGCATGGTAACTCAACATTGATTCAGCATTGGACACCAATGTTCGTTCCATGCTCGATTCAAGACTCAGTCAATCTTCGTGAGCGAAAATACAATATTCACTTCCTTTATCACCGTGTGCACTGAACAATATTAAATATAAATATTTATAATTTATTTAATATTACAATATTTATTTTTGATAATATGTTTAATTTTATTATATATTATTTTTTTCTTGCACAGTGTCAAATTATTATTTTTAAAGATCAAGAGGTACGTTTGTCTGAAAAATTTTCAGTGATAAAAAACTTCCAGTGTAAAAATTGTTCATTAGGGTGTAATAAATATTTATGTCAAGTATTTTTACACTAGGATTAACCGTTTAGTAAATATTATCAAAATACTATTTTTTGTCAAATGCGTATGACCTTGCGACTCAGCGTTGCCAACTCAAGAGTTTAACGTATGTGTTGAGTTGGCTACGCTGAGTCGCAAGGTCACACGCGTTTGACAAAAAATAGTATTTTGATAATATTTTCTAAACGGTTAATCCTAATGTAAAAATACTTGGCATAAATATTTATTACGCCTTAATGAAAAATTTTTATACTGGAAGTTTTTGATCACTGAAAATTTTTCAGACAAACGAAAGCAAAACTTTTGAAATTTGTAAATAATAATTTTACACTGTGCAAGAAAAAAATAATATAAGATTTAACTTTATTTATAATATAATATCATTAATGTAAATATTATACACTGAATAATTATTAATATTTATTTACCACTGTTATCTTAATATTATAATTATAGTATTATTATATTAAATAATAATAATAATAATTAATAATAATACTTATTATATTATATTATTATATAATCATATAATTATTATAGTATTTAATAATAATATCAATAATTATTTATTAATATTTATTTTTTAATGATTTCTAAATATGTACATTTAATATATTAAATGTAAATATTAATAAATTATTTAATATTTAATAATTATTTATTAATTTAGATAATTTTTTATCTAAATTATTTAATGATTTCTAAATATGTACATTTAATATATTAAATGTAAATATTAATAAATTATTTAATATTTAATAATTATTTATTAATTTAGATAATTTTTTATATTATTTAAAAATGATTGATGAAATTATTGATTATTGTTTAGTGCATACGGTAATAAATAAAGTGAATATTGTATCATCGTTGATTCAAGCCTTGATTCAAGCTTGAATAAAGATTGGATATTCAAGCTTCACACACGAAGATTGATCGAGTCTTGAATCGAGCATGGGACGAACATTGGTCTCCAATGTTGAACCAACATTGAGTGACAGTGTTTTAAAGACTGCTTCAACTCTGGATCACCCACGCTGGGCGTTCAAGGCTCAATAAAGCTTCAATCCATCGTCAGCATTGATCTTTCGCGCCTGGGTAAGTTACCGTTCTCAAGTTAACTTTTTGGTAATAGAAATTGTTAGCAAGAGCTTAACGAATTTGAATACTAAAAAAGATATCTTTGGAAAGTTCAAATATTGTTATCAAAATTTTGTTAATAATTTGAGGCATTACACACTTTAACAAAATGTTATTATAAATATATTTACAAATTGTCAACAATTTCAGGTTATCTATAAGATA
Source organism: Leptopilina myrica (nomen nudum) (assembly GCA_032872475.1). Classification (NCBI taxonomy): domain Eukaryota; kingdom Metazoa; phylum Arthropoda; class Insecta; order Hymenoptera; family Figitidae; genus Leptopilina; species Leptopilina myrica (nomen nudum). The sequence goes on along the minus strand of CM065464.1, from coordinate 22,742,677 downwards.
ACATGTTAATGTTGACATATTTGCATAATAAAATTGTAATGGAAAAGGTAACATTCTACAATTACTGTTTGTTAACAATGTCATGATAATATTTTGTTAACTATTTTCAGTTAATTTAATGATATATGCAAATAGTTAACAAAAATACAAAAAAATAATTCCGGCTGCGTTTATAACCTCTCCAGCATAAATGCGCGTATTGTGCAAAGCAAATGGCTTGGCTCCTCTCTTGGATATTACACATGTCCATGTGATGTGATAGATGTTTAATTGCGGTTTAATTCAATAAAAGTTTTGCATATGTGATACAAATAATTATGTTTATATTAATAAAAAATAAATTGTTCGAAATTGTCGCCTACTTTCCCCCTTTAATAGATTTTAAAAAGTATTCATTTTACGTGATGCTTTTCATTGAAAGGAACCTTACGCGACAAAAAATTACAAAATAAATTTTAAGGAAAGCTTTTGCTTTGATTTCAGATTCATGTTTATAATTATTTGAAGTTATTATAATAATTATTTTAAATATATAAAATAATTCATAAAAATTTAATGACTTCAAATAAATTATAAACATGAATCTTAAATCAAAGCAAAAGCTTTCCTTAAAACTTATTCTGTAATTTTTTGTCGTGAAGGTTCTCTTTCAGCGGGAAGCGTCACATATATTACTATCAAATAGATTAAAAATATGATAAATAAAAGCCATCAACTGTATAACTTTTCGCATTCTTTTTGTTAATAAATAGATAACTATTCATTAACTTTTATCTAGGTATTTGATAAATTTTAGTTAACATTTATTTTATTATTCAAAATACTGTTAAACAAAAGAGGTATAATAGGTATACAAATTTCATTACAACAAGATGACATTTTTGCAACCCAAGATGTTAACAGTTAACTTCCTAGGTTAACTTTTCGATGACTTTTAGTTCACCTCGTGCCTAGTAGAATGTAGAATATGTTAATGCGCATGCTCCCGCGTGCGTCTTTTTTACTCGCTTATATTTGAAATTTTCTATCGTGTTTATTTTTCAAAAACTTATTTAAAAAAATAAAAGATACATAAACTAATGAAAATAAAGACCAAATTAAAGCTTTATAATTAAAATTTGATCAACATTTTTATTTAACTTTTGTATCTTTAATTTTCATTTAAATATGTTTTATGATAGAATTTGAATTTTACATTTATTGAAAAATATATATGTTTAATAATCATTGGTTTGTTTACAAGATATTAAAGATATAATGATTTTTTACAGTTTAAATAGTCTGAACACATTATATGGATTGCAATAAAAACAATTATTAGGAATAATTAGCGTCTTTAATAACAAAAGATTCTTCAAAAATGATTTTGCTTCTTTGATTTTATAAAAACATGCCATCTAAAGAATTGTAAAACTATTTAATTATATTGATTGATTTAAACTTTTATTCAGATTATAATTATAATTGAAAAAAGGAAAGAATGTTTGAGGTTAGGAGTTTATATACTATTTTTTAATTATTAAAAAAGAGAATTGAATATTATATGTTAACTATTTTATCGACAGTATATATAATACAATAAATATTTTACACCATAAAAATGTAGTAAATACACTTTTTTGTATGCACGTTTTCATCATTCCAGCATGTAATGATGAAAATACCAGCGTTTAAAGATATATATATATATATACAAACAAAAAAAGAAAATGAAGAGAATGTGTACACACTTTCCCAGTTCTAAAAAAGTGATGAACGATGATTTCAATATCACTTCACGCACTTGTTGTTTGTATAAATATTTTTTGAAGTTTAAAATCTTGGGAAAAGATTGCACCTTTCTCAAGAAAAACCTTTGACACTACACAACAGGAAGCAAATGGCCGTTTAGTGTTACCGAAAGTGAACGCTAAAAGCGCTCCTTCGCGTCACCTGACTTTTACTAATTCAAATAGTAAAAACTACTAATCACAAAAGTGAAAATTCTTACTAATTTGAATTAGTTATATTTTTGCGTCGACATTCTACTAATTCATTAGTCATATTTCATAAAGCTACTATTTCATTAGTAAAATATTAAACTACTAATTTAAATAGTAAAAATTCTACTAATTCAAATTTAGAGAGTAAACAACGAATAATCGGCACTACTAATCGAATACCGTCGATTTTTTCTACCGACATGTTCGATTGTTATTATTCGAATAATCGATAGTTAGTATTCGATTATCGCTTATATTCGATTTCGATTATACCATCTCTAGTTTGTGCAACGCTGAAAGCAAAAGTTTAAAAAAAAAATTTTTTCTATACTTTTCTGAATTTTTTTTAAAGAAAATTCTGAGGAAATCGTGTAATATTTCCAAATATTAGGTCTTGGGCTTTAAAGGTACACATAAAAATATATATATACAATGAAAAATAATTGTCTTCCAATGAGAATTGGACCCTTTAATATTGTTTCTCTGATAATGACACACATTTATATTTTTTTATTAAAAAAATATTTATTTAATTAAAATTCAATCCCGAATTATTATTTTCATTACTACAACCATTGTTTACATGATTCTTAATGTTTTTTATTATTGTAGATTAGGTAAATGCAATATTATAAATAAAAAACCAAACGGTTCGGTTTGCCCCATGGGGGTGCGGTTTACCCCAGGGAGGGGGGCAAACCGGCCCTTTGAATTTTTTTTTAAGTTAACATAGTAACTAAACAATAAATGATGAAATATAGGTGTCTCTAGGAAAAAGTTGCGCAATTAAATGATCTTTTAAACAACAAACAGGGCATCAAAAAATAAAACCAGTTGATTCGTTTAGACACAAGATTTAAAAAACCATTACGGGGTCCGGTTTGCCCTACTCTCTTCTATTATATATCTATTATCATTAGAATGAGAAAATACTTGAGCGTTTTTTTAGCTAGTAAAATATAAAATATCTTTATATACATAAAAGAATAAAAATTGTAATTGTGAAATACACAAATTCTTCCTACACATTTTTTTTATTAATTTAAAATGGAAAAAACAATTGTTAAAAATTGTAATTAAAAAACAAAAATTTAACAACTGTTTATTTAAAAAAAGATAAACAACAAATAATTATAAATCAATATTATGAAAATTTCTTTCCTTATTTTATAAAAACAATATCTTTTAACCTTCTTTCTTCTTAAACAATAAAAATTTTGATATTGACAAATCGAAAAGCTGTATAATTTCGATCTGTCAAGCAAAGTGTTTTCAAAAAGAAAAATAACAAAAGCATTTACAAAAACTAACTTCAAACTGCGGACAGAATGAATGAAAAATACCAAGATTATTCCTTAATTAAGTAAAGAACACAAAAAGAAAATTAATTGTATTCAGTTAAGAATAAAAAAATAAATCAAATAAGAAAAATATTACATTTTATTCTTTTTTCTACTCTGTCACAGAGAAATGAAAAATTATCTACCAATAAGGAAACATTACGCCCATTGGTGTTTTCGCTTAAATGTAAAAGTCCCCACTTCTAACTTCCCTACCATTCTTTTACTCACTTCTTCTATCTGTCACTGAGAATACAGAAAACCATGATGCCCAAACCAAAAAAATTAGGCGTTACTTTCTTAACTATTCGCCTCTCTCTCGCTCCTACTCTAAACTGAAAGAAAAGACGATACTTCCCAATCCCCCTCTGTATCATGCTTTCTCTCTCATATACTCTGACAAACTTCACTCTCCAACTCTTCTCTGTCATCAAAAGCACAGCAGGAGGGCGGACGGAATTCTTGCGGACAGAATGAATGAAAGAATACGGAGATTAATATAGATAATTCTCTATTTTATCGCGATTTTGAATGTTTTGTAACTTCTTTGGAGAAAAATCGATTTATGTCAAATTTTTGGAGCACGTTGATTGAAGCAATATATTCTTGCTGCAAAAATTTCGTGTTGGGTTCTGCACTAGTTTTCGAAAGAAATTGATTTAAAATTATTGAAGTTAGTTATAATAATTTCCTAAAATTGAATTACTTTGCCAAAATAAATTATTAAATATTACAGAGTTTTGACATTTCATACACAAATTTAAATAACATATTTTACTATTTATTATATATTATTAGATTTTTTTATCAACAAGAAAACACAAATTTAACCTTTCAAAATAAATATCTATCACTTTTTTTATTTTTATTAAAAAAATTTTTCCTTCATTAAATTTTTTGTAATGTCTGTCAATGTAACCGTTTTTTATATACTCTCAATTTAAAACATTTTTTTAATACAAAATGTTATTATTTTTTACAAATCATTATGCATTTTGCTATCCTTAAGCAGATAAGATTATTTTCCCAAAGTATTGAAATTTTTTGTAATGGTGAAAAATACATTAGGCGAAATAAAATGGTTTGACCCTTATAATATTTTTAATTATTAACAGGATTACAAAATTGTACACTTTCTAACGAAAAAATAATTAACAAATTCATTACAAAGTTAGTGTGATTTCAGGCTTTTCATTTTTCGGGTCGGGGCGAGTCGGACTATAAAAGTTGGAAATATTTAAGTGCATAATTTTGTAAAAATTTGAAAAAATACATAATTACACATATTCGACAAATTGTCAAAGATTCGCATACTCAAAATCGTTCCAGTTCTCAGACTTTTTAGGTACCTGAATTTTTAGAGAACTGGAATGCACTCGTGTACCCCATACATCGAGAACACTCCAATTCGGTCCATCTAGACTTTTCGGACTTTTTGCACACCTCTATGGATCCGCCATTTTTAATTTTTAAAAACTAAGTTCATATTCATAATCAGCGACCCTAAAAACCCCCGAGTAATAAAAATTAATCGCATCCAATGAATTTTTCGAAAATTCGTCCGCCATATTGGATCCACCATTTTAAATTTGTGAAAACTAAGTTCATATTCGTAATCAGTGACACCGATAACCCCCGAGTACATAGTTTCAACTAAATTTAAGCATTTTTAACAAATTTCGATAACGAGATTGATATATTATAATATAATTTACTTTTTGGGGCCATTTTTTATCCGCTATCTTGAATTTTAAGCAAAATAAACTGTACCATATAAAAGCTTGAACATTTTGGACGCGATAATTCATAGTTTTACGAACTTCTTTACACTCAAACCCTTCGTAAAAAATTATTTTTCGAGAAAAAGTTTCTATAAACATAGGTTTTTTTAAATAGTCGTAACTTTTTCGTTTTCGATTTATTTTAAATTTTGAATGCAGATTCTGATAGAGCGATGTCCAAGATGTAAGGAATAGTTTTGACGGATTTTCTTAAGTCCCTAATACACGAAAAAACTACCGTCAAAAGTTGTCTCTAAATTTTGTCCGTCCCGTCATTAAAGGGTTAAACTTTTAATCCAGCATTTGAATGCAAAACACTTTTATTGTTACAAACATTCAGAAACTACATGATATACATTCAACAAAAAATAAATTTCCATGGAATTCAAAATTATTTTTAGATTCAATATGTCAATTTTCTATTTTAATGTATTGTTTTACTTTGTTACTATTAGGTTTGTTCTGCATTTATTTTTTCGTTAGTGTTTTTTTCTACATGTTTTGTCTTCTTCATAAACTTTGCTGAAAAAATGACACAAGTAAATATTACTAGAAATTTCATGGAATCTAATAATGTTTAGTAAACGATCGAATTTTTGTTATAAAGTTTGAAAAGTTCTTTTAATACTAAATATCTTTTTTATTTCGTTAACTGTTTTATTATTATTTTTTAAACTAAAACGAAAATGAATGTTGGGAGGAAATTGTTTTCTTCAGATCGAAAGAACTATCCTAATTTTATGGGAATTTATAAGAAAGTTGTTGAACCTTTAATAAATAAATAGTGTAGAACTTGATTGAATATATTTATTCGTATAAATGAATGGAGATAATTTACAGAGAGAGTACAATGTACGCTAGGTACGCAAAGACTGCTGAGTTCGTAAAAAACAAGAATAGGTGGCGCCATTAAATAAGGCGCGATAATATGTTTAAAACAAAAGACCCGTGGTAAATATAAACATAAATTATTATTTCAACACCCCCCTCTCAACGCGGGTTTTCCCCTTCTAAATTTATTAAACCAAGTCCTTTGGAACATTTTTCATGTTTAAATTTTTGTAACCCTTTAGGTAAAACATCCGCGATCATTTCAGTAGTTGGCACATATTTCACATCAATTTCACGATTCTCGTAGACTTGTCGAACATAGTGGTATTTAATGTCAATATGTTTAGTTCACGAGTGGTGAACTGGATTTATCATTAAACTTTGTGCACTCTGATTATCACAAAATATTAGTGTTGGTTCCCTTGTAAGATCTCGAAAATTGACATCCTTCAAAAACTTCCGCAGATATACACCCTCTTTAGAAGCCTCGGTTAAGGCGATATATTCTGCTTCAGTACTGGATAGGGCGACTGTCCTTTGCTTTTTGGATTCCCACGTGACCGCTGCTTGAGCCAAAATGAAGGTGTATCCCGTGTGTGAAAATCTGTTATCAATGTCTGCACCCCAGTCCGCGTCGACAAATCCCAAAGGACTGTCACCAGTTTTCGAGTATTTCAATCCATGAGTCCTTGTTCCACTCAAATACCTCATAAATATACTTCTGTTGAGACATTTCTACGGATTTTGTTTCGGGATTGTGAAAAAATTCAATTCCAATACAGTAATGTAAATGTCCTAAATCATTACTCTTAAAGTCACTCCCTAAATCTGTTTTAAATTTATTAAATGCTTTCTCACTATCAGTAGATACAATCAAGTCGTCCACATATACAACAAGGATTATGATGGAATTCACTTCCCGTTTGATGTAAATGCACTTATCAACTTCAATTGTCACAAAATTCATTTCTCGTAGACGCTGGTCGAGTTATTTATACCACTGTCTTCCTGATTGTTTTAGACCATAAATACATCTTTTTAATAAACACATGAGATTTTCCTCACCCTGTTAAACGAAGTTGTCTGGCTGCTCCATAAAAATCTGTTCCTCCAAGAGACCATTTATGTAGGCTATTACGACATCCAACTGGTAGAGGGTAAGACCGTACAACGATGAGAGTGCTGCTACTAAACGAATTGAACATAAACGCGTGACGGGAGAAAATGTCTCTTGAAAGTCGATGCCATATTGCTGAGAACAGCCTTTTGCGACGAGCCTGGCTTTCCTGCGTTCAAGAGATCCGTCTGCTTTAAACTTGTTTTTAAGGACTCATCTACATCCAATCACTTTTTGATTTTCAGAGCGAGATACTAATACTCAGGATTGATTCTCTTTGAGTGCATCAATCTCATCTTTCATTGCGGCTTTCCAATTGTGTGAGAATGGACCATCCAAGGCTTCCTCTAAACTCAGATCAGCTGGTTCAGAATGCACTATTTGAGCTTCATGTACTTCAACCATGTTAAATTGCTTCTTTGGAAATTTTCTTCATTTTCTCCTTCTGGTTCCTCCTGATTGACGATGGGAATTTATTGAAGATACCAAAAGGTGTCAAGAGCTCGGATGTCTCTAGACATTCACTCTTCGAATTCGAGAACTTTGGAAATGGAGTCCTACTTTGCTTCCCCCGGATACACACTTCACATGTCAACTTTCCCGAAAGATTTCGCGGAATTCCGTTAACCATGTCCTTAGAGATAAGCTTTTTTAAATTCGCCTCATTGAGATGTCCGAAACGTTCGTGTAGTCTTTGTAATTCTACACTGTTTTCGTTGGCCGTTGCAGCTGATTCACTAGTCTCTTCTAGAAAATATAAATCACCAATTCTTTGAGCGACTGCTATAGAATTACCTCAAAAGTAGAAAATTTTAGCACACGATTCACTTAATGTCACTGTTTTTCCATTTTAAACTGCTTTCACAATAGATAAAAGGTTCGTTCTCAATCCCGAAACACAAAGTGTATTTTCTAAACGAATTTTAACTTTTCTTTTTTCATTAGGAACTTGTAAATGCACAGTACCGGTTCCAATCACTTCGGTAGTCATTTCTGTAGCGAGTCGCACTTTTTGGTTTTTAATATATTCGAGGTTAGAAAACTTGTCACTGTCACGGCACATATGGGAGGTTGCCCCACTATCAATACACCAGGCGTCACTGAATTTTTGAGTGTTAAAAACAGATGCAACTGTTGTTTGTTTACAATATTTAGCTGAGAAGACGTCTGTCATAAAAGCTTCTTCAGCTCTCTGGCTTCAATTGCGCATCTAAAATTTTCATAGCTTGGTGGAATACTATATAGAAGCACAATTGTAAGCAAATCTTTTGAAATATCAATATCCAGTTCGGCTAATTTGTCAACGTTATTGAAAAACTTGTTTAAATGCTCAGTCATATTATCTTTTTCGCACATTTTTGTAAACAGCAACTGTTTAAGAAGAGTTGCTTTACGGGCAGGACCTTTGGATTGAAATACTTCCTCCAGCTTTGTCCACACTTCCCGAGACGTTACACAGTGTTTTTCATGACACAATTCTGATGGATCCATAGCCAAAATAATATCGGCTCGAGCTTTGCGATCATTTCTTTCCCATGCAGCGAACGTAGGATCGGCTTCTACGGTTTTCACTTCTGATCCATCAGCGAAGCCCCAACGGTCATTTTTTATTAAGATCGCCTCCATCTGGAGCTTCTAAGTATTAAAATTGTCCTTTTTCAATCTCACAATGTGTACAGTTTGGCCGGCCATCTTGTCTTTATTAACACAGATATACTTTATACACAAACGTACAACAGACGCTTTACAGAAACAACTTGAGGTTAACCTAGGCGTCTCATTGAAATATCACGACACATTCACTAAAAGCAGTTCTTTCGACTTGCCAAAAATATCCCTGGGCCCATAACCTGTTGAACCTTTAATAAATAAATAGACTAGAACTTGATTGAATATATTTATTCGTATAAATGAATCGAGATAATTTACAGAGAGAGTACAATGTACGCTAGGTACGCAAAGACTGCTGAGTTTGTAAAAAAAACAAGAATACATGACGCCATTAAATAAGGCGCAAAAATATGTTTAAAATAAAAGACCCGTGGTGAATATAAACATAAATTACAAAGGCCTACAAAATTTAGAATTTTATCAGACACAGAAACGGGATAAGTCATTCCCGATGTAATTTATCTCCCTGAATCCAAAACTGACAGCGACAGGGTTAGCTTCAGTTATATTTAAAAAAATGTAGCAACAGAACTACACTGGTCGAAGTGATTTTGAAATAGATCAATTAAATCTCTGCACTCTTCTTCCGGTAAATCAGTCTCTGTGTTCTCGGTCTCAATTGTATCGTGAGTCTCGTTTTAATTCTAAACCTCATAATTTTTATGCATATCATTAGTGAATATATTTAACAAAGGGCGCCAATTGAAAGTTCTCATTATGGAGCATTCTCTGTGAGATTTTCACTCACAATTTTTCTCGAATTCTATATGAAAAATAAGTAAATACGTGTTTTTTTATTTTTTTATTTGATGAAAATTATAAAAGTTACGATTTTTTGAAATTTAACATCTTGAGAAGCAAAGGACTTTTGAAACGTTTTTTTCTCTCTTATATCAAACGATAAAAATTAATGTAATATATGAAAATGACTTGTTTTTTCTTTAATATTTCAAATATGTAATAAGAAATAACGTTAATAAAGCGAAAACATTAAATAAATTGAAATTTCGTCTAAAAAGTAACTTTTCTCAAAACCGAAGTAATTGATTTTCGATTTTTTTATTTCATTGCAACTGCTGATAAATAAAGAAATTTTTACCACTTATGCCGAAGTGGTGTTCTTAAGGGTTCAAATTAACTATATTATTAACTATATTAAAGTCCGTAGTCTGAAATTCTGTCTGTCAGAGTATGAGAGAGAAAGCATGATAAGGAGAAAGAGAGGGAAGTATCGTCTCTTCTTTCAATTAGAAGTAGGGGTGAAAGAGAGACAAATAGTTAAGAAAGTAACGCCTACTTTTTTGGCTTGGGCATCATGGTTTTCCTTATTCACAGTAGCAGGTAGAAGGAGTGGGTACAAGAATGGTAGTAGGGGCGAGATAAGTGGGGACTTTTGCATTTAAGCGAAAATACCAAAGAGGGTAATGTTTCCTTATTGGTATATAATTTTCCATCTCTCAGTGACAGTGCAGAAAAAAATAAGTGGGGTTTTTCACTTTTAAGGGAATCTTTAATATATGAATTTCAGCTGTGAAGTGAAAGTTTTTTAAGTGAAAAATTTTGTTTAACGTGAAATTTGTGATTTTTTTCTGATTTTTTAATTTAATTACAAAATCTTATAACTTGTGATTTAGTTATAAGTTATTTCTTATAACAATAAAAATAATAGTTTGTTTCTAGTGCAAGTTGTGATATGCAGCGCATTTGATTATGTTTTGTTCTTAATTTTTTGTGATTTATGTTTAAAATGTGATAGTTTTTGAATAAAAATTTGTGTGTTAGAAGTTATTTTTATAAATTTATTTTTCTGTTACTGTTAATAGACGTTTAAGTTGTAATGAGTGAGATGCAGTGATTTTTTCTTAAGGTGAAATGTGATACGTAGTGAATATATAATTACTGTTAATAGACGTTTAAGTTGTAATGAGTGAGATGCAGTGATTTTTTCTTAAGCTGAAATGTGATGCGTAGTGAATATAATTATATATTTTTGTTATTTTTTGTTTATATTACATGAAAATGAAAATATATAAGTAATTATGAGATTTATGAGTTACATTTGAGAATTGATATATATATATATATATATATATATATATATATATGAGATTTATGAACAATATATGTGATTTATGAGATATATGCGAAAGTTGATAAGTATTTATATGAGTTTATGAGTTCTATAAGACTAATAAATTACAAAAATATGGCAAACAGAAAACGTTGTGTTACTTTGAGTAAAAAAAATTTTCAAATTATAGAGAATGAAAATGGATGGATAACGGATGATCACATACATGAATTTGCAAAATTGTTAAGAAATGTTTCAAATTCTGTTTTCGATATGCAGAGTACTTTATATTTACATTGTCTTGATAATATTATTCCGATTCAAATAGGTGAAAAGCATATTCAAATACTGTTTAGTGGTTTGAATGAATCTGGTCATTGGATATGTACTTTTTACGATGGAGAAAAAATTTATATTTTTGACAGTTTGAATAAAGGTTGTTTAAACCCTGATCAAAAAATATATTTAAATAGATTATATCCTTTTAAACCTCCAGTAGTTTTTGTAGCTGTTGATGAACAGCCAACTGGCAGTGTAGATTGTGGAGTATATTCAATAGCGTTTGCAACATCATTATATTTTAATGTGTTGCCGAATAACTTAAATTATGTTCGCGAATGTAGTGCAATGAGAAATCATTTAAAAGAAATGTTTAAAAAGAACACTTTGACTGTTTTTCCGTCAGTAAGAACATCCAACGTTAGACGTATGACTATCGAGCATGATTGGGAGTGTCTTTTTAAAGATCGAAGAACAGAACTTGTACCTAAGAAACGAAATTCTTTTTTAAATACTGTTATTAATATTAATAACAATACTAATATGAACAGAAAATGTTCAACAGAATATTTAGATATCAATATAGAAAATGATAAAAAGATGCTTCATGCAATAAAAAATAGAGAAAGAAAAAGGACAGCAAGGCTGAATGAAAGGGAAATTCGTCAACAAAAAAATTTGAAATGTAAGAAAACTAAATTAGCATTGGAAACGGATGTTAAAAAGAAGCAGCACCAAATATACAACTTAATGAATAAAAAAAGTAATAAATTATTAGAAACAATAGGAGTTGGAATTATTTCTCCTGAATTTTTTGATGAATGTAAATTTGAACAAAATTATTTGGGTTTGATGGATGTTAAGTGCGTCTTTTGTGCTGCATTACATTTTATGTGTGAAAGACCATCAGATAAAAAAATTAGTAGTTGTTGTCATAAGGGAAAAGTAAAATTAAACGATTTAAGTGACTATCCAATTTATTTACGAAATTTACAAAATGATTCCAATTCTGAAGGTAAAAATTTTAGGGAAAATATTCGTTCTTATAATAGTTCTTCTTCTTCTTCTGTAATGAAATAGCAGTCGTATTTGTCAGTGAAAATGGTGAACCTCCAGTGGAACGTGATATATGTATACATCCAAAAGGTTCTGAAAGTATTCCAATTTCCATACTTAGTACAAACGCTGATCCTATGATATATCCTTTAATGTTTCCCTTAGGTGATCGAGGATGGACAGTAAACATCAAGCAAATTAATAGTGTTCGTAATGTTACTGCTTTACAATTTTATATGTATCGCTTTTCTTACAGAGGAACATTTAATCCATGTATACAAATGGGAAAATTAAGTCAACAATTTATAGTTGATATTTGGTCAAAAGTAGAAGGTGGGCGTATGAGCTATAATTATTTAAATCAAACTAAATTTCGAGTTGAAATGTATTGTGGATTAATGGATTATTTACATAATAAAGCAAAAGAAGAGAATGTTCGAGCGGGGAGAATTACTATTTTACCATCAACATTTACTGGAGGACCACGATATTATCAACAATGTTTTATGGATGCTATGAGATTAGTACAAGAATTTGGAAAACCAGATTTATTTATTACAATGACATGTAATCCAAAATGGCGTGAGATTACAGAAAATTTGTTGGATTGTGAAACTGCATCTGATCGACCAGATAATGTTGCTAGAGTTTTTCAACAAAAAGTAAAAGAGCTAATGAGTGAATTAAAAGATAAACAAATTTTTGGACCAGTCATTGCATATATATATATATATATATATATATATATATATATATATATGTAATAGAATTTCAAAAGCGCGGATTGCCTTAATTGTCTTTTTACAGAAAGAATTTGCTATTCGTGATGCAGAAATTGTAGATAAAATAATATGTGCAGAAATTCCTGATGAAGAGAAGAATCCAGAACTTTTTAATATTGTAAAGCAGTTTCAAATTCATGGACCTTGTGGAAAACAAAACATGAATTCGCCTTGTATGAATCCTGAAACAAAAGTTTGTATGAAAAATTATCCTAAACCATTTTCTTCAAAAACAAATTATGAATCAAAAAATTTTCTGGAATATAAACGAAGAAATGATGGTAAAAAAATTATTTTTTACAATAAAGATGGATCTATTAAATGTACTGGAGATAATTCGATGGTTGTATCATATAATCCATATTTAAGTAAAAAATTTGCATGTCATATTAACGTTGTAGCATGTGGTAGCATAGGTGGTATTAAATATTTGTTCAAATATTGTTACAAAGGTCATGATTGTGCAATAATAGGTTATAAAGATGACAATCAGGTAATGCATTATGATGAAATTCAAAATTATTTAAATACGCGCTATGTGTGTGCACCAGAAGCAATGCATAGACTTCACGAATTTAATATGCACGAGCAATTACATGCAACGTATAGATTAGCTGTACATTTGCCTAATCAACAATCAATATGTTTTCAAGAAGGAATGGAGCAAACTGCAATTGAGAAATTCAAAAATACAATGTTAACAGCATGGTTTCAATTAAATAGAGAAGATCCTGATGCACGAAAGTATTTATATTCAGAAATACCACATAAGTATGTTTTTGTTGAGTCATCTAAAATTTGGAAAAGAAGAGAACGAATTAATAAACCCATACTTTGTCGAATGTATTTTGTAAGTCCAAAAGATATTGAAAGATATTTCTTGAGAATGTTACTACTTCATGTACGGGGTGCTAAATCGTTTGAAGATATGAGAACATATGAAGGTATTACATACAATACTTATACAGAAGCAGCACGTGCAAGAAATTTGTTGGTAGACGATAATGAGTGGGATAATTGTTTGAGTGAAGCCGTGTGTATGAAATTTCCTAAAGAACTTTGTCGTTTATTTGCATATATATGTGTGTTTGGTTTGCCTGTAAATGCTGTTGATTTATGGAATAAGTTTAAAGTATACATGATTTTTGAAAATAATTTACCTGTAGAAGTATCGCATCAAAAATCATTAGTTTTAATTAATGAAGTATTTAATTTTCATAGATTTACGTTAAATCAATTTGGTTTACCAAATATCGATCTAAAAGTTCTTAAAGATTATAATTCTGTTAGTAAGGAAGATAATGCGTTAACATTACAATTGCTTAAAGATGAAGCTGATACTCTAATCAAAAGTTTGAATGATGAACAGCGGCAAGTTTTTAATGATGTTATGATGGCCGTACATAATGATGAATGTGGTAGTAGATATTTTTTTCTTGATGGGCTTGGAGGAAGTGGTAAAAGCTATTTACACAATACAATTATTACTACAGTTGAAAGTGAGGAAATGGTAGTTTTATCAGTTGCTTGGACTGGTATAGCGGCTAATCTTCTAAAAGGAGGACGAACGTCACATTCTATGTTTAAATTCCCTATACCAATCAATGAAGATTCAAAATGTAATATAAGTGGAATGTCGAAACATGCTGAACTTTTAAGGAGTGCAAAAATTATTATTTGGGATGAAATTACAATGGCCCCAAAATATGCTTTACAAGCAATGGAATCTATGTTAAGAGATATTACAAAATGTAATAAACCGTTTGGAGGTAAAGTTATTTTGCTTTCAGGAGATTTTAGGCAAACTTTGCCAATTGTTCCGCATGGTAGTCGCACTCATATTGTTGGGGTATGTGTAAAAAATAGTAAATTGTGGCAATACTTTGAAACTAGGTCTTTAAAGATTAACGTTAGATTACATGAGAATCAGATAAAGTTTTCAAATTGGTTATTGAATGTTGATGATGGCAAACCTCAAAGTACGTTTGAAAAAGAAAATGATGTACTAGAAATTTCGCAGGAATTAATCTCGAATGGGAATTTAATTGATGAAATATATGGGCCATCGATAAATCCAAATGATGTAAGTGTTTATTCTTCTTGTATTCTATCATTGACTAATTCAGAAGTATTAAACTTAAATGATCGTATTTTGTCAAAGTTAGAAGAAGAAGAAGAAGTAATTTATTATAGTATTGATTCACATGTAGCTGACGATGATGAAAAAGATGTAAATAATATTGTTCCAGTAGAATTTTTAAATAGTTTAACACCAGATGGTATGCCTCCTCATAAATTATCCTTAAAAAAAGGATGTATAATTATGCTTTTAAGAAATATGAATTTGGTTCAAGGATTATGTAATGGGACTCGATTACTTGTAAAATCTTTATTGAAACACGTTATTGCTGCAGAAATAATTACTGGAAAATCTAAAGGTGAAATAGTTTGTATTCCTCGTGTTGATTTATCTCCTTCAGAACATATATTTCCGTTTAAAACGGTTAGAAGACAATATCCAATCAGACTTGCTTATGCAATGACTATCAATAAATCTCAAGGACAATCTTTTGATAAAGTAGGAATATTTATATCTATTTCTGCATTTGGTCATGGTCAAGTTTATGTTGGTTGTTCCAGAGTCAAATCTAAAGAAAATTTAAAAATTCAAGTCCTTGATAATGTTGTAGTCAAGAACTTAAAATATCCGGAAAAATTATACATTAAAAATATTGTTTTCCATGAAATACTTTGATAGTATGTTTATGTTATATAATAATATAATAATAATATTATATTAAATTACATTAAAAATTGAATAGATATGCGAATTGGGTAAAACAAGAAATCATAATTAATTAATGACAATTTAGAGTTTACTAATGACAGGCTTCGCACTCCTTTAATAAAATCTACTATTTGCTAATTTTTCTCTTATTAGTTCCTATTTGGATATATTTTTTTTATTTTGTGTCAATAAAAGATGCTTTTTTCTTAGTTTTTTAAATTTTTCGATTTTACTACTTCAAATCCGCTAATAGTTCAAATAAGAATAAGAATAATTATTCTCAACATTTTTAATAAAATTCTTTTGAGAGGCAGAATTTTTTAATATAATTCAATTAATTAAGAAAATGTAGGAAAATCTTTGTCAAATTCAATTATTTTTTACAAATAATGAAATTTTCGCTGAAATTCAAATACTTCCAATGAATAATAGAATTTCCACAAGAATTCAATTAATTGAAATATAATTCTAGAAAAATTTTCGAAAGAAATCAATTGTTTAAAATATTTTCAAGTTGAAATATATTTACTATCTTTTAAAATTTCGATATTTTGTTAATAAAAAATAAATCATTTTCATACAAATAATAAAAATTCAGTACAAGGTTTCCAATAATTTTTATATAATTTTAATTAGATTATTGAAAGTAATTGAATTATTCTTTTGAATTTTCATAAAAGAAACTAGTACTAAAACATAAAAAATGTTTAAGATAAACGTTGGTTTGGCTTGGAATGCCTCATAGGTATATATATATATATATATATATTAGGCCTGTATTAGACCCTATGAAGGATTACGAACCTTTCAACAACAGTCTTTGTAAATGAGAATTAACTTCGAGAACCCAGGTAATATGTTCGTTCTTCCTTTATAACAAGGAAAAATGTAGATAAAAGTCTATATATGGGCAATTCCACGTGAGATTTTAGTCGACCTCTTAAAATCGGCCAAAAATATATTTTTTTATTCTGTATCGAAAAAAACAGATACGTATTTTTTTATTTTTGTTTAATTGTCAAAATTTTTGAGTTATGAATTTTCGAAATTTTGCATTTTTAATCGTAGACATATATTCAGTTGCTTATAAGTCCGAAAATATTGAGTTTAGAAAAAAGTTGTCAAAGAACAAAAGTTTTAGTTGTCTTTCGACTTTTAGGATATGAAAACAAAAAAATTTTTTTCATTTTTCATTAAAAAAATAAAAAAATTTTATAAACAAATTAATTTTTTTTAACTTTGGGTATGATAATTTTTTAATTTTCTTTTTTTAAAACATACCTGTAAATGATAAGAAGGTTTTGCAAAAAGTTTCAGAGTGGGCCTGACAAGTTTAATGGGTTAAAAAAAATAATTATGCTGCCCGTGCAGGTCGAACGCTTGCTGCGCAATGGGATTTTTTTACGATTTACTATTAAAAATTGTCTAGAGCCTTCAAATTTTATCGGATTTTAATTATTATTAGAATTGAAGGCTTTAGACAATTTTTAATAGTAAATTGTAAAAAAATCCCATTGCGCAGCAAACGTTCGACCTGCACGGACAGCTTAATTATTTCTTTTAACCCATTAAACTTGTCAGGCCCACTCTGAAACTTTTTGCAAAACCTTCTTATCATTTACAGGTATGTTTTAAAAAAAGAAAATTAAAAATTTATCATACCCAAAGTTAAAAAAAATTAATTTGTTTATAAAATTTTTTTAGTTTTTTAATAAAAAATGAAAAAAAAATGTTTGTTTTCATTTCCTAAAAGTCGAAAGAAAACTAAAACTTTTGTTCTTTGACAACTTTTTTCTAAACTCAATATTTTCGGACTTATAAGCAACTGAATATATGTCTACGATTAAAAATGCAAAATTTCGAAAATTCATAACTCAAAAATTTTGAGAATTAAACAAAAATAAAAAAATACGTTTCTGTTTTTTTTCGATACAGAATAGAAAAAAAATATTTTTGGCTGATTTTAGGAGGTCGACTAAAATCTCACGTGAAATTGCCCATATATTTTGCTTTGTAATAGATACTCAAAAGGTAACGGCGCAGGTAACGGCTACCTTTCTTTCTTTCTTCAAGACAATATAATTAAGAATGTTTCTCTTTACCTTATTTGAAAATCTACTCGTTTCATATTAAGCAGGATTTTGTTATTTACTAAATTTTTTTCCAAATTCCTTTACAAAAAATTCAACAATTTTTTTAAATAATAAAAATTCATCATAGAATTTCAAGTATTTTAAATAAAATTTTAAATAAATTCTTCGAAAAAATGTACTTACTTCTATTCAAAGATTATATTAAAATTTTTCAAAACAAATCAATTATTTTTAATAGTTTTTGGAAAATCTTAGGTTAGAATAATTCAATTATTTTCATAAATAATGAAATTTTTCACTGAAATTTAAATATTTTCAATATCTACAATTTCAGTAATTTCTTTTAAAAATGAATTTAATTATTTAAGAAAAATTTATTTATTATATTGATTTATTTAAGATTCGTACAAGGACTAAGCCCTTAATATAAAAAATATAACAAACAAAAATTGTAAAAATTTCTTCTCAAAAATTAATTTAATTGAATAATAAAATTTTTACATGAATTCAATTATTTTAAATAAAATTTTGAAAGAATTCCTTAAAGAATGTAATTATTTTTAAAAAATTTATTAAAATTCTTTAAAGAAATTATTTTCCAAAATTTTGATAAAATTCTTTTCTTGATTTTAAAAAATAATCAATTATTTCTTATTGTAATTAAGTAATTTAAGTCTTGTAAAACGCGATAAAAAGAATGGATTTAGAAATGAATTGTCAGTTAAAATTTTGTAGGTTATAAAAGAATATAAAGTGAATCGAATAGTTAAATTTTATTAAAAATATTTATTTAAGTTTTTAAGAAATTGGAAATTTTGTCAAATTTAATTAAAATAAATTTTGTATTTAAATTTGAAATAATTTTATTATTTAAAGAAAATTAATTTTTCTTAAAATTTTTTTAAAAAACTACCCTAGTAGAAATTCGTCATAGTATCTTTAAGGGCACTGGACAGTTCCACTGGAAAATTTCGAGGCACTTTACAGTTAAACTGGCTAAAAACTATAAAGTGATGTCACGCTAATTTGTCACGCACAAGTTTGAAAATATAACGTTAAATTATTTTGTCAACAAATTAAATAAATTAAAATTTTACGAAACTATATTTTTACTGTTGGTGTATCTATTGTTACGTATAATAAATTATCTGTAAAATTATTTTTTAATAACTACATAATTAAAAAAAATTATGAACATTACTGATTCTTGTACACATGTCTTTTTTTACAGTAAACAACATTCACTTTTTCCTTGAATTAAGCACAACACTGAAATAAATATTATTATTTTATCACACAACAGACTTAAAAGTAGACCCTAATATGAAGAACTAATTCAGTTCAAACGAAAAATATCTAGTGGTATCGGGGAGCGAACTCGGGTCACACTGGGACGAAATACCTAAACGCACGTTTACGCATCACGGCCGTTCTAGTCGATGGACGATTCCGGAAAAATAATAACCATACTCTACCGGCAGGTAAAGCAGTTCCCTTTTTCATCTTTTCTAGCTCAACTGGCGAATTACTGGACAGCTACTGCATAACACTCTAAAGTTGAACTTATTGATTTTTATTGTATAGAAGTTCTGTCTGTCCAGTTATTCTCATGGTACTGTCTAGGCGTTCCGTGAAATTATGTTTCAAAGTTTGTCGTGGCGTTTGCGCTACCGTCAGTCCAGCAACTGAACAGTGTTATATAGACATTTTCCATAAATACATCAGTGTATACACTGAAAAAAATAATTCGCGGGTATAACTAGAATTATGTCTATTTTTTCCGTAAGGAATTAGTAATAAATTGTTACTGGCTACTGTAATTAATTATAGACAGTTCTGTTATATAGATCGGAGAGCTATACATATGTCAACGTCAATACATCAATGTAAAACATAACCTAACTTTATTGGACCATTTCTAACTTTTTGTATGTAACAGGTTTGTTAAATTAATATTTATACATATAATAAGATTATGTAATCTTGAAAAAAAATTGTCTTCTGAATTTAAAAATTAGTTATTTTAATTAACTCAATTAATTAGAGCGAATTTTAAAAAAGTTTTCAAGTTGTCAACAGTAAAATAAAAGAACAAAATTAAAAATATGAAAACTATAAACTGTAAAACCAAAAGATTTATTTTATAGAAAATATTTTGAAAATGTCAATACACAACTGTTTAGATACTGAAACCGGCGGTAGCGCTGACGCCACGACAAACTTTGGAAAATAATATCTCGGAACGCCTCGATAGTGCCATGAAAATAACTGTACAGGACTTCTATGCAGTAATAATCAAGTTCAACTTTATATTTTCTTTAACAGTGTTATGCAGTAGCTGTCTAGTAATTCGCCAGTTAAGCTAGATTAAACTTCCATGACTAAAACTGTACAGTAACTTGAATAAATCTAGTCATGCCACGACAAATTTCTACTAGGGTATTGTTAAATGGGTCAGAATTTCCCAAACGGATCACCTAAACTAAAAATTTTTCTTTTTGAACCAAAATATATTTTTCATACCTTAGGCACAAAATAGGCGCTTTAAGATAGCAGCCGACAGGAACTAAAAGCTATTCATTTGTCAACTTGAATGAAAATGGCGACTTTTTTTTCCCATGGGCAAAAAAACAGCTATGGTCCCATGCGTTATTTTGCTCATGGGAAAAAAAGGCCGCTATTTTCATGCAAGTCGAACAAGTGAATGACTTTTACTCCCTGTCGTCTGCTATCTGAAATCGCCACTTTTGGGCCTTTGGAATAAAAAATATCGTAAGTAACACGGGACTTAAAGGCTGCCAATTTATTTAGGATGATTTTTGTGCCACTCGTTACGGTCTCAGGGCGCCTACGGCGCCCTCGACCTCCACTCGTGTCACAAAAATCGCCGTAAATAAATAGCTACCTTTACGTACCTTGTTGCTTAATATACTATTTTTTACTCTCAATATGATTAAGAAGAATCCCTGAAAATATGAAGTCAAAAAATTTTTTTTTGTAAAAGTTATTAACAATTGAAATTTTTAGTAGTGCTAAATTAAAAATTTTTTTCTCGAGTTCCAGTTGACGGATTTAAAAAACAAAATATGACTTTTTTTCGTCTTAAATAGCACTATTTGAATATATTTTTTGTTTATAAATTTTTTTATTTTTTATAAATTTTCATTTTATTTGTTTATAAAATGTTAATAAACAAATGTGTTCTTCACGTCCTAACAAAAAAATTTAAATTGTATTATATTCCTGAAATCTCTCCGATTCCAAAACCGTTTAGAAAAAAAATGAGCCTCAATTAGAAAAAAAGTTATTCATTAAAAACTGCAGCGGTGTAAGGATTTTCATGACGTTGAACTTGCGTTGCGCGGCGCAAGCATGACCGTTTACATCTGTGAGCACTGGTTCTCGCTACAAGTTTGCACACATTTTAATGGTAATATCTAGTTAACAGTAACAAAATATAAACAAAGTAAATTTTTCATTTTGCTTCCTTATAAGGAAGCTTTGCATTCGTGACGATTTTCAATTTTTCAAAACATGGTTATATGGACTCATTTTCATCTAGGATATATGTATATTAAATTCTGAGCAAATGTCCAGATGTATGTGTGTATGTGTGTGTATGTCACAAAAAATTGTGTACAAATTATCTCTAACAAATTTTAATGGATTGCCCTGCAATTTTGCAGGTTTATTGCAGTCATTAATACCTAAAATCTGACACAAGGATTTTTAAATTTATCCACAAAATTTTTTTTAAACAATTTTTTCGAAATGAAAAAAAAAATTTTTTGTATTTTTTTAAATAACTTTTTTATTTTTTAATATTTTCATAAATTATTCTCAAAATTACATTCCTTACAAGAAAACGAATCGATTGATATATACAAAGTGCACATTTCATCAAAATTTATAAAATTAATCAATATTTTTCTTTTTCACAAAAAATTCAAATTTTGCGTTTTTTGAAATATTACCTTAACATATTAAATTTAAATTAAGCAATTGGTTTATGAAATTTTGGGGAAGCGAAATGGTCATGAAATAAACAACTTGTTTTAATAAATTATTAATAATTAATAATTTATTTACTTTTTATCCTCAAATAGTTTATTATAATAGTAATAATTTACATAATAAATTCACAATAATTCTTATTATAATCTTTGGACTTAAAAGTTCCTTAATTATTAAATAATTTAATTAATTAATAATATGTTTGTTTATTTATTATTTTTGTGCCGACGTAGAAGTAGAAATAATATTCATCACATATATTTTTATATACTACTTTTTTTGTTTTTGTGACTGCGATGAAAATTGATGTTTTTTTAATGGAAAACAAATAAATATTGAGAGTATGTCTGTTTTCACTTTCGTGTGCAATTTCTTATACAATTTTAGTCGTTAAGAAGTTTAAAAAAAATTTAAAGCGAACGGTGAAATTCAATTCATTTGACATTTTTTAAACTTATTTAATGGTAATTTTATAAAAAATGGTGCGTCCTAATAGGTGCTGCAATCCTTGTAGGAAAAAAAAACATTCTTGTGTATATAAAAGTCTTAAACTATCAATTTCCATCGCAATCACAAAAACAAAAAAAGTAGTATATAAAAATATATGTGATGAATATTATTTCTACTTCTACGTCGGCACAAAAATAATAAATAAACAAACATATTATTAATTAATTAAATTATTTAATAATTAAGGAACTTTTAAGTCCAAAGACTATAATAAGAATTATTGTGAATTTATTATGTAAATTATTACTATTATAATAAACTATTTGAGGATAAAAAGTAAATAAATTATTAATTATTAATAATTTATTAAAAAATGAAAAATTTACTTTGTTTATATTTTGTTACTGTTAACTAGATATTACCATTAAAATTTGTGCAATCTTGTAGCGAGAACCAGTGCTCACAGATGTAAACGGTCATGCTTGCGCCGCGCAACGCAAGTTCAACGTCATGAAAATCCTTACACCGCTGCAGTTTTTAATGAATAACTTTTTTTCTTATTGAGGCTCATTTTTTTTCTAAACGGTTTTGGAATCGGAGAGATTTCAGGAATATAATACAATTTAAATTTTTTTGTTAGGACGTGAAGAACACATTTGTTTATTAACATTTTATAATCAAATAAAATGAAAATTTATAAAAATAAAAAAAATTTATAAACAAAAAATATATTCAAATAGTGCTATTTAAGACGAAAAAAACCCATATTTTGTTTTTTAAATCCGTCAACTGGAACTCGAGAAAAAAATTTTTAATTTAGCACTACTAAAAATTTCAATTGTTAATAACTTTTACAAAAAAAAATTTTTTGACTTCATATTTTCAGGGATTCTTCTTAATCATATTGAGAGTAAAAAAAATATATTTTGGTTCAAAAAGAAAAATTTTTAGTTTAGGTGATCCGTTTGGGAAATTCTGACCCAAATATAATCGAATTTTCGAAGAATTCTAACTGAAGGTATGATAAATAATTGATAAAAAAAAGTGAATTTTTTTATTTTAAATGAAAATAATGTCCCAGGGAAATACAAAATCAAATTTTTTGTTGAAAGAATTTTAATTAATCAATTATAATTAAATTAAAATGCAATTAATTAATTTTCTATTGAAAATCATTTACTTGTTAAATAAAAATTTATTAATTTGTTTATTAAAAAATTGTACAAACAATTGTAATTAATTAATAATAATTAAGTTGATTAATTTTAGTCACTAAAATGTAGTTTTAGTTTAGTGAAGAAATAAGTTTAGTTTCTTCATTAAATAAAATTCGTTAATTCAGAAAAATAGAAAAAAAATTTTGATATGTATATTTATCGAAAATATTTTTAATTTTCTTTTATATCTATAGATGAACTGAAAATTTGAAAACAAAAATAAAGTTTTTATAAATTTATATATCTTTTTTCATGTCCCTTAAAGAAAGTAACACAAATTTACAAAAATAGGGTCCCTACTTTAGTTATATCCTACAACAGAGGGAGAAAAAAATGATATTTTAATATTTATTTTTTCTAATCAAGTTTTGATGAAGAAAGAAGAACTTATTTTATATTCCTTAAATAGAGAGAGACAAATTTGTAGAAAAAGGAGCATTTTATATTATATATATAATTATATATATATTATATATATATATATATATATATATATATATATATATATATATATTTATTTCTTTAATGTCAGTTTTCAATAACAAAGACAGCATTTCCCTGCGCGTTGTTTGGCTTTATATTGTTTATAACAATTAAAATAAATTATTTTATGCTTTAATAATTATCTAGTGGTCATATTGGATAAATTTGAATTGATTTAGATCGGAATAAAAAATGAACTTCATTTTTTTCAAAAGTGTATTAATTTGTTAACTTTAATTAGAAAAAAATTATAAACAATTAAAATTCCCGAAATCGATCTCATGGGATGTCTTAAGAATTTATTCCCCTTTAATTTAAATCAAAGAACACTCAAATCGATTAAAAACTGTAAGCTGTAGCCATTTTTTAATAGTAAATTGTAAGAAAAATTCCACTGTGGGCCTGTGCACTGCAGAAGTAAATGATTAAATTGACCATTTAAAAGTTCTTGTCCCACTTTTTGACCTATACATATTTTTAGGAAAAAACCTCAGCTTTATGATAAAATTTTTTTAAGAAAAATAAAAAATGTCCATTTGATAAAAAAATGAAATTTTATTTTTTAATTTAATTTTTCAAGATCAAAAATTTTTTTTTCTCTAAATTTGTTTACACCATTAGAAAGTGTTGAAAAACAGCAGAAAAACCCAAAATAGGAAACGTCTTTCGTTTTGTTTTAAAGAAACTACAAATTTTTAAAATATTCCATATAAATTTTTGACTTGGGTCACTTGACGTGAAACCTGTCATAAATGATTAGAAAAATTTAAACAGTTTATTGTTTATGTATATCTTGAAAAAGTAATAATTAATAAATTTGCACCAGTTTGACAAAAGGTAAAAAATTTCTAATTTTTTGAAAAATTCATAATTTTTTTGCATTCTAATATTTTTTAAATATTTTTGTTGACCTTAATATTTTTTAATTAAATATTGTGAAATTTGCTTCTAAACTATTCAATATGGAGAGCTAAAATTTGGCATACTGGTGTATTTTAACGCGAATATTACAGGAAAAATATAGAGAACTTGATATGTAATAATGGCCATAGCGTTGTCAAGGAAAAACTAAAATTTTTTTGAAAAAAATTTTTTTTCCCAATTTTTTCATTATTTGATATAATTAGTTGAAAATTGGTATAATATTATTTTTACAGTCTGATCGTAAAAAATTTGTATAAAAAAAGTTTTGAAAAAAAATTTAAAAAAATTTTTTTGTACCAAATGATCTAAATATTAGTGTACGGAACCCGCCATTATAGTGTGAGTGCAACTCGCACTTGTCCAGAATGTGGCGCCGCCAACTGGTGTTAAATTTGATACGTGTTATTTTAACACCAAATTCGGTGCTAAAATAACACTTTTTATTTTCTATGCATGATATTAAATTTAAAAGTTTTATTTCACAATTAAACAAGAAAATAGAAATTTTAGGCGCGCTTTAGCGCGCAATACTGCTAGTTATATTTAAAATTATATCAGTCGTTGCACAGATTTTAGAGAAGGAAATTGAGAAATTAACCACAAAACATTCGTTTTCTTTTGTTTTTGAAGGTTAATCTTTTAAAAATTGTAAAAATCGAATAAAACTCTGTGCAACCTAAAACCTAAAGAACACGACTTCGGCATAAGTGGTAAAAATTTCTTTATTTATCAGTGGTTGCAATGAAATAAAAAAATCGAAAATCAATTACTTCGTTTTTGAGAAAAGTCACTTTTTAGACGAAATTACATTGGAAATGTCTTATCCCGTTTCTGGGTCTGAAATTTGTAGGCCTGTGTTATTATTATTTTAACAAAAGTAATATATTGTTCACGAGAAAATAAATTTATGAAGCTAAGAAAACTAGCTAAAAAAACACTATCGAAAAAATAAAAGCAGAACAAACCGAATATTAACAAAGTAAAACAATACATTAAAACAGAAAATTGACATATTAAATTAATCTGAAGGTGGAGTGAAATAGTTTTGAATTCCATGGAAATTTATTTTTTGTTGAAAGTATTTCATGTAGTTTTTGAATTTTTGTAACATTATAAGTGTTTTGCATTGAAATGCTGAATTAAACGGTTAATATACTTTAAAATGCAAGTTTTATTAATTAATTATATTATATAATAATAAGAATTTAAATTCCTTGAATGGTGAAAATGTCAGTTGTAATAAATATTTACTTAATTGTTCAAGACAAACGTTTTTTTCTTTTTGAAATTTAGTGGTATATTGTAAAGATATCGAAAAAACTTCGATTCTTAATTTTTGGTCAAACGGCAAAATACGTGTCGTCTAAAATAGTGTGAAAAATAATGTATTTCCATAGGAAACTATTATGTTACTTACATATTTTAGCCTATCTGAATTGAAATGGAATCAACCTATATAAAAATGAATTTCTCCCAGGTCTCGAGAGTTTTTAAATTAAAATCAACTTAAAAACTTTAAAATTTATGCCCTTTTTCAAATTTTTCTGAAATCAGGTTAATTTAGAATTAGAACTAATAGTAACATTAAAGAGTAATCAATAAGTCAAGCATATCAATTTTACATTTCGACTTGTTAATAAAACATGTTAATAAAATATGTTTATAAAAACAAATTCTTTCTAAAAAATCACCTAAAAAGTGTATGTTTGTTTAACTGGCCGAAGGGAAAGTTGATAAAGCTCACTAAAAAAATAAACTAAAAAATAACTTCTATAAAAACTTTTCTATAAAATCATATGCCTTGAATTTGACAATTTTTTTGTTAACAGAATAAAATGTTTATCGATAAAACCGGTGTATAAATAAGGAGAACGTTTTGATTTGATAAAAACGAAGTCAAAAATAAAAAATGCTTTTACGATGTGTTTTCGAAACTATATATATGTATTTTTTATATTTATTTGTCAAACATATTTGTAAAAACGCACTCAAGTCTTGAAGCTTTTTGGAAGAAGCATTTAACAGACGAAAAGGTCTAGTTTCACATTTGTGCAGTGAATGTAGGATTGACGGTGACTAGGGGATGAAACGACCAAACTGGTACAGTGTAGCGCGCACACTTCAACTGAGGAAAATATTTCTCTATTTGAACTAGTGGGGGTTTCGCATATAACCTTAAGTTGCATGGTACTGAAACTTCAGTCTCACGCGACACGCGCAACCCTCCGGTTGCATTTTGAATACAGAAATGATAAACGTGCTACGTGTTTTTAGTGGTAACAAATACAGTTTCGTGTTTCTTTTAATAATAACAACATTTCTTGGAAAGATAACATCGGATCCAGTTGGTGAGTTGAGAGAGAAAATAATATTAAATTTTAGTTGAAACTTATTTTTTACAATTATTTACACCATTAAAAAAAGTAATATTATATTAAGGAAAAATTCTTTTCTAATACCCCCTCAAGTTTCCCCTCTTAGAGCAAAAGAATTAATTTCACTTGAATTTACATAGAATATTCTAATTCTATTGTGGTTAATTAAAAAACAAACCAAATTTTTTGAGGTCCTAATGTCGAAAATATTGACCTAAAGTCAAAAATCAATAAATAATATTTAATTTGAAATGTGAATAAACAAACAAATGTTACAATAGTAAAAAATTATCCGGAAGTGCCTGAATTAGTTTAACTGTATACATTAATATAAATTGTTAAATTTTATTAAAAAATTATTTTCTTACCAACTATTTACACCATAAAAAAATTGATCTCATATTTATTAAATAAATAAACAAATTTTCACTAACGAGTGGTTTTAATGTACATAAAAAATGCTATTTTATGAGAAATTTTTTTTTAATCCGGCCTTAAGAGAAGAAAATTTAATTTCTTTCCCTTAAATTTAAAATAAGACCCTTTTTTTAAAAAAATATTATTAATTTGATTTTATATTCTTAAAGTAGTGGAAAAAAACCTTTTCAAAAATATATAATAAAAGTTCAATCGGTTCAGATTTGTAAAAGTTATTTAAAGACGAAGTTTTATGATAATGCATGAAAGTAACAAATTCGAAATCCTGTATCTTCGAAACGCATAGTTATAGGGTCCCACCGTTAAGTAATTGAGTGAAGGTCTATTAGGACTACTATTTTGGCAAATATCAACCTGATCCCAAAGCTTTTTTTTTAGGTGGGAACAGTTGAGGAATCAAAATATGGGGCAAACCCCATATATTTCGCAGGCTAAATTTTAATTAATGACTGCGGTTTTTGGGCTTTATGTCGATGCATAGCAACTTTCATTTAAAATCATAAACGAAAAATTATATTTCTGGTTGTTTCAACCAAGTAAATAACAAAAGATATTAAAATTAATACTTCGTTAATTTTATACAAAATTAACTTTTTTGAAAGTACATATTTTACTTTTATAAAAAACATCTATTCTTCGTCAAAAGCCTCTAATGAGACAAAATTACGTTACTAAAAACCGCGATTTGGGCTAGATCCCTATTTTTAGACGCTTTTTTTAGCTTTAAATATTACCGCGGTTTTTGGGCTACATCAGCGTCTTCCAATTGCGGCTCTCTTTACCAAGAACCTAGCAACCTTGGATAAGGTGTAGTTGACCAATAGTATTGAATTTTAGTTTTAGTCTCATTATAGAATAATCTTTTTCACCCATGATCCAGTGATATTGATTATCATTTTCAAATTTGCTTTCTTTATCTGTATAGCTTTTATAAAAATTCGCATAATTTATTGTAGTAATTAAATCGTTGTCATTAAAAATATTCTCTTCGTCTTCAGATTCCTCATTATTATTATCTAAATCATTTTGAATAGGAAGTATAACCGAATCGTCATAATCATTATTAGAATCGTATAATTCAAATTATATTGCAGAATATGTGTTCCTCAAAACGTATCCGTTTGTCACTGAATTTTCAGATTCGACTTATTTTATTTTTTGCATTGTGCATGAATCCTTAGCAACTTCATTGTAATGAACTTGCTAAGGAACTCCTGACTAACAAATTTCAGGCGACTAGAATTGATTTAAGCAATTTTTGTCGGCCATATTTGATCCGCCATATTGAATTTTGAAAATCCAATAGTAGATTCATAATCAGCGACCGCGAAAACCCCTGGGTAACAAATTTCAAGCGAATCTGGTAAATTTTTTTGTTAATTTTCGTTGGCCATATTGTATCCGCCATTTTGAATTTTGAAAATCCAATAGTAGATTCATAATCAGCGACTCCGAAAACATATAAACACTAACAAGTAAACCTACCCAAGTGTTACTCTCCGATTTGAATGAATCTTGGCACATTCGAAGAACTCGGCAAAATATTAGATACGTATACTTTTTTATCGGCAAAGAAGAAGGTTTAAGGGTTGAAACTACCCTTCCAGTAGCTTAAAAACCCCCAAAAAAGTTTAAAATTTGAAAGTGCGCAATTAGTTAATAACATTTTTAAAAGACCCGTATCTAGGGGTTTTTGGGGTCGCTGATTACGAATCTGATATTAGATTTTCAAAATTCAAAATGGCGGATGAAAGTTCTAAAAACTTTGAAATTTTTCATGAAACTTCGTATCTAGGGGTTTTCAAGGTCGCTAATTACGAATCTAACATCAAAATTTTAAAATTCAAGGTTTAATCCATTCGTAACAAATCGGAGAGTAACACTTGGGTAGGTTTACTTGTAAGTTCTACTACATTTCATAGTAATGCGAAATGCGATTAAATTTTAGTAAAATATTTACAGTAAACCATTTCTGGATTATGAAAAATTCATATTTATAATTAGCGACTAGAGGTAACACCTATAAGTACTAAGTATAAAGAAAATCTGAGAACAATTTCTCAGATTTTCTCAGAATTATTAGATCCGACATTTCAAATTTTAATTATTAAAGTCACTGAATTAAAAAAAACATTCAGAAGAAGCAAAAATTCAGCTTTATTTATAGAAATTAAATAAATTCCCATAAAAATCAGTTTCTCAAAATTCACCCCCCACTAAGCCTGTAAAAAGAGAACACGAACTAACTTTTAGGTCGGACAATGTTTTTCTCTTTAGATACACCTTAAGGAAGAAAACCTACCACATTTGCAGTCCTGGTAATCCAAATTTTTTTTGTGTGCCGGTGTTATTTTATAACTAATATCATTTTTATGTAATTTTTTGTATCTTTTAACATTTACATTCTTGAAATTGATTTTTTTAATTTTATAAGAAATAATCAACTGTTTCTATTAACCCCAAATTTGCAGTTTTTAGGAGTAAATAGAAACAGTCTCCTATTTTTAATTAAAGTTTGTAAAATGAAAAAATGAAAGTTAATTTTTTTTGTAGTATTAGTAAGAGATAATTATAAACTTTAGTATGAATATTTAATTTAGTTTTTTCTAAATGGTCAAAAAAGTGAAAGGGTACTTTCTTTGATTTTCAATTATTTATGCAATAGAAAATATTTGTGATTATTGCGATTTTATGATACCCATATTTTTTACAACCCTATAAAATTGTTCTACGGAAGTAAAATAACAATACACAAGAAAACCGGAAGTAATCCGATTTAAAAGAAAAAACTTATGTTTTAGGTGAAACTCAGTAAATCTGTTTCTACATATGAAAACTTTGAGAAAACTGTCTTATTCTGTTAAGAAGATTTTTGAACAATGAAACTTCAGTCCTTTTTTTACGTAGAACATCTTTTTGACTTGTTATTTATATTTTCTGATAGTTCTCTAGGTAAAAAGTTATTTTCTTTTAAATTACATTAGTACTTAAAGTATATTAATTGAAAGTTAACATTTTCAAGTATATAATATTTCTAATTTACATAAATAATTACTATACGATTTTCATTATTATGTTAATAGTGAGTTACCCGCATTTTAAAATATCTACAGGTCACTTCACACTTTTGTTTGTAATATATTGTAATGCATATTATATGCAAATGTATTGTATGCTCCTCCGTTATTTTTTAATAAGAAAATAAAGCGGGGGTTTTTGATATAAAAAAATCTCTAAAAAAAACCTTAAAAGTGAATATCTAATGAAGGATTGAAAAAAGTTTTAAACTTCTCTTTCTATATTTATTTTACAATAGGCTTAACGAACTTTTAGAATATTAAAGTCTTAAGCTCGGTTTGACCAAGATTGTTGTTACATACTTTAGAAATATGCTAAAAATAGTTTGAGGATTAAGAACTTCAGAATTTAGATTAAATCAAGGCTTACATTCAAAAGAAATTTTTTTAAGTAAAAATGTATTTTTCTTCTTTGATTTATGATGAAATACGTAGTTTATGTAAAAGAAAAGCTGATAATATCAAGATATATATATATATATATGGGGATTCCGCGTCAAGTGATCAAGGGGTCTTTTGGTGCAATGCTTATTTCAATAATTTTTTACTCTTAAACAATTAAACATACAAATTTGACAAAGTACATTTTGGAAAGGTTTTTTCATGCTCTTTCGATTAGAAATAAGCATTTTGAAAAAAAAAATTTTTGACCCAAAAAAATCAAAATTAAAAATAAATTTCAATTTTTGGGAGAGAAAGACCCAATTTTTTTTTATATTTTTTTTAAAAGAAAGCTGAGGTTTTTTCCTAAAAGGACATATAAATGGTAAAGTGGGACTAGAATGTTTAAACATTGAAAAAAAGAGTTTTCTACTCGCCGGAGCGCTCAAAACACGGTTTTAAGCTCCTTTTAGGAGAAAATTCTTTTTTTCAATGTTTAAACATTCTAGTCCCACTTTACCATTTATATGTCCTTTTAGGAAAAAACCTCAGCTTTCGTTTAAAAAAAAAAAAAAAAAATTGGGTCTTTCTCCCCCAAAAATTGAAATTTATTTTTAATTTTGATTTTTTTGGGTCAAAATTTTTTTTTTTCAAAATGCTTATTTCTAATCGAAAGAGCATGAAAAAACCTTTCCAAATTGTACTTTGTCAAATTTGTATGTTTAATTGTTTAAGAGTAAAAAATTATTGAAATAAGCATTGTACTGAAAAACACAAAAATTTAACCCCCTCCCCCTCGGAAAATATTGGACTAGGTAAAAAAATATTTTCACGAAAAATTACTATCTATGAGTACTACAAAAGCCCCAAGTTTTGCTACGATTGGAGAAAAATTTTTCTCCACCTTGATCACTTGACATGAAATGTCCCATATATATATATATATATATATGATTAAATTAGTTGATTCACAAGAGTAACAGGTGGATTTATTTCTGGCAATTATTATTCATTGTTGCATGATTTGCATTAAAATGAGTTGCATTTTAATGAGAAATTAGAATTTCTTGATTAATATAATTTTTGTGCAAAGTGATTTTTTTGGATATTTTCATTTTCTTTTCATTTCTTCCTTTCTAAATGAAATTAATTATTAACTTGAATAACTGCAGCTTTTAAGATCAGATGCATATTTTTATTAAGTATCATAAAACTGTAAAATTAATAACAACAATCAAAGAAGAAACAAGTTGTGAATTAAGATGTTCATTACATAAACATTATCCTTCCTCTTTACGATAAGCAAAAAATTTGCTTTAAAGTGAATTTTTTCATTTTATTTAATTCTATAATAGCTAATAAAATATATTCTTTTTATACATCAATCGATTCGTCTTGATGAAATGAAGATTTTTAGTTTGTTGTTAAGCCAAGAGGAACATTTTATTATAGACAACATGATTTTTAAGAAGGAAATAAATTTCCAATAAAAGTGCGAATTTTTGGTTTTAATTATGTTTATTCTATAAATTCAAATACAATATATACAATCAACCCGTTTTAATGCAACGGATAAGATTATTGATAAAAATGAGTAAAATTTTATTGTACAGGAATATAATTTTGATGAAAGAACTAAATTTTTTATAAAAAAAGGTAATTTTTCTCCTTTAATTGTCATTAACTCTATAAACTCTCATACAATTTATACTTTATATACACCAATCGATTGGTCATGATGCAAAGAAAAAGATTTTATTATATATTAACTTCAATATTCAGTTTAAAAAAATTTTGTTGGAAATTTTTTTTTAAAGTAAAGAAATTTTTTTTATAGCCCCTAATAACAATTTTTAGGCAAATTGAATAAATTATTAGAAAAGATGTCCGCCATATTGGATCCGCCATTTTGAATTTTTTAAATCTGACATCTAATTCGTAATCAACGACCCCGAAAACCCCCGAGTTACAATTTTCAAGCAAATTGAATCCGTTTTTAGAAAAAATGTCCGCCATATTAGATCCGCCATTTTGAATTTTTAAAATCTGACATCAAATTCGTAATAAGTGACTCCAAAAACCCCCGAGTAACAATTTTCAAGCAAATTGAATCAGTTTTTAGAAAAAATGTCCGCCATATTGGATCCGCCATTTTGAATTTTGAAAAAAGGACATCGGATTCGTAATCAGCGCTCCCAAATACCCCCGAGTAACAATTTTCAGGCAAATTGAATCAATTTTTAGAAAAGATGGCCGCCATATTGGATCCGCCATTTTGAATTTTTAAAATCTGACCTTGAATTCGTATTCAGCGACCCCGAAAACCTTTATATATGAAAAATGACGTGAATTGCACTGCTGCAAAAAAGTCGGGCGTTAAAGGGTTAAAAAACCGATAATAATATTTTTTCAATACTTAAAGTTATTTTTCTCTTTTAAATTTCAAATTCATATTATATTTCATTTTGATTAGAAAAAATAAATTTTCTTTTATCACATTATTTGTTTGTTTATAATAAAAATTTAAATCGTTAAGCTCTGATTTGAAAATTAAAGCAATGAAAATAATATTACTGTTAAAATTAATGTTAATGGGTAAATATGAAATGAATATTTATAGGCTTGCATTACAGATATTTACAGTTTGATAGAGATTTTCCTCTACACAAATGTGCGATATCCCAATACAGCAATTATTTCTGAATCAGCATAATACCCCGTGTGGAAAAGTTGGTTATGCTCCAATTCCAGTTGAGACCAGATTAGGTTGACCCAAACTTTGTGCAAAAACACTAAAGAAAAATCTTTTTTTTGGCTTTTTACAGTTGCGCTATTTTATTTATTTGTCCACACCGAAAACATATTTTTGTTTTAATCAGATTCCTCTTATTTTCAATGCATACTTTTCTCTAGAATATGGCTCAAAAAACTGTACTCTTATTTTAAGAGGAATGTCATCTACTTCAGAGTATTCCTCTTAAATTAAGAGAGTATTCTTAAATGAAAAGGAAATCCTATTGAAAAAACGTCTAAAATAATGTAAAGAAACATAACAATCAAAATAATTAAAAATGTTGCAAAGAAACATTACAAAAACATTTCTATGATATAATAAAACAATATACATAACCTCAAAACTATTTAAATCACCGTTCTTCATTTGTAAAAAACACAGAAGACTTTAATGAAACTATATAACATTCTAGAGCCACTTCGCCATTATATGATTATATGACGAAATCAATTGTTGCACATGTGCGAATTTCTAGAGGAAATCCACTTAAAGATAGAGGATTATTATTAAAACAAAAAGATTATTCTACATTACGTCGGCTTGGTGGAAAACTGTACCATTTCAAGAATTCGTTATAAACTGTACCATTTCAGAACTTTGTTATAAAACATACCATTTCGTTAAAACCGTATAAACTATACCATCTCGGAAGAAATTTATAAAACATACCATTTCGGGGAAGATTATTTTTTTCTCTTATTTTAAGGTGACAATACTGCTGCTAGAAATGAATAAGGTTACGCATTTTCAAAAAGAAGTTAATGCTGAAAGCTTTTTCATATCTTTTCAAATTATGTTTTAAAAATTCCAAATTATTTAAAACAATTGTTTTATAATCATAAGGAAATTTTTCCTGAGGTAA